>CP141127.1:28023000-29245500 GCA_035236585.1 Warburgia ugandensis | reverse complement strand
AGCGTCAATTTTTAAGACACACCCAAGTAAGTATAGAGCATCTTCTTAGACATAGACAAAGATTCCTTCCGATTACTTATATATCCTTTCCCAAATTTACAGGCTATGAGCTCAAAGGTCTCTAAAGCGATAGGTGCTTAACCACCTTTCCTTTTCAATCCAAGTCAGCAGCATCTTGTAAACCCAAGGTGTCTGGGAATATTAGCAATTGCTTATATCATTTCCCATTTCACTTCTATCCCAGTTGTTACTAAATCTATTGTACCTTTAAATCCTCAAATGACTGAGTCTAAACAATTGACTTTCTTTAGGAAAAATTCATGCCTAAGTACCCATAATCTTCCTCATAAATTAGGTTACTATCTACTGGATGCTATCATGGTTAATTAGATATGATTTGAATACCTCAGTTCAATCAACATTGCTCTATAGGTAATGACACTTACTTCTAGGGCTAAATAATGTTGTCAAGATACTTGCTCCTTCAACTTTCCTTAATGAGATCAGAACCTCGAGTTGATCTTTGATAATACTCTTGGCAATGAAGATCCATTGGACAAGTCACTATCCTTCTTTGGAAATTTCTTGCAACACACTGTCCTTAAATCCAATATTCTACTCAAAGACTGTATTTTTCATCCTTTATCTCTATTATCTTTACTCCACCAACTTGACTACTCTTAGTTCTTCAATTTTGATTGATTCATCTTTCAATTTGGCAATACGACTCAAGATGAAAGATCTTTGATCCTATACTTTTCTTTCCTATCCTCCATAAATCATGATCTTCTCATTTTGACTATTCAACATCCATCAAATACTTGTAGTTACCTCTCTCTCTCTCTCTCTCTCTCTCTCTCTCTCTCTCTCTCTCTCTCTCTCTCTCTCTCTCTCTCTCTCTCTCTCTCTCTCTCTCTCTCTCTCTCTCTCTTATTTTCATTATTATCCCTATTATTAGTAGTATTCCTTAGTCAGTATTCTCCTTTTATCTACTTAGATCAATGTCTCCATCTGATTGGTAATGACTATGTTATAATCAAAATCTTCATCATTCTTCTCAAATTCAGTCCTTTACATCCACTATCATATACATGTATATCTCTTGATAATATATCCATTGCTGCACTCATACACTGATCTTCCTATACTAGTTTCTTTGTTTGCACTACTGCACAACCATTCTTAACCCCTAAGTATGTTAGACTAGAGTTTTGATAGGATTTGAGCCGTCCAATTCCTAAGTATTTGCTAGATCTATCTCCTATTTATTTATGGTGTATCTCTTTATGCTTGAATATTATTTCCTTATTCTAATCATCCCTACTACTTATACTTCGACTACTTTTTCTTAATTATTTTTGTCACGTATGACTTTTGGACATGTAGGACTGGCTGTGAAAGGATAAAATTGGGCTCTGATACCAATTGTGATGACCCGAGTTTTTACATGCATTTTTAAATGCAAAACTAATTCCTAAGGCAGGATCGATCCCTATGTGAAAACACTTTTAGAAAAACTATGCAATGCAATGGAAAAATCTTTTATTTAAATTCATTTTGAAAAACCAGAGTGTCAATTGCTTTCACAAGAAATAAAGTAGTTTTAAAAATTACTGTAATCATAAATGTCTTTCCAAGTCTATCCAGTCACAGCTCACAACCCAACTGTAGTAAATACAGGTTCATGTCCACAGGGGTAGAGAGTTTACTTACATTCATACTTGTCTCTTTGTCATCTACTTGATTGTAACACCAACATGTCCTGGAGTTTCTTCTAATCCCTTTCTGGACTAATCTGTAAAAATAATATATTTATGGTGAGTATTCCTCATACTCAGCAGGTTATCTGATACTACTATTTTGAAAACACGTTAGGCAACATGCATAATTCAAGGTGCTTTGTCATGTAAAACATTAGTGTTTTTTTTTATATATAAACATGCATATTTATGAAGAAAACATAAGCTCATTGATGCAAATTCAACCATGGAATCTTTTATCGAAATCTAGTATTTCAACAATATAAATTGGACTGAAAATCATAGAGTAGAAATCCATAGATTCATGTAAGAAGATCTCAGTAAACATATCAAACCACAAGTCAAATCTAATAATCATGAAACTCTTAAAATAGTCATTTGTCAAGCAGATGCAGTATCATGCTCATGAGTCTCTTAGCAAACACATCATGCCAACTAGTCACGAGTACTCGTATACGACCATCTCAATGCTATATGCATATTGATAACACTAAAATCATAGAGGTCAACTATGCTCCTCTACAGGGTGCCTCATTCGGCGATCTGCCCACTTAGAAATCAAGGATTTTGTCCCCGTTGTAGGCTGCCTCGTTCAGCAATCTGCCCATTTGGAATTCCATATTTTGTTCCCACTGCAGGCTGCCTCATTCAGCGATCTACCCACTTGGAACTCAAAGTTTGTTCCTACGTAGGTTGCCTCATTCGGTGATCTACCTACTTAGCATAGTTCCCCCACTTTTAAATTGATCCAACTACAAGGGATTACTTAAAACATTAGTAAGAGCACTCGATCCATGTAAGGTTAAGGGTGGATTTGGTCGCCACACCTTAGTCCACCTAGGTTAAACACCACCTAACGCACCCCAACCCTCCAACTTTTAAATTAAAATCAATCTAAGAGATTTGAGCTCATAAGATCCTCTTGAAAGGAAGTGGCTTATTGCCACTCTAGTGGCCCCTATCTAATCGATGATCTGGTATTTAAATGGCTAGCTTTACCAACACATTCCATGATTTAGATAATCTATAGTTGACTGAGGAGCGTGTGAACTGGTTGGTTAAGGTAGAATCTAACTAGTAAGCAGTAGGTTTAATCTAAAAGAGAGGAGGAGCTACCTAGGGTTAGAAATAATTTAAAAAGCTTCTCTCATAAAGAATTTCAAGGCAAACAAGCTTTTCAAATTGTTTCTTAGAGGTAGGAATATTTGTTGTCCTTGATTGTTTATTTGTTTCAGTATTTAGGTTGCATTATCTAGTTTAGGTCTCCCATAAACTAGATAGAAAAAAAAATCTCTTTTGTTGTATACAACAACTTAGGTTTTGTTGTATACAAATGCAAGTCAAATACATCATCTATTAGTGTATACATGGTCGTCGATCACTTAATCCTCATCTAGTACCCTTAGATACAGAGATTGAATGGTTCTTGAAGCAAGGCCAAAAGACTCCAAAAGATCAAGAGATCATTGTTGCAGAAATGGTCGAAGAAGTAATAGAAGTGAAACTATTGAAAGATTATTTTACATTGGTTCAATTCAACTCACCATCATGTATAGCTTTACCTACAACAAATGTAGACCTTTTTGAGTTGAAACTTGGATAAATTCAACTCCTACCAAATTTCTTTGGGTTAGAAAAAAAGGATCCATACCATTATGTCAATAAATTTCTTGATATATATTTTACCTTTAAGTGCTGTAATTTTTTAGATGACTATATTAGGTTGAGGTTATTCCTATTTCCTCTGAAGGATAAAGCTAAGGCATGGCTCAACTCTTTAGAAGTAGGGTCCATCACCTCATGGGATCAAATATCTAGGAAATTCCTAAATAATTTTTTGCCAGTCCATAAAACCAAACCTTAGTCTCAAAATCATAAATTTCTATCAAAAAGAGTGAGAGAATTTCTATGAATACTGAAAACAATGGAAGGACTTGCTTCTAAAATGTCCCAACATGGATTTGAAAGGATATAACAAGTTCAATATTTTTACAAAGGTCTGACACACAGAACTGATGTATGATCCACAATGTGAGGAGAAAGAAAATCCTACCCAACCTCACGAGGAAAGACTACTTTCCTCTTCCCTTCATAGACCAATTACTATAAAGGTTAACTAGTCACAAGTATTATTGTTTATTAGATGGATATTCTAGCTACAAGTAAAACCTTAGAGCATTGGAGGGTCATGAGAAGACTACCTACACTTGTCCATTCAAAACCTTGCCCTATAGATACATGCTTTTTTTCAATGGTGTATTTTGAGTATTTTCTTAGATATGATGGAGAGATTCCTTGAAGTGTTTATGGATGATTTTTCAATATTTGGTTCTAATTTTGATGAGTGCTTAGCCCATTTAGACCTAGTGTTAGGGAGTTAATAAGAGAAAACTTTCTTTATTGTAACAAATCCTTGTAATTTTTTTCATTTTCTAACTAATGAAAGAGCTCTTTTTTTCCTTTCCTTATTTACTATGTTTCTTACTTTAATTTGTAGTTACTTGTAGTTTAGATAGTTTCCTTCATTCTTGGTAAGTTGCAATTTTAGATAGTCTCTTTAGTTGTAATTTTAGATGGTTTTCTTTGTTGTAATTTTACAAAGTTTTCTTGTTTATTTCCTTGCTTATTTTGGTAGTTTCCTAGTTTCTTTAATTACTTGGTTTTTAACTTAGGGTTTACTTTCTAAGTTGCTTAGTTAGGTTAGTTGTTTCCTTTTTAGTTAATTTCTTTCTTTTTCTCCTTTATTTACTTGCTTTATGTCTTTACTCTCCTTATCATTAGTTTTATTTAGAATTGTCCTTGGTTTGAATGTTTGGCTAGGTTTAGGTAGGATAACCTAAATTCTAAATTAACTCTATTTATCAAAGATTCTTCATGGGATTGACCCATATTTTCTAATTCTATACTCTAATAGAGTTGTGAACTTGTGGTAATTATTAAGACACTTCGTGTACTCCAATGTTTCCTAGGAAATTCACTATGACTGACTAGGCTAAATGGTTGGAAGAGATGGATGCTTCAAGGATTAGCTTGCATATGCCACGTTGCAATGGCAAGAATTTCTATTCAATTGTAACAACACCAACTTTGTGCCCCTAGTTGGATATGAGCACACTTCCCTTTACTTTCTTGCAAGCCCTATAAGGCAATTCGGATATGAGCAAGGAGACATTTTGGACTTGGAGAACTTTCATTCTCTGATGGATCATAAGCCAAGATTGTGAGGACCATTACAATACTTAGAAAGTGACTAATGTGAGACCTTGGGGTGAATATAATTTTTTGGGTTTGGGACATGGAATCCATGAAGGAAGAATCGATGGACCCATGGAAAGTGATGATGATGACTCCTACAAGAGTGGTGATGTGATTGATTAGATCAATTAAGTATAAATCTAAAACTTTAAACATTCGGTTCCAATTTGGTATATAATCTTAAACCCCTAACTTCTAGCCTTTAAACTTCTACTCTTTGCTTAGGATTTTGTCTCCCTTTAGATGCTTGATGCTTTCTATGTTTATTATGAATTTTCACTATTCCAATCTCATCATTATTCTTTTGTATTATTTTCTTCTTCTTCTTTACCACTTTTTCTCACAACTATAATTAATTCTTTTTGAATAATGCCTCTTTTATTTGCTCTGCTTTTTCCTTTGTGAATGATAATGTGAGATAAGTTATGAATAAATAATATTTTTATTGATATTTATGACCACATTTGTGCAAGACAAGTTGTTGAGTACCTCTTGACAAATTAGACTATTAGATCCAATGTAGCTCTATGGAAATAATGCCCCAAAGGATGCATAGGCAAATAGGTAGGATCTTTGAGTGGTCTATGCATAATGCTTGTTGAGTTAATCCATATTAGTGATTCCCTCAATGTCAATTCCATATATCTCTTGAAGCTTGATTGCATGTCCCATAGTAAACTTCTATGATGATGTATGGTCGTTCCTATTTTAGTTGAAATTTTCCCTAAGGTCTTACGATAGACTCTATCTTCTTTGAGAACTACATATCTAACTTGTGACATTCTTGGCTTGAATTTCTATTGAATGCCTTGGAGACTCAATTTTGATGTCATTGAGTGTGGTAGAGTGCTTTAAACCATGTTTCTAATACAAGTGCAACTAATCACAGCAGGTTCTAATCCATTCTTCTTCCATAAGATTGCCTTCCAAGACAACTCTTAGTGAGAAAATCTTAACTTCTATTGGCATGATGGCTTCCATTCCACATGCTAGATTGTAGGGTGTTGCACTAGTTGAAATTCTTTAAGTTATCACATTTCCTATAATGCATCAAGGAGCTTGTGAGATCAATCTTTATTCTTTCTAAGCATTTTATGAATTATGTCCTTAAGATTATGTTTTGGTACTTCAACTATACCTTTGGTTGTTGTCTATATGGAGGAAAATTATGTGTCTTGATGTTGAATTCATGCACAACTTCTTGACTTCTCTTAGGAAATGTTCTCCATTATCTGAGATGAGTTCATGAGGACATCCAAGTCTTGAAATAATGTTGAATCTAATGAACTTGGCAACAACTTTGGATGAGATGGTGATAAATGATGCAACCTCAACCATTTAGTGAAATTTATTAGTCACTAAAATGAGTTCATGCCCTAATGATACTTCCCAATCATATCTATGCTCCATGTAAAGAACGACCAAGAAGAGGTAAATTCGTGCAATTAATTTGTAGATGTATGCATCAAGTTGGTATGTGCCTAACATTGAAGACACCTCTTTTATGAATTCGTAGCTACCTAATGATGACCAATAATATCATTGCATGAGAATGTTCTTTGCTAATGCAATGCCATTCATGTGTGGACAATAAACTCCAGCATGGATTTCTTCAAGGATGCTTTCAAGCTCATCTACTATGTTACATCATAAATGGACTCCACCATCCGATCTTTTGTGGAGGTCTTCTTCACATATAATGAATTGTGTGGCATATCCCTTGAGATGCTTCCTATCTTTCCTGGCTAATTCATCCTCGAAACATGGCCCATTGGTCCCTACTCTTGATGAAATTGAGACTTTTTAATGAGAGACATGCAATCAATTTTGAGGTTAGAATGAAGGCTATAAGTGTTCAGTTTTGGACAAGAAGTATCCAAATAGTATCCAATGTGTTATAACTTATAGTGTTAAATTAGGGTTTTTGGCCAAAATTTATAACACATGCATTTCTGACCTAAAATTTAAGAAATGTGATATTTTTTAGGTTTACAGGCTAATCCAAAATAAGTATGTGAATAATCATAATTTTCTAGGATTTAATTTAGGTTTATCTTCTTTTATAGGTGTTAAGAAGGTAACCCAAAGGCCGAGCTTGATCGAGATAAGAATTATGGTCATTCAGGAGGTTTCCTAGTCAAACTAGAAAACTTAAGCAAGTCAAAGCCTAAATGTCATCAATCCAAGGTATGATGAAGGTTCAAGATCATCTTAGGGAAAGCAAGAAGGTAATTGGAAGAGCTAAATGTGACTAAAATGGGCCCATGAAGCAAGCCATGCATTCCCACTACCTTTGCGTGGGAGCCATTCAAGCCACCTTAACCATATAAGCCATGAGAGAAGGTGACAAGCTAAGAAATTCTACCCAAGCCAATCTAGCCTTTAAAGCCTACGGTGTGAGCCATGAAGCCAAGCCAAACAAGCCCTCAAAGTGAGCCGCAGAAGCCAACTAAGCCAAATGCCACATGGAGTCATACAATTGAAGGATAATTCAAGCAATGCGCCACTTTCTAAATTTTGATTTTTGAATTATGTAAAAAGTAAGATGATTATGCATTGGTGGACCCATCAAGAAAACCCTACTTTCTAAATCCATCTCCCACTCTTTTTCCTAGGGTTATAAGTTAATGGAGGGAGGCCCATCATTATGAAAAAAATGTCCCCCACTTTCCTATTTGGTGTTCAAGGGTTTCCTAAATAGAAAAATCTAGATCTACTTCAATCCTAACAACTTTGAATCCATAGATCTTTACACATATTTTTGAAACACCATTCCTCACCACTTCCAAACCTTTCCATCCACCAAACATCATCAAATTTGGAAGAAAAGAGCTCCACCTTCCTTCCATGAAAAAGATGCCCCCTTTTTAAAAATTAGAAACCAGCCATCATGTCTATCTTATGTCATCTTTCCACTCCTCTTTCTTACATCATCTTGCTAATTCATCTCCCACCTAACCTTCCTCATTTAATACCCTAACCGTAGTGACACAACCTTGAATTCTAGCTTTTCTTTGGTGCTTAAGTTATTGCTGGATTTTGGAACTTTGTTTGGTAATTTCTTCTTTTGGTTTTCTAATTATTATCTTAGTTATTTTCTTTCCAATTCTAAGTTAGTAATTTTCTTTCATAGCTTATTTCCATAGTTGTTTCATGTTGTTTTTACTTCTTTGAATTCCATGACTACTTCCACCCTTGTTACCAGTCTTTCTTGCTTCCAAATCTTTAGTTTTCTTTGCTTATTTCTTATTTCTTCAAGACTGAAGTTAAATTCCCTCTGGTAGTGACAGCCAAGAGATGAAATATCTTAGAACCTTGAGTTTTCACTTAGTTCTACACATTTTTCTATTCGTTTTGCATCTTAGTTTTGGGTCATTTTTCCTTACTTAGATCAACCACTTAACCCTTGTTTCTCTTAAATTCTTCATGGAATTTCTTTGAATATCATTCTACTTTAGTTTATGGGCTTTATATGGAAGTTTTATTGTTGTTTACAATCACTTTTGCAAGCAAGAATAGTCCATGCATTCCCTTGTTGTCCTGCACACTAAGAATATGGAGAGCCAATTCTATTAGCATCTTGTAGACCACACATTTAAATACAAGGATTAAACTCATCTATTATTATGGCAGGCTTCAATTATCCTCCAAGCTTCTCATCTTGCACCCAAATAGTGTTAAAATCTCTCCTACAACCCAATTTATATCCAACACGTGGATCCTATCCAATTCCTCCCATAGCTCCATTCTAGCAATATAAGAGTAAAGAGCATACACAAATTTCACCTCCATGGATCCTATGGGAAGGCTCAAGACCCTAGAGATTTGTTGTTGATGAAACTCTATATCTCTAAAATCAAAAGAACTCCTACAAAGGACCCATATTTTACCTTTGTCCTTCTCATTAGGCATAACACAATCAAACTTCAATACTTTATCAATTTTTCAAAGCTCCCTAGAAGAATTGAAAGGTTCTGAGTTTGCTACACAAACAAGAGTAAACTTACCTCACATTCTCTTAAGTTGCTCAAGTGGACAACTATCTCCAAACCCCCTAATGTTCCAAATCAACATAGACATCATATAATTTTTTATTGGGACCTAATCTTTACCTAGGACAGGATAGGTTTTTGCTATTTCTTTTCTTTGGATCCTATGATTCTAGAATTAGTGGTGTATCCACCACACTGCTCCCCATCCACCATTAGCTGAATCCCAATATCATCCACACACTTCTCCATTCCTTCCCTCTCTTCATTTTGACCTTCATCCTCTTATGTCTGCTCCTCAGGCAACTCATTGCTACTTTCAAGTGCTTCCACACTCTTGCTACTATCTAGTATTGACTACATGGGACTATCTGCTCCATGGCTATATGTCATCATCTACCCTAGTTGTGCCTCCTCCTCCTCACTCAAAAGCCTTTCCGCAGTAGCTTCCATGGATGAACCCGCTAGAGCTAATATAGCCTTAACTTCCAACTCCTCCACCCCCACTGCTACAATAGTCTTCCTTGGATCCACAATGGGATTCAAGGCTACAACCTCCTTCCCTAGTTCATCCAAGGCCTGATCAAGTGATGCCTTTCTCGTAACCCCATCTTTTTCCACCTCCTTCAGCACTAAACTACCACTCACCAGTCTTTCACCCATGTATCAAACACCCCCCCCCCCTCCTTGTAGCTATCAAAATAGACTCATTGACCATGTCATCAACCTTTTCCACAATACCTAGATAACCTTCTGTTTACTCGATGGCTCTCTACATTTAGCCATTCAATAACCAATCTTCTTGCACCCGAATAGAATTTTGGTAATCTTTCATGCACAACTTCTCACCAATCCACAACTTTTTTAGTAAGAATACCATAAAATCCACTTTCGAATAAAATCAAGCACAAGTTGGCCTAGACCCCACCATTGTTGGATTATGCACTCTCACAAACCTACCAAAAGCCCTAGTAAATATTTTTAGGAACTCAACCAAAATCATATGAGCTAGAAGACCTAGAAGGAATATCCAAATTGAGATGCATGAAGGTTCGTTGTCCATCCTAAAATTTGGGGTCCATCTAAACAATCGTACTAGACATCCACACAAACAAAACTCATGGCCCAAGGCCTTAGAGAAATCATCTTGAGAAGCACATCGAATTAAGACATGTCTTAGATCTAGTGTGCCATCTTATGCTACACTTGTTAAGTTCTGCATCTTTTGTATTGATAAACAATGTTATGAAGGGAAGGTCTTTGATCAAGAAATTTCAAGACCAACACCCATTCAAAAGGTTTTGTCACTTCACAAAGCTCCATAGAAGAGAAAAGGAAACCCTTATGACCTTGAACATATATAGGATCAAAAGGGCAAAGAGTGAGAGAGGACTCCCCATGGGATGTATGATTTACAATGTTAGCGTAGTAAGCCTTAGCCATCCCCAAAAGAGATTGTGTTGGGCTCAAGAATTTTAGATTGAAAATTCCCAAACCAGTTACATGATTATATCAATTAGACATGCTATCTTGCACAAATCTTTTAAATTTATTAAACAGCCATAATTCAAATAGAAATTGGATACCAAACACCCTCTACAATAGTATTACAACAAGAAATATGTTAGAGGAATTTAAACAAGCAATTGAAATGCATTTTAAGGAATCCACAGAAAGAGAGAGATTAGGTCATCAACAACAAGATAAGCTAATGAAGGCAAAGTTTCAATAGAGCTACATCCAAGGGACAAATATCACAAATTTCTAGATGGTAGCCCCAAGACTCTGAATGCCTACCTAATCTAGATTGAAATCCATGTGTTGCAATGGGCTTAAGACCAATCAATGACGAGTGTGGGTTGTGCTTGGTTGGAAGGGTGAGGGTAGTTTGTTTTTTGTCTACTAGTGCATTTTCTCTGTAGAAGTGATGTGTGTTACATTGATGATGCCTATGAAATTAAAAAATGGTAATTTTAAGAGATTTGGAGATTATCTACTAAAGAGATGTTGAATCAATTATTTAGAGACTTTACATCAATGGTGATACCTCTGCAATTCTAGGACATCAATGCTATGGATTCAAAGACAATGAAAGGGACAGGAATGACTAGATGCACTCATTGATGAATGATTGGCACTCTTCTCTCCTTCTCAGCTTCTTTTTGTTGTGTTTTTAAGAATTGGTAGATTATTGATTGAATTGAGAAGAGAGAGAAAGAAATGATGAAAGATGGTGCTTACAACTATAGCTTGTCATGTTCATCTGTTTATGTTATCATGGTTGGTTGAAGTATCTTTTCACATTATCTTGAAATTGAATACATTATTGAATGGTTAAGTATGATTTATCCTCAATTGTTAAATGAATGCATTCTCATGATAATCTAGCACATTGTCTAGTGGTTATAGATCCATGATTTGATAACTCATTAAAACAATGTTTCATGGTAGTTATGGCAATGACTCTAGAAAGCATTCATGCTTTTGAAATGAAAGCACAGGAAAGCTTTTAAAATGGGACGCATATAGGGTGGTTCCATTGATTGATAAATGATTTGCTAAAGGCAAAGTGGGCATGCGTTGTTCTTAATGGCATGGATGAATGAAATACCATCATCTTATAGATTAAAGAATTTTAAAATGGATCTTGTGTGATTTGAAAGGTCATTGATATGAGCAAGTTGAACCTTTTATTTTTTTTTGCTGTAATCAAGAATGGTTGATTGGGCAATTGTAACTCCGTAGCTCACAATGCATATAAAAGACCCAATGACATTATGCTAGACCATGTAATCTGGTCCCTCACATCTGAATGGATACCAACCCCATTAGTTGGGCATGATGATGTAGGAGTAGGCTTCATGGAGGTGCTCCTAATATAAATGGATAACCTCGTGAGTGCCAACTTGGAAGTAGACCCTGCTGTATCCATAGTGTTGTAGTGGTAATGAAAGTTGTTATGGGCAACAATAACGACACTATGATGCATAGATGTCTCGATGTGATGTGTTGTGATATGATAATTGATGTGGACGAACACATTAGTCATTCACAAGGGTTAGACTAGAGACTGTGGCATGATGGTTGTGCCATTCAGCATTATTCTATGATTTTGTGATTGATTGTGGGCTCGACTCATGAGTTGAGCCACTATTTCACATATATGATTTAAAAATAGGAGACTCATAAGAGTGAGTCTTGGTTTGTTTGCCAATATAATATGACATTGATGATGATTTACTGATTGACTATATTTTTCTATCAATATTGTTGTTCGATTTGGGTTATTTGGTAAATTGCATTCATTCTCATTTGCAACTTACTTGTAGTTAACTTTGGAAGAACTAAATGTTGTGGATGCACTTAAATGATATAAACTTGTATGATGCTATCTTTACACAAGTAGATTACACTTGAAAATATCATTGCTAGTCTCATTATATTATACATATACATATATGTATCCACATGTATATGTGAGTGCACATGTGTGTGTGTGTGTGTGTGTGTGTGTGTGTCTATGTGTGTGTGTGTGTGTGTGTGAGTGTAAATAAATAAATGAATATGTGTGTGCATACATACATACATACATACATACATACATACATACATACATACATACATACATACATACATACATACATACATACATACATACATACATACATACATACATACATGCTTGTCATGTTTTATCATTGGATATGTTAGGGTTTTTCCAACCTGAGTGATTGTGCTCCTCCCATCAACAATTTCAAGTGAAACTTCAGGTAGATTGAGTGTGAGGGAGAAAGGGAAGGTGAAGGAGGCAACCACTTGACTCAAGATGTAGGTGTTAAGTGGACAAAGGTTTTTAGAAAGATTTGATTTCATGAAGACTCTTATGGAATAATATATATATATATATATTTATTTATTGGATTGACACTTAACATTTTATAAATGTTGAATGGATTGTTAAATATGGGATAGTGATAGTAGTTTTAGTTGTGACAATGGATCCTTTACCATGATACTCCATTTCAATATATACTTATACTCTATGATTATTTTGGCTATATGTCAAGGTTTGATGAAATAGACCCAGTGTGAAGTATGGTTTTCTTGAAAAATACCTAAGTACTATGAGTTTTCCAACACCTCAATTGCATGAACTCTTACATGAATTTTGCTGCATTTTACATGAATTTTCAAAGAATGATTTTAGAAATTTGGGATGTCACAATGAAGCAATTGAGCCATGCTTGTACAATATGAAGAAGATATTTGTGGTGATTGGAGGGCCAAAGGATTGACAACTAGTGGTGACTACTTTTGCTCTAACTTGTGAGGCTGCACTCTAATGGCCAAGGGTAGAGAAGAATTTATTTAAGGACAGAGATGTGATAGCACAAGAACATTTCAAGGTGTTGTTTATAGATCAGTACTTTACTCTGCGCATTTATGAGAAGATGGAGTTGGAGTTTTTGAGCCTCGTGCAGGGCTCCAAGACTTTAATGTAGTATGAGACAAAGATTGCTCACTTGAGGAGGTTTGCACTTGATGTTTGTAGTTTAGAGTTGAAGGCAACTCAGAAGTTTGTCTAAGGGATAAATTATGATCTAAAGAGCAAGATTCTAACCTCCTAGCCTATTATCGTTTTTGAAGTAGTGAAATTGGCTTGTATCCTAGAGAGAGAGAGAGTTAAGAGATCCTTCCAAGGATAAGGGCAGACCATCTTGGCAGACCATGATAGGGTAAGATAGCAATTGTTTTCTTTGTAAGTAGAGGGATCATCTAGTGATGGATTGCCCAAGCATCAGGAGAGACTTTCATTCTTGACATGACCCAATTCCCAAGAGTTAAGGGAGAGTTTACACGATGACTTCAAACCAGGCTTGTACTTCCAATCCTGTTGCAGAAGGTATGCTTCTAATATTTGACAGATATGCATCTATTTGGTTGACCCTAGTTCTACTCAATCATTTATATCCAATAACTTTGCATCTAATGCCTACACATAGATTGGTGTTTTAATTAGAAATCAGCACCGCACTGGGTGGTGTAGCTTTAAAATTACTCGCAAGCACATGAATCAATGTAGTAATTTACATGTAAGAGAGGTCAATCCCACTAGAAATCTCACAGGCTTTCAATAAATTGGATCTTGATTATAGTTGCTTATCTTAACCAAAGGAAGATTGATTTGACTAAACTAGGAAAGTAACGGAAAGTAAACAAGCATGAAATTGGAAAGCACAACTAAGGAAACTTGCTAAAATTAACACTTTTTAAAAACAAAACTTAGAAACTTACTAATCCAATCTAATATAAGATGCATGATACTAAAGTACAAAAATCTAAACTAACCTAAACAAGGAATCACAAACTAATTAAGGAATTTCAACTTCAATCACCATGCGCATGACTCATGGGATTGTGTGCTTGGTTCATGTAGCGGGAAAAATGGTCATAAAACATGAAGTACAAGCTAATTAATATCTGATCTAATCAAAATAGTAACTAAACATCTCAAAAGCTAAATAGGTTCCTAAGGAATCAAGCAAATAAAATGAATGAATGGCTGGAATTATGCATGAATCATGAAAGGTAAAATTCCAGATATATGGTGCTCAAGAAACCTAAATCAAGCAAGGCATGATAAGTAACTTAATAAGCACTTTTCATAGAAGATAACACTTAATATTGTAAGTACTTTACTTTTGGAATTAATCAGTAACAATTCTCATTAAATTGGTACGTTCATTGACTTGAAATTACATCCAACAGTGATGCGGATATACATAGAATGAGAAATTAAAAATTGCACACTATTGTACTGCCTATAGATTGATCCAAGCAAAGATTAAACACACTCCAATACTCTCAAACTAACCTCAGATATCATGCATGTGAAACCTAAAGAGAAATTAAGAGAATGAATGCATGAAGATGGAAGCAAAGAACAGAAAGAAGACAAAGGAAAATTAAGGTTACCAAAGCAAGGAACAAGAGAATAATCAGAGGGAAACAAAAGGGAAACAAAAGGAATAAAAGTAATAACTCAAAAGGAAAAATTCAAAAGGAAAAAAAGGAAAGAAAATTGAGCCTAGAACAAAGAAGCAACAAGAGAGGAAAACAAACATGAAAACCAACCTTGAATTGAAGTGCAAACGAAAGAAGAATTACTGAACTTAAAGGAGGCTTAGAGTACCTTGAAGAATGAAGCAAATGGGGTATTGTAGTTTAAAGAGGAGCACCTAAGGAAGGAGGCATGGAAGGCTTGAAGAAAGGAGGTGTGCTATGGAGAACTAGCCCTAGGAAAGGGGTGTCTCCACCCTTCTATGCCTTATACGTTGAGTTCCTTTGGTATTTATAGTTTTTGAGTACTTCTAAAATAGTCCTAATGATAAATGAAAGATAAGATAGAGGCTAAGAAAGAGTTTGGTTAAGATAAGGAACCTAGGGAGGTGAGTGGAAAGTGGAAATTAAAAAGGAAAAGAAGATAAGATAAGCTAGCTAAGAATGAGGGAAAGGTAGTTGGATAAGGCAAGAAAACTTAAGAAGTGGCTTTCATGGCTTATATGGCTAAGGGGACTTAAGTGGCTTTCATGCAAACATGGTGGAAATACATGGCTTACTTCATGAGCCTGCTTTGGCCATCTTTACCCTCTTTAATATCATCCCTTGCTAGTCCATCAGATGATCTTGCCCTTTGGTTTACATTGAAGTGATAAATTCGAGGCTTTGACTTGATCTTATGATCTTGATCTTTAATTTTCTCTCAATCGATCTTGGCCATTGGATCAACATCTTACTTCCTACAAAAAGTAAAAAAAACCTAAATAAATCCCAAAAAAAAATGATTAATCACTCACTTACCTTAGATTAGCTTTTAGACCTACAAAATAACAAACTTTTGCTTCATTAGGTCAAAAATGCATGTTTTATGAAGTTTGGTCTAAAAGTCCTAATTTAACGCTATAAGTTGTAACACATGGGTACTAATTGGGTGGTTTTCATGCAAAATTAAACACTTAACGCACACCCCAACCAGAATTTTGCCAATCTCGAGAAAAACATGTGAAAAATCATTTTTCAGAAGCTGAAACAAGGTGCCACTTTTGTAGGCACTCACAATTGCATTTAGCATATGCAATAAGTCCTTGAACCCCTAGGTTATCCCTAATGGATGAGTTATGCCTCGTGAGGATTTGCAATAAATATACCCACAAAATTGACTAAGGTTAAGTTCCCTATTTTATCTCAGAGAATCCTCATTCATTAGCACTCTACTGGTTTTTCACAACTTAATAGAAAAGTTTGGCAATTTTACAAATCATACACAAATTAAATGTCTTGTATTCTAGTTATTTCTTAGAGTGCATGTGTGTGTATAGCCACATAAGTCTTGACTTCTAACTAGATATGCTTAAATTCCATTGGAAATATGTCTTGACCTCAAATTCTCATTGGTGCACTCTTAGAAATTCTCTCATTATGTGACCGAATCCAACAAGTTAAGGGTTCACATAATTTTTTTTAATGCTCATGAAATAAAGAAAAGTGATCCCTAAGAGTTGATGTTATTACCAAGAATATTAGGGTAGTTTACCTCAAGTCCTTTTTATCTCCTCTTTAAGGCAATGGTCCACCTCAGATCCATAGGTCCTTTGGATAGGACAAAACATAGGCTTAGGATAGGTTAAGAAAAGAGGGGTATAAGGATTTCAAAGGTTTAAAATTGAGTAGAGGTCTTCAATGAATATCTTTTAGGACAAATATTTTTTTGGATTGTACTTGAAGTGAATGTCTCTTTCATATTTTTTATCTTTCTCTTTCACTTTTTTTTTTTGGCTTATTTAGAAGAAAGATGACTAATTTTCACACTTCTTTGACTTTTTGTCCTCTTTTTGAACTTTTTCTACTAACTCTACTCATTTTGACAATGAGTAACTGATATTTATTTTACTGGCTTGTTCTGGGTTAAGGTAAATGGGGTTAAGAAAGAAAAGGCTTAATAATAGGCTCAAAGGGGCTAACTAGTGGTATGAAATATTGGGTAGGGTTTATATCTCTAAACTGAGCTAGGATGGCTTATATCATTTCCTAGGTTTCCTAAAGCCTATTAGATTTGACAAATTTTTTGGAAATAAAGCTACTACTCCTATTTATTCTTGATGTTTAACCAAAACAAGGATAATAGGATCACACTAATTTATATACGCTAAAGAAATTGTAGAAATACTTATCACTTTCTTAAAAAAAGATAGTCTCAAAATCCCACTGGGTTATAGGTCTCCACTGATTTTCCTTAAAATCTCACGGTAGTCTATAAATGCACTCTACCTTGAAATTTTAAGTAGTGGTAAAAACATGACACAATAGACCACCACCATTTTGATTTTTGTGGGACCATATAGATGATCCCTCACTTTTAGTATTTCATGATAGTCAATATAATTCCTTCACCTAGAAAATTGAGGTATTGGTAACATGATGACTTCATTTACTATCGTGCATTTCATTAGACCATATGGAGGTGAATGGTCCCAAATTGTGGGATAACATTGACCATTCTATTCAGTTTATCCTCTTCCTCTGTTTTCCTTACATTGTCATGAAGTAGGGGTATAAGCTAACTCTCCCCTTCCCAAAAAGGTTGTTCTTGTATTACTAGAGGCAGGGATATGGTTTGGCTTAAACCCTTATTCTCTTCTAATGTGTACCCTGAAGTAGGTTGATGTACATCAACTGACTCTTTTTAATCCTATTTTATGGGCTTAGGTAAGGTGTCAAATGGGCCTACATGAATATCTTGTGATTTTTCGGTAAGTCCCAATCAGGTGTAATAACCCCAATTTTTGTAAATTGATTGAGAAAATCAATAAAGTTTGAGTTTTCAAAAAAATTAGGCTAGAATATTAGGTTATTGAAAATTCTCTTGTTATAGAGATTAAAACATGATTTAAAACTTATAAATTATGAATGTACTCAAAAAACTAATCGAAATGACACTAAGTACGTTCACTTTCGAGTTAAAATGAAAAATTCCTAATTTTCTTTATTTTATGAATAAAAGGGTAAAATGGTAATTTTACCCATAACTGAGATCTCAGACATCAATATTTAGAATGTACTTAGAAATAAAATTCCAACACCAGTAAGTACACTTAATTTTGAGTTCGGGAGAATAAAATGAATTTTTCTCCATAAAAGGGCAAAATGGCCCTTTCACACCCCCGTGGGGCCCACAAACGAATCCAATAGCTAGAAAACATGTAATGAGTGGTCAAACCACTAGCATCTACTAATGGAGAAGGAAGTGGTAGTGGATGATCCAATGTTAATTTAATATTTAAAAAATTGAAACATAATTATTACAAGTAATTATGAAAAATTCAAAAACAACTATAAATACATCCCCAAAAATCCACCAAAAATGTTCATTAAATTTCCCACAAAATTATCTTGCTTACCCTAAAAACCAGATCTAGATTCTGTGACGACCTAGGTTTTTATAATGCAATTTTATAAAGCATAGCGAGATCGATCTCTCTATTTCTATAACAATTCATGAGAAAGAATGCTACGAAAATTGTTCTTTTCCAAAAAACATTATATAAAGAGCCCGAGTATCATAATGAACTCTCAATGCATAGTGCCATAGAAAATTTATAGACCAAATAGAAATAAGTATTACTCCCAGGATTGTTAGTCACAGCCACAGCTATTAACAAATACTTACAACCAAGATTATAGTAGGTACCAAAAGAATCACTAATTAAGCCTTACCTTTGCCTACTGGACTATTGTTCTAACCCTTCCTGATATTCCTTCTATTTGTACTTTGTTTGATCTAAAAAATAATAGATTGGGTTGAGTATTTATCATACTAAGTAGGTAACCTGACAGTACCCTTTTGAAAACACAGCAATGCAACATACAAAGTTCAAAGAGTTTGCAAGTAAGACATCGGGAATGCTTATTTTGAATAAGTGTGCATATGGAGGAATAAATGCAAGCAATTCCATCCACAAAAATCCTTTTTTTAAACTTCTGTATGCAATAATAGAAATATGACTAACTTCATAAAGTTGAAACCAATAGAAATCAATATGCTCATGTCATGAGATCTTAGCAATACATCAAATCAACGAGTCACATATAACAATCATGAAATACTTAAAATAGTCTTCATCTGAGACAAACGATAGCATCATAAAGTAACATGCACAGGGTCTCAAGTCAACTGGTCACGAGTACTCATTTATGACCATTTCAATGATATATGCATATCAATATCACTGAAATCATAGGGTCACTATGCTCACGACCAAAACCCCTCTAGATTGCGTGTCTCCGATATCTAGAGACCAGTCCACCATAGCCTCCACGGCGACTATGGATATGTCCCCAAAAGGGTGCCATGACACCTCCAGTGGTCATCCCTATTTACCACAGCAGTCAGGGAAGGGACAATTCCATTTTTGGCAGCGATACCATCCACCCTTTTGGTGGTAGAGGCCGGGAGGCCAAACCTGTACCCCTCAGCATAGTGCCCACTAGGCTCAATAGCCCAAAAACATACAAACATAGTCCAAATCTCAAATCATCATAAATCATGCAATTTATGCATTTGTTTTCAAAGTATGTGAGCATGGCATAAACTCTACTCATGCTAGTACCGTACTCAATATTATAAATCTGTAAACTCGTATAAGAACAGCATGGTTTAAAAACACATACTAATTACAGCAATAGAAACAAGTAACTCAATTTGGGATGCATTTTGAAAACAGAGTAGTATCAGACTACCTACCTCGTGCATTGTTACGTAGCTCGTGCCTGTCTTTAAGTTGAGCCTTAGAATCTCTTGGTGCCGTCCTGAAGTCCTGGGTATCGTTCAAACATAAGATCCTAGCATTAGTTCTCGATTCATAGGGCAATAGCTAGATCTCTATGATTTGTGGATTTCTAGGGGTCACCCTATGACATTCTTGGGTCGATCTTGGTCTAAGAATGTCCTAAGGCCTTTCTCAGATCAAATTATGAGGTTTGGTTGCTATTGATCCCATGGATTCATGAGATCTATATGGTTTTTAGGCTATAGTTGCTTAAATTAGTATCTTGATCCTAAATTTTATTGTATAATTAGGTTCGCATCGTCAATACGGATGCAACAATTCTTTCGGATCGTCAATCAGAGTCCTACAGCTCATGTAATTGCATTTTTAATGTTGTAAGGTCATGAACGAACCAGAATCGTCCCTATAGGGCCCGTGCGTCACAATTCCTGGGATGCGAGCTCACAGGGAGGGCGTCACAGGCGCGCGTCTCATCCGTGCATCCCCGGGGCACCCTAGTCGACGTGTTTTGGAGGGAACCCATCTTCTCCAGGTTTCTTCAGTGTTTCCTGGATGGGAAACACCAAATCCAGCCTGGATCTGGCGAGAGAGAGAGAGAGAGAGAGAGAGAGAGAGAGAGAGAGAGAGAGAGAGAGAGAGAGAGAGAGAGAGAGAGAGAGAGAGAGAGAGAGAGAGAGAGAGAGAGAGAGAGAGAGAGAGAGAGAGAGAATAAGAGAGAGAGGGCTTACCTAGGCAGCCTAAAATAGCGGCCTTGGTGGTGGGTATGGGCCCTTCCATGCTAAAACCTAGCTTGCTGGGTTTTTGGGTGAGGGCAGCCAGAGGTAAAACGAGGAAAATGGGATGGTTAGGGGAGAGAGGGAAGTCCCTGGAAGCTGCTGGAAGGGGAAGACGATGGGGGTGCCGTTATCAAAACGACCCCCTTGCGTTTTTTGTTTTTAAGTTTAATTTACAAAAATGCCCTCAATCTTTAATTGCTTATAAATTCTTCATACGAACTCCGTTTTCAGCGTTCTTGGAGGTGTTGCATTCCATTCTGAGTGTAGAATCTAATGGTACTGATTTTTATCACAAATTCCTATGTTTCATATTTAATTTAAGATAAAACATCCAACTACCTCTTAAGACTAGTAAACATATATTAATTCCCAAAATAGATAAGTTACAGCATCAGTGGTAAGTGGTAAACATTATAGTTGTTCTTCATACAAAATGTCTTCAAAATTTGGGTCATTACATCATTACCCCCTTAAAAGAATTTTGTCCTCTAAATTCTACAATCCATTACAGAAAAAGATTTGGGGGTATTTCTTTATCATTTCCGATTCGACCTCCTAAGTTTCTTCATCGATGGTCGCGTTTCTCCACAAAACTCTGACTAATGGGATATCCTTATGCTGTAGCATCTTGATCTTTCTGTCAATAATCTATACTAGTTTTGTTTCCAAGGTTAAATCCAGTTGTAGCTCGAATGGTACTTGTTCAAGAACATGTTTGGGGTCAGGAATATACCTCCTCAACATGGATATGTGAAACACATTGTGGACTTCTGATAACCGTGGTGGTAGGGCTATCTTGTAGACAGTTTTTCCTACTTTTTCCAGGATTTCAAATGGTCCAATGAATCGAGGACTAAGTTTCCCCTTTATCCCAACTCTTATGACACCCTTAGTCGGAGATATCTTCACAAAGACATGATCTCCAACTTCAAATTCCAACTGTCTACGTCACCTATCCGCGTAACTCTTTTGTCGACTGTGAGATGCGAGAAGCTGCTTTCTAATAAGCTTTACCTTGTTTGCGCATTGTTCTACTAACTCTGACTGTATGATTCTATTTTCACCTACTTCATTCCAGCACACAGGTGATCGGCAAGGCCTTCCATAGAGCGCTTCATAGGGAGCTATTCCAATGCTTGAATGGAATCTGTTATTATATGCAAATTCAACTAAGGGTAGACTTTCATCCCAACTTTCTTTCCAGTCAATTGCACACGCTCTTAATATATCTTCCAATACCTGAATCGTACGCTCAGATTGGCCATCAATCTGAGGGTGAAAAGTCGTGCTGAAATTTACTAAGGATCCTAAGGACTTTTGTACTGACTTCCATATTTGTGAGGTAAAACTACTATCTCTGTCGGAAATGATGCTGAGTGGTATCCCATGCAAACTAACTATTTCCTTAAGATACAACTGGGCTAGGCTGTCAGTGGATTGATTTTGTCATATAGGGAGAAAGTGTGCTATCTTGGTCAGTCGATCGATAATTACCCATATCATATCATGTCCCTTAGATGTCTTAGGTAGCCCTAGGATAAAATCCATTGTAATATGATACCACTTCCATTTTGGCAGCTCAAGTGGTTGTAGTAAGCCTACCGGTCTTTGATGTTCGGCCTTAACTTGCTAAAAAATCAAACACCATGCCACAAATCTCCTATATCTCTTTTCTTACCATTCCACCAGAACTATCGCTTCAAATCTTGGTACATCTTAATTCCACCTGGATGAATAGCGTACTTGGATTGATGTGCTTCCTTCAATATCTCTTACTTTATTTCCTCATTTGCTGGCACTACCAATCTTCCTCGTATACGAACACTGCCATCTGCTTCCCTAATGAATTCTGGTTTGTCAACTAATGCTTGTATGTCAATGTCATCTTTTTGCATCTGTTTAACTTTCTCATTGATAGTGGATTTTGTTATCATATTTGCTATGAAAGATCTCCCCTGTCCTATTTTAGGTCTGCATTCCATTACCTCTTGTTATAACTTCCACCTCCTGAAATGTAATCTTGCACATATTCCTTGTGTTTTTCTACTTAAGGCATCTACTACAACATTTGCTTTCCCTGGAAGTTAGTGGATGGTAAAGTCGTAATCCTTCAAATACTGCATCCATCTTCTCTGTCACATGTTCAAATCTCGTTGTGAAAAGATATACTTAAGACTTTTGTGATCTGTAAAAACCTCAAAATTTTCTCCATACAAATAGTGACTCCAAATCTTCAAGGCAAAGATGATAGTAGCAAGCTCTAAGTCATGGGTAGGGTAATTGACCTCATGCTTTTTCAATTGTCTAGAAGCATAGGCAATTACCTTCCTATTTTGCATAAGCACGTAGCCCAACCCTTGTTGAGAAGCATCACTATAGATCTCAAATCCTCCACTGCCAGATGGTAGAGTAAGTATTGGTGCAGTGGTTAGCCGCCTCTTTAGCTCTTGAAAACTTCCTTCGCATGCCTCATCCCACTCAAACTTTTTGTCTTTTATTATTAATTTAGTTAGGGGTAAGGCAATGTGCGAAAATCCTTCAATGAATCTACGGTAATATCCTACAAGCCCTAGAAAGCTCCTTACCTTTGTTACTATCTTAGGCATATTCCATTTCTCCACACCCTCAACCTTTGCTGGGTCGACCACCATACCATCTTTGGAAATAACATGTCCCAAAAAATTTACTTTTTCCAACCAAAATTCACACTTACTAAACTTTACGTATAATTTGTGCGCCTTAAGTGTATCCAGCACCACTCGTAAATGTTCTTTATGGTTTTCAAGGGTTTCTAAGTAGACTAAAATATCATCCACAAATACTATGACAAACTTATCTAGATAGGCTTTGAACACTCTGTTCATAAGGTCCATGAATGCGGCTGGTGCATTTGTCAGTTCAAAAGACATTACTCTAAACTCATAATGTCCGTATCGGGTTCTAAATGTTGTCTTTGGGATGTCTTCCTCCATAACTCTAAGCTGATGATATCCAGACCGTAAATTGATCTTAGAAAAGACACGGGCTGACTGGAGCTGGTCAAACAGGTCATCAATACGGGGTAAAGGATACTTGTTTTTCACTGTGACCTTATTCAATAGGATAGTCGACACAAAGTCTCATTGATCCATCCTTTTTCTTGACAAAAAGGACTGGAGCTCCCCAAGGAGATACACTAGGTCTGATGAACCCTTTGTTTAGCAATTCCTGCAACTGGGTCTTTAGTTCTTTTAACTCTACTGGGGCCATCCAATAAGGTGCCTTCAATATGGGGGTTGTGCCAAGGATCGGGTAAATAGTAAAATCTATCTATCTCTTTGGTGGTAACCCTGGTAAGTCTTCAGGGAAAACATCTGGGAATTCACTAACCACATCTACCTCCTTTAACTTAGGCTTTGCAACTTCAGTGACGTCTATCTTAGCCAGAAAGAATGGACACGCCTGAGCAATGTACTTTGCCCCTTTTATAGCAGAAATAACACATGCTCCCGCATACCCTCTCCTTCCTTGCAAGGAGACCACCCTCCCTCCAGGAAGGTGAAAAATAATCTTCTTCCTTTGACAATCAACTGTGGCATTATACGATGCTAACCAGTCCATCCCAAGGATGACGTCAAAGTCTGTCATATCTAAATGAATTAGGTCTATGCTCATCTGATTGCCCTCGACTTCAATCGGAGCATCCTGAAAATACATTCATGTGGAAATTGACTTCCCTACGGGCGTCATAACTTCTAAGGGAAAGTCTAAGTCCCGAACTATCATATCCATGGAAGAGGCAAATTTGCAAGATATGAAGGAATGATTGGAACTAGTGTCGAACAATACTTTAGCAGATCTATCACAGATATGAAGCGTACCTTCTACTACAGTGTTGGATGCTTGCGCCTGTCCTGAGGTGATGGCGAATACTCGTCCTTGACTTCGAGGAATGTGATTCTCCTTATGATCCTCTTCCTTCTTCTTTTTAGGGCAAGTCCTAGCTATGTGTCCTGTCTCTCCACAGTTGTAACACAGAAATTGGGGTAAGGTACATGGCCTACCAGGGTGATATCTGTTACATCTAAGGCAACTTTTGAATTCTAGTCTCCTTCCTTTAGGGTCTAACGGTCTTTTGTGTGGGTGTCAAGGTCCAAAAGATTGGATGGGTCTTTTGCCTTTATCATTTTTCCCTTTATTATTGTTCTTCGCATCCCTAGTAGCTTGTGTCCATTGAAAATCCTTTTCAAAGAGAGACGCCATTTCTACTGCCTTTGCTACAGTGGTTGGTTGGAACCCTATCACTTGATTTCTGAGGCCCGAGTGCAGCCCGTCAATAAACTTCTCTACTGCGTCTTCCTCTGTGGAGCAAGCATTGGGGGCAAATCTACGAAGACTTATGAACTTATTTTCATACTGTTGCATAGAGAGGTTCCTTCGTTCTAAGTTCATAAATTCTTTCTCTTTCTGTTTTCATACATGGCGGGGATAGTACTTTTCATTAAATACTACTTTAAATTATTCCCAAGGTATAACATTATTATCTTCAAAATAGGTTCTTTTGGTCATTTCCCACCAAAAGTATGCCTCACCTTTTAGTACGAAACTAGCATGGCAACCTTTCTATCCTCTAGAATTTTCATAGCCTTAAATAATTTTTCAATGTCAAAGATCGATTTTTCAGCAGTCGCGAACTCATCCTCTCCTGAGAATGATGGAGCCATTTTATGAAATCGTTCAAGTTGGGATTCTGTCCTATCAGCAATTCTTTCTGGAGAAGAGGCTCTTGCAATAGGTGCTTGCGATTGATTCTGCATGAACTGCCCCATATGATGCATGAATAGCTAAAAGGCTTCAGCCATTCCATTCCCCGATCCAATAGAGTCAACTAGAGGGTTATCAGGTCTTGGGCCTTCACCTCCTCTTCTCCTTGGTGGCATCTATTTTATAAGATCAATATCTACCTTTAGGGGACTCTATTAAGCCATCCTATTGGTTTGCCTATTAATGTAACTTGATTATAAGTCTTTATTTTATAACTGGGTTGTGAATAACATGAAACCTGGGCTGTGATTCCAACTGTGACGACCCGAATTTTTATAATGCAATTTTATAAAACATAGCGAGACCTGGGTTTTTATAATGCAATTTTATAAAACATAGGGAGATCAATCTCTCTATTTCTATAAAAATTCATGAGAAAGAATGCAAGGAAAATTGTTCTTTTTCAAAAATCATTGTATAAAGAAGCCGAGTGTCATAATGAACTCTCAATGCATAGTGTCATGGAAAATTTATAGACTAAATAGAAATAAGTATTACTCCCAGGATTGTTAGTCACAGCAACAGCTATAAACAAATACTTACAACCAAGATTACAGTAGGTACCAAAAGAATCACTAATTAAGCCTTACCTTTGCCTACTGGACTATTGTTCTAACCCTTCCTGATATTCCTTCTATTTGTACTTTGTTTGATCTAAAAAATAATGGATTGGGTTGAGTATTTATCATACTCAGTAGGTAACCTGACAGTACCCTTTTGAAAACACAGCAATGCAACATACAAAGTTCAAAGAGTTTACAAGTAAGACATCGGGAATGCTTATTTTGAATAAGTGTGCATATGTAGGAATAAATGCAAGCAATTCCATCCACGAAAATCCTTTTTTTAAACTTCTGTATGCAACAGTAGGAATATGACTAACTTCATAAAGTCGAAACCAATAGAAATCAATATGCTCATGTCATGAGATCTTAGCAATACATCAAATCAACAAGTCACATATAACGATCATGAAATACTTAAAATAGTCTTCATCTGAGACAAACGATAGCATCATAAAGTAACATGCACAGGGTCTCAAGTCAACTGGTCACGAGTACTCATTTATGACCATTTCAATGATATATGCATATCAATATCACTGAAATCATAGGGTCACTATGCTCACGACCAAAACCCCTCTAGATCACGTGTCTCCGATATCTAGAGACCAGTCCGCCATAGCCTCCATGACGACTATGGATATGTCCTCGAAAGGGTGCCGTGACACCTCCAGTGGTCATCCCTATTTACCACATTAGTCAAGGAAGGGACAATTCCATTTTTGGCAGTGATACCATCCACCTTTTTGGTGGTAGAGGCCGGGAGGCCAAACCCGTACCCCTCAGCATAGTGCCCACTAGGCTCAATAGCCCAAAAACATACAAACATAGTCCAAATCTCAAATCATCATAAATCATGCAATTTATGCATTTGTTTTCAAAGTATGTGAGCATGGCATAAACTCTACTCATGCTAGTACCGTACTCAATATTATAAATCTGTACACTCGTATAAGAACAGCATGGTTTAAAAACACATACTAATTACAGCTATAGAAACAGGTAACTCAATTTGGGATGCATTTTGAAAACAAAGTAGTATCAGACTACCTACCTCGTGCATTGTTACGTAGCTTGTGCCTGTCTTTAAGTTCAGGGTTTGGTAGTCTTTAATTGCTTATAACTTCTTCATACAAACTCTGTTTTGGGTATTCTTTGAGGCGTTGGATTCCATTTTGAGTGTAGAATCTAATGGTACTAATTTTTTCAAAAATTCTTATGTTTCATATTTAATTTAAGATAAAACATCCAACTACCTCTTAAAACTAGGAAACATATATTAATTCCCAAAATAGATAAGTTACAGCATCAGTGGTAAGTGGTAAACATTATAGTTGTTCTTCATACAAAATATCTTCAAATTTTAGGTCATTACAGATTCATTCCAAATTCCCAATCTCTTCTTTCACTTTCTCTCTCCTCTCTCTAGATTGGAACAAGAGACCTAAATTCAATTAGGTACTCTGTTCCAAATCAAATCTTAAAATTCCACCATTCATATTGTCTTAGACTACCTTATCTACAAAACCCCTGAATCAATTTCAAGATCTAACGATGCAATCAACGAAAAGTCATAAAACAAGCAGGTATCAGGCTATCTTATCATCAAAGTGATATCTATTTAAAATTGGGCAGCAAAATCTATGTTTTTCTCCAATCAGGTATGTGGAAACCCTTTCCACACTTGTTTCATGTCATTTGATATAATTTTTATTTTTTTGAAATTAAGTTTAGGTTAATAATAATGATAATCAAGTAAGGGTAGGAACCCTTCAATTATGTATGATGGAGGGTTCAGATGGAAAATCTGAGCCATCCAATTGATTCAAAAGGGTCTAAAACCCTTAGGGTAGAAGTTTCAAGAAATTTAATGAAGTTTTGACCACTTGATTAAAGAGGAATTGATTGGACTGTCCAAAACAGACTATCTGATCTTCTGAAGAAGATTCGGTTCTAGGGACGTGTAGCAAAACACTGCACTGAGCGTTTTTGTGAAAGTGATCCGCATGCAGCAATGAAATGACATGTCGAGGGACGTGGTCCTAGGCGGTGCGTTCCCACCTGCGTTCCATGATGGGAGCACGGCCCGCTCCACCCGACCAGACCCGTGTCGCCCGGTTGATCCCAACCGTCCATTCCATTGGGCCCAGATCAAATCTAGACCCTATGAACGACTTTGAACTTCAATCATCAAATGTGGAGTCATCTAAGCTCCAAATTGATATCGAAAAAAAGCTATAGAAAGCTTGTAATGTCTATTTTATTCTGAATTCATAACATTTAGAAACTTCTTCATGAAACTTTCTGTATTTTGGAAATAAGCTTCCAATTTCCAAGATCTTCAAGATTTGAGATGATCAGATCTTGGGGATCTATTTTAATGATTATATAATGTTGAAATCAAATAATATCCATGATTTATTTTGACAGATCTAACATATAATGAAGAATCTACCCTTTATGGTAGAAAAACCATCAAAATGCAAATGAACCCACTTGATCAATAAAATCAAGTATGATCAGACCCTTGGGATGGATTGAATGAATGATATTATGATAAAATCTAGTTAGATCATGGAATAAATATAACAAAAATAAGTGGATATGATCTTTGGATCTTAATGGAGTAAAAACCCTAAAAGTAATTAAAACCCTTGATCTAAAGGAAAAGATCTAAGATCTAATGGTTGGATCATAAGTAAAAGTTTTCAATAATCTTAATCTAATTAGCTTAATTGTCTTTTGTTTGATAATGGAATTGTAATTGTGATTTATGTTATAAAGTAGGAAGCGTGATAGTATAATTCTTAAATTTTAGCATGCTATGCTCTAAGTGTCATTAGTTTGTTATTAGGTTCATATATTTAATTATCTTAGGGCCATGTTAGTTTAAATTTGAGATTTTAGCATGATTCACTTTTCATGTATTACATAACTTAGGATCATGCTAGTTTAAGTATAGTTTTATTTTATTAGGTTAAGTTACATTCATAGGAAGCATGTTAGTATAAATAGTTGTTAAATTTATATTGGGTTTATGCTTTAAAGTTTATGATTTAATTGTTGTCAAATTTTATTAGTAGATTCAATTATTAAGTAGTTGTTAAGATATGAAAAGCATAAATCACCAAAAATGTAAACTAATGGAATATAGAGATTTATGGACAATTAAGATGAGAGAATGACTTTGAGTTAATATTAGTAAGGGGTATAGTTAGCAGGATAATATAAGGATTATCAAATCCTTGGCCCAAACTAGGAGAATAATAAACCCCATGAATGACATTTTAAATGCTCATGGATTTAATTAAAATCAATTAGAAAGAGTATTTAGGGTTAAATGCTCATAAGAACCTTATGAAAGGTTGAGCTAAGGTCACTTTAGTGAATGCTGAACATGGTGGTTAAAGAGGTTTTCTAATAAAGCCTCGCTCTTCCCTTACCTTCCGTTGATATTTGTAAAGTCTAAACACCTCCTTACATGAGGATTGAAGTAACCACTTTGTGTTCAACCATTCAACTAGTAAGCCTTAACAAATTGGAAATAAGAAGAGCAGTCTAGACTTAGGATGAAATAAGTTATCTTTAGCTAGTAAAACATTAACTAGTTGAATAATAATAATAAGAGCATAAAAGGTTAGTAAATTATCTAATCCTAATAAAAATTGTAAGTAAGATAAGGATGATCAAACAAGATCCATGGGATCTTAAATGATCGAGAACAATAAAAAGAAATAAATACTTCTTGATGATGATTATATATATATATATATTTCTTGTAATTTAGAAGATCTTAAATCAAATAGAATAGAAGATCTAAACCCTTGATCAAATATGATTCAAGGAAGAGTACCAAGATCATCCTCCTTAGGGATGCTCAAACAACTACACTTAGATCAAAGAAGAAATAGATGATAGAAGATCTAAGCCCTTGATCTTTATTAACAAGTATAAATTGTTGATCAAAGGATCTATGAAAGATTAAGATCAAAGAAAGGAATACACAAAGACTTAGAATAGAAAATACTTAGATCTGAAAGATTAAAAGATCATTCTAATGATCAGATCTACTGATCAACAGGATAGACACTATCTGAGGAAGATAAATCATGATAGGACAAAAGATCTAGATCCTTTATATCAAAAGACAAGATTGAATAAAAAATATAGATAGGATAAAAAATATAGGATTATTTAGATTGTATAAATATTGATAGTATGTATGGATTTATAGATTTCATACGTCAATCAACATCATGAAAGATTTGAAGAGCTGGATCACTACTTGAAGGTAGGAGGATTTTATGAATGCATCTACATGGGATGTACATATTGAATACATGATCTTATGTCTAGAAATGTTGACAAGTGTAATGTTAATACTTGTATTAAATCCCCTGAAACCCTTATGATCCAACCAAACACATATGAAATGGTTAAGTTAGAATTGAGGAATAGACTTTAAGTGAGTATGGAACTAGAAGATATTCCAACCCTAAGTAAACAGACAAATTGTCTGATACATGTGAAACCTATTTTACATATAAGCATGGAGGCTTATGGTTTTGTTTTAAACAGGCATAAGCTTGGGGATGCTATGCTAGGGGAGTTATGAGGGTTTGGCCACCTACTTCCTGAAATTTTATGATATGATGATACCTTGCCCTATGAGAGGGTAAAAGTCAGGTGGAGCAATTATGGAAAGGCCACTACTATGAAAGTCCTGTCTTCCCATATGGGTAGTGACATAATAATTTCCACCATGGTATCAGTAGTGAGCAGGGCAATTATCCGAGCACGCTAGTACAGATCAGACTGCAGCACGGTAGTCCTTAGGTTATTTTGCACCATGATTCATATGAGATAGGCATAGTGAAATGACGTATGTTTTGGAATGATAAAATGCCCAAGTAATTGTATATTACCAGTATTTCCCAAGAAGGGAAATTCCCAGTATAGGACTAGCTGAAATACTAATTTCTCATAGTGGAAAGAATTGATCAGCTTAGTTAGGAATGTTATTTGACTACTTTCATAAATTTGATGGATTTATCCATGTACAATATGTATGTATAGGGATGTACATATATTACAAAGTAAAGAGTTTGATACATGAGTATGTTTATGAATAATGGGATTATGAAGCATTATAATTATACTGTCAAATTATTATGCTTCTTGAATCCCCTACCAAGCATAGCTTGCTAAGATATTATAAATATTTGAATGTTTATAATATCTCAAATGCAGAGTAGGAGAGTTAGGGGCTCAAGATTGAAGAAGACTTGGGAGAATAATCATCAGGGTATACCCCTTGAAGACATGTATTTTGTTTTGTTTGAGAGTATTGTATCGTAATGAGAGTTTCATTATATGGTGAGCTTTGAGTTTTGGATTATGTAATTTGGACAAGTATTGTAATGGAATTGGGCTGTACTGTGAACCATTGGATGGATTCTGGAATTTAATAAAAGTATATTCCTTCAATGGAATTTTATCTTGTACAAAAATTCTACTTATGTTATGTATGAAGTGATCACTTGGGTTTTTCAACACAAGGTCTAAAGAAAAGAATTTTTGCTGCTTTGTTTTGCAAAAAATGTTTACTACTAAGGGCCCTGGCTTAAAATGTGTTACAAAAACCCAGGTCGTCGCATCAGGTACATCTTCTACATTGCAAGGTTCAATATGAATTTCAAGCTGTATAGGGGGATCTACTCTAGCTTTTCATTGAGAAGTGTCCATTAAAGGCACAATATCCAACATCTTGTTTACCTCCTCAATGGATATGTTTCATCAAATTCATAAAAATTAGTAGGACACAATTTAAGAGGATATGGGTTAGATGGTTCTATGGCTTCATTTTCTTCATCAATGGAAGTCTCTTTATCATTATCTTAACAAGGAGCAGGACATGGCTGGAGTATATATGAGTTGGAGGTTTCTAAGGATTGTTGTGGACATCATGGCTCATAAGAAATTTCCATCCTATTAACAAAAATAAATGTATCTTCATTATCTCCAATTTGTTTCATTTCCTCAGTCTTTTTTATAATTTCAGTAATGTTTCTATCAGTATATTCTCTTATTGGTCTCATTTTCTCTTCCCATTCCTCCCATTCTTGTCTCATTTTCTCATTCACCTTTTCAAAGGCGGCCATGGTTTGTTCCATTTTCTCACAAAATTGTTGCATATTCTCTTCTAATAGTTGTTCTTCATTCTATAGAGAAAACAACTCATAGGTTTGGTATCGTTGTGGCATTAGGGTTTGAACCCATGATGATTGACCCTAATAATCTCAATAATCATGGTAGAGTTGATTAGGGTGGGACCATTGTGGTTCTTCTTAATATTGGTAATCCTGAGACAAAGGTTGTTTGTGATGCCTAGTCCATTTATTATAGTCTTGGTAATTTGTCCCGGGATAAAAATTACTGGGGTATGTGAATGCATTAGGTGTGTCCACTGACTCCTAATAGTTTTCATTATTTGTGGAGCTTGATGACTGCCATGAAGAAGTGGGATAAGGATGCTCATAATAGGTATTATTATGGTACTGAGGTTGTGGCACAGCTTACTTTGAAGCTAAAATCATAAGTAATTGACTTTCCATAATATCTTACTTATCCATCAATATATCTAATCTATAAAATCTATCCCCATCTTGATAGGCTATTGTTCTCAACTTTGTATACAACAAAACAAATCATTGTATACAACAAATGAGATTTTTTTGTTTAATGGAAAACAATAACAATATGAAACCTAAATGCTAGTCCTAAACTAAATGATGCACAATCAAATCGTAGTAAGCACTAATAGCATAGTGTCTTGATTATTTTGGTTTAGGGCATAGGTGGTTTCTTCTTAGACCTAAATCTAAATAGCTTCTCCTTCGATCTAGATTTGACTACTACTTACTAGTTAAGTTCTGCTCAAAAGTGGTTAGTGCAATCCTCATGTTAGGAGCATTTAGACCTCAACTAACGTCAACGAAAGGTGTGAAAAAATCACTTAGATTTTAAGACAGCCACTATATCCATAATGTTCATAAGCCACTAGAGTGATAGCAGATCGTGTCCTTCTAAAAAGGTCCTATGTGCTCGATGCCCTCTGTCTCTTTCTACTTGATTTTAAATTAATATTCTACTCGATGCCTCATAACATCCCAGCTTTTTCAAACTTTTATTCATTTTAGTTTTAAAGGCAATGGAAATTTCCTTGTTTTTGAACACAAGATCAGAGTGATAATATATGTAAGAAGGTTTAAAACTCACCAAATTCATTCCAAGATTTAACTAAGAAAACCTCCACATATGAGTAAAATAATAATCATCTAACCTAAGGATTGTTAGAGACACATGCCACGGGATCTACCACATAGTCACAATTAGAGTCAAAATCCTTTTAAGTAACTTAAGGCAATTATATCCAAAGTGTCAACAAAAGTCCTGATTTAGGTAAGATACTCCACAAGGAAAATCCTACACATGGATTTCTAGCAAAAGTAATTACAACAAAAAATATGTTCTTCTCACGTCTAAAGTGATCCTAGCACCTTTGTCTTCTTAGAATCCTATGCTAGTGAACTACCTGGGGTGTCACCTAAAATGTTTGGTTGCAGGGGGTGAGCAAAAGCAATAGCTCACAATAGGATGAAAAAACGAATACAAGCTGGAATGCCTAAAATAGGTCAAGCGATAACATAAGTATAAGCATATGTAAAATTATGCATACATACATATATAATTTCTGAAAAAGGATGGTTGATGCATGTGTGATGGAGATCACTAATGCCTATGAAAATTAATGTTGAGTGTAAGATCAAAGTTAAACTTACTAATTTGTTAAAATCTATGCATATCAAACCAGTGCCGTTGAACCGAGGCAAAAAACCTCTAATCCGCAAATGCATAAAGCCATGCCCACATCAGCGTGGGAAAACTGATCTCTCCAATCATAATGGCATACAGTCCTACTACCCTGGATGAGGTCTAACACTCGAGACATGACCCACATAAATATAGCACAGACTAGACACCTATGCTCGTATGGCCCTACCGTCACCTACAGGTGACTGCCGTGGCCTCTACTTCTGCTCGTGGATACCTGCATGAACCATAACTCACCGGACCTCATGGGGACTACCCAGCTACCACTCAGAGCACTTCCCCATGAAAAGATGCTCTACTACCCGCCATCTCCATCGCAGGGCTGGTATGAAATCATCTCAGAGGTTAGTGGCCAACTGCACCTCCTAGCATAGGGTCTCAGGACTTACAGCACATAACAGGCCTCTAGGACTTACGGTACTCCTAGAGCACCATCCGATTGATCCAGGACTTAGGGAACTCCTAGAGTGCCTGCCCAAAACATCGATAAAATCTGTAATCATCAAGACTCACAGCTGCTCATAGAGCACTTGCCTAAATACCGGTAAAAACCAAAACTGTCGACCTATAAAACAAATCCAAGGTTTATGAGGCTTTATCATAGGTCAAGGCCTATGTGGTTAAGCTTAAATAGAAACATTATAAGAGGTTTCAATCTTATGTTTGATTTAATTAATTAATTAATTAATTATTTATTTATTTTCCAAATTATCCAAGTTTTAATCCAAGGGTAATTTGGTAATTTTTCTCACTTTAACCTAAGTTATATTTTTACCCTTCATTGATTTAGTACAAGACTTGTTCTTAGTTTGCTCAACATTTAGTGAATCATATTGTCGATAGGCTTTCCTGACAATTAAAAAGAATTAAGGGTTTCTTCATCTTCTCTTTATTAAGGACTTCTGGAATTCCTCTACCTTAGGAGTTTGGTAATTTTTCACCTTCTAGACAAATTACTTCTTGCCTCTCATTTTGTTTAGTTCAAAAAAAAAATTTCATTCTTTATATCTTCAGTTAGGAGGGCTATTACTAGTGATCACATTCCTAATATAAAAAGATTTAAGTTTTAGAGATTTCCTTCTTCTTTTTTTATTGGAATTCTGAAATCCCCAGAGTTCCTTGTAATTCTAGTTTTAACACTTAAAATTCCATGATTGGAATTCTGTGGAACTCGAGAATACTAGTCGTCTCCTCCACTCGATTTTTCCGGTACTAGGTGAGTTTGAATCTTTCATTTCCAACTATCACCCAAAACCTGACATTCCAAAATTTTTTTTCCTACCTTGCCCATAGTTTTCCACTTAAGGAATGCAATTTAATTTAAATTTTTGTTACTGGAGCTTGGATGATTCACAAGTTCCTAATTTCAGGAAACCACCTGCATAGGAGCTACCAGCACCCTAGCAGTTCCCCGCTCCTATTATCTATTGCAATTCTTTGAGTGAGTTTCAGTTCACTACTCTCCCATTAACTTCCCATCATCTCCAATCATATAACTTCAGCCAAATGAATTGTGATTTAGGAAACGTTATAAGTAAGGATTCCCTGCACCGTTTTCTGCATAACCAACCCAGGAAACTAAATCTGCTATTTGAACAAGGATCTTGATTTCTTTCCTTAACTACTTAATAAGATATTCAGCCCAAGTTAGTGATTTATCCATAAGAAGTTTACAATCGTTTAGACAAGCCCAAGGGAATGCGTCAGGCGACATTAGTTAGGCATTGCTTCTTGCACTCGTTATGCAAGTGATTCTGCTATTTCCCCCCAGCCATTGCTCTTTAGCCTATAACTTTGAGCAAGATTTTGTGGAACTAAATTTACTTACAATGAAATGTGATTACGTGCTCTTGAAGACCCAGGTGTTACTTTGTCTTGATTTAAGTTGCACTAAACAAATTGTTGGTTGGGAATTTGGGCGTCACTTGCCTACCCGTGAGCAAGAAGCCAGTGTGCATGATCCCTGTTTCACCTTGCATTACCAAGAATTCAATGAAAAAACCACAAAATCTCCATTTTGGTGCATTAATACAAAGATTATGCACCCAGAAAGAGAACCCAAAAGGGAATCTTAGAAAGAAATAGATCACAGGGGGTGCCTAGCATGAGAACCAAAACCATGTTCTTTAACACTGCATGCAATCAGGAAGAATGGAGTATGATCTAACAATCTAAATGCCAAATTTGACTAGCTAAAAACAAGTTCAAATCATGAATGCATGTTAATGGATCATATATTTAGCTCATGCAAATAAAAAAAATCAAGGACTAAGGCATCATTCACATATGCAAGAGATTTTCCAAAATCATGCAATGGTTTGTTCAACTACACAACCCAAAAATTTTGAGGTTTTGAAATGTGGTATTGTTACAATTTTGGCTTGGCTAATCCAAGCTTCCATTAGTAATATCATCCTACTAGTCTCCCCTACCTAATGGAGTTTGAATGACTGGAACTTTCAGCTGATCTCTCCTCTCCTACGTAGCCCTTTCTCGGTCCTCTCTTCCTGGTCTTTCACCTCCCTTCTCCATGCATGGCTGGAATTCCAGCCTTTTTCCTTTTCTTCTTCATTATATACCTAGGTTGAGGTAAGACACATGGCACATGGGACTAAAACTCCCATGGGAGAGTTACCCACGTGGTTGGCTGGATGTCCCTCCATCCAACCTCAATTTTGGAACTCTCCCATTATTGGTTTTCAATAACAACCCCAACTATCCAGAAATTTGCAATTATACCCTATCAAGGAGAAATTTTCTCAATTGTACCCCAAACAACCATTCCTCTATTTCTAAAATTTCATTGCAAGTAAATTGATTGAAATTTTATCTTAAGATTTTAATGAAGCTTAGCATAGTGTCTCGTCTAACTAGTGGTCTAACTATTTCTTTAAATTTAACATCAAATTATCTTTCTTTTGTTTTTTTTATTAACCCATGCAAGGTCAACTGTTAAGAAATCATCAAATCTCCTACTATTTCTTAAAATCTTTATTTCTAATTGCTTATATTAACCTAACCATCTCTTCTAACGCTTCAACCTAACTAAATTTCTCAATGGTCTTGTTCCAATATTCATTTTCACCTCTAAAGCTTACTCTAAAATTAACAAAATAAATTTCTGTCATTTTTTGTAAAAATATAAATTTATTTATCATATTTTTGTAATTACATGTATTACACAAAAATCAAAGAAATTTGGTCAATATGAGAAAAATAGCAAATAAATGCAAAAATAGGCATAAAAAATAAAGAAAAAACCCTAATCTAATGCGCCTTAAACCTAAACTAGAGGAAAAAAATATAAAGTATGAAACACTACACAAATGTTGCAACTCCATGGCAATGACGCCACAAACTTGTTGTTGTTCTAAATAAACTCGCAAGCATACAAATTGTTTGCAATATAGCATGCTTAGTGAGGCCGATCTCCTGAGGAGTTGGACTAATGTGATACTAGTGGTCTCTACCTTAAACTATCTAACCTAACCAAATTCAAGTGATTTTTAACCTAAACTAAGAATGGAATCTATAACATAAAGTTGGAAACTATGAGAAAACAAGAAACTTGTTAAATTGCAACTTTCCTAAAATGTGCACTTTCTAAATTTAAACTTTCCTAATTGAAGATTTTCTAATTTGATGACTTTCCTAAAATGAAAACTATCCTAAAGTGAAAACTTTTCTTAAGTGAAGATTTAACAACTTTCTTGAACTGACTTTCCTAAGCATGAAATTAATTAACTAGTTGATGGAAAACATGCTTTAACATATACTTTCTTAATCATGCAATTGTTTAAGGAATGCAATGGGAATTAAGAGGATGAACTTTAACAACTAGCAACAAACTAAACAAGTAATGCCATAACTTGGAATCTATTCCCTCACCAAATCAATCAATGCTATGTGTTCTGGCCATGGCTTATATGCATAATTCCATCATGTTTTGATAATTGCATTTCATATCAGTAGACATGGAATATTAAATTATGGATCTACAAGTAAACATGCAATTTAACAAGGTTTTTTAACTTCAACACTAAAGACCCCCTTAATCGTGCATTCCATCCTTGGATTGGATGCATGGTTTTAGAGGTCTTTTAATTAGATTGTTGGAAATTCCAGAAGTAAACATTCATGTCCTTAATATCCCATCAACATAAAGCCAACAATTAAGAAGAAGTATGGTCAATAATCAAGTAAAAAGCATTCCACTAATCATCAAAAGTTTTATGGCATGCAATGGATTACAAGGAAGATTGTTGTCCACTTTTGAGTGAAACACACCACTATTCCTTCTAGCTTGAATCCAAAAAGAAATACTAATAAAGAATCCTCCTCCAACAAAGCTTGATATTCAAAGGAAATCTTATGGCATATAAGCAAAGATCAATGGAGACTAATGAAAAATAATGCTAGAAATTAAAGGAATCTAAAAGATAACTCAAAAGCTATGAAAAGAAAAGGGAAAACTAGATTCAAGATGATTTTCCTTGGCTGTCACTCTAAGGAAAAACCAGCCTTGAATCTCAACTTTAAGGCAGGAAAAGATCAAATGAAAACAAGTAAAAGCTAGCATGAAAGTTCAAGATCACACAAGAGAGAACAACGGAAGAGGAGCAACTTTCAAAAAAGATCAAACACCCTAAAACCAGATGTGGAATGGCTTGGAGAGATCCCTCACACCCTAGGAATAGAAGTAGCACCCAAAGAAGATCCGCAAAACAAAGCAAAAGAGAGGATAATGGAGAAGAAAGAAGAGGACGTCTCCTTCTAAGGGAGGAGGCGTCTTTTTCCTTTTGTAAAAGTTGTTCTCTCTCTTATGTTTTTTGTGGAGTTTTATACTTTTTCTCCTACTTTCTCTAGGGTAACCTAATATTAAGGTATGGTGGAGATGAAATCAAGACATTTTGGATGGTTAAGATGAGTAGGAGACTATGGTTTCAAAGGAGGAAAGTGGGGAAAGGTGGCTGCCCTTTTTTGGAGTGGAGTAGGTGGGAGACCCCTTCTTTTTAGGAAGGGGATGTCTCCCCCTTCAAAAATCGTTGAAGAGCCTAAAAGTTAGGAAGGTGAGGTGGAGTGACAAGGTGGAGAAGAGATGGGAAGAAGAAAGGAGAGTGGGAGGAAACGGGGGTGTAGGAAAACTTAGGAAAGTGATGTGATTTGGTAATTTTTGATTAATTGAATGGTTTTCCTAAAGACTTGGGATTGGTTGGGTGGTTAGGATTAGTGTTTAGGAAGGTGGAAGAGTTATGGAATTGTGGAGCTCTCTGGTGGAAAGTCAAACTCATCGTGGTCTTTGGTGGTGAGGTAAAAATTGAAGAAAAGTGAGAAAAACACCAAAAATGGGTTGTTATTATCCCATTGGTCCACATGCCCTCTTATTTTAAAAGATTTTCCTTTTATTATCTCATTGATAACTCTCTTGAATCACCTCCCATCCTAACCTTCCATTTAGCTTAGCTTGATGGCTTAGATGACTAACTTTAAAAGCCTCATTGGCTAAGCTTAATGGCTGGCTTAGGAAGCTTCCTTAGTTTGTTTTCTTGGTTTCAACCGTTGGTTTGAATGGCTTGTATGATTTGACTTGAATTCCTTAGCTTGACACCTTCTTTCATGGCTTATATGGCTAAGGTGGCTTAAGTGGCTTCCATGTAAAGGTGGTGGAAATGCATGGCTTACTTCATGGGCCCACTTTGGCTATCTTTAGCTACTTTAATCTCATCTCTTGCTAGTCCATAAGATGATCTTGACCTTTGATTTACGTTGAAGTAATAAATTTGAGGCCTTAACTCAATCTTTTGATCTTGATCTTCAATTTCATCTCGATCAATCTTGGCCATTAGATCAACATCTTACTTCCTACAAAAAGTAAAAAATCCTAATTAAATCCTAGAAATACTTGATTAATCACATACTTACCTTGAATTAGCTTATGGACCTACAAAATAACAAACTTTTGCTTCATTAGGTAAAAAATGCATGTGTTATGAATTTTGGTCTAAAAGCCCTAATTTAACCCTATAAGTTGTAACACATGAGTACTGATTTTGGTAGTTTTTATGCAAAATTAAAGACTTATCAAGAGATGACATTGGCTGAATGTTTACTTTCATTTTACAACTAATGTAGGTCCTTTTTAGTGTCATCATTATCTTTTAAAAGTTTTTCAATGATGTCGTGGATATTCTCCTCTAAAGATGTTTTCTTTTATTACTGAGGTTGTTGGAAGCCAGGTGGTTGTTAGGTAATTGTAGTTTTATGAGGGATGTTTTAGGTAGGGGGTTCATAGATGGTCCCCCTTAGTAGTTATTCTTTTATTACAAAAAATTGGGATGCTTAGCCCATTTAGGGTTGTGGGTCTTAGAATATGGGTTGTTGCTAGGTTGGTGATATGCGTTCAATGCATTCGCTTGGTCTACAAAATATTCAAGGTATACTTTATTGGATGGACAGGCTGAAGTTAGATGGGTTGGACTAGAACAAGCAGCGCATACCTTTTGTGGAAGTTTATCGGATAAAGTAGCAATCATGAAAGATTGAAACATAGTTTTAAGCTTGTCCATTCTTCCACCTAAAGGCTCGAGTTGTTTCAATTTTTTAACTAAAGAGTCAAGCTTATAGAATAGATTTGTATGCAGTCCTATCTCATATTTAACCCCTTTATTGAGAGGTTGGTTAGTTCTCTCTCTCCTATTTGAATAATCCCATTGCTGGGAATTATCGGCCAATGTTTGAAAGAACTCCCAAGCCTCTCTCTCATCTTTTAGCATAAGGGCCCCTCCATGCACTGCATCAACCATTTGTCTATTTTGAGGCGTTAGTGCCTCATAGAAGTATTGAATTTGTTGCCATTTCTCAAATCCATGATGCGGGCATTTTTGCAACAATTCATTCCATCGTTCCCAATACTTATAATACTGTTCATCATCCCTTTGTTGGAAATTGATAATTTCATGACGAAGGGCATTAGTTTTGTGAACAGGAAAAAAATTGGTTCAAAAACTTCCTAGATAATTGATCCCATGTATTTATGGAACCTACCTCCAAGGAATTAAGTCATGACTTAGCTTTGTCCTTGAGTGAGAACTTGAATAGCCTAAGCCTAATAAAATCATTTAAAAATTTTCAAAACCTAAATGTAGCGCAAATATCAAGGACCTCCTTGATATGTAGGTAGGGGTCTTCTCAGTTTAGACCATAAAAGGTGGCTCTTGGCTTTAACTCAAAGTGGTTGGCATTTGTAGCAGGTAAAGTTATGCAAGATGGGGTATTGAGTTGTAAAGACTCATGGAAACCTCAAATTGCTTTGTGCTTGACTTCTGCTAGTGGTTCAGCCATGGGGATAGGAACTTGGTTTCTTTCCCCTTTATTTTAGATTGCATTGAATCTCTAGGTCGAAAGGTGTTGGATCTGGTTTCTGAGATCGAAGCCTTGCATAAACTATCCTAAGCTAAATGCTAACTTTAACTCTATGTGATGAGGAATTAAATCCTAGTAAGCACCAATCGAGCAGTGACTTGATTATCTTTGTTTAGTGTATATGTGGTAGCTTCTTAGACCTAGATCTAAATAGCTCCTCCTTCTATCCAAATTTGACTACTACTTACTAGTTAGGTTCTGCTCAAAAGTGATTAATGTAATCCTTGTGTTAGTAGACATTTAGACCTCAACTAATGTTAACGGAAGGCGTGGGAAAATCTCTTGGATTTTAAGACACCTACTATAACTACAGTGCTCAAAAGCCATTGGAGTGACAATAGATTGCGTCCTTCTAAAAGGGTCCTATGAGTTTGATACCCTAAGTCTCTTTCTACTTGATTTTAAATTTAAATTCAAGGGTTGGGATTTTGGCATACATGGATATTAATTGATTCCTAGGTGGACCAAAGAGCAAGTGATGAAATCCAGTCTTTATCTTACTATGGGTCCTCTGAGGCCCTTACTATCATTAATTTCATTCCACCATAAAGTTATAAATATGCAATGCAAAACAAATGCAAACAAATGCAACCTATATGCTATTCAACCAAGGTTAGATATGTGCTCTAATGCAATAATCCTAGGTAAAGATGCAATAATTATCAATGAATGGTCCTAATCTATATGATTTATACTAACATCAAAATGCAAATTATACTAAATGCAAATTATCCTAAAAATTGTGTGAGAGATACTCACAATTTGGGGTCCAATGATGATCAAGTGTGGGCCACCATACCCCACACTTGTCCTATATTATTACAACCCATTTAAAATTAAATAATAAAGAAATTACTATTTACAATGGGCCTTGCTACAAGTTTCACTCAATCTAATCTAAGAAAACAATAAAACCTAATCTAAGATGATGAAACCGTGGCCTACAGCAATTGCCGCCACTCCTTTGGCAATTTTTCTCTCACAAAAATCAAAGAAAGATGGTCAATATAAGAAAAATAGCAACAAATGCAAAAACTATGTAAAAAGCCTAATCTAATGCACCCTAAACCTAGATTAGAAAAAAATAATCTAAAGTATGAAACACTACACAAATTGTTGCAACTTCCCAGTAACGGCGCCAAAAACCTGTTGTTGTTTTGATTAAACTTGCAAGTGCATGCATCTATGTAGTATTCTCATGCAAGCAAGGTAGATCCCATGAGGAGTGAACTATTGTGATGCTAATGGTTTTGACTTTAAACTATCTAACCTGGCCAAAATACAAGTGATTTTTTTATTTTATTTTTCTAAACTAAGAATGAAAACATGAAATTAAAAACTAATTAAAAAAAAGAAAAGAAATGGAAACTAAGCAAAAACAAGAAGCATGCTAAATGGAGAACTTTCCTAAAACATGCACTTTCTAAAATAAAATCTTTCCTAAATTAAAAACTTCTAATCTTATAACTTTCCTAATTAACAACTTCCCTCAAATGCAATTCAGAAACCTTCCTAAGCTACCTTTCCTAACATGAAATTAATAACTAACCTAATGGAAACATGTATTAACAAACTACTTTCCTAATTATGCAAAACTAAGAAAAGTAAGCAAACAAATCAACTATTTTAACAAGTATGACAAATTTGATTACTTTTCAACTAATGAAGATGTAAAGTAATGGAATCTAACTCCAACCAACAAGTGAATTAAAGGAAAGATTACTACTAACAAACAATGAAAGGAAAACTACCCAAGTATCATGCATGTAACCAAGGATATAAGTGGATTAAAGAGACTATATTGAAAACCTAAGCATGCAATTCTACTTCTAACATTAACTAAGCTACCTAACAATCTAATTGGGCTCTTGAAAAGTCAAGTGACCAAGATTGTATAATGCTAGAAATTGAAATACACCATTCATGCAAGAAATTCCCAAAGTAATGTGATTGAAATATTCAATTACTATAACATGTAAAACATGGAATTCATCACTTCTAATGCATTCAATCATTCAAGAACAAAATAACTTACTGCTGGACACAAACATGAATTGAAAATTCTACTAATCTCCTTGAATCACATCCAAAAAGTCATCAACACAACATTTCATACATGTTGTTCAAATCTAAAAATTACATGCCAATGATGTTCACTTAATCAAAATCACTCCTCAATTACATGCCAAACTCTTCTTTAATTGTTCCAACATTCACTCATGAACAAGTATGCTTGAAATCAAGGGGGAATCCTATGCAAAAGTAAGGCAACAATCAATGGAACTTAAGCAACCAAATTTGGAAATTCAAGAGGGCTAAAAGAGAAATAAGATGCAATGGAAGCTAAGGAACAAAATTAGATTCAAGGTGACTTCCCTTGGGTGTCACTCCAAGGAAAAACTAGACTTGAGTCTTAGTTTAAAATCAAGGGAAATTAAAGGAAAACAAAGCAAAAGATAGCACGAAAAGAAGAAATTCTAGCAAGGGCTAACTAACCTTCAAAGATGAATCAAAACCCCGCAAATCCTAAGTTGAACACTTGAAGAAGAAGTATGGAGTTTGTAGCAGCACCCAAAAGCATCACACAATATCAAGCAAAAATAGTACAAAAGGGTGGAATGAAGTGGACATCTCCTTCCTAACAGAGGAGGTGTCCTTTTACAATGTGAGAAAAGAGTTGTCTTTTGCTTGGAATTTGGGCGCGTTTTATAAGGTTTTTTCTATTTTTCCTAGGGTAACCTAACATTAAGGTGTGGTGGGGATTAAAGAGGGTTAATTTGAATACATAGGATGGAGGAAAGAATGGCAATCAAATAGGAAAGTGGGGAGGAGTTAATGGGCTGTCTTAAAGGTGGGGTTAGGTGGGAGATGCCTATTTTTTAAGAAGGGGTGTCTCCCTCCTTCCAAAAATCATTGAATGCCCATTTTTTTGGAAAGTAGGTGGGAATGAGATGGGAAAGGGATGGAAGGTGTGAGGTGGAGATACTTGGTTGGTTAGGAAGTTTCCTAAGAGGTAGAAGGAGTGAGAGTTTTCAAAATTCATAGTGAATTTTAAGGGTGAGGTGGAAATTAAGGAAAAGTGGGGAAATGTGAGAAAAACTCTAAAAATTGATTGCACTTATCCTATTGGTCCACATGCCCTCTTATTTTAATATATTTTCCCTTAATTATCTTCAAAATAACTCATGGATAACTCTCTTGAATCTCCTCCAATCCTAGCCTTCCACTTAACATAGGTTGATGGCTTAGATGGCTAGCTTTGAAGGCTTCATTGGCTAAGCTCAAGGTTGGCTTAGGAAGCTTCCTTGGCTTGTTTGCTTAGCTTTAACCTTGGATTGAGTGGCTTGTATGGTTTGACTTGAATTCCTTAGCTTGCCACCTTCTTTCATGGCTTATATGGCTAAGGTGGCTTAAGTGGCTTCCATGCAAAGGCGGTGGGAATGCATGGCTTATTTCATGGATCCACATTGGCCATGTTTTATCTCCTTTAATCATATTCATTACTAGTCTTCAAGATGATCATGGCCTTTAGTTTATGTTGAAGTGATAAATTTGAGGCTTCGACTCGATCTTTTGATCTTGATCTTCAATTTCATACCAATCAATCTTGGCCACTACATCAACATCTCACATGCTACAAAAAGTAAAAAATCTTAATTAAATACTAGAAAAGCTTGATTAATCACATATTTGCATTAGATTAGCTTCTGTACCTACAAAATAACAAACTTTTCCTTCATTAGGTCAAAAAGGCATGTACTATGAATTTTGGTCTAAAAATACTAATTTAATGTGATATGTTATAAAACATGGATTCTAACGAGGTGGTTTTTATGCAAAATTAAATACTTATCACAAATTTTAAAATCCAATTCTAAACAATATTTCAAATAATTTTTCATGCAATTCTAAAGAATATAATGATTAGATCAGAGACAGGAAATGTAGATGAAACCACATGTAAATCTCATTTTACAGTTTAATGCTAAAATATTTCAGATAATATCAATGTAAAATATGAACAACTTTAAATGAATATTTTTCAAATGATTGGATTTACATGGTAATCTCACATAAATTGTAGTATATCATGTATCACAAAATCACATGAATGCATAACTTGTAAATTATGTGAAAGATCCATCATCTAATTTAAAAAATCAAATGACATAAGATCTTCAAAATATTAAAGTAGTAATCAGTCAAACTGTGAATGTTGGCAATCCCAAACCAACAACATCATCATCATGTGTACATATGCACCTCGATGAACACATCAACTAGTTGGTCATGAGTAGTCACTTAAAGACCATCATAATGCTCATCTATGTGGGGTCACAAAATAAAAATCTCATGGAACACTATACTCACTACTAGCTATCTGAATTGTGTGTCTTTGGAATCTAGAGACCAGCCACCACAGCCTCCATAACGACTGTGGGTATGTCTCGAAAAGGGTTCCATGAACACCTCTAGTGGTCTTTTCCTACCATAGCAGTCGAGAAAAATAGGTGCCTCTTTGGGCACAGGTCCTTATCGCCTTTGGTGGTTAGAGGCTGGGAGGCCAAACCCATACAACCTCTTAACATAGTACCCACCAGGCTCATTAGCCCGAACAAGCATATATCTCAACCCAAATATCATTAAATCATACACCATATATCTCATGTAAAATCATGCATTTCCTTTACTCATTTCAAAGCAGGGAATTGATGCAATTTCAAGTAGAATCACTTTTTTCATAAACATACAACTGGGTGTAATGGAATGAGCAACATGCTTTCATTTTTCATATAAAAGTATGCATCATGGTTGTGAAGGTACATATATATAAATCATATGTCTCATTAGCCAATATTGCATTCTTTTAAAGCTAAAATAATGTAACATGAAAAAATATCAATTTTATAATAGTCAGTAGTCTCAAATTGAAAGAGTGATAATCAAATGATATGATTATTTAAAATCTACATATTTTAATAAAGCTGATAGCATGCTCAAAATCCCAATGGCAAATAGATGTTAAAACTACCTACCTCAAACATGATTATCCCAATTCTTGAAATTCTCAATAAGCTTAGTTCGTACCAATCAATGTCTCTATCAACACATGTACATTACAATATTATTTATCTTACTAATGAATTCTTAATTGTGATTTATTTAATCTCGGATCTCTATTAACATGGCATTCCTCTTTATTTTTGTTGTAATGTCAAATCTTGGCTGTTGATTAAAGATCAATAGTCTAGATCATTTAATTGTCCTCAATTCCCATTAATCTCTGAATTGTAGATAGCTTATTTCATATCTAAATGTTTGATCTATTGATCCAACAGTCAGGTTGAATCCCGATCGATCAAATCTATAGTTTCAAGTTATCTTGATATCAAATCTTTGAATATAAGATCATTAGAATAATCTAACTGGTAGATTAATCTAAATACTAACATCAATAATTCAATTATTCTTATTAGGGCTTAATGCATTCTAGTTTTGTTTATTTTCTAAATTTTCTATAATTTATCAAGCATAACTAAGATATTATTTAAATAAGACTCGGTAGTGGTCTTACCTTTAATCACTTAAACCCATGTATGATGTTGTGTTTGATATAACATAATTGGGTTTGATCGCCTTTGATCAAAATTTCAAGAATGAATGGCTCATATCAAGTGCTAGATCTATGGTCAAATCTAAATGGAAGCTCAAATTAGTGGTTGATCAAGGTGTTAGGTAGCTAATTATGGGTTAGATCATCTTAAAAGGATGGATTGGTTACATATCTAGCATCTAGTGGCCAATTAATGGTTGGATCATGATGAAAAGATCATATCGGTCGCAGATATGAGTTTTGGTGATTGATTAATGGTTGGATAATGTGGGAGTTCATTGATTTGATCACAAATCGGACATTAGATGATAGATCATGGACTAGGTAATGATGGATGGTTGTATCTAATTCTGATTGATTACTTCTTAGGGTTTGATCATTTTTGAACTCATAGATGTATGAATTTCTTATAGTTTCTGGGTCATAATCAGTTAAAATTGTTCTTTGATCCTAAATTTTATTATATAATTAGGTTCCTGCAATCAAGATGAATCCAACAGACCTTTCCAATTGTAAATCAGACTTGTATAGCCTTCTAAATTAGAGAATTTCTGTTTGAGATCTTTTTAAATGGTCCATATTTAAATTCTAGATCAAAACATGCTAAAACAAGGTTACTGGGATGCACCGAAATGGGACGCGCCTTTCGAAACGCGCCAGTGCATCTTGTCAACCATAATGCACTAGGCTGCATCTCGACTCCCAAGATGCAATGGTGTCCCAGTTGAATCGCGACCGTGCTCGCACGTGTCACATGCACGATGTAATGTCCTGAGCAATTTACGCTATTTAACAAAAATGAATTGGACATTCTATAGGAAATGAAAAGTTTCCTTTTTGGAGATAAGGGTATTTTGGTCATTTCACCGTTCACCCTGACTAGACCTAGAAATTTGGTCCTAAGAATAGTACCCTTAGGTGCATCTCGGAAAAAGGAATCCAACAAGACCAAAATCACTCAAAATGGAGTTAAAATGAGCAAGTTATGGCCCTTTGAAATTCAAGGGCAAAAGTGTAAATTAATACAAAAACGGATTTGGCCTGAGAAAAATAGGGGCCCATTTTGATACGGGCACCCCTCTTCTTCAACCTCTTAGAGGGTTCTAGAACGGCGGTGTACAGGGGAGAAACCACCGCCATTCTAGAAGTTTCTCCACCGCCATTCCATGGCGGTAAGAACTCCCTCCAGAACCCTTTTTGAGCTCTATAAATAGAGCTCTTGGGCACCTCCAATGGTAGCCCAAAAGCTTGGGAAAAACCCATCATGGAGAGGTAGGCAAGAGGAGAAAACGTGGGAAAAACCCCGCCACGAACCAAGTATGCCCAAAACCCCTCCAAACCCATCTCCCCCTTAGTCTTAGGATGAGTTCCCCCAAGTTTTTGCATGGATACTAGCTCGTGGGTGCTATGCCGAGAGGTCTGGGGTGGCCTCCCAACCTCTACCACTATTAGGTGGTAAGGGTACCACACCAAAAAAGGCATGTCCCTGCTTCGACTGCATGTGGTACAGGGGGCTACCACTGGTGTTACGGCATTGGGTCGAAGTGTCATATGCCTCATGGAGGCTATGACCCTATGTCCCTAGGTACCCGAGGATCACACGGCGAGGAGGTTGTGGGCATAGTGGGCCCTATGTTTTTGAGGATTTACTTGCATTGCATATGGCATGACATGAGGTTGGTCGACCATACCATATATCCATGAGTTGGATTCAGTTGAGCATCTTATGCATATCATTATGTTTATGATATATATGATACTTTTGACTTGGATTATGCAATTCTTTAAGTCGTCAGTATTCCAGTTCGACAATGGTTTTTATTATCGATATTGAACATGAGAATTCAAACATGTACATGTTTTAAAAAGCATATGATTTTAAGCATAGCATGCATTGTAAAACTAGTAGTGATAGACTCCTACTGAGTATAGTATATACTCACCCAATCCTTAACAATTTTTAGACACAAGTAAGCACCTAAGGACAAGATACGCGCGTGACAGAAGACACCCAAATATATCATTTTTCAGGATAACTCCATTCACGAGTAGAAGACGCCTCAGGAAATGTTAGTGCTACGCGCAAGTAAATAAAAAAAAGACAATCATACTTGTAAGTAAACACTCTACCCTTTGGACATGTATTTGTATTGATTTACAATTGGGCTGTGAGCTATGACTAGATAAACTTGGGAAAACATTTATGATTTCTGAAATTTTTCAAAAACTACTTTGGTTTTTGTGAAAGCAAATGACACTCAGGGTTTTCAAAATGAGTTTAAATGCAAAGATTTTCTGCTGCATTGCATTGTTTTCTTAAAATGGTTTTCAAAAAGGGATGCATCCCGCCTTAGGAATTAGATCTTGCATTTAAAAATGCATGGGAAAATCCGGGTTGTCACACACGGGGACCCACCAAGTGGGTGCATCTCAGTTGCATGTCATTGGGGAGTATCCAGGTCGCTTGATTAGAGCGACTGGGATGAGATGGTCCAATCTAGGCCATCAGATCACTCTAGTCATTGAACAACGCCTATGATGACTTTAAATTTTATTGTTTTTGGGGATTTTAAGGTTTTGGGGTCCCACAAACTCATCGGATAGCTTAGATCTCTCATATAAGCTGTCCTTGAGTAGGCACCATCTTAGATCCACCAGATTTGTTTTCACCGGTGACAGCAAATCTGGCTTAGATCTGGGGAAACATGTTGGGAAAAGGGAAAAGGAGGGAGAGAGAGAGGGGGATGTTACCTAAATGCCCTTATACTTAAAAATTATGTACTTTCTCATCTGAACTCCGTTTTTAGTGTTTTTAGTATCATTGGATTTTATTTTTTGAGTAGAATTTAATTATGAGAGTATCTTCACCAAATTTAATTTCTATAAAATCTCACTTCTAAGATTCAAAAATGATAAAACTTTCATCCTTCTGTTTAAATCAAAATTTTAGAATAAAATAAGACTTAAAAATTCGGGTAGTTACATTTTTTAACTTTGAATTTTTAGTCTTCTTTTTTACTATTTTTTTATTTTTCTTCAACAGTTCAATGGTGAGCTTCAAGTCTTTGATCTTTTGAACTCGAATCACTTGTTTTCCATTTTTTTTTTTTTTTGCTTTTTTTAACTTTTACCTAAGCTCTTTTCTTACTTTTTTCTCATTTTCTAATTTTCAAACTTTTCCATACTAATAATTGTGACTACAAACTTTGCAATTATGCTTAATTGTGAGTGCAAACTTTGCAATTATGCTTAGGAATTGGAATATTGGTCTAATTTTATTTATAATAGTATCTTTGTTTGCTTAAGAGGTTATACTTTTTTTATATTTTAAAAATTTTGACCTTTTCTTGACTTTTTGTCTTTGTCTTTCGAATTTCTCAACTTTTCCCTGGCGGACCTTTTTAAAATTTCTCAAAATTTCCTTATATATTCCTATTTTTTAATTTTATGACTTTTTTTCCTTATCCACTTTTTCTTAAATCCAAACTTTCTAAGTGTGAATACTATCAACAATCAATTATCAAAGAGTCCAACTAGTAAGCAAGATACTTTTTCCATCAAGGAATAAGTATACTTTTCTGGGCTTGCATGAATATATATATATATATATATATTTGTATATGTATATTGTTAGGTTCATACTAATAAACTTGCCCCTGTTAACAACTAAATTGCATGAATGTAGTCTAATCAAGACAACGTTAAATATGGTACATGTGAGCCAAAAAAAGTTGTACTCTTTTCTTGTACACGCAAGTTCACTTCTCCAAAGCAAATTTTGTTTTAATAGCGTAAAAAGTATTTTTCTTTTAAAATAATAAACCTAATATAGTCTTGGGCAGTTTAAAGAAAACTAACTCTAGTCATTCTTCCTCTCCAAGTTAACTTTTTCTTTTCTTCAGAAATAGGACTCTTTCTTATGTTTTTGTAACTCACTTTATTTTCTTTCTAATATACCTGCTGTCGTCCTAATTCTTCCTATATTTTTCCAGGAAGGAAAGGGGAGGCCATGGCTTAAATAATGTCAACATTTCATGAGTACGTAATTTAAAAGTCAGAATAAATGGCTAAACTAATTAACAAATTGTAACTAAATAAAGTAGCGTGACAATAAATAACTTCGCAAAATGGGCCATAGAGTTTTATTTGCCCTATTTTTATTTAACGATAGCGTCTTTCTCTCTAATCCTTTGTGAGTTCGTTTGGTATTATTTTACTATATAGCCAGTGATAGAAGAACTTTAGCCGGATTTCTTCGAACAGAGCTTTACGACTCTGTCATGGCGGTTCTCTTCTATTTTTCATAGATTCCTCTTCTATGCTTTGTCTCCTGTCTTTCCTTTACCCATTTCATCATCAGTAGGAAGGAAATTGAAGTTTCTGATTTCATATAAAACGGGTAATCTGCACTCATCTCTTCTCCTCTCCTCTCCAGATCGAGCGATCATCAACACTAGACCATCCATTAAAAATCGATCAGAGGCAAAAATGCAGAGTTTTCGATGATTTTTGTTTGTTGAGATGTTATAGGATATAGGCTTTTCTTAATTTCTTCTCAAAACGTTTCCATTATTCGTTCTATGTCGTTTTCATCTCTCTGTTTCTACTGGGGGCCGTTTGGCCGATTCGGGATTCAATTGGTGTAACTGTGAAAGAGTGACTGTTTCCCCTGTTTCTGATTCATATTTGCTCTGCAGAAATTTGATAGAATATTTCTGATTCATATTTGCTTTGCAGAAACCTCATAGAACATATGGAAAACCGAAGTAGGAAAAGAAGTGATATGGCAGAGCAATTGCCTGTCGATAAGAGAGCTTGTAGCCCGTGTAATTACCTCTCTGGTTGTTCAAGTTCTTCTGGTCCCACCACCCAGGTGGGTCCCACTAATGCACCATCAGAAGCTGTAGATAATGAAATAGAGACTTCTTCTTCAGCTTCAGTTTCTGGGCGATCAGAAGGTGGAGCAGAAAAGGATTCAGCATATGGGTCATGCGATTCTGATGACGCACATGAGGCAGAACTTCACTACGAACGCTATCAGTATTTTCATCATCGAAGTTCGAGAGAAAACCAAGCCAAATGTAAGCGAATCCTGTCAAGTTTAGATGATGTAGTACCTGGTGGACAGCTTGCTGCTCTCACTGAGCTTTGTGATTTCCTGTCTTTTTGTACGGAGAGTTCACTTGCTGGTTTCCCTGTGGATTCTTTTGTTTCAATTCTTGTTAAGTTGTCTAAGGATGAGAGCAACCCGGATATTATGCTTTTAGCTCTTCGGTGTTTGACTTATGTATGTGATGTATTGCCACGGTCGACTGGTTGTCTTGTTAAACATGGGGCAATTCCTGCACTTTGCACGAGATTGATGGCTATTGAATACATGGATGTAGCAGAGCAGGTGCGGTTGAAGGTTATGCACTAATTAATGCTATTTAATCTACGTGGTGTCCTGTTTATAATTATTAAAGAAGTTATTTCTTGCTTTTTCTTGTTTTTTATGCAGTGTTTCCAAGCATTGGAAAAGATATCCCATGATCATCCAGTCCCATGCTTACAAGCTGGGGCAATTGTGGCGGTTTTGAATTATATAGACTTCTTCTCTACAAGCATTCAGGTAAATGCTTCTTTTATTTATCATTCTTTTGCATTTGTCTAAACAGTCCTATACTGAAATATAATTATATTTTATTGTAATTGAGGAAACTGTCCATGCTCAAACACCAAATATGGGAACACATCTTTCTTGACTGCAAATATTGTTAAAAGGATTTCATCAAGGACATGTCTTGGGCCTTCAATTGTCTAGGCAACATATATATGTTTGCTCAATATGTTAGGAGACTGATGTGATGCTTATCGGCTGCAGAAAGTTGCACTTTCTATTGTTGCAAACATATGCAAGAAGCTTCCCTCTGATTGTTCATCACTTTTCATTGAGGCTGTTCCCATTTTGTGCAATCTTCTCCAATATGAGGACCAGAAGGTATAATTTTAGCTTGTAGAACTCTGTTCACTATAGTTCAGATTTGGCTATAGCCAGCCATGTGTTTAAATGTTTGGCATTCTTTCTCTATTCTGTTGACCTTGGAGCGATGGTTTTGCCTTGACTTGTTGCTTTTGATTATCTGATTTGCAGCTTGTAGAAAGTGCTGCTACGTGTTTAATTAGGATAGTGGAATGTTTTAGTTCTTCTGAGATGCTGAACGAATTCTGCAAGCATGGGTTGATTCATCAATCAACACATCTTATAGCTTCGAACAATCAGATGACTCTAAGCCCATCAACTTACACTGTATGTTATTCTTGGATGCATGTTATTGCTCTCACTTTTTTTCATCGGCTTTGGTTTTCCATCAATATCTCTGATTTAGTTCATCTGTATTTCAGGGATTGATTGGGCTGCTTGCTAGACTTGCTTTGGGTTCTCTTGTAGGCATCAGGACTCTTTTTGAGTTGAAGATAAGCAGCACACTGAGGAACATTCTGACCAGTTCTGACCTCTGCTGCGTCATTTCTTATTCTTACCCTGGTGACATGCACTGTAATCAGGTGTTTAATTTCAACACTCTACATCACAACTTCCCTAATTTCTAATTCAAAGATCACTGAATGATTGATGACGTAGTTCATAAAATACTGATGAATGCAATGGTTCCAGGACAGCAATAGGTGCTTTCATATCTGTCAGTGCTCGTTCTTCCTTAATTGTGCTTAAGCATTGATATATTCCATAATTCTCATAGGACTTAGCTGAAGTGATTGAGGAATCAGAAGGTTTCAAATTACTACTTCAGAGTTAGATAAGATCAATTGATACCTGAGCTTGCTTATGGTTCTACTTGCTTGATTAGATATTATAGTGGTTCTGCAAGATACTGTTGACGTTGATAGGGGTCTCTCATCCCCTCACAATAGTATCCCCTATAACGGATCTCTGGTGGAATCTGATTCATGATTCTTTTTTTATGAAATTGGATGCATTTTGGTAACATGGAGCAGACTTAAATGGCCATGTAGGAAAAGAAAACGAAGGATATGATAAGATACATGGAGGGTATGGTATAGGAGAACGAAATGAGATGGGGAAAACTATTCTTGATTTTGCTTTGTTATATAACCTGGCCATTGCAAATATACTCTTTAAGAAGAGGGGTGAACACTTAATAACCTTTAAAAGTGGACTTCATAAAAGCCAAATAGACTTTCTTTTACTTAGAAATATTGAAAGATCAATCTATAAGGATTGTACGGTGATACTCGATGAGAGTTTAACCTCACAACATAGGTTAATGGTTATGGATATTTATATTAAAAGATGGAAGAAAGGAAATGAACTTAATAGGTATCTAAAAACTAAGTGGTGGAACTTAAAAGGAGAGAAAATAACTTTATTCACAAATAAGTAGATGGTAGAAAGAAACTGGAATTATGAAATAGAAGTAAACACCATGTGGATTAATATAGCTGAGTCCATTAAGAAAGTGGCAAAAGATGTCCTAAGAGTATCAAAAGGTAAACGGCAATTAGTCGAGGAAACATGGTGGTGGAGTGAGATAGTGCAAAAAATTATCAAAGAAAAATGGATGTGTTTTAAAGCATGACAGAAGACTAGAAATAATGAAAACTATGAACGGTATAAGAATGCTAAAAAGGTTGCTAAGAGAATAGTGAGGTTAAACTTAAGGCATATGATAACCTCTATAATAGACTAAGAACAAGAGAAGGTGAGGAAGATATGTTTAAACTTGCAAAAATAAGAGAAAAGTAGGATAAGGACTTAGATCATGTTAGGTGCATTAGAAGTGATGATCAAAGGATACTAGTCAAAGACAACGAGATCAAACAAAGGTGGAAAATTTACTTTCAAAAATTGTTAAATGACAATGGCTCTGAGAATATAAGGATTGAAAATACTGTAAACTTAAATAACATTAGATATTATAGATATGAGCATAGGATTAGAATACCTGAAGTGAAAGAGGCATTGAAAAAGATTAAATAAGGAAAGGCCATGGGACCCAAGGGTATACCAATAGAGGTTTAGAAGTATATGGAAGATACTGGGTAGTTTGGTTGACCAAGTTGTTTAACAAGATCATAAAATCAAAGAAAATGCTTGATGAATGGAGGAAAAGCTCCATTGTACCAATTTATAAGAATAAAGGAGCCATAGAGAGCTGTAATAATATCGAGGGATCAAACTTAGGAGCCACACTATGAAACTTTTTGAAAGAGTGATTGAGAAGAGGTTACCGCATGAGACAAGTGTATTGGAGAACCAGTTTGGTTTCATGCTTGGGAGGTCTTCCATGGAAGCTATTTTCTTATTAAGGCAATTGATAGAGAAATATAGGAAGAGGAGGAAAGACCTCTACATGGTCTTTATCAACTTAGAGAAAGCTTATGATAGAGTTCCCAGAGAATTAATGTGGAGGGCGTTGGGCTAGAAAGGGATTTTGCGGGGGTATATAGACATAATAAAAGATATGTATGAGGGAGTGGTAACAAATTTTAAGACTACTAGTGGTGAGACCGGTGATTTTCCTGTCACTGTAAGATTGCACTAAGGATCGGCATTGAGCCCATGCCTTTTCACGTTGGTTATGGATGAGTTAATAAAACATCTGCATGAGAAGATTCTATGGTGCATATTATTTGTAGATGATATAGTCTTACTTGATGAGACAAGAGAAGGCGTAAACATAAAGCTAGAGTTATGGAGAGAAGCATTAGATTCTAAAGGATTTAAAATTAGCCAAATTAAGACAGAATATATGGAATGCAATTTTAGCAAGGAGAGAAGTAGGAGTGGAACACCAGTTAAGATTGATAACCAAGAAGTCTCCGTAAAAGACCACTTTCGGTACTTAGGATCAATGACTCATGAGAGTGGAGAGATTGAGAGGGAGGTTACCTAGAGAATCCAAGCGAGTTGGAACAAATAGAGATGTGCATCTAGAGTTTTGTGTGATCAGCGAACTAAAAGGAAAATTTTATAGGATGGCCATAAGGCCGGCCATGCTCTATGGATTAGAGTGTTGGGCAGTTAAGGAACATCATGTTCATAGGATGAGCGTTGCGGAAATGAGGATGTTGAGATAGATGAGTGGCAAGACAAGAAAGCATAGAATTAGGAATGAAAATATTAGAGGAAACTTAGTGATAACACCAATAAGTAACAAGATGAGGGAGAATAGACTTAGATGGTTTGGACATGTCTAAAGGAGACCGAAAATGGCACCGGTTTGAAGGAGTGAGGCAATGCAAGTAAAAGGTTTAAAAGGGCAAGGGGAAGGCCCAAAAGAATGTGGATAGAAGTGGTGAGAAAAGATTTAAAAATTTTGGGACTAAATGAAGCCATGGTAAGTAATAGAAAGGAATGGAGGAATAAGATTCATGTGGCCAACCCCTAATTGGGATAAGGTCTTGATGATAATGTGAGGATGAAAGATGAATGCTTTGGCATTATGCTCCTTGTCAAAGTGATGAATAGTGTGACTTTACTGGACAAAATAAGGGAGACACTGGTTTACAAACTGGCAAAGTCAATTATTGACTTGCCCAAGCCTATTCAGTTTTGGCCATAACAAGCCAATAAACCCCTTCACTTTCTTGATCCAGCTGCATTAGTTGTTGACTTATCTAGAGTCAACTCTTAAGCTGCAACTTATATCTTGTACAAAATATGAACTTTTGATTGCAGTGTGGAGAGAATGCAAGACATTATTTTCTGCTTGGCATGGAAGATCTTAGACATGGTGAAGCTAGGCACTTGGACAAACTACGGAAAGTGCTTACATGCTGATAGAAATCTTCAATGGTATTCCAATTCAACAGATTACAACACTGATTTACTAGTACACTCAGAAAGGAAAAAAAAAAACAAAACTTTGTAGGTTCTGCCATGAATACAAAGGACTGATACAATACTGGAATGCTTGTCTAACTTTCACAAATTCTAGCTTTCGAGGAGCTAGAGCCTCCACTTTAGTTCTTCCAAAATCGCCCCCCTCAATTCTCTTCTCCTCTCTCTTCTTATGTCTCTTCCTTCCCTACTTAACTACTTCTTGAAATGTCCAACTGACTTAACTCCTTTTTGAATGCTCCAACAGATTAACTGCCTCTACAGCTGGTAAACCAATTGCCTCTACAGCTGGTAAACCACTGCCTCTACAGATTAACTGCCACTACAGCTGGTAAACCAATTGCCTCTACAGCTGGTAAACCAATTGCCTCTACAGATTAACTGCCTCTACAGCTGGTAAACTAACTGCCTCTACAGCTGGTAAACCAACTGCCTCTACAGTTGGTAAACCAATACCTCTACAACTGGTAAACCAACTTCTCTTTAGGTTCTGTTGATGTAACAATACCCCCCTTAACAGTGGCACCTTGTCCTCAAGGTGGAATTCAGGTAATTGCCTGTGAATGCCTTTCATTGGTTCCCAAATGTTGTCATGGTCTGGAATATTTTGCCACTGAATGAGGACTTCTGTTTGTCCATTAGGAAACTATCTAATATTTTGGATTGCAACAGGGTATGCTTTAACTTCCAGTTCTTCAGCCAAAACTAGTGGTATTGGTTGAAGCATCATTGTTGGCTTTCAAGCTGGCTTAAGCCTTTTCTTCTTCTTGACCCGAAGCATAGGATTCGAAAAAAAACTTTTGTTGGATCTAATGAAGCCTGATTTTAGCAGTTCTTTTATGATCTTCTCAATATCATCTTTCTGTGCATGCGAATATCTATATGGCTTGCTGTGAAGAGGTTGAGTTCCTTCGACCAGCCTCATGACATGATCATGAGCACGGGCAACTGACAATCCCATAGGCATAGAATAATATAGAGTCGGATCTCCCTTCAAGATGATCTGTCGTCTATCCATTCTGAAACGCATAGTTAACTCATGGAAATTTGCAGAAATCTCCCCTATTGTTTGCAACCATGCTATTCCCAAGATGATACTTGCTCCTCCTAAGTCGACTGGGTAGAAGTCTTGAACCACTTGGATACCGGCCAGATCTAGGCTTAATTGCCTGCAAATGCCTTCACTTTTGATGCATGGTCCGTCGACCAATCGTACCCCAAATTGCCTAGATCGATCCATGTCCAAGCAAAGCTCTTGGATGAGGTGGTGGGATATGAAATTGTGGGAGGCCCCACTGTCAATCAAAACCACTACCCCTCTTCCTCCAATCGAACCCCTTACCTTCATAGTACCGTCGGATGTGAACCCTGGTGTGAACCCTGAAATGGAGTTCAGGGATAACTCCAAGGGTTGGTTATCCCCTTCTCGTGCGTCGTCCCTTCCAGTGCTAGGTGCTGAAATGGGTTCCTGATCATCTGCTTCTTCGTCGGCGAGGATCAAGATTTGCAACTGATGGTTCTTGCAACGGTGGTCGGGTTGGTACTTTTCATCGCACTTATAGCATAATCTGAACGATCTTCTCTGTTGCAGCTCGAAATCAGTGAGTTTTCTAAGATTTTCCCTTTTTTCGACATGCTGTTCGTCGGATGACTTCTCCCCATCGTTTTCAGGTTGAAAAACCCTAGCCCGATCAGTTCTGGGGAAGACGACAGGCAAATTATGAATATGGCCCTGCGAACCCCCTTCAGATGATGCGTTCTTGGAATGGGCTTGGAAAAACCCATAAGTTCTTGGCCCACCCTCATATCTTCCTGGACGGGGCCTTATCTGTTGTAAGGCCCGATTCTTCTCTTCAACCTTGTGGGATAGCTCCATGAGCCCAGACAAAGATTCAGACCGAAATAACTTCACCTCAGCCTTTATCTCGTCCTAGAGCTCATTCAAGAAGGCTCCCTTCAGCAGGTCGTCGGAGAGATCCCCCATCTGGCCGGATATCATCTCGAACGCCCGAAGGTACTCTTCCACACTGCCGTTCTACTTCAAAGCCAACAAGGCTTCGTAATCGTCTTCAGCTTGGGATGATCGAAAACAGCGAAGAAGAGATGCCCTAAATGATCCCCATGACTGGAAAGGAGATCGATTTTCTGCCCACAAGAACCAGTGGAGGGCATCTCCTTTCAAGCACATGGAAACTGCAGTAATCCTCTCCTCGTCGTGGATTCCATTCACCTGGAAGTATCGCTTTGCTCGGCAGAGCCACCCGTAGGGTTCGTGTCCATCAAACACTGGTAAATCCTGTCGTCTTCCTTTCCATTCTTGACAGTGAGGGTTTCCCAAAGGATAGGGGCTCCTTCTAGGGTGTTCAAAAGGTTTCCCCATTTCTTGACTCCGATGAACACTCCTACCTTCTTCTGGCGATTCACGATTCTTGATCCATTCTCTAATTTCCACCAGGTAATTCCCAAGAGCACTCACATTGGTTTGTAATCTTCCAAGATGCTCCCTTACCTCTCCTATCTCCCCCTTGACTTCTTCTATCTCCTTCTCCATACTCTTAGCTCTTTCCATCCTAGTTCTAACCATCCCCTGGTTTGAACCAGCTCTGATACCATTGATAGGCCTACAGGTTCAATGGTTATAAGGAAAATGATTCCACTGGGAAAGGAACTCTGTTGATTACTGTATAACGTGATTACAAAGGAATTCAAGACAACAATTGTAATGGTTTTGTTGAAATGTAAAATAACTAGGAAGTAAGGAACTGCAGTCCCTCCTCTACACTTCCTCCCACTCCTTTCTTTTCTCCTCTTTCCCCTGCCTCTCCCTACCTTCTCCCTTTTATCTTCCCTATCTTCCTAAATCTGTAACAGATTGGATACCTATAATAGATTGGATACTAACTGCATATTTTCCTAACCAACTGATTATACCTGTATATCCTAACCAACTGATTACATCACTGTTGCATATTTGGTATATCCTAACCAACAGATTGCATCTCTTTCCTAGCTGAATTGTAACCACCTGATCCTCCTTCAACTGATTGGAAATTCATCTCTTAACAGGCTTGTGCAACAACTCTGCATCCCATGTAACTGCCTGGCCTGAAGACCACTTCTCTTGGCATATATCAGCCAATATGTCCCCATCCTTGTTGCCTTCTATGCCCAATATTGTCTCTATCAATACTCCCCCCCAATTTAACCACCTTGTCCTCAAGGTGGAGTCAGGGAATTGGGACTGAATGATGTCAAACAACTCCCACGTATTGTCAGGTCTGGTAGGCCTTGCCATAAAATGCGCATGTAGGTGCGAAAGAAACCTGAGTGTTTCTTGGTTGGAGTGAAATGGAACTCTCGTAGTAGTAGAGGAATGTGGGGAGATTGTCTGGGCAGTACTAGTCTGCCCTGGAAGTATAACTTCCCTTGCTTTAGCGTGTACCCCTGTTGGCTGCTAAGTTGTGTGTCCTGGCTCTCTTCAGAAATTTGTTCCAGGCCTTCTCTTGTAGTAACCCTTCTAAATAGAGCATCTGCCACACAATTGTCCCAACCCGACTTGTATTGAGTTTCAAAGTCGAATCCCACTAACTTGATGAACCACTTCGGTTGGTCACTGTTTGTAACACCCCGGATTTTTAAGACTTTTTTTTTTTTTTTATAATAATAATGGCATTTTGAATAAGAGCATTTGGGATCCCATGAGAAAAGTTTTATTTAACCGTTTGCTAAAACATATCTTAAAACTTCGGGTGTTATTTTTTCCTTTCTCAAAATGGCATACATATAAATAAAACAATACGCGTATCAATCAATGTTAAATAAATCGGCGCCTTTATTTTAAATCAAATAAATGTCCAAAACACGATAATAACATGGCCCAGGGTATGTCCATCATAACATCCCATATAAATGTCCAGCATATGTCCAAACACCTCAATCAAATCCAAAACATAAAGTATGCAGTCCATAATTAAATCCAAATGATAATCCTGTTTTAATGACTCACATCACTGTCTAAAACTATAGGAACAATAGTCTTCAGCAGCTCTCACGGTTTCTCAATAGCTTTTCCTTTCCTGGTGTCGCGCTCGAGATCTAAGGCATTACAAAACAAAGCAATGCCTCAGCAAGCTATCGCTTGTGTAGGTACATAGACAATTAATGTAATAAATGAAAGAAATAATGAACAGCTCTGATGAAAAGTCTAACATTTATGAAAATAGTGCTATCATAATGCCATGTTCAAATAAATGCCAATTTATTCCATATGCTAAAACATGCATCTCACAGAGTCAAAACATGACATAAATCAATGTAAATGAGCATACAATAATAATAAGGGTACCCTAAGGTAATGGGTCCCACCACATCGCACTAACATCTCTGATCAGGAGTACTCGTAGTCAACCTCTGAGTGTCGTCATACCCAGGCATACCATCCATAACCATGCTCATCATACATGCACATGTAATAAGAATATGGGCCATCATGCTGCAGTGTCAACCCTCCATGGGTATCAACCACCGCCGCTCTCCGTCGACACCATAACGGGAGACTTAGCGTCTGTCCCCATGGAAAGGCTCAGACCGGTAGTGTGGACTATCCATGTTACCAAACCCCTACCGAATACCATCTATGGGCAGGTGTCTATCACATCACAATATCATCACATTACAATCTCGGAAGGTGGGTGGCCGGCCCTATCCCTCCTGGCATGACGCCCACCGAGTGAGAGCACCGGTCATCAAATAAAACACGGAAATCATATGTAGATGCTAAAATTCAAGAGCACTCATAGCTCGAATTCCCCAAGACATGCCCCTCATCTTGGGGTTAGCCTATAAGAGGACTAGCTAATAAGCCCTTGTTCTTATTTCCCTATAAATCCATGCACTTCCTATATATATAATAATAAATAAGTCTCTATTTAAACATAACTAATTAACATCATGCTTATAAAAGCATTTGAAATAAGTTTATTCAATAAAAGATTTCAATTTGGAATAATCATACTGTACTCAAAGTCGCATGAAATCCACGGCAAATAATAATTGCAATTTAAAACACAATTACACATGAAGCTATGTTTAAACATGGTTTAAAAATCAAGGCAAAGCATTAATTGTCGTTACTTACCTCAATGTGAGACCATTAGCTTGCTAATAACTTCCTTTAACTGGTATATTCAAGTGCACCTGTACATGTTAAATCACTATTTAAAAATTTTTCTAAACAAAAAGTGGTCATTTATAAGTTTTTAAGTTAAAACTAGGTCCGCGTCGTCAATACGGTCACAACGCATCTTTCGGATCGTGATTTGGACTCCTCTAACTCCCAAAAATCAATTTTAAGTGAAAATACTTCATAAATTAATAAATTAGGGTGTTTGGCAGGTGCACTGGTTTACACCAGCGGCCCTCCTTTACACCGTGTTACATCGACGCCCAGTGTACATTGGGTTACACTAATGGCCTCGGTTTACACTGGGTTACACTGGCACCTAGTTTACACTGGGTTACACGGGCAGCCCGGTTTACACCGGCGACGCGGAAACCGGCGCCTAAGAAGATGACTGGCTTCCGGTCATCTCCGGTGACCCTACAAGTGTCCAAATAACTTGGTTTTTGAGCCATTTTGTTCAAAATTTTGTCTAGTTTTCATTTCTATCATCCTTTTGCATTGATTTCTCCAAAAACCATGTTTTTTAAACGATTTTTCCCAAGTTCCTAAAATCATCCATAGGTACTGGTTTTTGGGTTTTCTGGAGAAACCCACCGTTGGATCTCTCCCAAATTTAAAGGGTTTGCTCTTAGGTCTCTTGTGCACTAGTTGGACGGTGTGATTTCCAAAAGGACGAGGTTTGATCCATGAAATCACGCTCCAACAGTAGCGTGCACAGAGTTCCAAAAAAAATCCAATTTTTTCCTAATTTTTAAATGGTTTTCTAATTATTCTCTATTTAATAAATACGAAAAAACAGAGTTTTAAGGCTTACCTTGCGCCTAGCCGTGGTTGCTCGTGTTGCCGGGGTTCCACTCGCCGAAAAACTCAAATCTTGCAGAGCTAAGGTTCTGAGTTAAAAACTCAGAGAAACGTTCAAGGTGGAGCATTTTGGCTCCTGGGGAAGAATAGATATAGGGTTTAGAGTCCTAGGGGAAGAGAAACTCTTCCCCACACGTCTCTTTCCACGTCTCTCCGGCGATTTCGCCTGACTGGTAGAGACGTGTGGAAGACAGGGGTGCCGTTATCAATTTGGACCCCTATGTAACACGTCTCTGTCAAAAGACCAAAATGCCCTTACAACTTTGACGGCTCATAACTCCCTCGTTTGAGCTCCGTTTTTTGCGTTCTTGGTGGCGTTGGACTCGTATCGACGAGCACTTTCTAATTCTTATGTTTTCAGGAAAAATTTCCATCTATAAATTTTTATTTTAATTTATTTAATAATTCCCTATTTTATACTAAAAATTAACGATATTACATTGTTTAAGATGCGTTGATCCATGAAGGAAAGAAGGCTTTTGTGATCTGTTCGTATATTGAAGTGCCGACCCAATAGATGGTGACGCCATTTCTGGACTAACAGCACCATGACCATGGGCTCTCTTGCGTATACCGATTTGGACTTGGCTTTAATCAACATAGCCTGGCTGAAGAGGGAGATCTGCTTGCCCCATCTGGGCAACTTCATGGTGAGGTTCTTGTAGTTGGCCGCAAACTCACCAAGGGTTTGCCACGACGTCACTCCAAGAACAATGTCAACACCGTGCAACTCAAAAAGGTGGAAATCCTTGTAAATCTCCACAATGGTTTTCATGGACGGCTCCATCTGAGGGTTGTCCTCTTTGGGTGGCTCCCTTTGCTCCTGTTGTGTCCTCATTAGGCCTTTGTTGAGGTCGCCTCCATGGTTGTCATCGGCTAGGAGAAGGATCTTCATCAGCTGGCTCTTGCAACGATGGCTGGGGTTGAAATACTCATCACAGGATGTTCGATGGCCCACTTCTCCCGTTCGGGTTTCGGTCGGAAACCCTTGTTCCGATCTGCCATGGGGACGATGACTGGTAAATGATGGAATTGCCCTTGCAAACCCACTTCTGTTGGTCCATTCTTCGAAGGAATATGGATGGGCCCTGATGTTCTTGGCCCAACATCAGTTCTTACTAGGTGGGCCCGTAGCCGATCCAAAGCCCGGTTCTTTTCTTCGATTTTATGGGCCAGATCCATAAGCCCAGAAAGAGTTTTGGGCTTGAACACCTTAACTTCGGCTTGGATCTCTTCTTTCAGCCCGTTCACGAAGACCCCCATGAGGAGCCCGTCGGGTAGGTCTACTAGAGGACCCAACAAGAGCTCGAAGCTCCGGCGATAGTCGGCGACCGTGCCATCTTGCCGGAGAGCGAGGAGTGCCTTGTAGTCATCATCGGTATGTAACGGTCGGAATCGCCTGAGAAGGGTTTCAGCTGCCTGGAACATTGTCCTTGACGGGAAGAGTGGTAGATTGAGTTTTTGGTGATGAGTTTCAGTTGTCGGAAACTCTTGCAGTCCCGGCCGACTTTGGTCTCCACCGTGCGAATATTCCTCTATCCCTATTATTCGTGCCTTCTCTCCTGCTTCTCGGCGAAGTGGTATGCCTGTAGTGCCCTCCCTCTGATGCATCCAGTTCCTTATCTCCAGCAGATACTCCCCCATGGAGGTGACCTTATCTTGCATCCGCCCCAGATCCCCCTTCAGGATGCTAAACTCCAGTCGCAAACCCTCCATCTTTGCCTCCATGCTCCCAGTTCCCCCCAATTCGAGTTCCAAACCTACCCCAAGATAACCTTGCTCTGATACCACTGATAGAAATCTTCAATGGTATTCCAATTCAACAGATTACAGCACTGATTTACCAGTACACTCAGAAAGGAAAAAAATACAAAACTTTGTAGGTTCTGCCATGAATACAAAGGACTGATACAATACTGGAATGCTTGTCTAACTTTCACAAATTCTAGCTTTCGAGGAGCTAGAGCCTCCACTTTAGTTCTTCCAAAATCCCCCCCCCTCAATTCTCTTCTCTGCTCTCTTCTTATGTCTCTTCCTTCCCTACTTAACCACTTCTTGAAATGTCCAACTGACTTAACTCCTTTTTGAATGCTCCAACAGATTAACTGCCTCTACAGCTGGTAAACCACTGCCTCTACAGCTGGTAAACCACTGCCTCTACAGATTAACTGCCTCTACAGCTGGTAAACCAACTGCCTCTACAGCTGGTAAACCACTGCCTCTACCGCTGGTAAACTAACTGCCTCTACAACTGGTAAACCAACTTCTCTTTAGGTTCTGTTGATGTAACACATGCCCTTTCTTGGAAGCCAAACTTTAGCCTTACCGCTTCCATTGCAAAAAGGGGGAATTTCAATGTTTTGGGTTGCATGTGAAGCAATCTCTGGCCCATGTAATTCTTTGTTTTTTCAATACAGTTTACTTTGCCTTTCAATAAAAGGACTGGGTTTCATTGTACTTGTAAGTGTAAACTTTGCTCCATTATGGATTAATCAAAGCAGTCTCCGTTGGATTTCTTGTTTCTATAAATGGCTATTTTTTGGGCATCTTGCTTTACAATTGGTTGGGTTGATGATGCTACCATGCTGTCAACATTATAAAGGAATAAGAGCTAGCAAAATGTGCCATGGAACTGGCTACGTTCTGCTGATCTTGTGGAGATGCTTTTGCCTAGTTTTTCTTTTTGATTTAGTTTTTTCATATAATCCTTTAAACTGGGTCAGAACCAAAGTGAAGATTAAATTTAGGGGGGAGACTATATGAAACTTCTTCAAAGTTCTTAGAGACCTGAAACTAAGGTTATGAAGGGTAAGGACCATGAATGCTTCTAGGCTGCATCAAACTAATTCTAGGGCTCTAACAATTGGATGGTCCTTGACCATCAAACTGAATATTGATTTAATTTAAATTATCTCAATTTTAAAATCACTTTGTTGATTCAGTTTTTTGTTCTTATTTCCTAAGAACTTGGTGACCTGTGTCAAGGTTTTGTAGCTAGATTTGGGCTTGATAAGGGTGTAGTTTTATCTGATTGGAGACCTATCGTGTGCAATGATGATTCACTTTATTTGTAAGTTCTTAATTTCAAAATACAAAATCCAAAAAGCACATTAGAAAGATTTAAAGAACATTAGAAAAGTTAAAAGCATGAAATTATTGGTTAGGATGCAGTGATACTGGGACACAGTAAGGTTCAGCACTTTGGATGGTGCACTTGCACTTGTTTGGCATTTCCAGTATGAAGAAATTGAAGAAACTTCTAGGAAAAACTAAATCAGTGGGAAGTTTGATTAAAAATTACTGTCTGGTCTGGGTGGCAGAGTGTAGGAGCCATATTATTTAGGAGAAACCTAAAGTATTAGGTATACAAGTCTCATACTCATTTGTTGCTCTTACTTGAGGTTACCTTCATCTCTCCATCCCTTGCGTACAAGGGGATTTGGATCCCAGAGTTGATTATGTCTTGGTCGTTTGGATGATGTTGAAGTCAGAAGCATATGAAGTGTCCAGTGTGATAGAATTCGGAAGTTCCTGTTCCTTCAGGAGCAAATCTATTTTTCGAGGTGTGGCTCTGGAAGGGACTAACACTTTGGGTGGCCTGAAGACAAGAGACGACACTTGCTAACAAATCTGTTGCTTGCATGGAGAAGAGGAATCAATGAATCAGATGGATAGAAAGTCCTTTTGGTTAGATCTTTGCTTTGTTTGGAGTAGTTTAGAGTCTTTCGATGTACTTGGGGAATCTCATTGGTGGGTGAACTTGCACGCATGTTGGGTGTTTGACCTACCTTTATGACAAGGAGACCTTACGCAATGCTGTGAAGCACATTTGATTTGTCAGCAATCAAATAATCGTTTGGGTTAAACACATCAAGCGTGTGAGGATCTTGACTCAAATTCTTCTTATAGGTTGGAAAATTACTTAAATGGGGAAACATACAAAAAGAAAATCAGGGTTTAGGTAAAATACTACTTCTGCAGCATCAAGCTCAATTTGGTGACATTTCTTTGGGAAATCAGGGTTGGCCAGAATGGTTGATGTATTTATGAATAATAATGATTTTAATATCATTACCTAGGCTGGCTTGGATTTGGATTTTCAAGTGAGATTTGTCTGGGAAGTGCAGGACCTTGGAGGTTCTTGATCATTTTGAGATCAGAGGATAGAAGTAGGTTGGACATCTTTTCATCATGTTCTAGCTTGACACACTGATTGAGTTGGCCCCTCTCTCTCTCTCTTATCCACATGCGCGAATCTGTGTGTTTTGTACTTCTTTATATTTGATGGATCTGTTATTTTCTCTGTAAGAAAAAATATTCATATTGTTTGTGCTGGAGGTTGTCATGGTCTTCCTTGTACTACTCGAATAGGATGAGTACTTCTGAATGCTGTTGGAGATAACGGTTTTGTTTACTACTTTTGTTATTGACTCTTATCTACATGGTTGACATCTGTCCTAATGCATGTATAATGGGGGTTTAAGTTCATAGAAGATTGTGACAATTGGATAAAGCATTTAAGTGACTTGAAGAGAATTGAGTTCGCTGCATGTGCTTTCTTGCTCAGGTACATGAAGCTCTGAAGCTACTAAATGTGCTTCTTCCTCCTCTGGGAAGAGATGGCGAAAGTGTTAGACCAGTATCAGATAAAGAAAAGATTATAATTGATCAACCTGAACTTCTGCATCAATTTGGAAAGGATATCCTTCCTGTCCTAATCCAGGTAGGTTTCTTCATACCAACAGTCCTATGATTTTCTGCCTTCCTTGCTGTAACATTCTCTTAATTACTGAATCAGGTGGTTAGTTCTGGTGCAAATATATATGTCTGCTACGGCTGCCTTTCTGTTATGCACAAGATAGTTTATTTCAGTACTGCTGACATGCTTCTTGATTCACTTAAGAATACCAACATTTCAAGGTGAAATAGATTTTCTGAGTTCTTCTACCTAATTGGGAGGGATTTTGGAACCACTAATGTCTCATATGTGGTTATTTTCACAGTTTTTTGGCTGGCATATTTGCTCGGAAGGATCACCATGTACTGATTTCAGCTCTGAAGACTGCGGAGATTATCATGCAAAAACTTCCTGATGTTTTTTTGAACTCTTTTGTGAAGGAGGGTGTTATTCATGCAGTTGATGCACTTCTGATGCCAGAGAGATATGTCACTGTTAAGAAGACTAATAATGCTCAGCAATCATCTACCTCAGAGCATAAAGTAGTTGGGACAGATTCTTGTAGATGTTTATGTTACGTGTTTGATATAGGCTGGTCACCTTCGTCTTCAGAACCACAATTGTGCAACTTTGGGGAAGATACTGTTAAAGCCTTATCCAAGAAAATAAAAGCCACCTACTTCACTGGAGTGTCATGGTACTCAAAAATGGGATCAACAGAGAATCTTCAGAAGCTCAGAGCTTTCTCTGCAGTATTAACTGATAATGTAAACCTGTCTACAAATAATGATATTTGTACTCAGCAAGAAGAGTACTTGTCCCATATAATAGATCGAACAATATCAGAGCTTAGTGGAGGGAATCCTATGTCCACTTTTGAGTTTATTGAAAGTGGTATAGTGAAGTCATTAGCAAACTATCTATCAGGCGGCAAGTATCTGAAAGGAGAAGTGGATCATTATGACTTAGAAAATCATTTCCATGTTGTATTGAAGAGGTTTGAGATGTTTGCTAGGATTTCTTTGTCACCGCTTGATAGACAATGGGAGGACATGCCTCTAACACTATTGGTGCGGAAGCTTCAAAATGCATTATCATCCCTGGACAGTTTCCCTGTTGTTCTTACACATGCTTCCAGGTCTAGAAGTGTTTCTGCTGATATTCCAGCTGGTCGCTGCACGAAGCATCCATGTTTGAGAGTTTGTTTTGTGAGAGAAGAAGGGGAGACAATGTTATGTGATTACTCTACAGATATTTTAACAGTTGAACCCTTCTCTACTTTGGATGCCATTGAAAGATTTCTGTGGCCTAAAGTTAGTGCTGCAAGAATCAAGGGTCACATAAAAACTGCAGGTAAACCTATGCCTGTAAAATCTGTTTCTCTTTCTTTTCCTGGTGCTAACATTGAACCTAATTGTGAACTATGTCAGGAAAACATATAACTGAAACTAAAGATGGCATAAGTGATGTTCCTTTAAACACACAAGAGACTATTACTTCTGGGGCTGGCTGTGCCGAAGCAAGAGGGCTTCAAGATAATATTGCAAAATTTATGGAGGAATGCCACAAGAGTTCTTCCAAATTGTCGGAGATCCAGGTTATTCTCATTCATTTGATATTCAAGTAGAAAGAAGTTCCTTGCTAAAACGATAAGGAAGATGGTGGATTTTCTCACTTATGCATCCAAAGAAGCAGATATGATAAATGCTCTTTTTGCACTTTTCCTCCCTTTTTGGTTGATTGGTAAGCGGTTGACAACCCACAACCTCTTGGTTGCAAGACACAGCATTTAACTAACTTGGCTAAGTGCTCATGCCTAATATATGCTATTTATGCCAATCAATTCTTCACTTGGCCAAAGCCCTCAGTATATAAGTAACTTCTATTAAATCTGCAAAGAATCCATTTTGAAACCCTGTTCTTGGTCTCCAAGAATTTTTGGAATATGATGCTTCACTTGAAGGGGGGCCTTGGCGCAACGGTAAAGTTTTTGTCGTGTGACCTTGAGGTTATGGGTTCAGGGCGTGGAAACAGCCTCTTGCAAAAATGCAAGGTAAGGCTGCATACTATAGACCCTTGTGGTCCGCCCCTTCCCCAGACCCCGCATACCCGGGAGCTTCATGCACGGGGGATGCCCTTTTCTATGTTTCACTTGATATTATTTAACTTGTTCTTGTTGTTACTCTACTATTTACTGTGTGGCTTAATGTCCGTATTTTGTAATGTTTTTGAGTTAGAGAATCGTCCTTTATGTTTTCACTAGTGATTATATTGTATTTCAGGTCTCTATGAAACAAGATCACCTTTTACGACAGGGAGATAATAGCTCAAAGACAAGTAATGCAATGAATGGTACGTCTGTTCTGTGATCTAGTTCTAGAACTAGGGTAGATAAGATCTGCTTAGCAATTTTACAGAAGTCTATTATGTTGATTCGGTCAAAACTGTTAGATTCTAAGAGACCTTTCTCTTGTATTGCAGCTTATTCATCTTGTAACACCAAGGATAATCAACCAAATATGATCTTTTCTTTGGAAGGTAAACAGCTGGATAACTCGTTAACTCTCTATCAATCAATACTGCAAAGAAGAATGAATGAAGACCATGATATGATTGCGGGGCCTAGATTTTGGAATGAAGTATATATGGTGACTTATAGAAGAGCTGAAGAACCAAGAAGAAAGAAATCCCAAAATTATCTACATGATTCCCCAAATTTCTCTGCTCACAAAGAACTTGGGACATGTTGGCTGAAGGTTCCATTTTTCTCTAGCATGTTGGTTGCTGAGCTTCCATGTAGCTTGGATAAGTCAAACTCTACTTATAGTATACTTTTTTTGCTAAAAGTTTTGGAAGGCCTGAATAGATATGCATTCCATCTGATTTCTCATGAACGGTGCAATGCTTTTGCTGATGGAAGAATTAATAATATTGATGATCTGAAGGTCATAGTTTCCAAAATTCCGCAGACTGAATTTTTGTGCACTAAGTTAACTGAAAAATTAGAACAGCAAATGCAAGATCCTTTGGCAGTGTCCATTGGTGGCATGCCTTCATGGTGTTCTCAGTTAATGACTGCATGCCCCTCCTTGTTTGCTTTCAAGGCTAGGAGAAAGTATTTTCGCTTGATTGCATTTGGTGCCTTAAGAGTTCAGCCAAGTCAATCGCAGATATGGAGTAGTGGCGATTTAATTGCCCCAAGTCAGAGGCAGTCACATGCTGGTGGCGTGCTGCGTGAAAAGTTTAAAGTTCATCGAAGCAGTATTCTGGATTCAGCTGCTAAAATGATGGATTTACATGCTGGTAGTAAGGCTATTCTTGAAGTTGAGTACAATGAAGAAGTTGGTACTGGTCTAGGTCCAACAATGGAGTTCTATACCTTAGTTAGTCATGAATTGCAGAAGGTTGGGCTGGGTATGTGGAGAGGTGACCATGGGCCTTCAACTGATCTAATTCATCCAGAAAACAGTGGGAGATTTGTGGTAGCTTCATCGGGGCTGTTTCCTAGGCCATGGCCAGCTACATTAGATTCATCAAAAGGAACAAAGTTCGCTGATGTGATAAAAAAGTTTGTCCTACTTGGCCAGGTTGTTGCCAAGTCTCTGCAAGATGGAAGGGTCCTGGACCTACCTCTTTCCAAGGCTTTCTATAAGCTTATACTTGGACAGGTTGTTCTTAGTCTTCAATAGATATATCTGTGCTTTTTGCTGAAAAAGTATTTTGCATTTTTGTACATTCAAGTTGATCCTTTTTTGCTACTTTGCCCCAGGAACTTGATATATATGACATACAGTCATTTGATCCTGAGCTTGGTAGGACTTTGGTAGAGTTTCAGGCTTTTGTTTATAGAAAGAGATTTTTGGACTCCTTTTCAAAGGAAAATACAACATATTCATCCGATCTATGTTTCTGGGATTCCTGGATTGAGGATCTTGGCCTTGATTTTACTCTTCCTGGCTATTCTGATTTTGAACTTGCTACTGGACGGAACTGTGAAATGGTTGGTAATCAGGGATTTGTCTTCCATTGGATGATTTCATGATTGAATTATGCATCTCTCGAATACAAGTTTATCAACTTTGGTTTTTGTTTAATAGGTAAATGCTACCAACTTGGAAGAGTATGTTTCATTGATTGTTGATGCAACTGTGAGAAGTGGAGTTTCCAGACAAGTCAAAGCGTTTAGATCTGGATTTAATCAGGTCCTCTCCTTTCACAATGCCCAGAAAATTAGGGTTACTTTGTAGTTTTCTTATACTAAGGTGATATAAAAAATTGCCTTAAAAAAAAAAAAAAAACAGAACTTATTTCCTTGTTGTGGACCATTGTAATTAGATTGTTCCTGCTAGATAACACTGCCATTTAAATTGGCATGCTGCCAGTGTAATGGTTAAGTTGATGAGTTTGTCTTATTTCTGTGGCTACCTGTTATCTCCCCTGAATCTTAACTTTAAAAGAAAATCTATGATCAATAGATAAATGATTACTCTGGTAAATTGCTACTGGGGCTCTATATTGTCGCATTATTGCAGGCAATGGAAGTCAAAGGACAATTACTCTGCTTTGTTGTTTATATAACTTATTTTCTGCCTTATATACCAAGTTATCTGAGAATGTGGTACATGACTTTATCCCAAAGGGTCTTTAGCCTACTCATATCTGAGGTATATGCTTAATCTACTACTAGGATATTTATTATGAAGTGGATCATAGATGCATCTTACTTCAGGTGCTTATATTTACACATGTATAAAGAGGACCAAGGATGCATCTTCCTTCTGGTGTTTATACTTACACGTGTACTTCTATCCAGAGAGTGCCTTAGTAACTGGGAAATCCATGATCTTTCAGCTTTTACAATTCTGAGTAGCATGCTGGAGAACCAAAGCCTGCCAAGGCAATGGAGTCTGCTTTTCTGTCTGTGTGGTTACAGGAGCTCATCGAAGAGCTTTATATATTAGTGCAGGCATAATTTTATTTGATCTACAGTCTGTAGCTAGAATAATTACTACAAGTTCAATCCGACAGTTCTTGATCTGATCTATTCATTTTGCGCCCTACAAGTGGATGAATCAATAACCAAAAATCTGTGACTCAGAGGACTGCTGACCATCAAATTTGTAGAGAATTTCTACATCATTTTTGGACTTCTTTGGCCTTACTATTTTACACCCTTCAGTATGAATTGCTCGATCATCAAAGCAAGAAGATTTCTGAAGCATAGTCTATCTATGCAGGGTACTGACAAATGGATATATATATATATATATATATATATATATATATATATATATATATATATATATATATATATGCGGCATGTAGAACAAATGTTTTTAGGATCAGTGAGCCTGCCTACACTATGATATTCAAAAGACAAGGAATGACGTTTACAAAAGCAGTTGTAACTTTTAAACTCTGACAAAGAACCCTGAAATGATTATGTTCCTCCAATTACCCACCAAGTGCATTTATCCCCACTTGTTGGTCTCTGACTAGACCAGCATTCACGGTCTTTGAAACTGGCTATCTTCCAGATGTTCTGGTTATCTTCTTCTCTCATTCTGCCATTCTATTGTTATCATCTCTCTGGTGATATTATTCTGTGTTTAAGTTTGGTTGTCCTCTTTTCTGCCGAGTACATCCACTGGTCGTCTAGATCAACATCCCAGATCATCATATACATGCTTTTCTGAAGGCAACAGTTTCTTTCAAGAAGAGAAGGAAAGAATCAGAACTGTCTGATGCATGCCCATTTCAAAGTGGGACGGAAAACCTCAAAAATGATACCTGAAGATGTGCTTAACATCTTTTAGAGAGGGGTTTGTTTTGGCGGATTAATAGCCAAGGTCTTTTGTGTATTGTCCCTCATTGTTCTTAGGCTATTTACAGCATTGAGTAGTTTCCATCCTTTTGATCCAGCTTGTACATGTGATTGCCTACCAAATCAATGCCCTTGGTATGTATATGCATGTAATGACAGGCTTATAAGCTTAAGCAATCTGGAAAGGATTTAAGTTCACATCACTAGTCTAGCTTTGTTAGTGAACCTGAGTAGACTGCGAATACTATGAGTGGTGATAACTGTAGAGGATTGCTAATAGAGTTAAGGGCTAAAAGAGGTTCTATATTTGAAACTGCTGCTAACTAGACTTCTTCCTGATAAAAGTACTATCAGTTGATCACAGAGGAGCTGATCAATTCTTATGTTTTGAAGGTCAAACTAATCCATAGATTTGAGAGCAGCTTTGAGATCTTAATGACCTTGTATGCACCCACCATAGAGCATAATAGACAATATATTATGCACCAAGGGATACAGCCACAGGAACCTTGAGGAATCCAGAGAGTTCCACAAATCAGTTAACATGGAATTGGAGAATCAGAAGTCCATTAATAATATGCCTTGTTGCATGGACTATGCAAGTCCACATGTATTTTAGTGAGAGTAACATAAGGTATTATATTGTTTGATGAAATGATGTTTCGATTTTAAAATTCAATCTGAAGCAAGTATTTGTGCAGCAAATGTTGTAGAGGGGCCAAACCCTATGGTGGACTATTTTATAGTTGCAGGAAATGGCACTTCTTCATCCCTCCTCAAATGTATTTGTGCCCATCCCAAGATGAAATCAGTTTCAGCAAGAATCCTTATTCAAGCGTCTCCTTTACCTTTTCCATTTGATCTCGATAAGGCCAAATTCTTGTTGTTTTGTACTCCTCCCAGGTTTCTTCCTGCTGGTGCAATTCAGCAAGGTTTTTGATCCATGCCATATTGTTTCCACATGGCCCTCTTCGTTTGGTCTTGAGGTGCAACAATTCCTAGAGTAATTGATCATATGAGATTAACATACAAACTTAGATTTCATTGTAACTTTAAACTTATCCCAATATCCATCTAGTTGTTGTTTGAAGATAAGATGCGCTCTTCGTTTATACTCGACAAACTACCTCAAAGTACAAAATTGGGTAAAGAAGAACATGACTTCTAGTTTGATTGACACCCCAGGTAAGACTTCTGATATCCTATTTGCTATCTTCAAGAAGCTGCTGCATAGATGCTAGTTATTTGTTTATCAGTATTCATGCATGTCAGCAGTAAGAAGTTTTCTGGTCATCACTTAGAGCATTTTGAGTTCTTACAACTTCCTTCCTTCAGAGCCCTACATGCTGAGCCCTTGGTAGCTTATTGCTGTTAGTTCTTTTTTTATTTACCATAATAACACTCAATCAGTGCTACTACCATATATTAAGTTGCTAGATTTGTGAGCACCAAAAAAGCAATAACCTAGAGTACTACTACTGGTACTACAAGAAGTACGAACCCTAGGTTCCAACAACTATGGCACACCAAAGGCCAATTTTTCCTCCACACTCCTACAAACTCTTGCTTGAGTGATAATCTTGGCACTAGTCATCTTAGAAATGAATCCTATATCTTTTTAATGCAGAAAAGCAACTGATTATTCTGTGGTTACGTCCACAAACTGAAAGCAGTAGTGAACTCACTGCTTCCAGGAGAAGAAACAATGAGGAATATGGTCACCTGTATCAGGAGTCACCACAGATTTCTACAAGAAATCTGGCTTATCGAGCCGAAAAGATATACCCAAATAGGTCCTTGAACCAAGCAAGAAAGAAAGGAGGAAGAGAGAAAATTAGCTGAGAAAAACTTCAGTTCTTTATTTGTCTATGTGTGAAAATGTGATTGCGTGTGTCTAATAGTTTTCTTTTGCCATTTCCTACTATAAAGAAATTTATAATTTCTAAACTTGAAAACCACTTACTAATTACAACTGCACAGAAATTGGAAACTTCGTAAAAGACTCTTTGATGAAATAGGAAACAACTTCTAAAGACTTTCGTTTATTTATTCATATGAAAATAGATTAAAAAAACCCCAAACTTCCCAAATTGAATTAACGACTATCAAAAGGCTTCTAAAATTATCCCTATTTATTATTTATGTGAACATTAGCATAGTTACTGTTTCACATTATTACTTCTCTTCTTCTTTTGTAATTCTTGATCAGCTTTGAAAGTGGTGAAGATACTACCGCATCTGTTTTGGGATTCTATGTATTGTTATGGGGTTGCTGCTCTTTCCCCCAATATCTATCATTGTTGGCAACAATTATAAGCATACATCTAGTGTCTGTGTGCTTGAGTCTGCGTATTGACTGTTCTATAGCTCCTTTGTTTTCACCATTCTATGTACTTTTGAGGATTTAAAACTGGGAACACACTTCATCAAGGTGTTCATTGTGGCCACTTGTACTTTCCAAAGCACATCCCTAAATATTTTACAATTGAGTGATTCATTTAAGTATTTCTGTATTGACACCTTGGCCATCATACTATTTTTTTACAACAACATCTTGGTCATAGCTAGTTTCAAGTTTCTCGAGTTGATTTCATGTTCTACTTTATAATCATTTTCTAGTGTCCTTTCCCTCGTATAATGAAATTAGATTGGTTTTCCATTTCAACTCTGGCCCTAACATTTTATTCTGTGCCTAAATACTACGTCATTCTTGTTAGTGCCTTTTCTGGATAGTTAGTAGTGTTATTACTTGTCCTTTTGTATTGTTTTATTCTGACATCAATATCCTTTGATGAGAGTCAATTATTTGATTGTCCAGACTTTGGCTGTGAGATTATGGGGGATATATGTCAGCAAGTCCTGTTTCCACATGCTTATGTCTTTACCATCTACTTCTCTATTGGTAGACATGGCTATTGGCTTCTTCTATGTTATGAGTTATGAGACAACCATTACACTTCACTATTATGAATGCAAGGAAGCACCAGCTTTTCAAAAGTCTACAACTTCAAGGATTCCTTCCATATTTGGTTATGTTGTCATGATTAATAGATGTGTAGAAGCAAATTGAGTACTTCTTGTAAGAGTGATATTTGGTAAATCATTCCCAAACAATTATGTAGCTGACAAAGTTAGTCCTAAGTTGATCAAACTAAAGTGGGAACCAAATGGATCAACCAATTGGTGTAAAGTTTCTACTAGCAACTAAATCTAACCAGGTAAAAAGGTTAGATTATGGTGAGTTGATCAGACACTTCTGGAGATATCCTCAACACACTGTGATCTCTTTAGCATAGTCCTTGGTTGGTAACAAAGTGAATTGGATGTCAAAGAGGTCTTCTTGCACTGTCACTTGGAAGAAGTTTATATGGAACAATGTGAGGGATTTGAGGCTATCGATTGTGATATACACATGCACATTTAAGAAAATCATGGTGTTGCCTAAACTATGTAGTCGCATGCGCGACTAGTTGCTAGGCGCAGATTTGCAACTCGACTAAGGGCAGGGCGACTAGGGGTGCAACTTTCTGCCCTCCCGACTCCAGGCGCACCGCAAGTGATATAAAACCTTTATTTTTCCCTTTCTTTTCCCAGACTTCCTTTCTTCTTCTTGCAACCATCCTCATCTTCCAGTGGCAATTGAAGCTTTCTTGAAGTGATTAAAGGTAAGAAATTACAGATTTTTGTTGGGTATTTATCTATGATTCTTTGTTTGAAAAAAAGGGTAAAATCTGCTCATTTTTTATGATCAATGCCTGATTTTTTGTCTAAAATGTCAATATATCTACACTAATGCTAAAAACACAAACTCCATTTCATTATTTCCATTTCTTTTCATAGATTTAATGTAGTATTTACTGTTTTTTCAGATTTCTGCATTTTTTACCATGTATTTTTTACCAAAAATTGCTATATATATCAGTATTTTTTTCTCTAATTTTTTGTGGAATGCATCCATAGGTTTGCATTATATAGCTAAAATTGACATTTCCATGGTCTTGTTACATTATTCTTTTTTTTACCTCTTGTTTCATTTTTTTTATATTACTTTTCAGTGAAAACCATAAAACACTGTATACAGTAGGTTTTTTTTTTTTTTTTTCTTCTTAATTTGTGATTGTTTTTGTGATAAATGTGTAAATGTTTCCATTATAATACTAAAATCGACAATCTTGTATCAATGTTTTCATATTTTGCAGGTTTTATTTACTACTTTTTTGTTTTTTTTGTTACTTTCTTCTAAAAAATATGAAATACATCACTCTTTTTTTTTGCTAATTCCAGTACTAATGCTAAAAAAATCAATCTAATACTAAAAAATGACAATTTCACATCATCCTTTTCATAATTTGTATTTTTTTTTTTACTGTTTTTTGTTTTTGTTACTTTCTTGTAAAATTCATGAAATACACTACTGTTTTTTGGTTAATTTCAGTAGTAATAGTAGAAAAATCATTCTAATGCTAAAAAATGACAATTCCACATCATCCTTTTCATAATTTGTATGTTTCTTTTATTGTTTTTGTTATTTTCTTCTAAAATTCAGGAAGTGTAGTCTATTTCTTACATTCCTATATAACAAAAGAAACAAATGTGTGTTGTTTCCATTCTAATACTAAAAAGTGATAAATTTTTTGGATTTTTTTTGGGATTTTTTTTTCAATTTTTTCTTTTTTAAAATTATAAAATACTTAATTTTGCACCTTGACAACTAGTCACTCGACTAGGCACTCCTAGTCCCTCTAGGCCCAAGTTGCACCCCTTGCGCCTTGCACTTGTGACTACATACAGCCTAAAATAGGCACCTTGAGCTAGTCCAATAGGCTGTATCATACTCATGCAAGGATGCATCATCAAAAACTTCTTGCCTCCATCTGGAAAACTGGTTGTTATTGTGACGATATTTTATGCAAAGGAAGTAATGGGCTGGGGTTCATAGGATCAAAGACAGCTTAGAAGAAGTGTTCGATGTGAATGATTTGTAGGAGATGAGTTATTTCTCTTGGAATAAAATTTATTGGAGGAAAGAAGGAATGAGTTAAATTTGTAGGACGTTTGTGATAAACTATCCTCTCAAATGAGTTAAATATTATATTTGCCAGCGCAAATTCGTAAGCGATTCAATTGTTTATTGTTTGAACAAAGAAGAAGAAGACAGGCGCAGAGTTCGTAGAAGATAAATAGAGTAGGGAACTCATATTGGTATGAATAGAAGTGCTCATAGAAGATAAATAGAGCAGGAAACTGATATTGGTATGCATAGAAGTGCTAGTGGCAAGAATGCTTAGCAGCAAAATAGGAAAAAACATTTTCTGATTGCCATGTATACTTAATCCAGCATCAAGGAATCATATTATGTAAATGTTAAAACTGCCCCTGATTTAAAATATAATTTTCAAGTGAAAACCCTTTGATTTTTGACAGCCATTAAAAGGGTTTCATGTTCTAATCTAACCAACAACACTGGAATGGTTTCTGGTTGCTGTATGCTTGAATGCACAAAATCAAACATTATTTGTCCAATGAATAGCTGTTTCCATGTGCAATTTGTAAAAGGCACCCCGGTGCACGAAGCTCCCACATATGTGAGATTGGGGGAAGGGGTGGGCCACAAGGGTCTATAGTATGCATCCTTACCTTGCATTTTTTGCAGGAGGCTGTTTCCACGCCTTGAACCCGTGACCTCAAGGTCACGCGATGACAACTCTACCATTGCTCTAAGGCTCCCCTTCTTCCATGGCCAATTTCTGAGGTCCTTAAATTAGGAACTGTAGGCCTCTAAAATAGGGATATCTAGCATAGGCTTTCCACAAATATCAAATTTAAACCCAAGAAGAACCAAAGTGGTAATGGATCCAATTCTTCATAGCATCACATACCTGACCAAACTCCTGTACTCCCTACTTCACCTCTGACTCTGACTCTTTCAATGGGAAGTGAATTGTGCCAGCCAATTCTGTCAGGTGGTGGACGAACTTCTCAATAGGGCGAACTTCTCAATTAGGAACTGTAGGCCTCTAAAATAGGGATATCTAGCATAGGCTTTCCACAAATATCAAATTTAAACCCAAGAAGAACCAAAGTGGTAATGGATCCAATTCTTCATAGCATCACATACCTGACCAAACTCCTGTACTCCCTACTTCACCTCTGACTCTGACTCTTTCAATGGGAAGTGAATTGTGCCAGCCAATTCTGTCAGGTGGTGGATGAACTTCTCAATAGGGCGAACTTCTCAATTAGGAACTGTAGGCCTCTAAAATAGGGATATCTAGCATAGGCTTTCCACAAATATCAAATTTAAACCCAAGAAGAACCAAAGTGGTAATGGATCCAATTCTTCATAGCATCACATACCTGACCAAACTCCTGTACTCCCTACTTCACCTCTGACTCTGACTCTTTCAATGGGAAGTGAATTGTGCCAGCCAATTCTGTCAGGTGGTGGACGAACTTCTCAATATGGCGAATCTTCTGAATGGGTATGTTATCTAGCTGATCTGCGTAATATTTACAGGATGATAGTAATATAATCTTTTATGATGAAATTTCCAGCATTTAATAACAGAAATGGAGAAATTATTGTGGTCCATGTAACTCCAAGGGAATAAGCATTTGGGTAAATGTACAATTAGCCTCAGATTTGTTGGTGATCTAAATTTGCTTGGCTTGTCTAAGATATGGGTTAACAACTAATGCATCAGTCAGCCTAACTTCTGGTGAATCTTTCATTCCTTTGCTTTTAAAGTGTCTCGATTGTCCATTTGCTTTTGAACTGTCTAGACTATATAAACGTCAAGATAATCCAATCTAGGAGATTGTTTCGCATATGGCCTATCTAGATGGGATCAATGAGTTGGTTTGGATCTCCAAAAACATAAGCTGTGTGCTTTTAGGTGCATGTGTGTTTGGTGACTTTCCCATGGATAATCACTCAATATAATATACTCGTACTGTAAATTATCTGGACAATTTTTTCTTGGCCATTCTTTAAGAGGTTGAGCTTGAAACTGTCTCTATAAGTCTCTTTCTTTCCAATAAACATTGCCAAATTTGAACAAGCAATTTATTTTCTTTTAGAAGGGGAGCCTTGGTGCAACGGTAAAAGTTGTTGTTGTGTGACTTTGAGGTCACGTGTTCAAAGTGTGGAAACCACCTCTTGTAAAAATACAAGGTAAGGCTGTATATTATAGGCCCTTGTGGTCCGCCCCTTCCCTGGACCCCGCATGGGCGGGAGCTTCATGCATTGGGGCTGCCCTTTAATTTATTTTCTTTCAAGTTTTTCCCACCCAGTTGGTACCCATTTTGCGTGGTTGTTGGTTCCCTGCAATTGCTTAATTTGATCGGCTAAGTTAAACTGTGGCTTGTTCAATCACTCTTCTGTGTGTGTGTGTTTTTTTTTAATTCTAAGAAAGGGAAAAGAATACTAATTACAGACTTGTTATAAATGTATCAGGTTACTCTTTTATTACATATTCTTTCCCTGAAGCCATCATATGATATCTACCTTTTTACAGGTGTTCCCCTTGAAGAATCTTGAGATTTTCACTGAAGATGAGATTGAACATTTACTATGTGGTGAAAGAGATACCTGGCTTGTATGCTCCAACTGCTAACCCTGCTTTTTGGTACACATTTGTTACCATTATTAGTCCTGAGTTTCCATGACATGGCTTTTTTTCAGTCTGGAGAGCTATTGGATAACATCAAGTTCGACCATGGTTATACAGCCAGTAGTCCTCCCATTGTGAATGTTAGTTTTCCTCATTATCATATATTATTGATAAGCTTATATTGGCCGGTGTATTTCCCTGACTAGCCTTATATTGCAGCTGCTTGAAATTGTGGAAGAGTTCAAGGGTGAACAAAGGCGTGCATTCTTGCAGTTTGTAACTGGAGTGCCTCGGCTACCTCCAGGTGGTTTGGCTGCTTTGCAACCAAAATTGACAATTGTTTGCAAGGTTTGCTGTCCAGCTTCCTTACTTCTCTTTCCTTTTTTGTACTCAGTCATGAAACAAAGTCTCTTTCCCTTCTATCCACTTCATTAAAGTACAGTACTGATTCCCAATCCTTATACTTTGCAATTTCAGCACTGTGGTGAGTGGGCTGATGGTGACTTGCCAAGTGTGATGACATGTGCCAACTATCTGAAGCTTCCTCCTTATTCTTCCAAGGTGAGATTTTTTTTTCTTTCTCTTTTGAATATGGGGGGGAATGGTGTCCAGGACACTTGTTTTGTAGTCTTTTCATTTAATACTTCTCTAATTAGTTTGGACTGTTAAAACCCCACAAATCTGAGGGCTGATCAAGAAAGCGCCTAATGGGAGGCAGTGCCATTTTCACCAAGGAATCATGATCATGATCCTCATCATCATCAAGACCTTATCCCAATTAAGGGTCGGCCACATGAATCTTATTCCTCCATTCCTCTCTATTAAGTACCATGGCACAAAGGAATCATGATATACACATTTACAGATATATACATGTGAGAGAGTGTAAGCACCTTCTCTTCCCAATTACAAAAACCTTAACCTCCCACCACCAATACCCCACCTCAAAAGACACAGATGCAGTGATTTTGTTCTCAACATATACAAATGCAGCTTTTACACGTGGAGAGCTACATATTGTTGGACCATTAGTTTTTAGCGATATGCGAACTTGCCACTTGCAAATATGGCTGAAGGTGGAAAATGAGGAGGTATGCAGCTGTGTATTCCATATATCTAGTTTCAGCCGTCAACGTTTTTGTGGCAACTTGATATGGTGATCTAAGCAAGGAGCAGGAGGATAATGATGTGTATACCATATATAGAGTTTCAGCCGTTAACTTTTTTGTAGCAGCTTGATATTGTGATCTAAGCAGGGAGCAGAGGATAATATTCGAGCAGCCTGCAGTGCTTATCTGCTCTGCAGGGGATCCCACACTGGAGTTCATGGCCTTTGTTTCAAGACCAGAAAAGTTGAGCAGAGTGGAAAAAGGACACAAGTAGCAATCTGCATTCAGCATGTGGAAGATTCATCTAGTATGCCATTTGCCCAAATGCCTCAGTGCCAGCGTGGTAGAGGGCACCTGCCCTTGTAAGTTGGGGCACCTGCTAACATTGTCAGGATTTTATTCTGGCTGAAACAAACTTGTGTAGGAATCATCAAATAGACAAGCATATCTCAACGTATTTTCTTCTGGTCGTTGATCAATAATAGTAAACCTGAAGTGGATCAGGAATCACTATTCAGATATTCATAGATCTTTATACTTGAAATTGCTCCTATAATCAATAAAGCAGGATTTTAGACGTGTTACATGCGTTGATTCTTATAATGTTGAAAATCCTCTAGTTACTATATTGCACTTGATAGTTAACTAGTTAAACTAGTTTCTACAAATCCCTCACATGTATTTTGATTTGGTTATCTGAAATCTCAAATGCCTGATGTTTCTTGGTTGGTTGGTTACAGGAGAGGATGAGAGAAAGGCTGCTATATGCTATTACAGAAGGTCAAGGGTCTTTTCATCTCTCTTAGTTCTTTCTGAGGCTTCTTTCCATTTCAACAGCAAATGCAATGTGAATATGTAAATATGAGGGTTAGTATCGATAAGGAGAGTAATTGGATCGTGGTATGAATGTTGGAACTGATTTCGAGGGTTCTAACAGAATCAAGTTGATCTCGTCACCTGTGTTTACGTGTACATATTAGAAGAAATGAAGTAATTTATTTGCAAGTCTTAGGGGAAAATTATGTATAGATTTCGGGGATGGTATAGCTTTAATTTGTTCTGTATAGACTTGTATAGGGATTTACTCTGTTCGTTTCTAGTACATATCATGCAGCATTATCTTTGTTACTCCAGGCACCCAAAGCCATCACCTTTGTTACTTATCGAGTGCCGCCAGACCCTAGTGGTTGGGATAGTTTATTGAGCTCTTAAAACACCAAACATTCTTTGTTGAATTATTGGTGATGCCTAGCTCGGTTTTGGGAATAGATCGGCAAGACAAAATATGTAGAAAATTGGAGCGGAATTCAGAAAATAAAGGATGACAAGGATATGAAAATTTTTAACTACATTAGTAAATAATAGAAGATAAACATTGACTCCTAAATAGCGTCTTCCGCGAGACCCTACCCTTTTCTTTATTTCATGGAATAGTTTAGGAAGATCTATCCCATGCGACTTAGTTGGGATCTTCTTGGATGACTTCCACACCAGAAAACCGTGGATGAGGATGAAAGAATGATAGTGGGTGGGTTTTATGGGGCCTTGCTTTTGGACACATTTGGCGGAGCAGAAAAATGTTATCTGACCCGGGGCAGGCCAAAAAAATGTGATGCGTGTATGCCACAGCGGGGTGGAAAACCCAAAAAACCTCCACCTACAAACTTTGGGTTTAAAACTTGTATGTGTTTTGTAATTGTGATGGGTAAATTTTTATTTTAATGGTAGACAAGCGCAGCCATGTACGGTCAAGAACTCTAGTCATCCAGGTGAGAACTCGAGAAACTCGTTGTGCCAAAACTTAAAATGTGGACCCAATGCGGATTTCCTCAAAAGAAGCCGATGTGAGCAAGAATATAGTTGGACACGGACAATGCAGCTAGGCTTTTTATTTAGTTATAAATTATAAATAGAAAAATATATATCTTTAACTTTTTTATATTATAAAATAAGAAAAGTCCAAAATTCAGAAAAAGCGGAGTGGTGCTTACAAAGTGCGGACTTGCCCGGACGCCTTAGATTCTGTCGGTTTTTGCTTTAAAGAGGTGCAATTTGATACGATGCTTAGAAGGCTTTCGTGCGCATTGGTAAAATTGATAATTATAACTTGTATGTCTAAAATGCTTTGGCCCAATGGTAGAGTTGTCATCGTGTGACTTTGAGGTCACAGGTTCAAGGCGTGAAAACAGTCTCTTGAAAATGTAAGGTAAGACTGCTTTACTATTGACCCTTGTCGTCTCCCCCTTTCCCAGACCTTGTATATGCGGGAGCTTCATGTACCAATATTACCTTTTTTATGTCTAAAATGCCTTTGTACATTATGTTTAAAAATGTGATATGCATGACGACGGGGTTGGATTGGGTCATGGTGCAACGCTGGTGTGGATGGGACGGGGGCGCCAAAAACCCGCTCCGTGCTATCTCTACTTCCGATTGGATCTTTGTAGGACAGGTCTTTTTATGATTTAAATCAGTATTATCTATACTTAGAAATGAAAAAACAAATGGTTGGAATTATTAGACGGGCTTGATTTTCATACTTAAGCTAAATATGAGAGCCAAATATGATGAAAGACTCAGATCTAGAAAAATAAAACACAAACGGTAGGGTCTTCCAGAAGATGCCATTTAGGCATCTATGTTTACCAGGACTCTATAATTAAGAATTTGACAAATTATTTATTGTTTGTGTTTATGTTCTTTACTCAGATAAAAATTTCACCACCTTTATTTGCAGAAGGTGCACTTGACGATAGCAAGGAAATTTACTCAGATAAAATTTTCAATGAATTAAAATATTGCGAGAACTTTTGAACTATTCGGAAATAAATTGGGAGATAAAAAGAGTTAGTATTTCTTTTGAAAACTTTTCAATTTATTCAGCAACTTTTGTAAAGCTTAGGATGTGATGACGTCTCAATGAGCAAATTTGAATCGTGATAAATTACATTACTATCGATCATAGAACAACAGATGATATAAAATGGAGCCTGTTGCCAGGCTACAATTGGATTGCTATATTTCTATTTATCTTTTCTTGAGCTTCCTTCTTTGTTAGCAAGCACGACGCATCTTCAAATCTACGGTGTAGCATGGAGCCATCAGTTTATTCCACTGTTCTTGCTAAGCCGCTTTCTCCTAATTTTCTTTGTAAACATAGTTCTCTTGTCACAACCTTTAGCCGGTTGGTATGTTTACCTAGAGAGTCCGACGGATTAGACTAGATTCTGTTCACGAGTAACAGAAAATTTAGAATTTGATTCTGTTAATGAGTGAAGGGGAACTTGGCACAATGGTTGAATTGTCACTATGTGACCTGGAGGTTACGGGTTGGAGGCATGAAACAGCATCTTGCAAAATGCAAGGTAAAGCTATGTACTATATGCCCTTTGTGGTCTGCCCCTTGCCTGGACCCTACATATGTGGGATCTTCGTGCACTAGGCCGTCCTTTTTAGATTCCATTAACTGGTAATCTCCAGATTGGTTGATTAAAATGTAAATTTCGTTCCAGCTGAAAGGTATTTGGAGTGACTAAAAAGAAAAGAGAAAATTTCATATCCAAGCTTTCCCCGATGTTATTGGTATATAAGGTATGTTAATAGGCCATTGCCCATATCAAGCACTGGTAATTATTTGAATAATTGGGAGTGGCTATGACAACAAAACTGCCCTCAATAATGATTCTTGAATGTTTGTATTTGTTATGCAGAAAGTATCCAATGCTAGTACTGTACAATGCTCTTTTGCGTATAGCAATGTGTTTTAGCGAAATTGTGACGACTTAGGTTTTCCTGAAATAATTTTTCTCAAAAATGTTTAGAAATAGTCAAGATATCCTTAAATATTTTATTTTTATTTTTAAACATTTATAAAAGCATATTATATACTAAAATTTTGAACTAATCTTCGAGTCCGGGTATCATGCTAAAACTCCACATATAAGTAAAATAAGTACAAAAATATAGGTACTATTAGGACTCATTGGTCATAGCTGAAACACACTAACTCAAGCCATAATTCTATATAAGAGAATACTTAGTATTCTATTACATTTCTTTCAATAATAATAAAATGAATTTTAAAAAACATCTGAGTTGTCTCCCAAGTAGCACTAAGTTTTAGGCCTTTAGCTAGACATAATAATGACTACAGTGATGGTAATCTACAAGGGTTTCTGGAGTGGTAATCTAAGGTGGGTCATGATAATGAGGTGCTTCTAATAGTATCTCATCAATCTATGCCCCAAACATTGAATGGTTCTACTATAAGTATTAGTTTAAGGGCATCATATGTATCCTTACTACACTACCTAATCTTTGACACCTCACACATACTGTGCAATAAGCATGTTTATCCTTAAATATGGTAGGCCAATAAAAACCACACTGCAAATTTTTTGTAGCTATCATTATTAAGATAAAATGGCCCCCATATGCATGATCATGATAGAAGGAGATGATCCTATTATGCTCATTATCGGGTGCACATCTCCTAATCACCTGATCAGAATAGTACTTGAATAAGTATGGGTCGTCCCAAGTAAAATATCTAACCTTGGTCAAAAATCTAATTTTACCTTATTTGGTCCAATGAGTAGGCATTTGTCCTGTAACAAGATAATTAACAATATCACTGTACCAAGGTAACTGAGAAATATGCAATAACTATTCATTTGAGAAGGATTCAGTTATAGGCATATGATTGCTAGTATGCTCTACCACTAGTTTGGATAAGTGATTTGCTACAACATTTTTGAAACCTTTCTTGTCCTGAATTTCTAAGTCAAACTCTTGTAGCAATAATATCCAATGAATCAACTGTTTCGTATCCTTTTTAGAAAGAAGGTACTTTAAAGCCTTATGATCTGAGTACACTATAGTTTTAGACTCCTAACAAGTAAGGTCTAAACTAATCCAAAGCAAACCCTACAGTTAACAACTCTTTCTCTATGGTCAAATAATTGAGTTGTCCATCTGTAATGACCCTCAATTTTGGGTCCTTTTCTATGTATTAGATTATAATTTTGATGGAGATAAAATCAAAATTTAATTTTATGAAAATAAACTCCTTCTAAACTTAAAATTTGGACTTAGGACTTTCAAATTTGGAATGTACTTGCTGATACAAATCCAACAATACTAATTTTGTTCAAAACGAAGATCAGGAGAGAAAATTTCAAAATTTTTACAAATTTAGAGGGGGCAAAAATTGATAAAGGTACCCCCTTGTTTTGTCTATTTGTGATGCACTGATTGAAAAAGATAGTAGATGAATGGGAAAACCCTAGTGATGTACCATTTCTCCACCCTCCTCCATCTGATCTCCGTCACCGTCAATCTCCCTTCAATCACCAGCATCGCCCAGTCCTATGCCATTGGGATTGTCCAAGACTAGCGCAAGACCCATTTTCTTTTTTTTTTACATGAGTGATGGTCTGCTCGCCGACACATTAGGGCAAGAAACCTCTCCCCATGTGCCAATCTCTTTCCCCTCTCTGGCATGCAATCCCTTCCATGTCGGGTTTTCGGTGTCCAATTTCTCTCCTCAAAACCCCCTTTTTTTCTTGGCACTGATGGAAACCCAAATCGGGTTTCCCTCCAAGAAATCGACCTAGCATATCTATGCGCACAGGCTAGCCATGCATCTGCTCCTTTTCCCTTTGTTCACTGGTGATGGGCAGAGACCCGATCACCCTCCCACCACCAACGTTGCACTCCCCCTTCTCCTTTCCCCTTCCTGATCGAATTCCTGACAGTACAGCTAGCCTGGTATGCTAGTGCGTATAGGCCAGCTACGCACCTATTCCCTTTCAATCTCTTTCCATCACCGGCTCAGCTAAGCCATGGGATGGTTGGCGAGCAAGAAATCATCTTCCCTTGTGTCCCCTTAGCAATCAGGCTTAGGTAGTGACATCGTCATAGCCACTGCCAACCACCACTTTTCCCTATTTAACATTTCACCTGGCAAGTCAAGGTGAGTCAACTCGTTGCTGACTCATTTTGGGCAACCGAGTTGACCTAGTATGCCCTATTACACCCTTGAACTTCAATCCTCGATTCTGACCAATCCAAGAAGGATCTTAGATATTTGAGATGACATACACGATCCTTGTAATGTGAGGAACAAAATCCATCTTTCCAATTATTGATTGAGAAAGATCTAACCATTGATTTGATCGGACCATTGATAGGACTTCAAATCGTTTGATTTGAGATGATCTGACATTATTTTTTGATCTAAATACTATGTTATGATGCTTATGAAGTGTATATCAAGATCCATACAAGATATATTGGATCGAAGCATTTATGGAGATGATTTAGCCAATCTTGATCAACGACTGAGATCAACTAAAGATCCAAGTATGAAATTGGATCAAATTCAATGATCCATACTGCTTAGATTTATTTAATTGGATTATTTAGATAGAATAACTAATTTGTTATTCAATTTGGGTTGATCAAGTGGAGAATTGTGGTGAGATCAGCTTAAATATATGAGATTAGGCATAATTGAGGCGATCAATTGATGATCCGGCTATGTAGACAGCTTGAGATGTTATTCAGATTGACTTGTACAAGGTGAGATTACTATCTTAGCCATTTGATTGGTTGATTTGACTATAATTAGATAAGATTGAACATGAAATTAATATAATAATGCCTAATTAGTTTATTTAAATGATAAATTACCTAAGATTGATATGATCTGAGCCTAGTAGCTCTAAAATATGAAATTATATAATTAAGAAGAAGGACTAAATGGTTATGAGTGAGACTGATTTAGTATGATTAGAATTATAAGCCAATTAGGGCAGGACTCACCTTGAGATTCTAGGGCTGGGAATCATTGGAACGTCTTGAACATAACGTATTAAAATATGAAAATATAATGTTGTGTAATTAAGAATCGAACTTAGATAATTTGGACTCTAAGTATGACCTAGATGTGATATCTATCTAGGTGATGGGACTGTGGTAGACTGAGCTAAATTTGGAGTCCTACTGATTTGAGAGGTACATACAAATGGTTCTTCGTCTGAGGTAGGTGACTACATTTAGTATTTTTGAGATTTTATAAATCATGATTATTTACTAGACGACTTTATCTATATGGATTGTTTAATGCATGGATATGTATGCCAAACCCATGATTTTCTTGAGATTACTCTCAGCATGTATTGTCGATGTGTATACTACCTTTTTGATGTACATGATATATGCTCTATTTCTTAATACATTCCATGCAACATCGGTTGGATTATTTGAGGATGTTATACATGGATTTTTGATGCATGATGTTCAATACATTAAAATACTTTATTGACTTAATTTTTTCGAGGATGGTTATGCTTTGATTACTGATACTTGATTTCATGGTTTCACTGATTTATGACGGGTGTTTTTGCTCGATGGATGTTGTGCCAGGAGGGTATTAGGGTTGGTCACCCACCCTCGGAGTTTACAAAATATAGACACCACCCTGATATTTGGCAACTGTGTGCAATTGTCAAAAGACATACAAAATTATGAATATAATCAATAAGTCTCCTAATCTATATCCCCAGACCATACTAGGTTTTAGAATCATATCCCTCATCATGTGGGCTTCATAATCATCCAGCCTCTACTGGTATATCAATATAAGGCATATCATCATTCCACATCATATAAGGCATCTCATAATGCCATAATATAAGCACCATAGTGCATCAAACATAAGGAATACCATGCTGCAGTCTGATCCGTACTAGCACGCTAGAATAACTGCCCTATTCACCACTGATACCATGGTGGAAAATATTGTGTCATTGCCCATATGGAGAGACAGGACTTTCACAGTGGGGCCTTCCCATAATTGCCCCACCCGACTTTTAGCCTCTCATAGGGCAAGGTATCATCATATAATCAAATTTCGAGAACTGGCATAGCATGCCCAATCATATGCCTGTATAAAAAAAAACACTTAGGCCTCCATGCCGGATATAAAATAATCATAATAGCAAGGAAATTGCCTGTTCACATATTTCATAATAAGAATAATATCCTTACTTATTAGATGACAATCCGCCAAGGATGTACCCTACAAACCTAGACTCATACATCACAAATATTGACACGGTACCCATATACCATAAATGTAATTTCACAATCATATAAGATGTACAAGTCATAATCATGTTTGTCAGATAGTAGGTGAACATTAAGCATGAATTATAAGCATGACATAATTTTAAATAACTAATTCCCATCATTCACCATACAAAGCACATTTAATGATAATTATACTATTTCCATGCTGTAACTTTCATAATAACGAATAAGATCATGTTTAAAACATGAATCTTATCATTTGGTCATGCTTCTTAAATTTTCACCTACCTCCTATGACGCATTCTTCAATTCCACTAGCATTGATCATCATATGTTCACGCTGGTAAAATCCTCTTTTTTACCTAGACCCTCCAAATCAAACAATCAATTAGTAACTTCTAACTGAACGATTTAATTGAATAAGCTACATTGATCACAATCATAGAACTTGATCAATTTCCACACCTGGATCTTAGATCAATCTTGACCATTGATCAAGATTAGTGAAATCTTCTCTAATCGAGCTTTTGATCCTAAATCTCTCATCAGATTCTTGATCTACACTTCCTAATGGTCATGATAGACTATTTGGATTGGAAAAACAAAGCCAGATCATCATATATTAGATGATCTAACCTCTGATGAAAGGTGTGGCAATTTCAACAGTTAAATCTTCCCAGATAAAAAAATTGGGACGATGGGTTTTGTTCGTCGTGTCCTAAGGATCGAGAGGGTACTCTCGATTTTTCAAAACTCCTCCTGGATTGCTCAGAATCCAGGTTTGAAGTTCAAGGGTTAAACTGGGTCTTGTCTAGCCGAGTTAGAGGCGATCAACCCGGGTGACTGTGAAACAGTAGGGAAAATCGAGGTGTATAGTGACTGGTGGCTGGACTAGTGCTATCTGATCCTATCCATCCAAAAATGCAAGCACGCCTAAAAAATGGGTTGTGCTAGTGACAGGGAAATGCAGGGAACTGGTAGGGATGGTGGTGGTCGGATTATGCACTGCCTGTTCTAGGTCACAGGAAACCACAGGGGAAACAAAGACAAAGGGAAAAAATCTAGCGATCTCTGGTGGGTTTGAAGCATGGCCATGGAGAAGACAAGGGAAAGAGGGTTATCAGTGTTTTTCCTTTACAGGCATTCAGATCCGACCAACATCATCGCTAGAGAAAGAAAGGAGAAATTAGGGGTTTCAGGCGATGGGTTTGGCTGAGCTAGACGATGGAGAAAACGGGGGACAGATCTGAGAGAGAGAAGAGTGTAGAGAGAGTGAGATCTGTTGAGACTGGGGCAAGCTAGAGATGGGGGAGATCCATGTGCTTGTTGCCTATGAGTGGGAATGGGGATCTGCTTGAACAAAATGTTTGCTAGCTATAGGGAAAGAGATTGAAGGCAGGGGTTGTATAGCAGAGATCTGGTTTTACAAGTGATGGGAAACAAAGCAGGGAAAATGATAGGGATCTGGGGTTTTTGGTGATGCTGAAGATTAGGGTTGTAGTTTTTGGGTTTTGCAGATTGTCGGTAGGGGGAAAGGTACATTGGAATTTGGGGGTTTTGCCTGCTTGGGAACGCTGAAAATGGGGTTTGGGTCATCGGGTCTTACTGGATGCCGGTAGAGGGGAGAATGGTGGGTGCTAGGGTTAGGGTTGTTAGATCTGTTCTCTTTGAGAACATATCGTGCTATAAGGGGGTGCCATTATCAAAATGGCCACCTGATGTTTCTATGTTTTTTTTTAAAAACTTTTAATTACCAAAATAACCTAATTCAAAGTCCCATAACATCCTCATTTGGACTCCATTTTTAGTGTTCTTTGGGTCATTGGATTTCATTTTCTGAGTACAATTCAATTATGTATGCTTTAGTTCTTGATTCTAATTCTATGAAAAGTTATTCTCCTAGAAAACTCATACCTTGATCATGCAATAGTAAAATTTTGGGGTAAAATTCATCCGAACTCCGAAATCAATGTTCTTTATGTCATTAGACTCGATTTTTCAAGTACATTCCAAATATTCATGTTTCCACTCCAAATTCCATTTCCATATAAAAATTTATTTTCTCTGGGTCAAAAATTCCAATTTCACATAATAACGCCTAGAATAGTATTTACAAATTTTGGGGTTGTTATAGTTACAAAGCCCACAAGGCATATGGTGGTAAGAAAAGGTTTCAAGAGGGCAAGTGAAGGTGATCTTTTCTTGATCCTCTAATGCTATAGGAATCTGGTTGTAACTAAAATATCCATATAGAAAATAGTAATTATTATGTTCGGCCAACTTCTCTAACATTTGGTTAATGAAGGGTAGAGGAAGTGATCTTTCCTCATGACCTTGTTCAACTTTCGATAGTCAATGTAAACTCTCTACTAATTGGTCATGAGGGTGGGCACTAACTTATTCTCCTCATTTTTTACTACCGTGGCCTCAGATTTCTTGGGTACAACCTAAATTGGGCTAACCGAATTATTGTCAAAGATAGGACATATAACACCAACTTCTAGAAGCTTTAGGACTTCATCTCTAACCACGTCCTTCATGTGGGGATTAAGTCACCTTTAAGTTTCCCTAGAAGGTTTAGTGTTTTCTTCTAGGTGTATCCTATGCATGTAGATGGCTGGACTAATCCCTTTTATGTCTGCTATCATCCACCCTAGAGCCTCTTTATGTTTCTTAAGAACATCTAAAAGCTTACCCTCTTATTCATTATCTAAATCTGATGCTATTATCACATGTAAGGTTTGATTTGGGCCTAGGTATGAATATTTCAAGTTGTTAGGTAGGGGTTTTAGGTCCAGAGATGATGCTTGCTCTATCAAGGGTATGGGGATAGATTTAGAAGGTGGGAGTGGTTCCGCATGAGGACCCCACTTTAGAGGTACCCATGATTGGAGAGCCTCTAGATGGATATTGTTCCTCATGTTACAAAGTTTGCAAGGTTTGTCTCAGATATGTGAAATCCTTCTTAGAATGGGTAGAATAAGGGGTCAAAGCTTAAGGAGATAGCTTGGCCCACTATGTTAACTCGGCTCATCAAAATGAGTAGGAAGCAAGTGACACAGTGAGTCCACCTACCCTAACTCGCTAGAGGAATGGGGAAAGAGGAGATGGTGACTGGCACTGTTTGTCATCCTAGTCACTATCCAAGCCACACAGGGAAGGGGGAGAGAAATTGTGGGGAAAAATGTCAAGGCTATAGTGCACAGACTTGTTGAGAAGTTAGGCCATGCCAGAGAAAGGGAGATAGGATGCAGAGCTCAAGGGTCATGGCAGTTTCCTGTGCCTTGGCACAGGGGGACTCATGCCCTTGGGTGTGGGCGTCCCGTGCCATCAACGCAATGGAACCCGAGAGGCTCAAGAGGAAGTGGATGGGGTTCTGGCATCTATCTGGCTTAAGAAGAAAGTAGGTGCACTAGCCTATTGATCATTGCCAGTGGAGCGATGAAAAGCATAGGGAAGGCGAGGATTTTTGGGTTTTTGTGTGATCGTTCATAGGGGAAGAGAAATGGGATTCGGTGAGGCTAACTAGATCTAGCTGTAGTGCTCGATCTCCTGACATGTTAAAAACTGTGAGAAACAAAGGGGTGAAAAGGGAGTGTAGTCGGTGCTTATGCAGGTCTGAGAGAAACAGGGGCTGCGTACTGGTGCTGGGGAAGGGGAGATTGGATTGGGGGTAGTGCTGGTGCTGAGCAAGTTCGAGCAGCATGGGCTTGCATGCTGGTGATGATGGGGTTTCGATGGTGGGGGCTCGAATGGAGGGGGATCTATGCTCAAAGTAGGACATGGAGGAGAAGGGGTTAAAATTTTCTTCTCTTTTTTGTCATGCCAGAGAAGGCAAAGATCACCAGGGAGAATGAGAAATTGGAGGCAAATTTTCTTTTGTGCTCATGTAGGGAGATTGTAGGAGGGTTTTTCAAGGTTTTTAGGTCACCAAATTTTTTGGCAATCCCCGTTTCTTTTCTATCTCAAGTTGTACCCATTAGTAAAATCTAGACAATTTCCCACTCCAATGTTTGTTTTGAGCAAAACTAGTGTCTTTGGAATTGTATCGATGTGTACATACCATTTCTGATAGTCTCAATTCCAAATTTTGAGTTTTTAAAGGGGATCACTTTGATAGAATTTGATTTTTCACAAATTCAATTCCTAATTTCCATCCCAATTAAAATATAATATAATACACAAAAGAATGACTCAAAAGTGAGGGTCATTACACCTAAAAAGGCCATCACATGCTCATGGGACCCTCTTGGAAGGAGGCAATCCATTGGCACTCTAGTGGCCCTTGTCTAATTGCCTACACTAGTATTTAAATAACTAGCTCTGCTAACACATTTTATGACTCAAACTACTTATAACTAACTAAGTAGGGTGTGAAGTGGTTAATTAGTTTAGGATCTAACTGGTAGGTAGTGGGACAAGTTTAAAAGAGAGGAGAAGTGCTAGATTAGGCTAATCTAAAAGCTTCTCCCAACACAAATTCAAGGAAATTGAAATATTTTAGCTTGTTAGCCTTAAGATTGTTTGGTTGTGTCCTTGTTTGTGTGTCATTCTAGACACTAAGTTGCATCATTTAGTTTAATTTTCTTTAAAAGAACATCAAAAAAATAAAATGAAAATAAAAAATATATTTTGTTGTATGCACTTTTGGATATAGACCAAAACTGAGAGGTTAGTCAAGTATGACCAAAGTGATATACAATGATGTCAATCATCATCATTGACTAATCAACAATTTAGGGGTAACTCACCCCAAAAGTAATAGAGGTGATAAAGGCCCTCCACTCATCTTGAATGAGGACCCACCACCATTAATGGATGATGAGTATTAACCTCCACCAAAGAGGAATAATCATCCACTAAATAGAGATTGGAGAAGGAATAACAAAAGGAGTGGGACCAATAGAGTGAGATTGGGGATAATGCTAGTGCATTGGAACAAAAAATGGGACTAATCCAAATACTTCCCAAATTCCATGGGTTAGACTGTAAAAGTCCTTGCCTACATCTTAAAGATTTTGATGAGGTATATAGTACCCATCGTACATAGAATATTGGTTTAAATACTATAAGGCTTAAGCTATTTCCTTTCTCTTTAAAGAAAAAAGATAAAATGTGGTTTAATACACTATCATCAGGTTCCATAAGAACTTGAAATAAAATGACTAGGGAATTCTCAAAATAGTTTTTTGCTACACAAAACAAATGGACTCCACAGAATGATAATGAACCTTACCTATAAAGATAAAGTGTTGTCCTACCAATGCTGGAAAAGATTCAAAGATCTATTACTCACATGCCCATATCATGGCTATGAACCATAGTGCATCATTAGCTTCTTCTATGAGAGACTTAGTTCTGACATGCACCAGTTTATAGAGATGATGTGTAATGACGACTTTTTGAATAAACAACCAAAGGAGGCAGAAGAATATTTTGAATGGCTAGCTGAAAGTGTATAAACCTAGGATGACTTAGAAAGAGTTGAACATCTAGAAAATCCCAATCCCACCACAACTCATGCTAAGGGAGGCATATATGTCGTGTCTAAGAAAGATGAACTTAATACTAGAGTAGCATCTTTAGCTTGAAAATTAGAGGCCATAGAAATGGAGAAGAATATCTCTAGAAAAGATGAACAAGTGTGTAGCATTTGTGAAAGTGCTACACATCTTTCTCAGAAAATGTCCTACCATTCCAACATTCTAAGATGTACTTCATGATCAGGCTAATGCCATTCCTAAGGAAAGAATAAGATAAGATAAGGGTGCAATTTAGATCACAATGAGATATTCCTCTGATTAGAAAAAGGGAGGAAATAGGACATAAAAAAAGAAGAATGAATATTGACCCTTCTAGTATTCCAAAAAATTGTACTAGAAAAATTAGAGGGGGGAGACATATATATATATATATATCTGTGTGTGTGTGTGTGTGTGTGTGTGTGTGTGCATGTGTGTGTGGGATATATCCATCCATATTGAATTGTGAATACATCAATGATAGAATCATTTCTGATTGGAGAAACCATCTAAATTTCAGTTGGAGAAATGGACCAACTACCAATGCCTCACAACCTGGCCCATACTAGCCTCACCAACAAAATCAAGGACATGCTGCTCCAAGCCTATATCAACACCAAAATCATGGACCCCCTGCTCCTAGACCTTAGTCTCCCCCAACCAAAAGGCTTGTAGAGGATAATATTCATCAACTTATTCAAAGTTCTGAAAGGAAAACTTCTCAATTAGAAGTCCAATTAAAACAAGCCATAGTCTAGGAATTAGGGCAGGCCCTGGTGCATGAAGCTCCCATGTATACAGGGTCTAAGGAAGGGGCGAACCACAAGGGTCAATAGCACATAGCCTTACCTTACATTTTGTAAGAGGTTGTTTCTACACCTTGAACACGTGACCTTAAGGTCACATGATGACAACTCTACCCTTGACCTCAAATATGACGAGTCAACCACAAGGATGAGTCAAATGATGTAAAATATGAAAAAGGGAAAGTTCTCAGCTCAACCATTAGAAACCCCTAAAGGTGTTCGTGTGGTTGGTAACAATGCATCTAATATGATGAGTCAACCACAAGGATGAGTCAAATCATGCAAAATATGGAAAAAGGAAAGTTCCCAGCTCAACCACAAGGATGAGTCAAATGATGCAAAATATGAAAAAAGGAAACTTCCTAGCTCAACCACAAGCAACCCTTAAGGGTGTGCATGTGGTTGGTAACAATGCATCTAATGCGTCTTCAAATTTTACCATAGAATAGACTATGGTTGTTACCATTCTTAGGAGTAGTAAAAGAATTGAGAAAGATGAGACACAAAAAATTAAATAGGTAAAAATAACCACTATGGATAAAGAAAATTCTAAAGAGAAGGACCTCACTCCTCTTGTTGAACCATGTCATATCCTTGCTCCATTTCCTTAAAGGTAGCATCAAGCTCCAAAGTCTTCCTCTAATGATGATATTTTAGACATTTTCAAGCAAGTCAATATGAATATACCAATCTTGGGCATTATAAACACAAATCCTATCATTTTCCAAATTCCTAAAAGACCTCTACACCACAAACAGAAGATTAAATAGTGAAAAGAAGGCATTTGTGACCATGAAAGTTAGTTTCATTCTTCAACATCATACACCACCAAAATATAAAGATTTTGGTTGGCCCTATCTCACTTCCATTATTGGTAACTATAAGATTAATCAAGCTTTGCTTAATTTAGGATATAGTGTTAACCTACTACCGTACTTGATGTATGAACAATTCGGTTTAGGTGAGCTAAAACCTACTACCATAACACTTTAGTTAGCTAACCGTATGTAAAGATATTGAGAGTGGTAATAGAAGATGTCCTTGTCTAGGTAGAACAGTTCTGCTTTGCTATAGATTTTTTAGTGCTATATACACAATCAGTGATGAATGAGAAGAATGAAATACCAGTAATTTTGGGGTGATCATTCCTAGCTATGTCCAATGCCTTAATTAACTATAAAAATGATGATATGAAACTATCCTTTGGAAATATGATAATAGAATTAAACATCTTTAATATTTGTAAGCAATCTAGTGAAATCACTAATGACTTGCATAGTTTAAACATGATAAATTCAGTTGTGCAAGATCAATTTCCTTCATCTTCCTTATCAGTCCCACTTGAGGCCTGTTTAGCCCTCTGTAATGAGTTTAATGAGGATGCATTAATAGACAAAGTTACTACCCTCCTTGATTTTGTTCATATCATGGACACAAAGATGAAAACCTTATTTCGAGGAACTTCCACTAAGGGAGTCCACTCTCTTCCATCATCAATTGAGTCTCCTAAGCTTGAATGGAAAAGTCTACCATCGGACTTAAAAAGTGCATATTTAGGAAATTTCCTACCAATTAAAAACATCTTAGGAGGAACCACTAATATACACTTTAAATGAATACAAAGTGCTATATGATGGTCCATTGCTGATATAAAGGGCATTAACCCTTTATCTGTACCCATAAGATTTATATAGAGGATGATACTAACTCATGCTGTCAACTACAACATAGATTGAATCCAAATATAAACAATGTGGTAAGAGCATAAGTCCTTAAGTTGCTTGATGGGGGGATCATCTATCCCATAAGTGATAGCAAATGGGTGAGTCGAATTCAAGTAGTTTCAAATAAGTCTTGAGTGACAATGATCACTATGTTAAAAAAGAGTTCATTCCTAATAGAGTTACCATTGGTTGGCATAGGTGCATTAACTATAGAAAGTTGAATGCTGTCACTAGGAAGGACCATTTTCCTTTGTCCTTTGTTGATCAAATGTTAGAAAGTGTTGTAAGACATAAGTATTATTGTTTTCTAGATGATTACTCAAGGTATAACCATATAGAAATTATACCGAAGGATTAGGAAAAGACCACCTTTACATGTCCTTTTTGTACTTTGCTTACAAAATATGCCATTTGGATTATGTAATGCCCTTGCCACATTTCAATATTGCATGTTGAACATTTTCAGTGATATGGTGGAGAGAATTTTAGAGGTTTTTATAGATGACTTTTTTGTTTTTGGTTATTCATTTTGACACATCTTGAAAATCTAAGAAAAGTCTTAAGTTGTTGTAAAGAGAAGAACTTAGTGCTTAATTGGGAGAAGTGCAATTTCATGGTTCCTAAAGGAATTGTTTTTGACCATAGTGTTATCCAAAGGTATCGAGGTAGATAGACCCAAAGTTGATCTAATTTCCAATCTATCTATCCCTAAATTTGTTAGGGATATTTTCTCATTCCTAGGTCATGCAAGAGTTTATAGGAGATTTATTAAGGATTTTAGTTTAATATATAGACCATTTTATCACCTCCTTACAAAGGATACCCCTTTTGAGTGGATAAGTAGCTATCAAGAAACTTTTACAAAGCTGAAAGACAAATTGACCACTTCACCTATTATGTAACCATCTAATTGGAGCCTACCCTTTGAAATCATGTATGACGCTAGTGATTACGTTATAGTAGTACTAGGATAAAGAAAAGATAAAAAGTCATATGTCATATATTATGCAAGTAGGACCCTTAATAGCACTCAGATGAATTATTCCCCTATGGGGAAAGAATTTCTAGAAATTGTCTTCACCTTTGATAAGTTCAAGTCTTTCTTGGTTGGTTCTAAAATAGTTATAGTTTCTAATCATTTAGCCTATATGTATCTTCTTTATAAAAAAGATGCTAAGCCTAGACTAATTAGATGGATTCTTTTACTCCAAGAGTTTGACATAAAAGATAAAAAAGGAGTAAAGAGTGTTTTAGCTGAACACTTATCTTGCCGTCCTCACAGACCCTTTGGATGAGTTGCCAATTAAGGATGCTTTCCTTGATGAGAAACTTTTTCATGTCTCCCATCCTCCCTAGTTAGCTGATATTGCAAATTATTTAGTCACATGGAAGATTCCTGAACATTGGAACAAATTAGAAAAAAAAATTCTTTTCTAATGTTAAGCACTACTTCTGGGATGATTCATACTTGTTTAAGTATTGCCGAGATCAAATAATTAGGAGATGTGTACTTAACTTAGAACAAAATAATGTCATATCCTTTTGTTATTTAGAAGTATATGGTGGATACTTTTCTGCATAGAAAACTACTATAAAGATTTTGCACTGTGGTTTCTATTGGCCCTCATTATTTAAAGACACACATGTGTTTTGTAAGTCATGTAAGCAATGCCAAAATCTAGGAGGAATAACACAAAGAAATATGATGCCTTTAAACCCTATCCTTGTTATTGAATTTTTTGACTGTTGGGGCATTGATTTCATTGGATCATTCCCACCTTCTTTTGGCTATATTTATATCTTATTGGTCATAGACTATGTGACCAAATGAATTGAGACTATCTCATGTAGGCACAATGATCATAAATTAGTTGTTAAACTTTTAAAAGAAATTCTTTTTTCGAGATTTAGGATGCCTCGAGTCATTATAAGTGATAATGGTACACACCTTTGCAACAAGGCATTTGAAGCACTCATGTAACATTACCCATAAAAGTTACAAAACCATATGACCCACAACTAAGTGGACAAGTAGAAGTATCAAATTAGGGTATTAAACAAAATCCCCAAAATATTATTAACCTAGATTGTAAGAAATAGTCTATTAGACTGACCAATGCACTCTAGGCTTACAAGACTACACACTAAACCATGATTGTTATGTCCCCCTATCATATTGTATATGGTAAGACTTGCAATTTGCTGATTGAATTAGAACTTAGAGCCTATTGGGCAATAAAGAATTTTAATTTCAAATGGATAAAGCAAGCTCACATAGAAAACTCCAACTCAATGAGTTAGAAGAGATCAGCCAAGAAGCTTATAAAAGTAATAGTATTTATGAGAAAAAATGAAAGTTTTTCATCTTGTGTGTAATTCTAGGCTTCATCTATTTCCAGGTAAGCTTAGATCTAGATAGATTGGTCCATATATAGTTAAATAATGTTTCCATATCAGACTGTTGAGATTGAGGATGCTAGGAGTAGCCATACTTTTAAAGTAAATAGTCAACATTTAAAGCCTTTCCTAGAATATGAGAATCTAGAAGTTGAGTTCCAACTCTATATGATCCTTTTTATCATGATTGAGTGGATCTAATCCCTCTGTATTAATTTTTGTATTTTGGAATTAGTTATTTTCTGCATCATTGATATTTAGTTTTTGTCTTACTTTTTAAACATTGGGGAGAATGTTTCCTTCAGGTTGGGGTGTATAATTCTAGAAAATTTTGAAAAATATTAAAAAAAGAAAAGAATTTAAATTAATTTTTTTTAGATCAATTCCTACACTATGATGAGAACTGGATTTTTGTGAAGTATTGTTTAGATAACGTTATCTTACTAATGGAATTGTAAATGATTAATTCATTATTCTACTCATGTTCTAAAGTATTTCATGAAAGGTAAATTTCAAATCACATCTATACACATAGTGGCATATACATTGTTTAAATTGATAAATAGTTATGACTTAGAGATCCTAAAGAAATTTATTGGATACTTACAACCTAGGTGAGTTTTAGGGTCATTCATTCTTTTGAGAGGTTAAAATAAATTTGATCTTATCAACTCTTAAATTTGGCCAATTGCCTAAATTATTAGAGTATTACCTTTGAAATTCTAGAAGTTCATTGAATCTAATAGGTTATATGAAATTCATCTTGTTGTTGTCACTGTGATCTTCATTGCTTACTCATTTCTCTTGCAATCCCTCTCATTTTAGGAAAAACCCAAGTTGAGTTTCTCCCAAAATCATTTTTTCCGCTTTGCTTCAAATTCTCCTCCCTTGTCATCTTGTTCCTCAGTGCACCGCATCTTCTTCCTCCGAGGTAAAACCAAAAAAATCCCACAATTTCCAATTTCACCCTTGATATCTTATTTTAATTTCAACTATGTCCATGATTCATCTTATTCCTATCTTGTCCTTTTCTCAGAAAGAACCTGAATCATTCTAGATTAGTCCCTGTTTGATTTTAATTGAATCGAATCAATGGCCTAGCTTTAACTAATAAGACCAGTTTAATTTTAATCCTCTTTCAAATCTTCATTAAAATAAAATTTCTAGTGATCTAATGGTTTTGATCTTACATCTGAAGTCCAAACTATCAATCTAAGTAGTCCAAATCTCAGTTAATCAATTGATCAAGATCATTAGTTTTTTGTTGTTGGAATATTTGCTTAATCCAACTGCTAAATTAGTAATCAAATACATCAATGAAGGATTATTGAAGGTTGATCAACTTGGATGTGTTTACATTTGAAGAATTTTGCTATGATCAAACTAGAAAAGTTGATTTTAGTTGTTATTTTTTTAAAATTCCTTTTCTTTTGAATTAGGAATCATGTACTTTTTAGTTAATCAATAGATCTAAGTATTTAGTTTATTTTTAAAATTTTTGTTAATTTAAATTTTATTTAAACTCTACTTTTTAAGTCGAGCCCCCATGTGATCAACTTGTACTTGTACAAACTATATTACAATAGCCCATGTACTTGCAAAAAACAATCAATACTATGAACAAAAGAAAAACACAGATATTTGGAGTTTAAAAAAAAAAAGACAATAGGAAAATGGAGAACATGTACTCAGGTAAGGCGAGTAGGTAATTCTCTAGGCTAGATCTCAATTTTCTTTAAAAAAAAATCAAGGTCTTCTATGTAATTATTCGATTTTAAACATGTTTGATAATATTCTTATGTGTAAGGTTTTAGATAGTTTTTGACATGTTTCAGATAGTTGAATGATGTTCGTGATCTAAGATATGTTATTCCTCAATTGAATGGTCTAGTGCAAGGCATGTTTCACTTATTGAAAGATATTTAAAATTCATGAGTTATATCTCTTTGTTTATTTCGCTTGGTGCTATACATTATGTTCATGGTCTTTTTTTTAATACTTAAGGTTTAGATATGTTTTGCATAACTTGATTGAAATGTGTTTACAACCTATTGTACAGCATGGTTGTATGCATGCTATCATGAAATTTAGATGATGTTATATAAGGTTTATGAGGAATAACCCTAGTTTGTAAAGCAACATGATAAAAAGTTTTCTTGAAAGAGTTTGATGTTGGTAAAATAGCTCATTGTATCATGCTTTTTTACTTGAAAAGATGATGCGCATGGATTTCTAACTAAAGTTCCATGAAAGGGAGTCATATTTTTCTTGAAATTAGTAGCATTCTTATGTTTTCCTATTATTTAAAAACATGCTTTCATTGTAGGAACCTTAATGCATAGAATAGATGTTTTTGTATTTGAAGTAGGTACACGATCCATGGCTTGTGCGACAGTTGCTTTGATTTTTGGTATAAGTCCTTATTACTTTTGATAAAATTAAGTATTTATATGATTCCCTAATTTAGAGATGTGCATTATGTTGGGAAGTTACATGTTTCATATTGCAATTGAAATACTAAATTTTAGCCCAAGGAACACAAGTACTCATATATTTGAGATACTATATTTTGAATACTATATTTTGAATGCATGAAACTATCAGATTTGACTTGATATTCAAAATTTTAGATTTTCACCCTAAGGAGTTGTATATTTTAGCCTCACACTAAGGGTGTGACCAATACTAATCATTGATAGACAACTCATGAGAGTTGAACCTATCGGGTAATATATGATGCCTTGATGCTTGCTATGCTAGGAGGATGTAGATTGGCCCTGGACCTCCAAGATTGATATTTGACAAAAAGAAAGGCTCATTCACAAGCCTATGTGTCATGAGGAAACTGCTGTGGATCTGACGGCCCATGAGGACTAGTGGAGATTGTGTGGTATCTATAGTCAAACATGGTTGAGATGATGGTTTCTCTAAGAGGGTATTATGATATGGACATGAATTGACTTGTCGATCATCCTCGAGGGTAACATACCATTTTTCCTTTAAAGCCTGTGGTAGGATAGTGCTACTTAGTGATATGACATTATATGTTTTAATATAGACATTTTATTCATTTTCTTCAATATATTTTGAGATTGATTTGTTAATGATGGATTTTGATATTGAATGATTAACCGAATGTATCTATTTTATTCTATGCATGCATATGATTTTCGTAGTTTTTGAGTAGCATTGAGCTTTTCTAGTGAGTGGTCATACCCAACCCTAAACAACAACATAGGTGAATCATCTAGAGAGTAGTTTAGTTTGACCTGCCAAAGGATTCAAAGATCATAACTATTAGCATATGAAGATGTTTTAGACTACAATTTTTTCCTTTAATCTTCATTCTCTACATCTTTCCATTATCATATAGGATCCTATGTTTTCAAACAATGGGGAAAATGTTTCATTTAGGTTGGGAGGTTGTAGATGCATATAGGGATTTTGAATTTTCTTAAGCTTAAAAGAAAAAATTTTATGGAAGAGTTCCCTTACTGTGATGAGAACTGGATGTTCAAAATTTAGTAATTCTACTATTTTCACCTTTTAATGGGAGTATATATGATTAGTTTTGCATATTATTCATGTGTTGAAGCATTTTATGAAAGTTAATTCTTCGAAACCATTTACCCACAGCACATAGTCAAGACTAATAGAGAGGTATGACCCAGTGACCTTGAGGAAAATCAGTAGAGACCTATAACCCAAAGAGTTTAGAGACTATCTTCCTTCAGAGAGTTATAAGTAATTCTATAGTTTCTTTAGCATACAAACTTAGTGTGATCCTGTCATCCATGTTTGGTTAACTATAAAGAATAAATAGGAGTAGTACCTTTATTTTTAGAAAATTTATTGAATTTGATAGGCTTTAAGAAACCTAGGAAATGATATAGGCCATCTTTGTTTAGCTTAGAGACATATATCTTACCCAATATGTTCCAGACCACTAGTTAGCCTTTGAGACTATTATTAGGACTTTTTTTCTTAACCTCACTCACCTTAATCCAAAAAACCCAATAAAATAAATAACCATTACCCATTTTCAAAATGAGTAGAGTTAGTAGAAAAGTTCAAAAGAGGACAAAAAGTCAAAGAAGTGAGAAAATTAGTAGTCTTTCTTCCAAGAAGCCAAAAGAAAAAAAAATGAAAAGAAAGAAGTATAAAAAAAAAGAAAAAGAAAAGGTGAAATACAAGAATACAAAGGAAATTCACTTCAACAAAACAAAAAAAGTGTCCTAACAGATATTCATTGAATACCTTTACTCAAATTTGAACCTTTGAAATCCTTATACCCTTCTTTTTAGAACCCTACCCACGACTAAGTTTTGTCCTAGTTAAAGACCTATGGATCTTAGGTGAAACATAGCCTTAAAGAGGAGATAAAAGAAGGAATTCAGGTAAAATACCCTTAATATTCTTGTTAAAAACATCCACTCTTAAGGATCACTTTCCTTTATCTCTTAAGAACTTTAAAATTTATGTAAACTATTAGCTTTATTGAGTTTGATCACATAATGAAAGAAATATGTTTAAACCCTTATCTGAGAGCTTCATTTCTGAAAGTATACCTGTGAGGATTTGAGGTCAAGACATATTTCCAATAGAATTTTAGGATATCCAGTTAGAAGTCATGACTTACATGGCTACACACACATGCACTCTGAGAAATAACTAGAATGAAATGTCTTTAGTATGTGTATGAATTGTAAAATTGTCAATCTTCTCTATTAAGTTGTGAAAAACTAGTTCAATGATAATGAATGAGGATTCTCTTAGATGAAAAAGGGTACTCAACCTTGAAGAATTTTGTAGGTATATTCACTACAAACCCTCACAAGGCCTAACTCGTCCACTAGGAGTAACCTAGGGGTTTAAGGGCTTGTTGTACGTGCTAAATACAATCACGAGTACCTACGAAAGTGGCACTTTGTCTTTGTTTTTGTATATGTTTTTTCACATGTCTTGCTCAGCATTAGAAAAATACTGGTTGAGTGATATGATAAGTGTTTAATTTTGTAAAAAAACCACCCAATTAATGCTCATGTGTTACAACTTATAGGGGTAAATTATGGTTTTTAGACCAAAATTCGTAACACATGCATTTTTTACCTAATGAAGCAAAAGTTGTTATTTTGTAGGTCCAGAGGCCAATCTAAGGTAAGTGTGTGATTAATCATAGTTTTAATATTTAATTAGAGTTTTTTACTTTTTGTAGGAAATAAGATTGTGATCCAATGGTTGAGATTGATTAGGATGAAATTGAAGATCAATATCAAAAGATTGAGTCAAAGCCTCAAAATCATTACTTCAACATAAATCAAAGACCAAGATCATCTTATGGACCAGTAATGGATGCAATTAAAGGCACTAAAGATGGCCAAAGAAGGCCCATGAAGTAATCCATACATTCCCACCACCTTTGCATGGAAGCCACTAAAGCCATAAAGCCACCTTAGCCATATAAGCCATGAGAGAAGGTGGCAAGCTAAGAAATTTAAGCCAAACCATACAAACCACTCAAGCCAAGGGATGGATCCAAGAAGTCAAGCTAAGAAAGCTTCAAAAGCCATCCATGAAACCTAGCCAATGGAGCCTTCAAATTTAGCCATCTAAGCATCAAGCTAAGCTAAATATAAGGCTAGGATTGGAGGAGATTCAAGAAGATTATCCATGAGATATTTTGAAGATAATTAAGGAAAATCTCATTATAAAAGATGGCATGTGTACCAATGGGATAAGAGCATTCCATTTTTAGTGTTTTTCTCACTTTTCTTCACTTTCTCCTCAATTTCCACCTTACCCTTAAGATGCACTACGAATTTCCATTGTAGAGTTGCATCTTTCCAAAACTCTATCACATTCCACCTCTTAGGAAACTTCCCAACCAAGAAAAAAATTCTCCACCTAACACCGTCCATCTCATTCCCATCCACTTTCTTAAAATATGGAAGGCTCAACGATTTTGGAAGGGGGGGAAGGGGGACAGCCCCTCTTAAAAAGGAGGCGTCTCCTACCTACTCACCTTCCTTAAGACAGCCATCTTTCACCCACTTCCTCTTTTCCTTTTCCTTATCTTAGCCATTCGAATTGACATGCTTTAATCTCCACCACACCTTAGCATTAGGGCACCCTGGAAAAAATAAGAGAACAAGCATAAAAACCCAGCAAAAATTGAAAGTTAGGAGTACTTTCACTTAAGGGAAAAAGAATTCTCCTCCTTTGGAAGGAGACGGCCTCTTCCTACAACCATCTTTCATCTCTTTTGCTTATTATTTTATGGACCTTTTGGGTGCTGCCACTTCCTTCCAAGATGTATGCTTCTTCCTTAAGTGTTCAACCTAGGATTTTTGGGGTTTTTAATTCATCTTTGAAGGTTGGTTAGTTTCCTTAATTCTCTTTATTGGAAATTACTTCTTTTCATGCTAGTTTTCCTTGCTTTCCTTTAAATTTTCTTGCTTTTCAAACTAAGATTCAAGGTTGTTTTTCCCTTGGTGTGAAATCCAAGGGAAGTCATCTCGAATCTAGTTTTCTCTTTATCTTTCATTGCATCTTTGTTCTCTTTTAGGCCTCTTGATTTCCAGCTTTGTTTGCTTGAGTTTCCATTAGTTGTTGCCTTATCATTCATAGGATTTTCCCTTGGTTTCAAGCATGCTTATTCGTATGTGATTGTTGGAACAATTAAAGAAGGAATTAGCTTGTAATTAAGGATTGAAAAAGATTAAGTTAACATAATTGTAATAGAATTTAAATTTCAGATTTGGATTACATGTATAGAGTATATGTTGATGAATTTTTTATGTGATTAAATGAAGTTAGTTGGATTTTCAATTCATGTTTGTTTCCAGCAGTCAATTATATTTGTTATTGAATGTTTGATTGCATTAGAAGTGATTAATTCTTTATTTTACATGTTTTATTCATCGAATGATTCATCGAATTGCATTTTAGGAAAGTTTTTAGTTAGGAAATTCATAAAATTAGAAGTTTTTATTTAAGAAAGTTTTTATTTTAGAAAGTGCATGTATTAGGAAAGTTTTCAATCTAGCATGTTTCTTGTTTTTGCTTCTTTTCCAATTTCATGTGTTAATTTCCATTCTTAGTTTAGGTAAAAAATCACTTGAATTTAGCTAGGTAGATAGTTTAAAGTAGGGACCACTAGCATCACATTAGCTCAATTCCTCATGGGATCGACCTTACTAGTGTATTATATTGCAAATGATTCATGCACTTGCAAGTTTTGACTAAAACAACAACAGGAGGCATTGTGATGTTTTGCAATGCCATAGATACAGATAGGGACAGTAGGTATGGCACACAAGTAGAGTAGGCGAGGGCATTGGTAGCCTTCAATGGTGCACAGAGGACATTTCTACGATTTATGTGGTTTGTTAAAACTCCACTTGGATGTTATTTATGAACTTTATATGTGTATGGTTTGCACTTTGACAACATTGATGCATGGAAGTCATTTGGTTAGAGGTGATGGCTGTGTATGAACACACCCTAGCAATGTCATTGTTTCTTTTTAATTTTTACTCTACCATTGTGGTATATGGTTTTATTGAAAATGTGTGTTTAATTTGGGAGGATTTGAAGATAGAGTCTTTTAGATTGTCTATTTATTCTTATTGTGCTTACAAGGTGTTTACCACATCACATGCATTAAATGCACTAGTCCAAAGTATAGAGAAGACTGTTAGATTTTTGGTAGAAATGAAAAAATTATTTCATCATTAAATTTGTGGTTTTATGGGTTGTATGACTCTTGTGGTTTTGAAATGAATGCTTTTCATTCAAAGTTTTCATTTTTAGTCGATTTTAAAATTGAAAAATATGTTGTGTAAAAACCTGGGGTGCCACAGTTTAGTATTGAAACCTAGTCTACTCCATCATAACCACTCCAACGAGTCCAAATGTAACATATAGTCCATTGAGTAAGTTGATTTCCTAAATATGAGTTATAGAGATGATTCATATGGGGGATGTTGATGATTATGAAATAGATGTGGCCATAAAAGGTTGGCAGATTTTTCTTAGAGAAGATGAGACTTTAAATCCTTGTATGAGTTCTAGGAAGTGTATCTTCATGGAAAGTCTATAATTCTTAGGCTAAAGAATCATAGTGAAGAGTATAAATTAGTACCTTTAAGTAAGAATCTTGTTAGATAATAGAAGATCTATTTACATGGACTATTTACTAAGAGTTCAAGTTTTGACTTGGATAAGAAATGTCTACCATACGTAGTGAATCAATCAGAGAGTGATGGATAAAGTGAATGAGGTAAGATAAAAATGATTGTAACTGATTTATATTCAATAATGATAGTGATGATAATGTGGTTCTAATGACTAAGGAAGGCTATTATGAAAGATCAAGTTCATTGGGTGTGGGATTGCCAAAGTTGTAAATGATTTTGATGGATGTGACCCTAAAATAATACATTAGTTAGAGGAAATTGGAAGTTGAAGATGAGGACACTAAAAATGTAATTATAAGGATTCTGATGATGGTTGTTTGAGAGGATGTGTTCCTCCATTATTGAGACTTTTATTTAGAAGGCCCTTAGTAAGGCTTGTAATGATCAGTATCTTTGCCTTATGGGTAACTGGTGATACAGAGAAAGTTTACTACTTTAGAGCAGAGAGATTAGATGGTTTAGTGGTATTGAACTGGTTTACATAGTTGAGGAGATTTTCCCCTAACTCCTTTACCATGGGTAAGGAGGCTACAGATAGATTTAGTGATATGTTGATACCTAGATTGAGGGACCAGGTGATTGTAATGCATCCCCCATTGGGGGCAAAGGTAGTAGACATGACCTCTATGTTATAGAGGGATTCTCTTAGGACCAAGACAATTGTAGGGATACGAACTAGAGGTGTATCAGTTGCAAGGACAGGCACTTAAACACTTATGTTCTAGAGTTGGTAGACCGCTACAACAATAACAATAGTATCAGTAGTGGCCATTACAACAACAATCCTTTAGATGCCTTAATTGTGGAGAGTTAGGGCAATTCATTTGAGACTATTTTAGGGGATAGTAAGTTAGATAGACTGATGTTGGAAGCAAGCCAGAGATGGCCCCACATAGGCAGTGATGTGTTTTTGCCATTACTTCATGCAAGTATGCCTCAAACCAAGTGATTGGAAGTATTTTCTTGATTACTGGTAGGCATGTTAGGGTCCTCTTTGATTTAGGATCCAGTCATTCTTTTATTTTATGTGTTGGGACCCTGATGGATATGCCTATGTATGTGATAGTCTTTGAGTTAGATGTTATGACGCTAATAGGAGAGTTAATTGAGGCTTGTAAGTACCTTCATGGGGTATTAGTGGAGACAGCAAGTGAGAGGATAGGTACTGATCTCATCCTACTTGACATGATTGATTATGGTATCATCCTTAGCATGGATTAGCTGACTACTTACTAAGTGACAGTTAATTGTTATGAGAAGAAGGTTACTTTTGGTGTACCTGGACAACTAGTAACCACATTCCTATGTGGAAAGAGCATCATTAAGGTTTGTGTTATTTCTACTTTGAAGGTAGTGCGGTACTTTTTTTTCAAAGGGTGTCATGTGATGACCTGGGTCTTTCAAACACCATTTCACAAATCCTTTCGAAATGTGGGGCCCTAATTTTTGAAAAATAGTTTCAAAAAGAAAATAGCAAAAAATGTTTTCAAGGAAATTCATTTTAAAATCCCAAGTGTCAACACTCAACTTACTATTACGCTATTTATGATCCAATTTGATATTTAAAATTTGAAAACTCAAATCAATTTTTCATTTTTTAAGTAATCCTCAAAAAAAAAAAAAAGTTTTCTTCTTCAAGACCCATCTAGCCAATAGCCACAATCCCTGCATCTTTGCAACTTAAGTCCAAAATACCACAAATGTACATATATAGTCCAAGAAAATTAAAAATTACCCTCACATGATGTCTCGATATCCGAGGCATTACAACAATAATGCAATGTCGCAGCAAGCTATAATTATCTCACAAAGTTAGAGGCTGGGTGGCCAACCCTTCATCCCTTCTAGCATAGCATCCCCAGGCACATGCCTCTACAAAACAAAACCCTCAGGCCTCTATGCCTGGATATTATAAAATCATCCGGCTATATGCCTACCTCATATTAAATTATGGAAATAACATATCATATGCAGAGTTGGTACCTTATACCAAAAGCAAACCCACCTTGCTGTCAAATCAAATATGTGAGTATAAAAACATGTAGCGCATTCTTAAATCATGCATTTTAAATAAATAATATGCATTTCCAATCCTCAGAACCATAATATGATAAATTTTCATGCATAGTACTATAGCCTTTCTATTTCATAAATCATATCATAAATACTGCATTCACAATTCATAAAATAATTGCATCTTATAAATAAATCATGCAACTCAAATCCCATGCAATTACCAAAATCACATCATAAGCACATCAATAGATCATGTAATTTGTTAAAATTAGCATCTTAAATTCCACCTACCTTGAATACGGACTATCCAAATCCTCAGAACATCCAATAATCTTAATCTCATATCAATCGGTGTATCTATCAAGTCATATGTACATTTTAGGTCAATCACTTACTCTCAATCCTCATTTATTACTCATCTAGTCTTTGATTATCATTAAATATGATGATCTTGCCCTTACTGACCTCCGATCCTAGGTATATCTCTTTATTTTGTAATATCCGCAAACCTTGACCTTGATTAAATATCAACGATCCAGATCATCTATCCATTCTCAACTTCTATTGATCTCAGTTTGACCTATGGTCTATTTCATATTTCAATTTTTGATCTATTGATTCGATGGTTAGATTAAATTTTGATTGGTCGCATCAATAGCTCTAAATCCTCTTAATGTTCTAATTCCTAGGCTAAGGCAATAGATATAATCCATCATTAGATTAATTCAATTATCCATTTTGAAGTTTGATTTAACTTGATCATATGTATTTTTTAGGTTTCCTATTGTTCAATTTCCACTCACTAGCTCCTGTTCAAATTTGATGATCAAATTCTGCTCTGATCGATCTGATCTATGTTCTTGTCTCATCCTATAGTCTAGATTTATAAATTTTGGTTTACTAAGACAATCTAAGCATTAGATTATTTCATCTACCTTATTAGATCATTAATTTAGTCCTTCATTAACGTTTGGATGCTTATAATCAACAGATCTAGGCTTTACAAGGTCAAATCCTATTCAATCCAAAGTTTCAAAGAAGATTCTGTCGTTGGATTGCTCTTAATGTCTTCCTTGGGTATCTTAATAATCTATATTTGGGTCTAATACATCTTGACTATACATATCTTTAGTGTTTTATATAATTTGATTGTATATCCAAAGGTACTTTGGTGATTTGACAGATCTAATTCTGATCGATTAGATTAATTATTCTAGATTTTCTTGTCATAAAATATCAATATTTTAAATTATTTGAATGATTTGACTATAAATCAGTATCTATATTGTGTTTGATCAAACAATTATTTAAATATATGAGGTTTGATTGCTTCTAATCTAACGGGTCTAAGCCATTTGAAGTCTATGGCTCAAAACTAGTGTTCAAGATTTGTCCAAAATCCAAAATTTTATTGCTTTAATAGGTCTGTCTCATCGAGATAATTCTAGAGGATGTTCCAGATCTATATTTGGAGTTATATTGCTTCTACAATTGAAATTCTAAGTTTCAGGTAGATTTTAATAGTTCAGATTAAATCTAGATCAAAATGGCTAGAAAACAACGTCACTAGGATGCACTGGCTCTGTGACGCACGTTATAGAACTCTCGGTGTGTCATGGTCTCCATAATGCATTGGAGTGCATTTCAGTCCCCAGGACGTACCGGCATCCCAGTTGGTTTGCGACTGCTCCGAGCTCATAGCACACGAGCAGAAATACACTAGCCATGAATGTTCTCGTAGTCCATCTATGTAGTGCATCCTGGTAATAGACTAGATGAAAACTGCACGAACGATTATCTCAGTTGTCTGTTCATTTTTCATCCAGATCTCTTAGAGCATTGATTTTTTTGCTATAACATGGGTTTCCTATGTTTTGAGATGTTATTAATCCATTTAATGGTTTAGATTTTTAGTTGAGGTGTTTTTATAAGAGTTTTAGCCGTGTCTGTTTGGATTTGTTCACTGATAGATCCTCATCAGAAAAAACCAGTCTGGTAGACAAATCAAAGGGGAAAAATGGAGAAAAGAAAAGGGAAAAAAGGGGGTACCCGGCTAAAGGAGAAAAGGGAAGTGGGTCTAGCGTGGTGCTGGTGAGCATGTCTGTCAACAGCCGAGAAGAATAGGCAGGGAGAAGAGAGAGGGAGAGAGAGAGAAAACTGATGCTAAAGGTGTCTGGCTAGTGGTGGATGAGGGTGCCAGAGAGGGGAACCGACGGCAAAGGAAAGGCATTGCTAGTAGACTACAACGGACAAGGTTGACACTAGCATTGGTGAGGAAGATGGGAGAGGAGCACGTCGACAGTGCTTGTCAGATGGTGTAGGGCTCAACACATCGGTTGACGTGTTCAACTACTTGTGGTTTGGTGTAGTGCTATCTGTCACGACTCGGGCTTTTAGGACGCAGTTTTTATAATAAACAGCGAGATCAATCTCTATTTTAAAATAATTCATGCAAAAGAATGCAGAGAAAATTTTCCTTTTTAAGTAAAATTTTTGTATAAAAATCCCGAGCGTCATTAACAGATCAAGGTGAACGAATAATGCATAAGGCCATGGCACCTTTTGGAAAAAATTTGGCAAAACATATAAATGAATAACTACTAACCCCAAGATTGTTAGTCACAGCCCAAGTCACAAATAAACACTTATAACCAAGTGTACATCAAATACCTATGGACCTTACCTGTGCTTCCTTGATTGTGGACCTAACATTCTTTGGTGTCCCTTCTAAGTATATTTTGTTGGATCTGAAAAAAATGATGGATTGGGTTGACTATTTCTCATACCCAGTGGGTGATCTGATACTACTATTTTGAAAATATAGCAAACAACATGCATCATGCAAAGAGCTTTTCCATGTAAAACCTCAGTGATTCCATTTTGTGTAAACATGCATATATATGACTAAAATCATAAGGTAGAAAGCAATAGATCCAAGTAATAATATCCCGAAAACACATCAACGAATGATTAAAATATAATAATCATGAAACTCTCAAAATAATCATCATTTAAGCAGATGCTAGTATCATGCACATGAATTTCTCGGCGAATACATCACGCCAACTGGTCACAAGTACTCGTATACGACCATCTCGATGCTATATGCATATCAATCATACTGAAATCATACGACCACTATGCTCATACTTAGCATATAGCTGGAATCCACCATAGCCTCCATAGCGACTATGGATGTCCCTAAAAGGGTGCCGTGAACACCTCCAATGGTCGTCCCTGTTTACCACAGCAGTCAGGGAAGGGACAATGCCTTTTTGGCAGTGATACCATCCACCCTTTTGGTGGTAGAGGCCGGTAGGCCAACCTCGTACCTCCTTTTAACATAGTGCCCACTAGGCTTATCAACTCATAAAATATAAAAATCATGTCCTCTTTGGGTTCCTCACACTGCTTGGCCCTCACAATTGCCTAACCAGTGTCTTTTGGGCACTATAGTGTCTTTTGGTAACCCTCGAGGATATGCAATTATCCAATTTATGAAATCATTCCCCAATGTCCTTTTTGGGTACCTCACACTGCCTGGCCCTCACACTGCCTCCCCAGCGTCTTTTGGGCACTCCAGCATCTTTTGGCAACCCTTGAGGATAGGCAATAATCCAAATGCAATTATTTTCAAAACATGGGAGCAATGCATAAAATCTGTTCATGCTAGTATCTCATTCAAAGCCATAAAACATGAAGACATTTTCACATACTCATATAAGAACATTATATCTCAAAAGCATGCTAAAAATGGTAATAAAGGGAAGACAGAGTTTAAGATGCACTTAAAGGCTTAGTAGTACCAGACTACCTACAAATTAAGTATATTTGAAATTGCATAAAAACACAGTAGTATCAGACTACCTACTTATCAAGTACATTTGAAAATGCATTAAAAAACGTAGCAATATCAGACTACCTACCTCGAGTGTCGTTACTTATCTCTTGCCTTTCCTCACTTTGAACTCTAAAGTTACTTGGTGGAGTCCTGAAGCCCTAGATGTCGTTTAGACATAAGATCTTAACATTAGTTCTCTATTCATACGGTAATGGCTAGATCTATATAATTTATGAGTTTCTAGGGGTTGATCCACAACATTCTTGGTCTAAGAATGTCCTAAAGCCTTTATTAGATCAGTTCATGTGGTCTAATTATGGTTGATCTTGTGGATTCACAAGATCTCTATAGTTTTTAGGCTATATTCTCCCTAAATAGCTTCTTGATCGTACATATGATTGCATAATTGGGTTTGTAGCAAAATTACGGATGCAACGGTCCTTTCGGATCGTCAATCAGAGTCATATAGCCTCCGAACTTGGATTTTAATGTCGCGCCTTAATGGATGACTCAAATGTGTCGCCTAGGGTCCTACGTGCCACGGGTTCTAGGATGCATGTGTGCCCTGGTCGTACCGCAACCACGTTGGTTCACGTGCGTATGTCTGAATGGTGCTCATGAGCACATTCGAATGGTGCATCGGTGCGCATTTTGGCATCGCGCGAACACATCTTAGGCACAGTTGCGTGCACGTCCTGGCTCCTGAGATGCTTGTGTGTCTTGGTCGAGTTGGGCATCTGTCCGCACGCGGCATGCATGTGACGTCACCCCAGGGAGCTCGGCATGGGTGCGCGTCACGCCCACGCGGCCCTGGGATGCTCGTGCATCCTGGGACGCCCTTGCACCCTAGGACGTTGCCTTGGACGGGTTTCCACCTTCTGGTTTCTTCTACAGAGAGCAGGCATTTTTCAGCCAAAATACTGCCCAGATCCAGTTGGAGTCTAGGGGAAAAGGGAAAGGGGAGAGAGAGAAGCAGAGGGCCTTACCTGGGCAGCCCGAAATGTGCCCTTCTTCCAGTGGTGCGGCTCCTATGACGCCTGCTGAAAACCCCGCTAAAATCGCAAAGGCTAGGGGAGGGAAAAGGAAGAGAAGGAGAGAAAAGGATGGCCAGCCCGAAGGGAGGACCTGGGCCATGCAGGATTTTGCAAGTGACAAGGAAGGGGGTTTTTTGATTTTTGCTGGAAGCCCTAGCCTGGCCGGAGAAGAAGAAGAGGATGATCGGGGAAGAGGAGAAACGGGTTTTTATAGATGAGGGAGGTGGTGCCGCCATCCTTTCTAGCACCGCCCTACAGAGGTGGTTCTAGAAGGATTAGGAATGGCGGTGGTTGGAGGAGGAAGAAGATAGGGGTGCCGTTATCAAAACGCCCCCTGTGTTTTCGGGTCCTGCTCGTTTTATTCTGAAATTACATATATGCCCTCAATCTTCAAACGCCTATAACTTCTTCATATGAGCTCCGTTTTTGGCATTCTTTGAGGCGTTGGATTCCATTTTGAGCGTAGAATCTAATGGTACTAATTTTTCTCACAAATTATTTTTTTGATATTTTTATTACTTTAAACATCTAAACATATATATTGACCTTCAAAGTTAACCACTTTTACAAAATAGCTTCAAAATTTGAGGCATTACATCATTACCCCCTTAAAAGAATTTCGTCCTCAAAATTCTACAATCCATTACTAGGCAAGATTTTGGGGTAATTCTTTCTCATCTTCGATGGACGTGTTCTTCCACAAAATTCTAATTAATGGAATGTCTTTACGCCGTAGCATCTCAATCTTTTTGTCCAGAATCTGTACCAGTTTTGTTTCCAAGGTTAAGTCCGATTGTAGCTCGGCTGGTACCTTCTACTATAGTGTTAGATGCTTGAGCTTGTCCTGACATGATGGAAAATACTCATCCTTGACTTTGAGGGATGTGATCTTCCTTATGTTCCTCCTCTTACGGCAATTTCGGGCTAGGTGTCCTACTTCTCCATAGCTAAAACACATAAAAAGGAAGGTACATGTCTCATATGGGTGATATCTATGGCATCTGGGACAAGTCTTGGATTCTAAGTTCCTTTCTTTATTGTTGAATTGTCGTTCATGTGGGTGTCGAGGTCCAGAAGGTTGAACGGGTCTTTTACCTTTATTATTTCTTCCGCCATTGTTGTTCTTCGCCTCCTTAACAGCCTGTATTCTTTGATAATCCTTTTCAAAAAGAGACAGCATTTTCACTGCCTTTGCTACAGTGATGGGTTGGAACCTTATCACTTGGTTCCTAAGGCCCGGGTGTAACCCATCGACAAACTTTTCTGCAGCGTCTTCCTCGGTGGAGCAAGCATTGGGTGAGAATCTTCGCAGACTTATGAATCTATTTTCATATTGTTGTACGGAGAGGGTTCCTTGTTCTAGGTTCATAAATTCCTTCTCCTTCTATTTTTGCACATGTCGGGGATAGTATTTCGCATTAAATACATAGTCATGGGCACTGTCACTCAGTCATGATTGCAGCACCCAATTTTTCAAAGAAAACCAAGCACACATGCTGTCACTCAATCATGCTCATTGCATAGTACAAAATATACAAAGGATTGCTGTGTTGTGTTGACAACCAACTCCTAGGTCTATCAACTGCCACTCTTGACTGACATTAGAATGGGAGGCTAAGTGTCTATCATCCATGGGGAACTAATTGGACTCATAGAGTGGATTACCCATGATACCACTTCCTATGTATTTACCCTTCTATGGGGTGGGTGTCTAATTATCTCACAAAGTAAGAGGGTAGGTGCCCAACACTACATTGCTCCTAACATAGCATCCTTAGGCACACACCTGTCTAAAAAAAAACCCTTAAACCTCCATGTTTGGATATCATAAAATTATCAGGCTATACGCCTGTCTCATATTAAATCACAAAAATAACGTACCATATACATAGTTGGTACCTTGTACCAAAATCAAGCTCACTTGGCTATTGAATCAAATCATGTGAATATAAAAACATGTAACGTATTCTTAAATCATGTATGTTAAGTAAATAACATGAATTTCCAATCCTTAGAACCATAATATGATAAATTTTCGTATATAGTTCTATAGCCCTTTTATTTCATAAATCATATCATAAATACTGCATGTACAATATCACAAAATAATTGCATTTTATAAATAAATCATGCAACTCAAATCCCATGCAATTATCAAAATCACATCATAAGCACATCAATAGATCTTGCAATTTGTGAAAATTAGCATCTTAGACTCCACCTACCTCGAATACGGACTATCCAAATCCTTAGAACGTCTAATAATCTTAATGTCATATCAATTGGCATATCTATCAGGTCATACATACATTTCAGGTCAATCATTTACTCACAATCCTCATTTATTACTCATCTAGTCTTTGATCATCATTAAATATGATGATCTTGTCCTTATGGACCTCTGATCTTATGTATATCTCTTTATTTCATAATATCCTCAAACCCTGATCATTGATTAAAGATTAACTACCAAGATTATCCGTCCATTCTTAACTTTTATTGATCTTGGACTAACTTATGATCTATTTTACATTTCAACCTTTGCTCTATTGATTTTACGATCTATTAAATTCTGATCGGTCAGATCAATAGTTCCAAATCCTTCTAGCATTCGATTTCCTAAGTTGAGGCAACCAAAATAATCCATAATTAGATTAATTCAATTACCCATTTTGAAATTTGATCTAACTTGATGGCATGTATTTTTTAGGTTTCCTATAGTTCAATTGTTGCTCACTAGCTCCTGTTCAGATTTGACAATAAGATCTTGCTTTGATCTATTTTTGTATTTCATTCTATAGTCCAGATTTATATATTATTTTTACTAAGACAATCTAACCATTAGATCATTTCATCTACCTTGTTAGATCATTAATTTAGTTGTTTATTTAGGTTTGAATACCTATGATTGGTAGATCTAGGCTGTACAAGTTCTAATCTTATTCAATCCAAAGTTTCTAGAATGATCTTGCCATTAGATTGCTCTTAATGCTTGCCTTGGATGTCTTAATCATTTATATTTGTGTCCTAAGAAAATTCATGTTTATATAAAAAAAGTCAAGACTTAAAACTTGGATATTTGTAATGTACTCAAAATACCAATTAGAATGACTGTAAGTACGTCAAATTTTGAGTTCGGATGAAAAATCCTTATTTTTCTCTATTTTTATAAATAAAAGGGTAAAATAGTAATTTTACTCATAACCAAGACCTAAGACATCAAAATTTTGAATGTACATGGAAAAGAGATCAAAACAACACTAATTACCCTCAATTCCAAGTTCATAGGAACAAACCCTATTTTTCTCCAATTTTGGAATTAAAGGGCAAATCGATCTTTTCATAACTATGTGGGGCCCATAAGGTGGGTCAATGGTTTGGAAGACCACCATCATGAGTCAAACCACTACAAGATGCTAGTAGAGAAGGAGGTGGTAGTGGGAAGCCAATGCCAATTTAATAATAAAAAGAATTGAAACATGATAATTACATGCAATCATAAAAAAAATTCAGAAAGACCCATAAATGCCCCATAAAAATTCCCAAAATTTTTCCTAATGTCCCACACAAAGTACCCTACAATGCCTTAAAATCTCAGCTTTAGAATCCTCCCCCATTTCCTGCTTCTTTCCTTATTTCTCTCTCTTTCCCTGGGAGAGTGTCCCTAGACGCACTCGACAGACAATTCATGTATGTTAACAAGGTACGTCAAGGGATGCATCATCCCAAATCAGCTAGGGTTTCTTCTTGGGAAATCCTAATCCAATTAGCCATGAAGTTATAGCAATCACATATAGATCTCTACCCTTGGATTTGTTCGGGCTTGTCTTTTCTACAAAATACCCATGGTCTCCGATTTTCTCCGGTAGTGGAATTGAAGAAATCACGGATTGAATGTATTTTTTGATGTCTAAGGTTATTTTTGGCTTTCTTTATTTTATGGCATTATTTCTTCTTCTCCAATGATCTTCACTTCACCAGACTAGCACAGGTAGGTGCACCCTTCTTCCCCTTTTACATTTTTGGCATTCCTCTGAAGTTTCCGTCATTCCTAGGATCTCCTCGGCCATTGATCGGTTAGGAAAGAGGGATAGGACAACAGGGTAGAGATCCCTACCGTGGATGACTCATATTAAAATTCTGAGCTATTGGATGGATTCTTAGGGCCCAAAAACCCTAGGAGATGAAATATTGGCTGTTGATTATCAAGGATGAAGGAGATCCGGCGATGGGTGATTTGACAGTCTAGATCTGGACTGTCTTGCCTATCATTAGTGACCCATCCCTGGTGACCAGTAATCCTAGGTAACAGGTTTGCGTCGACCTCCTGTTTTGTTGTTTTCTATTGGAATGATCTCAGTCATCCAATTTTTGAACTAAAATTTTGTTTCTTTAATTGAGAGCTCAATTTAGCTGTGATTTTAGATCTAAAAGTTGCTATAAATTCCTTGTTACTTGTATAAGCACTAAACTCAAAAAAATTATATTTTGATTCATGTAAAATTCTATTAATAAAGAAAAGTATTACTAATTCCTATGATTAGTGAAATTTGAAATGATCAGACTTTATAATTCTGATCCACTGAGGATCATATGATTCTAGAACATGGAATCAATGGTTAGAAGTGATTGATCTGTGTTTAATTAAGAAACCTAGCCTTAAAAGAAAAAAAATCATAAAAATGAGCATGGATCTTCATGATTTGATTAATCAAGCATGATTATACCTTTTAAAATAGTTTATATGATGATCTAAATGTATAATTACAATAATTAAATGGTTGGATGTAATTTATTTTCCAGATCTTAAGATCTTGACCCTTAAAAGTAGTAAAATCCATAAGAGTGAATGGTAATCTCCTTGATCAGTTTGATCAAGGATGATTGGACAGTGTGGATGTACTTGGATGATGATATAAAGTTAAGATCATATGGATTGATGGGCTTGATGATGATGATAATTTGGGATAGATTAAGATCTATGCCCTTAAATTGGATAAAATGGCTTAAGATCTTCTTGATCAATTGGATCAAGAAGGATCAGATCATTTGATGAGATCTAGTGATAAAATCACATTAAGAAAATATATTAGATCTAAAGGAAAATGAAAGATCAAGATCTAAATACTAAATAAGATGAAAAATGAATAGAAATCAAATATGACAGTTGGATCATGATGAATAGTTATGGCATGTTAAATTTCTTTTGAATTATTGAATGATATTGTAAATGTCTTTTATTGCTTAGTAGATTTAATTTTTATATTTATTTATTTATTTATGCTTTAATGCTTATGTTATGTAAATTACATTGAAAATGTAATTAAATGAAAAATAGAATTGAAGGACATTTATATGGAATGAATGACATGGACTTAATGATAGTAAGGGCTATATTTAGTAGGACAATATAAGGATTATCAAATCCTTGGCCCAAACTATGAGGATAATAAACCCCATGAATGACATTTTAAAATGTTCATGGACTTAATTAAAATCAATTAGAAAGAGTACTTAGGGTTAAAATGCTCATAGGAACCTTATGAAAGGTTGAGTTAAGGTCACTCTAGTAAATGCTGAACATGGTGGTTAAGGGGGTTTTCTAATAGAGCCTTGCTCTTCCCCTACCTTCTGTTAACGTTTGTGAGGTTTAAACGTGTCCTTACATAAGGATTGAAGTAACCACTTTGTGTTCAGCCATTCAACTAGTAAGCCTTAGTCAATTGGAAATAAGAGGAGCACTTTAGACTTAGGATGAAATAAGTTATCTTCAACTAGTAAAAACATTAACTAATTGAATAATAATAATAATAAGAGCATAAAAGGTTAGTAAATTATCTAATCCTAATAAAAAATGTAAGTAAGATAAGGATGATGAAATAAGATCTATAGGATCTTGAATGATCAAGAACAATAAGAATCTTAATGTTGTATTTTATTATGTATCCATGTATGTATGTTGTAGGCAAATCTAGATCGTTAGATTAGATAATCCAAACCCTTGATCAAATATGATTCAAGGAAAAGAACTAGGATCCTCCTCCTTAGGGATGATCAAATAACTGAACTTAGATAAAAGAAGAACTAGGTGATAGAAGATCTAAGCCCTTGATCTTTATTAACAAGTATAAATTTTTGATCAAAGGATCTATGAAAGATCAAGATCAAAGAGATGGACACACAAAGACTTAGAGATAGAAAATACTTAGATCTAAAAGATTAGAAGATCATTCTAACTATCAGATCTATTGATTAATAGGATAAACACTATTTGAGGAAGATAGATTGTATGAATTATAGGAACACAAGACATATCTGGATCCTTTATATCAAAGGACAAGATTAGATAAGGAATATAGATAGGAGATTATCCAAAATTGTACATATAATGGCAGTATGTATGTATTTACAGATTACATACATCAATCATGGAAGATCTGAAGGGATGAATCACTACATGAAGGTAGGTAGAACTTTAAGAATACAAGTCCTATGGTCTGTGGAATTGTTGATATACATAGACATCATAATGCTTAAGGATGATAATGTGCTTAGTTACATTTGAACCATAATTCATGTATATGAGATAGAAATAATTGTTGAAATTGGATGGAATACATAATAAATACCTGGGTATCATTTATGATTACCCCTAAACTTAGATAAGAACATAATAATAATGGATCTCATTTATATCAAATTAGTATCCTTACACTTAATAGCATTTGGAATATGAATACCAAATTAAAGGAAATGGGGATCATTTACAATAAATGATTAATCCCTAAACTAATATGAATATGGGTATCATTTATTGTAAATGGGAATCCCTAAATCTAGAAATGAAATTATATCTTAGTATGAGGATATTGAATACGAGGATGATAATATAAACAAACAGATCGTATGAGATGTACAAGAAGTATTTTAGATACAAGCATGGAGGCTTGTGTTTTTATTTTAAAGAGGCATAAGTTTGGGGATGCTATGCTAGGGAAGTTATGAGGGTTTGGCCACCTGCTTCCCGAAATTTGATGATATTATGATACCTTGCCCAAAGAGAGGCTACAAGTTTGGTGGGGCAATTATGGAAAGGCCTCACTATGAAAGTCCTGTCTTCTCATATGGCAGTGACACAATATTTTCCACCATGGTATTAGTGGTAAGCAAGGTAGTTATCTGAGCACGCTAGTATGGATCAGACTACAACATGGTAGTCCTTGAGTATTTTGCATTATGATGCATGGCATAGTGAGATGCCAATACTGCCCTAATGAGGGAGGATTTTCCTAGCAAAAGTTGGATGATTTATCAACTCAGTATATCTGAGTATGATTATTGATGTTTGAGATATTGACTATTTTTCATTGTTTTTGACCGTATATATATATATATATATATATATAGACACACACACACACACATACAATATAGTGGTCAATGGTTTGGAATTATCATAGTAGATGTTACATGATAAATTATATGATAGAATGATCATATATGGTATGGTTCATGGAAATTGAATTATGTGATTCATATGGAATATGATGATTATGAATATTGTACTTTTGAATTATACAATTCCATATATTCTTGAATCCCCTACCAAGCATAGCTTGCTGAGATATTGTAAATGTTTGAATGTTTACAATATCTCAGATACAGAAAAGAAGGACTGAAGGGATATGAAAGGGACTACCAAGACCATACTGTTGATCAAGACTATGTACATTTGTGAAAGGATTGGATTGTATTTTGATTTGTGTATTTTGGACATAAGATGTAATAAAGGGGCTGTGTATGTGAATCACTGGATCAATCTTGTAATTTTAATAAAATGAGTTTCTTTTGGAACACATGTTGTATACAAAATTATGTATGTATACATGAGTGAAATTCAGCATTCGGGTTTTCTAAGAAGAATTTCAAAGAAAATATTTCTGCTACTTAAGTTTTCAAAATGTTTGCAAAATTGGCTGATCACCATTTGAAAATAAACAAGAAAAATATATTTCAAAAACCTAGGTAGCCACATCTTTAGTTTTTTATATCATCTAATTGTATATCCAAAGATAATTTTATGATCTGATGGTCGATCTAATTCTTCGCCTAGATTAATGATTCTAGATTTTCTTGTCATAAAATATTACTTTTTTAAATTATTTGGATGATTTGATTGTAAGTCAGCAGATATATTGTGGTAGATCAACCAATTATTTAAATATTTGAAGTTTAATTGCCTTTGAATTGGCAGATCTAAACTATTTGAAGCCAATGGCTCAAAACTAGTGTTCAAGATTTGTTCAAATCCTAAAATTTATTAATTTAATAGGTCTATCTCATGGATACAATTCCAAAGGAATTTTCTGATCTAAATGTGGAGTTATATTACTTCCAAAATTGAAAATCTAAGTTTCAGGTAGATTTCAAGGGTTCAAATTGAATCTGGATCAAAATGGGCTAGAAAACAATGTGACCAGGATGCACTGGCTTTGTGACATGTGTTTCAGGATGCTCAGTGCATTATGGTATCAAGAGTGCATCAAAGTGCTTTTCAGTCCCTAAGACACATAGACGTCCCAATTGATCTGCGACCGTTCCACATGCGAAGTGTACAGGTAAAATTGCACCAGGCTTACATGTTCTCTTGTTGTGTCTACATAATGCATCTTAGTAACAAACCAGATAGAAATTGCTAGGACGGTGTGATCTTGGCCATCCATTCATTCTTCGTCCAAATCTCCTACTTGGACCATTTGTTTTTTTTAAGTATAACATGGGTATTCTAGGTTTTGAGATGTTGTGAATCCATCTAATAGGGAGAAAGGGGAGAAAAGAAAAGGGAAAAAAAGGGTTACCTGGCCAGAGGAGACAAGGCAGGTGGGTCTGGCACGGTCCTGGCAGGTGTTGCCATTGACAACTAAGAAGAATAGGAGAGAGAGAGAGACAAAGAGAGAATAGATGTCAAAGGAAGCCAGCCGCTGGCGGATGAGGCTACTAGAGAGGGGGGAGGAATGCCATCATCGGTAGATTGCAATGGATAGGGCTGACGCCGGTGTCAGAGAGGAAGATGGGAGAGGAGCAGCATGCCAACAGTGCTGGTCGGATGGTGCCAGGCTCCAAGTGTCAGTTGACAAGTTGAACCACCTGTGGTTTGATGTAGTGTTGTTGGCCAGTGCGCTGACCGAATGGAGCCTGAGAGGGGGAGAGGTTGCAGACGTGGGAGTTTGGGAAATCAGCTTTAAATGCATTGCAATTTTATTTTCTCTTTTTCATTAATCATTACCTACCATAAATGTAGGTAATTATTACCCTTAATTTTGTGTAAACTCAGCATACATTTATGGCTGACATGACCATTCCTGATGGCATCATGTGGTCCCACTTGCAATTTATTTCATCACTTTAATTACTAAATAATTTAGATTAAATACTTTAATTAAAATAATTACAAGATTTTTGTCTAAACTCCGATTTCAACATACTCAGTGTTGTTGGATTTGTTTTCTTGAGTAGATTTCTAATATTATGTTTCAATGCTTAATTTTGTGTCTTTCATTAGTTATATTTAAAAAATCAAAATCTTGAAAATAAAAATTTGTAGTTCTCCTTTTTCAATTCATTCTATTTACATAAAGTGAATTAGAAATTTAGGGGTGTTACACGCCTCATCTTCCTTCTTTGTGTGATAGTGGAGGACATTGAGCGGCCATGGATTGAGCACACATAAGGTGTGTGAGAGTTCACAGTCTTTCTTGAGGAGCTTTTCGAATTTTTGCCACAAGAGTGATTTTGATATTGATTTGGCAGCAGGTATAGTGCTATATTCCAATGTACATATAGGATGACCCTAGCTAAGCTAAGAGAGCTTAAGAGTTAGCTACATAAATTATTTAACAAGGGTTAATCAGACCTAATGTGTCTTCACAAAGTGCATTAGTCCTCTTCATGAGAAAGAGAGATAGATCTTTATTACTATACATATATTATAGCTCATTAGATAGCACCATGATGGAGAATTGATATTCTTTATCATGTATTGATGATCTAATTGATTAGCTCTAGATAGTGCATGGTATTTTTGGAGATGGATATGAGGTCTAGTTATCATTAGCTTAAGATTTGGGAGGAAGGTGGCTTTAAGATGGTCTTTGGTACTCGTTATGATTACTAGGAGTTTTGGGAGATACTAATTGGTGGGACCTATGCATTGATAGTATTTATTAATATGATGGAGCGTGTTTTCAATTGTTACTTGAATAAATCATGATTGTGTTAGTTAATGATATTCTTGTATAACCTTTGAGTGGGAAGGGGCACAACTAATCCTTGTGCATTATTCTCAATATCTTACGAACGCATCACTTGTTTACAAATATCAGCAAGTGTGAGTTATGGTTGGAGAAGGTGAATTTCCTTGATCGCAATACCTCAATTAATAGAGCGACAGTTTGTTGAGACTATGATGGGCTATGATTATCCCAAATTGGTGACTAAGGTTTGTAGTTTCCTTAGTCTTGTGAACTACTATCGCTGGGTTATTGAGTTCTCCTAGATAGCATTGCTATGGATTTGTGGTGATTGTTCTCTTATTATACATATGCAATACTTGAACTTGACTTCTCACTAGATGTGAGGTATGACAATGATGTGTGTTATTGTATGAGACCATTTTCTCATGTGTAATCAAAACTTATTCATGAATAGACATGTGGGTAGCTGATGGGGACAACCTAAGAGGGCCACGGGCAAGTGCAAGAGACAATGGCACACCCTGTCATCTTCCTCCTCAGATTTTTCCAGAAACCCTCAAATCCCGATTTTTCTAGAGGGATCTGCCATCGCCAAGGGCGGCACCGCCATTGGCAGCACAGCCATAGCAGGGCTATAAAAAGCCCCATCTCCCCCTCTCAAAAACATGATTTTTCGACAACTTTTGGACAGGGGTTTCCTGCAAAAACTGGAAACCCGTCTCTCTGTGTTTTCCGGCAACGGCCAGGCCCAAGTCAGGCTAGCCATTGCCATTTTTCATGTCCCCTTTCTATTCTTTCCAGTGCTGGCAACGAGGTTTCCACCTTCATCAAATTTTTCCGGCAACAAAGGGTTTTAGAACCGGAATAGGCTCTATCACCGGCGATGGCACTCCCCAGGCTACCAGGTAAGATGTTGTTCTTTCCTTTTTAGTTTTCTTTCCTCCTCTCAGGCTAGATCCATACTGGATCTAGTGTTTCTAGCCAGGTTCTTGGCCGGAAAACACTCCAAGCCGGCTTGGGCCGGCCTTGCACGAACTAGGCATCCCAAGGATGCCATGCACCACCTGCGCTTGGGACTGGGTCCCTGGGACAGGTTCTAGGTGTACGATAGTGCGTACACTGTCCCAGGTGCAGCCTTCGGGTGCGCACGCAACATGGGGCATGGGTCCTGGCTCGACCAGGATGCACAAGGTGCCCTGGGAGCTGAGACGTGCCATGCTACACCAAAGGTGCATCCGTGCAATGATGCGCATCATAGCGCGTCACTTGAGCATGCACGTGTGCGTGCAAAACACGGTCCCTAGCACGACCTTTAGGTGCTCACGCAAGTGAGGCAGTCGCGGTTCAACCAGAATGCACGGGTGTCCTGGGAACTGGGACACGCGGACCTAATGAGACTTTAAAAAATAGGATCATAGGACCATTTATAGAACCTAACCATTGAAAAGTAGAACCATATAGGATCTAGCCTGACAAATGAATTAGGCAAGGACCATGGACCCTAAAGGCAGAGCTATCAATCTAATGTCTAAATGGATTGAAATTAATAAAGACTCCTTGTATCCATTCATACCCTAGAGTTTATAAATGAGACCCAGGGACGGGTTGAGTGATAAAGGACGCGACTCCAGGAGACTTTGAGGTAGGTGCTCTATCGCTACTAGACATTTTAAAAGAACCATGATGTTTTGATGTAGGTGCTCTATCGCTATTAGACTTTTAGAAAGAACCATGATTGTTTTGAATGCATGTTTTAAGTATAAATTATATGACTTGCTTAGCATGACTTATTTTATGGCTCCTTTAGCATATAAATAAATTCAGCATGCATATGATTAAATACATTATGTATAGACATGTTTTCCAAACAATTGCATATATTGTATGATTTGTGAGCATTGAGTTCTTGAAAAATTGCATGTCCTTGAGGGTTACCAAAAGACGCTGGGTAGGTAGTTGTGAGGGCCAGGCAGTTGTGAGGGACCCGAAGAGGACAGGTTTTGAAAATGAGGTTTTCGCCTGTTTGATCTGATATGATTTGGGCTGATAAGTTCGTGGGCGCTATGCCGAGAGGTTTGGGTTGGCCTCCAGCCTCTACCACTATTAGGTGGATGGGTACCACGCCTAAAAGGGGCAACGTCCCTACATCGACTGCATGTGGTACAGGGGGCTACCACTGGTGTCACGGCACTGGGTCGACGTGTCATATGCCCTATTAAGGCTATGACTGAGTGTCCTCAGGTACCCGGGGACCACACGGCGGCGAGGTCGTGGGCATAGTTGGACCCTATGGTTTTGTGGATTTACTTGCATTGCATATGGCGTGACATGAGGTTAGTCGACCATACCATATATCCATGACTTGGATTCAGTTGGGCATCTTATGCATATCATTATGTTTATGATATATGATACTTTAGACTTGGATTATGCTATTCTTTAGGTCGTTAGTATTTCAATTTGACAGTGGTTTTTAATATCGACATTGAACGTGGTTGTTCGAACATGCACATGTTTTTAAGATCATATGATTTTAAACATAGCACGCATTGCAAAACTAGTAGTGATAGACTCCTATTGAGTATAGTATATACTCACCCTATCCTTAACATTTTTTAGGATAGTTTCACTCACAAATAGAAGACGTCTCAGGAGATATTAGTGCTACGAGCAAGTGAATAAACGAAGGAGACGACTATACATGTGAGTAAACTCTCTACCCTTTGGACATGTATTTGTATTTATTTACAGTTGGACTGTGTGCTGTGATTGGATAGACCTGGGGAAAAACATTTATGATTTCTGAAGTTTTTCAACAACTACTTTGATTGTTGTGAAAGCAAATGACACTCGAGGTTTTCCAAATGAGTTTAAAAGTAAAGATTTTCCGCTACATTGCATGGTTTTCATAAAATGGTTTTTAAATAGGGATGCATCCCGCCTTAGGAATTAGATATCGCATTTAAAAATGCATGGGAAAACCCAGGTCATCACAATTGGTATCAGAGCCCAGGTTTTATCCTTTCACAGCCAGTCCAGCATGTCCAAGGGTCATGGACAATAGAGAAAATCAAGAATAAGTAGTATAAATAGGAGTAGTAGAGATGACTACTTCTATTGGAGGATTACAATATTAATGCACAAGGCAGTTCACCATAAATAAATAGGTGAAACACAGCTTGGTCTAACAAATAATTAGACAGAGGATAGTGCAACCCTTATCCAAAATCTAGTCTAAGATGACTTAAGGATTAAGGATTGTTGTATGGTGCAAATATGAAAACTCATATATGGATCATATTATGATGAGAATGATGAATAAGGATGTTAGTGAACTTGCTAGTAGATAGTTCTGACTTGCACTAAAGTAATCTCATCAAAGGTGAGAAAATTGAAGAACCTAGATGATTATATTACCATCAATAAAGTAATCTCATCAAAGGTGAGAAAATTGAAAAACCTAGGTGGCTACCTTACCATCATAAAGAATATCAGAATATGAGTACACTATCACAAGGATATGATGTGAGTATGATAGGGGATGTAAAAGACAGACTTTGAGAAAATTTTGATGATAATCTAATAAGGATGAGCATACAAGATGATACTAGGGGATAACTATGACTCGTACTAGATCATAAAGGTATGGATCCTGAAGGACTTAGCTCAATTTTGGATACCTTAATTGGAGTCTTATGAGGAGTGAAGTACTATCGAATAATGAATTCGATCGAGTTATCAAAAGATTTTGATGATAATACTAAGGATGATAATAGATCGATCCTAATATGAACTTGTAAGAGAAGTATAGCATGATCAAAACATCAATGCCATTATTAAGACATTTTATGAATTTTATTGAGGCTATAGGCAATTGAGGATTTCAATGATCTTAAGACAGTTTAGAATTTCTGAGAAGCATTTAGTTTATCATATTTGTTAAGTAAAGGAGTAGATGAAGTATCGATTATATGCAACAAAGCACATGAAGACATTGATCTAGGAAGACCAAAGTAAGGATTTTGAAGAAAAAAGAGAAAGAGATAGAGATGTAACTATAAGTATTCAATGAATATTGAATATTCAAAAGAAGAAGGTCATGACTTTATTGAAAGAATAGATCCATAGAAATCTTTCATCTTGAATCATCTGGGAAGATAAACCAATCAACTTCGAAGGAATGATGATAGATGAGTTGGTGATCTTATTATAAAAGAGATAAAGCATATGGGATTTGAGACGTTGAATAGAGTATCGAATTTCAGGAAATTATGCAAGAAATCTTCGAAGAGGAATGGTGACCAACTAGAAATAAAATTCTACAAATGGTTTGATATCAATTATTACAATTAGATTCTTATCAGATCCATTAGCTTATGGGGAACACCAATGGATATAGTCCATAAAAAGGAAATTTTGGTGATATCCCACCTTGTCAATAAAATATATTGAAAAAGGAATTAAGCCGGGACAGTGACTTATTCATTTAGCAAGTAGGGTACCATCAAGGATCAAATTGAGGTCTTGCTATCATAGATTGGAAGACCAAAAATCTTAAGACCATTATTTGGTCATTACCTTTAGAGTACTGTTGACTAAATAAAGGTATCCCATCCAAATTAATCAAGTATGTTAATATCTATGAGTTAGTAGTCGAAGTTATATACTCAGAGGGATGTTATAAGTATTTAGACTTGAGTTTTCCTTGAAAGAAGTACTTGTTAAACTAAGTCAATTGAGGGTATGAGGTCAGTTGATGAGGACAGTTGAAACTGAGATAGGAGCAAAAATAAGAAGTGATCTAAACCAATGTGGAAGATTTTTCGAACCTTAATGGCTACCATGACAAGGTGAAGAAATTACTTTGAGTCTGAAAAATACAGCTGACTTGGATTGAAAAGAAAGGCAAATAAGTATTGATCACTTTAGAGGCCCTTGAGCTTATGACATAGATATATCTGGAAAAAGATCAATAGGTAATCAAATAAAGTCTTTCTATGTCTAAGAAAATGTTTATGCTTACCTGAGTATTGTTAAACTTGTTGAGTTAACAACTTCAGTACAATTTGATATAATTGCTATTGAAGGAGAATTATTATTATAAGCTAAGTATGAGAAGGCACTTGAAAGATAAAATAAGAAGGCACTTGAAAAATAAAATTTGAGGAATTGAGAAAATCACTACTTATGAGGATACCTCTTGACAATACAGACTGCATGGTTAACGATAAAGCCTTGGTAAAAGATTGAACAATATACTGACATAGGGGATGGAAGGAGAAAGGGTGAGATGGCTAGCACACTATAAGGTGAGATTTGATGTTACATTGCCTTTAGACAAATAGTTAGTTGTTATGAGCATATACCAAGTACGAAAAATCAATTGAAGGAATTTCCTAAAGACTAACCGTACTGGATTGAGTATAGAACTTTTGGACTGAAAGGTTACGAAGAAAACCATCAATAAAAGAAAAGACAAAGAGGATGATGACAAAGGATTCAACCATGACCTAGTAAGGGTACTCGGTTATGAATAAGAGACTTTTTGCATAAATGGGGACGTTATTGGAAATCCTAATGACAAATTGATGTGAATAAGTAAGATAGGCTTCTGGCCGAGAACATTTGACCCATGATGATGAATCGACCATTTACATTTGACATGAGTTTGGATATCCTAATGACAAATTGATGTGAATAAGTAAGATAGGCTTCTGGCCGAGAACATTTGACCCATGATGATGAATCGACCATTTACATTTGACATGAGTTTGGATAAAATCTTCACGGGGAAAAGCATTTACGGAATTCAATAATTATGAAACTGGATATAGAGTTAAGACATTTTACTTTTAGTACATAAGGTCCTCGATGGAAGATGCTACTAATTGGCTTTCATTTTGAATGTAACTTTGGTCGAGGAATCAAGTCACATATGGAAAATGACAGACAGTTGAAATTAATCAAGGGTTTGGCTATAGAGCACATGATACCATGTTACTTATTGAAGTATCTTGGGGACAAATATAAAAGAAAAAAAGAAAAGTTAGACACAATAGAAAGAAGGTAACTTTTTGGACTTGTGGATGATGAAAGAGATCACTAGATGAAAGGGATTATCCTATGATATTCAAAATAGGAGAAATAAGATCATATGATCTCAAAGAAATATGGAGTAATTTATACATGAATAAAGAAGCATGATCTTACGAGGAGACTATCCTATACATGATGAGAAAAGAATAGGCATCTCAGGATTTCGAGATAGATGAATTACAGCTAGAAACCGGTATTGTTAAACTGGCAAGTATGGAAGTATGCATCAGAGTAGGCAGCGAAAGCGACCCTTATAGGTAAGGCCTTGTAGAAGGAACAATAAAAATGATAAATTGAGAATTGAGCCTAGATGTGATTCCTAAGGGGAGAATGCATTCACCAAGAAGTTATCTGAGAGACAAAATACCTTGAAGATGATAATTTATGGAATTTCGAGGACGAAATTCTTTTATGGCGGTAATAATCTAACGCCCGAGCAATTTACGCTATTTTTAACAAAAATTGGACATCTTATAGGACATGAACTGAGTTAAATGTTTGACTTTATTTAAAATAGTAAACAAAGGAATTTTTGAGGAAACTTGGTACCATTATATTCTACTCAAAAAATGGAATCCAACGCCTCAAAAATCACCCAAAACGGAGTTCGCATGAAGAAGTTACGGTCGTTTAAAGATCAGGGGCAGTTTTGTAAATTAAACAGAAAACGAAAAAGAACAAAAACGCAGGGGGCCATTTTGATAACGGCACCCCCTATCGTTTTCCTCCTCAGATTTTTCCAAAAACCCTCAAATCCCAATTTTTCTAGAGGGATCTGCCACCGCCAAGGACGGCACCGCCATTGGCAGCACCGCCATAGCAGGGCTATAAAAAGCCCCATCTCCCCCTCTCAAAAACACGATTTTTCGACAACTTTTGGACAGGGGTTTCTGGCAAAAACTAGAAACCCGTCTCTTTGTGTTTTTCGGCAATGGCCAGGCCCAAGTCAGGCCAACCATTGCCATTTCCCATGTCCCCTTTCTCTTCTTTCCAGTACTGGCAACGGGGTTTCCACCTTCATCGAATTTTTTCGGCAACAAAGGGTTTTAGAATCGGATTAGGCTCTATCACCGGCGATGGGCACTCCCCAGGCTACCAGGTAAGACATTGTTCTTTCCTTTTTCATTTTCTTTCCTCCTCTCAGGCTAGATCCATACTAGATTTAGCGTTTCTAGCCATTTTCCAGCCAGGTTCCTGGCCGAAAAACACTCCAAGCCGGCTTGGGCCGGCCTTGCACAAACCAGGCGTCCCAAGGATGCCATGCACCACCTGCGCATGGGACTGGGTCCTTGGGATGGGTTCTAGGTGTACGACAGTGCGTACACTGTCCTAGGTGCGGCCTTCGGGTGCGCGCGCAACATGGGGCACGGGTCCTGGCTCGACTAGGATGCACGAGGTGCCCTAAGAGCTGAGACGCGCCATGCTACACAAAAGGTGCATCCGTGCAATGATGACCGTCATAGCGCGTCACTTGAGCATGCACGTGAACGTGCAAAACGCGGTCCTTGGCATGACCTTTAGGCGCACATGCACCTGAGGCGGTCGCGGTTCAACCAGGATGCACAGGTGTCCTGGGAACTGGGACACGTGAACCTAATGAGACTTTAAAAATTAGGATCATAGGACCATTTATAGAACCTAACCATTAAAAAGTAGAACCATATCATAGGATCTAGCCTGAACAATGAATTAGGTAAGGAACATGCACCCTAAAGGCAGAGCTAGCAATCTAATGCCTAAATGGATTGAAATTAATAAAGACTCCTTGTATCCATTCATAGCCAAGAGTTTATAAATGAGACCCAGGAACGGGTTGAGTGATAAATCAGGCCAGCCATTGCCATTTCCCATGTCTCCTTTCTCTTCTTTCCAGTACTGGCAACGGGGTTTCCACCTTCATCAAATTTTTTCAGCAACAAAGGGTTTCAGAACTAGATTAGGTTCTATCATCGGCGATGGGCACTCCCTAGGCTACTAGGTAAGACGTTGTTCTTTCCTTTTTCGTTTTCTTTCCTCCTATAAGGCTAGATCCATACTGGATTTAGCGTTTCCAGCCATTTTTCAGCCAGGTTCCTGGTCGGAAAACACTCCAAGTTGGCTTGGGCCGGCCTTGCACAAGCCAGGCATCCCAACGACACCATGCACCACCTGCGCATGGGACTAGGTCCTTGGGATGGGTTCTAGGTGTACGACAGTGTGTACACTGTACTAGGTGCGGCCTTCGGGTGTGCGCACAACATGGGGCACAGGTCCTGGCTCGACCAGGATGCACGAGGTGCCTTGAGAGCTGAGACGCGCCATGCTACACCAAAGGTGCATCCGTGCAATGATGCGCGTCATAGCGCGTCACTTGAGCATGCACGTGCGCATGCAAAACGCGGTCCCTGGCACGGCCTTTAGGCGCACACGCAGGTGAGGCGATCACGGTTCAACCAGGATGCACGGGTGTCCTGGGAACTGGGACATGCGGACCTAATGAGACTTTAAAAATTAGGATCATAGGACCATTTATAGAACCTAACCATTAAAAAGTAGAACTGTATCATAGGATCTAGCCTGACAAATGAATTAGGCAAGGACCATGGACCCTAAAGGCAGAGCTATCAATCTATTGTCTAAATGGATTGAAATTAATAAACACTCCTTGTATCCATTCATACCCAAGAGTTTATAAATGAGACCCAGGGACGGGTTGAGTGATAAAGGACGCGACTCCAGGAGACTTTGAGGTAGGTGCTCTATCGCTACTAGACTTTTTAAAAGAACCATGATGTTTTGATGTAGGTGCTCTATCCCTATTAGACTTTTAAAAAGAACCATGATTGTTTTGAATGCATGTTTTAAGTATAAATTATATGACTTGCTTAGCATGACTTATTTTATGGCTCCTTTAGCATATAAATGAATTCAGCATGCACATGATTAAATACATTATGCATAGACATGTTTTGCAAACAATTGCATATATTGCATGATTTGTGAGCATTGATTTCTTGAAAAATTGCATGTCCTTGAGGGTTACCAAAAGACGCTAGAGTGCCCAAAATACCCTGGATAGGTAGTTGTGAGGGCCAGGCAGTTGTGAGGGACCCAAAGAGGACAGGTTTTGAAAAGGAGATTTTCGCTTGTTTGATCCGATATGATTTGGGCTAATAAGCTCGTGGGCGCTATGCCGAGAGGTTTGCGTTGGCCTCCAACCTCTACCACTATTAGGTGGATGGGTACCACGCCCAAAAAGGGCAACGTCCCTACGTCGACTGCATGTGGTACAGGGGGCTACCACTGGTGTCACGGCACTGGGTCGACGTGTCATATGCCCCGTTGAGGCTATGACCGAGTGTCCTCAGGTACCCGGGGACCACACGGTGGCGAGGTTGTGGGCATAGTTGGACCCTATGGTTTCGTGGATTTACTTGCATTGCATATGGCATGACAAGAGGTTGGTCGACCATACCATATATCCATGACTTGGATTCAGTTGAGCATCTTATGCATATCATTATGTTTATGATATATGATACTTTTGACTTGGATTATGCTATTCTTTAAGTTTTCAGTATTTCAATTCGACTGTGGTTTTTAATATCGACATTGAAGGTGGTTGTTCGAACATGCACATGTTTTTAAGAGCATATGATTTTAAACATAGCATGCATTGCAAAACTAGTAGTGATAGACTCCTACTAAGTATAGTATATACTCACCCTATCGTTAATATTTTTCAGGATAGTTCCACTCACAAATAGAAGATATCTCAGGAGATATTAGTGCTACGAGCAAGTGAATAAACAAAGGAGACGACTATACATGTGAGTAAACTCTCTACCCTTTGGACATGTATTTGTATTTATTTACAGTTGGACTGTGTGTTGTGACTGGATAGACCTGGGGAAAAACATTTATGATTTCTGAAGTTTTTCAACAACTACTTTGATTGTTGTGAAAGCAAATGACACTCGGGGTTTTCAAAATGAGTTTAAAACTAAAGATTTTCTGTTGCATTGCATGGTTTTCATAAAATGGTTTTCAAATAGGGATGCATCTCGCCTTAGGAATTAGATATTGCATTTTAAAATGCATGGGAAAACCCGGGTCGTCACACACTACCATGTAGGACTGCTTCGCTTGGAAAACCCGGAATTGGAACTACCCCTAGTATGATCTTCCCTTCCCCAGCATTGGCGTGCAAACCTTGTTTTGGTCAGACTTGCCTAAGCACTAATTGCATTGCCTTTTCACCCCTATGTTTCTCACAAATTTTGGTATCCCAGAAGATCAAACATGGCCTCCAAATTCGGTCAATCACGTCAAACCCCATTCTCTTCCCCCTCCGAATGGACACACAAAAACACAAAAACCCTCACCTTCCTTGTCTTTTCTCTTGCTCCATTAGTAAGGATTAGCAAGTCAGTGTGCCTACTTTCTTCTCTATCCAGACACACCCTGGACCCCCTTCCCCGTGAAACTCTGGGGTACCACTGCACAGATGCATGGGATGCCTGCACCCAAAGGCACGAGTCCCCTATTCCATGGTATAGGAAACACCCTTGACTCTTACCACTTGTCTCCATTTGTCTGGCAGTCTGACCGCTCAGTATGTCAGCCCGCTGAAGCCTTGCCATTTTACCCCTCCATCTCTCTTCCCCTTTCTTGTCAAGCTCGAATAATAACCAGGCTGATAGCCACTACCGGCCACCATCTCCTCCTCCCCCTTATTTCCCCTTTCCTCTGGTGAGTTAGGCAGGCCAATTTGTCATGTCACTCGCTATCAACTCGTTTTGGTGAGCTGAGTTGACATAGTGGGCCTCGTTACCTCCATAAGCTTTGGCCCCTTATTCTGCCCAATCTAGGAAGAACTTTATATATCTGAGACAACCCTCATGATCCTTAAAATGTAATGAAAAATATCCATCTTCCCATTCATTGGTTGGGGAGGATTTGACCATCAATCATTATCAAACCCTTGATCGGACATTGGATCATCAGATCTATGATTGATCTGACCATCCATCACTATTCGAACTATCCATTATGATTCTTGTGGCATGTAGATTAGGATCCATATTAAATATCTTTAATCTTGACATTTTGAGGTGATTTAGCTAATCTTGATCAATGGCTAAGGTCAATTGCAGATTCAGGTATGAAATTGGATCAATTTTGATGATCCATACTATTCAAATGATTCATTGAGATTGTTTAATTAGAGTTACTAATTTATTCTTCTATTAAGGATGATCAGGTGGATGAGCGTGGCCAAATTAATATGGATCGTGTAGATGGGGAACCTTCAAGAGGATCAGATGATGTTCTGGAAACATAGATAGCTGAATATCCTTTAGATTGACCTATGTGAGGAGGATTATCATGCCAACCACTTAATTTCCTTGAATTTATAGTAATTAGCTAAATTCATGTATGATTTTCATGTAAACATACTTGATTGGTTGGTTAAATGGAAATTTAACTGAAATTGACATGGTATGAATATGATCACTTAGGAATATGTTATGATATGATTATGAAATGAATTGGATAGTTATTGGTGGGCTTGACTCATCGTGGTTTGGATTATTAGCCAACTAGGGCAAGCCTTAGCTTGAGATCCCATGGATGTGAACCATTGGATTGTATTGAAACACAATATATTAAGATATGAAAATATAATGTTTGCTTTATAGGGAAGAATACAACTTAGATAATTTGGATTCTAAATTAGACTTGGATGCAATATGTATCCAAGTAGTGGGACTGATGTAGATTGATCTAGAGTGGAGTCCAATTGTGATTTGAGAGGAATATACAAGTGGTTCTTTGTCTAAGGTAGGTGATGACAATTAATAATGGGCATGTTGTTTTGAAATTATAGGTTTTCATCTCATCAGCTTAGTAATTATGATTGAATTCTATGCATATATTATTTTTTCATCATTCTTATTGATATGTTTGTCTTATTTGTAATTGATGCATGCATGAATGATTTCATTAGTCATCATTTTCCACGAACGCATGATTTACTATGATGAGTTGTATTTCATAAATGATAGTTAAAGCACATGATTTTAGCATATTCCCATGACCTATTGAAGTCATTAGATGGTAATTTCATTCACTGTTGCATGTTGAGGCACTTGGATGCCTTACTTTATTGCTTATTAATATGTGGATTGTATTGAGGAGGCTTAGTGGCTAATCCTTGAGAGGCTGACCTTGTGATAGGGGCTGTGCTCTAGGATGGCAAGCCATAGGTGCTATGTTTTGTGCATCATCAGATATTTCCTCCTACATTTGGTTTTCAAGACATTGAGATTTTCATATTCTTATGGATTTATGATGGGTGTTTTTCCCCAGTGGAAGCTATGTTAGGAGGGATTTAGGGTTGACAACCTGCCCTCTAACTTTGTAAGATGATAAACATCTGCCCCATAGAAGGAAAAACATTGTAGGGAGTGGTATCATGGGTAGTGTACGCTACAGTTTTGATCCTCACCCATGCGAGATGAATGCTTAGTTTCCCATTCTGGTGTTGAATGGGAGTGGTAGTTGATAGACCTAGGAGTGAGTTATCATTGCAGCATAGTAGTCCATGCATTTCTTGATTCTTGATTTTATCATATTGCATAGAGAGCTCACAAGGGTGGATATTCCCTGTGTACCCATAACATCATGATGTGTGGAGGATTGGTATGAGTTTATATGACCTAACATACAAGTGTGTGGTAGACTTGTGGGGACCCCATGTTAAGGTGCCCTGCAGATGACATCCATATTCATTGAGATATTCTTTGCGTATTTGACACATTATACTGATGTAATTTTTGACCCTCTCGGGACCCATGCGTGAGGGTGCCCTTGATGATGACATGCACATTTATTTATATATTCTCTAAGCTTTTTATTGATGTAGTTTTGGCATATTTATGAAACTTAGAAGAGTAGTTGATTTGACATGCTTTTAGACATATGGTTGGCATGAGTTACATTGATTTAATATTGGCATTTTGATGAGCCTAAAAGGTTTTGTTTACTCAGCATGTTTTGGAAACACACGGTGGCTTGGATGCATTGCCTTGATTTCAACATTATTATGGGCTTGCGACCAATTTAATTGGGTTTTGATCCTAATTATGCTACACTTTGTCACAATTTATTCTCATGCTTGATATCATGCTAGAAATGTTTTCATAAGGAAGATATTTATCACATGCTTTGATATTTGATATATGACCATTTCATATTGTGTTAAATATTTATGAATTACTATTATTATTATCGTCAACCTACACAAGCATAACTTGTTGAGGCACTGCTATGTTTGGCAATGCCTCAGATACAGAGAGAGACAGTAGGTTTGGCATGCAGATAGAGCAGGTAAGGGCATTGGCAGCCTTCAATGGTGCATAGAGGAGATTTCTACAATGTATGTGGTTTGTTAAAACTCCACCTTAGATATTATTTATGGACTGCATATGTGTATGGTTTACACTTTCGTAACATTGATGCATGGATGTCATCTGGTTGGAGGTGATGGTTGTGTATGGACACACCTTGAGTGATGTCATTATTTCTTTTTAATTTTTACTAGAACGTTGTGGTATATGATTTTGAAGGATCTAGATAAGGAGTCTTCCAAATTGTGTACTTATGCTTATTGTGTTTATCAAGTGTTTGTCACATAGCATGCATTAAATGCACTAGTCCAAAATATAGAGGAGACTTTATCACATTTTTGGTAGAAATGAAAAGATCATGTCATCATTATATCAGGGGTTTTATGGGTTGTATGACTTCTGAGGTTTTGAAATGAATGCTTTTATTCAAAGTTTTCGTTTTCAGTCAATTACAAAATTGAAAATTTTAACCAAGCATCTTGACTTTGTAAAAATTGGTATTTATATGTTGTGTAAAAATCTGCAATGTCAAAATAGGTCTCTTTTAATTAGTTTTAAATTAATCTAGAAGGTTGGGTTATGCACTTCTGTTGATCATCATAGGTGGGCCGAAAAATGGTGATGAAATCCACCCTTAATCTTGTGGGGTTGGGTGCCATTACTAATTATTTTTCACACTCCATGGCAGTTTGCTTAGTATATAAATCACTTTAAAGTAATAAACATGCCTTATAATGCAGTTAAAAAGCGATAAGTTAATGCAAACCCTAAAATACAGTAGATATAAAGTATGCTATCTATATGCAATTATGCTACCAAATAATGCAAAAATTATTCTAATAATATAAACCTTAATCTAGGAATTATTAGGAGTTAGGACTGCTCACAGTGGTCCTAGATAAGATCTTCTCATACAAGGGTGGGACCATTTACATTTTACCTTCACTTCAAGGTTATGATAGTCCACCCTTGGCGCAACGGTAAAAGTTGTCATCGTGTGACTTTAAGGTCATGCGTTCAAGACATGAAAATAGCTTCTTATAAAAATACAAGGTAAAGCTGCGTACTATAGGCCCTTGTGATCTGCCCCTTTCCCAGACCCCACATAGGTGGGAGCTTTGTGCACTGGGGCTGCCCATTTTTTTTAGTTGAGATCCTCCTTCAATTCCTCTTTTTCCAATTTCCTACAAAATAAAAAATAGCAATAAGTGCCAAATTTTAGGAAATGGAGTGACTATGGACTAAAGAATTAAAAAATGCACTTAAAATGCCTAGAATGATAAAATAATGCAATTCTTAAAATTTTTAATCTTTTTTTCAATTTTTGGATTTTTATTACATTTTATCAAAACTCTATTATGGTTCCCTGATGATAACGTCAAAAACTTGTTGATTATTTTTTACAAGTGCACAAGCTATTGTTGTACATTTTCTATACATATGGGTTAGTCCCATGGGGATTCAACTTAAAAAATGGAGTTTAAATAAAAATTAATTAATAAAAATTAAAAAATTAACTAACAGTGAACTAAAAACTGAGATCTATTGATGAACTAAAAAGTACATGATTCTGAATTCAGAAAAGAAAAGGTGTTAAACAAAATAACAACTAAAATAAACTTTCTTAGCTTGATTGTAACAAAATTCTTCAAATTTGGACACATTCAAGTCAATGAACCTTCACCAATCCTTCACTAATGTCCCTTATTACTGATTCAATGGTTGGATTGAACAGATATTCTAAAAAAATTAATAATCTAGGTCAATGAATTAACTAAGAGTTGGATGGCTTAGAATGGCTGTCTAGACTTTAGATGTATGATCAAAATCATTAGATCAACTAGAAATTGTATTTTGATGAAGATCTAAAAGTGGATTAAAAATTAGAAGAGAAAAAATAAAAATTTAACTTATTCTATTGGTTAAAATTGAACCATTGATTTTGTTTAGTTAAAATCAAACATAGACTAATCTAGAATGATTTAGGTTCTTTCTAAGAAAATGGAAAAACACGAATAAGAAAAGGTAGGAATAAGACAAAACAAGGATGTGGTTGGAATTAAAATAGGAGACCAAGGTTAAAAGTGGAATTTTTGGGTTTTTTTTTTGTTGGTTTTACCCAAGAGGAAGAAGATGCAAATGCAATGAGGAAGATGATGGTAGGGAGAAAAAGCTGAAGCAAAGGGGGATAAAGAAAAAGATTGTCGGAGAAACCCAACTTGGGTTTTACCTGAAATGAGATGGATTGCAAGAAAATGAGCAAGCAACAAAGATAACTGATAAGTATTCAACTTTGTATAAAAAAGTACCCAATTAGTAGTCCATGTGTTATAAATTATAGACATTATTCTAGTTTTTTCTTTTCAAAATTTCATAACACATGCATTTTTTACCTAATAATCCAAAAGTGAGAAGATGATCCAATGGCCTATAATGTGTTCACAGAGTTTTTTGTAGGAGGCTTTGCCCTTAGTGTAGCTTTAAAATTACTCACAAGCACATGAATCAATGTAGTAATTTGCATGCAAGAGAGGATGATCTCATGAGGAATCTCATGAACATTCAATAGATTGGAATTTGATTCAATTTGCTTATCTTTGCCAAAGGAAGATTTATTTGATTTCAACTAGGAATGATAATGACATGAGAATGGAAACATGCATGAAATTAGAAATGACAACTAAATGAAAATTTCTAAAATAAATTTATTCAATGAAATTAGAAACTTTCCAAGCCATTCAAATGAAAGAAACTAATGCAAAACTAAAATGAACGAAGTTAGGAAACTTTACATAAGGAAATTTAATAAAGAGGAAACTTTCCTAAATTAACACTTTCCTAGCTAAAACTAAACTAAGATGCAACAAAAAAATTATCTAATTCTAAAATAGGATTAAACAATCAAATAAGTAAATCTTAAAAGAGAATTCACACAAACACCATGCCCATAGACCTAGGAGTTGGGCGCATTGTTCATGGGTTGGAAAATGGTTAAAATTCTTGAATTAAAAGCTTACAAACATGCAATCTAATCAAGGAAGTAACTAAATAACTTAAAAATCTAAATAGGTTCCTAAGGAATCAAGAAACTAAGATGTATAGATTTTTGGAAATTAAACATGAACATTAAATGGAAAAACTTCAGAATTTCAATGCTAAAGAAACTTATTCTAGCAAGGAATTGAAAGCAACTTAATGAGAAATTTTTATGCAAGATAACACCCAAGAATTAAAGTAATTTGCTACTAGAATCAAGTAGCAGCAATGATCTTCAAACAACTTTATTTTGGTTGAATGGGAAAATATATCAAATAATGGTGCGGATGAACATGTATACAAAATCTGGAAATTATGCACTTTTCAATGCTTGTAACTTAATTCAAATCAAATATTGAGTTATGCCAACAACCTTAAACTACACTTGGATAACATACAAGTGAAACCCAAAGAGAATCATGAGAAAAGGGGGCTCGAATGATGGAAACTAGTTAAGGAAAAAGATGCCTAAAATTAGCTCCAAAATCAAGTGAAGAATGTGGAAATCAAGGAAGGGAAGCCAAGAGATTCAAGCTACTTTTGCTCTTGGCTGCCACTACTAGAGAAGAAATAACTTTGATCTTGATAGAATAATTAAGAAAAACTAGAGATATTGAAGTAAAGATCAAGGGAAAATTAAGCTAGTTCTATGCATATGGAATTAAAGAAATAAAACAAGAACAACCCAACAATGAAAGCAAGGAATGACAACAAGGTACTAACCTAGAATTAAAGAGCAAAAGCAAAGAAAAACACTTGAAGAATGCAAAGAGAAAGTAGCCCAAAAGAAAACCAAAGTCCAAAGCTTTAAGGATCACTAAGATAGAATGCTTCCTTCTGGGATTTGGAGCAAACCCCCTATTTGAATTTCACATGGAATCCATGGGGATTATATAGAGATTTTGATTTCCAATTTTGTGAAATCTTATTCTAGGAAAGAAAGATGCAATTAGATATTAAAGGGGGATTAGGTGAAAAGTTAGTTGGAGAGAGGATTATAGGATTAGCAAGTCAGGTGGCATGATGGAATTAGAAGGGGGGAGGCATCACCTTTTTAGGAAGGTGGCATGGAGCTCCTTCCCTTCTACTTGTGTGGTGTTTGGTGATTAGGAAAGAAAGACAAAAGTGTGGGAGAAAAAACTAGGAAAGATGGTGAAAAACATAGGAATTTGGGGTATTTTGAGTGTGAAATAGAATTAGAAATTTCCTACATAAAAAGTTAACTTAGGTGACAACCAAGCAAGGGGGAGGCACCATTTTTTTAGGAGGTGCCTCCCTCCTAAGTAAAAATCATGGAATACCTTGGTTGGTTGATGAAAAAGTATGGAAAATGAATTTAGAATGTGGCTTTTTGCTCTTGATTAGTCCACCTATGCATGATCATCTTGCCAATTACAAATTTCCCTCAAAACCTTCTAATTATCCCATGGAAATCACATTTTTTTCCATGGATAATTCCTTGAAATATTGCTCCATATCGTGTGACTCCAAGTGGCATGGCTCTATGTGGCTTAATGGCTTACTTTGATGGCTCATGCCTTGGTGGCTAGAGTGGCTTGAATGCTTGGCTTCATGGTATGAATTGTTTTTTAGCTTGTCACCCTTTTGTATGGCTTAAATGGCTAAGGTGGCTTACATGGCTTCTATGCAAATGTGGTGGAAATGTGTGGCTTGTTGTAACATCCTTAAAATTTTGTCTAATTTTTTAAAATTAATGAAAAATCATGGTTGATCTAATGTTCAAAATTCATGTTGCAAAATCTGAATAATTAGATTATGAAACCCTTATCAATAGATTAAGCTTCAAAAGTGAAAGCCAATGACAATAATATAGCATAAATCTGATGGTGGGAATTTAAATTATTATCAAAATGAGATTTTTCATTGATATTGGCACCCACTTTATAAAATTAGTTAGATGTGTGTTAGAGTGGGCTCCACAATCATAGCTAACCAATGAGTGAAGATCCCAATGTGATCTTTATGGATTGGATCTATCCTAACAAATTTGGTAAAGATATGTAGAAAACATGTCTCAATATAATTAGCCGAACGATATAACAAATAAAGATAAGGATGATTTCTATCTAAATAACTTACAACCAAACACCAATTGAAAAAGGGAAATTTGGAGAAGAAATAGGATGCTCATGAATTCTTAATAGAGCATGTGTGAGCCTCTAAACGAAAGAAAAGAAATTTCTGTGCAAGGTAGAGAGAGAGAGAGAGAGAGAGAGAGAGAGAGAGAGAGAGAGAGAGAGAGAGAGAGAGAGAGAGAGAGAGAGAGAGAGAGAGAGAGAGAGAGAGAGAGAGAGGAAAAAGCTTAAGGAGGACGATCAATTTACAATGAGGTAGGTAGATCTGGCTGTCTCCTTTTTTGTTTCTTTTTACATCTTTGAAATCAATACGTATAGTTTTTCTTTGGATTTTACATTTTGATTACTTGCACAAATAATCATGTTTTCTACTGTTTGATCCATGATATTATAACCATCCTCTCTATGGTGGAAACATGATTGAAATAATCATGTGCTTCTATTGCCCAATCCATTCTAGCATAAGATGATGTATTGTTTGATTCCATGCTTAAGCTATTAGTTTTTCTACTATTTGATTTGTGCTAGAAAAGTAGTATTCATGAGTCAATCTCATGATAAACACCAAATGATCCATCAGTCGATCTTATACAAGAAGTTGTGGTTATCATTGATTGTCTTGGATGTATAAATAATTGTTTATATAGCCTTAAATCAATGATAAATAATCATGGATCTTATCATTGGGTTGCATGGAAATAAGTCCATTATTGGAAGTTTAAAGATTTATGCACCTAAGCCACCTTGAAATATAGGTGAGTTCATGCATGCTGAATCAAATTAGAAAGTATGCGCATGAATTATGTGTCATTGGGAAGATCCACATACATAGTTCATGGTGGATGGATGTGGAGGATCCTAAGATGGAGTTGTTGGAAGATTTGTGTGCATGATCCACGGTGTGTTGATGCTTAGGGTGCTAAGTTGAAATGTTGAAGAGCACATGGTCATGGGGATTGAGCACAAGATCCAGTCATTTTGTTTCTCTGTGTACCATTGATTATGTAGACCAAGATACCCAGACTAAAATCCATTCACGTAGATTCACTTGGTTGCTGGGTATATCCATGCATATGATCTAACCTTTTAGGTCATGATGACCCATGTGCATGGAGTACTACAATAGAAAGCAAGATCTGTGCATGTGAGTTTTTGGATTACTTGGGTCACTTATGTCTATCTATACAATCTATTATAGTTGAAATATTTAATCTTTACATGTGAAATGCTCTATTTAGAATCTTAGATCCATGCACAAGATCTATTCCCTTTGGTTCTTGATCCATGTACATGGTTATTCTTTATTTGGAACAATTATAGGCTCATAAGACTTGGCTTTGTGTCATTGATCTACGGGCATGGATCAAGTCATTTGGAGTTGGATGTATGTGTGTAGATCCATTATCTTGGGAATTGAACTAAGCCTACAAATCTAGCATTAGAGTTGTTGATTTGGGGTGTGGACATATCACCATAGACCCTTAATCCATGAGCACTTAATTGAACATCAAGAATATGGATCTAAGCACATAGATTATTGAAATAAACCTTCAATTTATACACATTAAACCACATTTGAACTTTGTGTCTGTAGGCATAGATCTACCATTTTCAGGACCATTGATCGTTTACATATGGATATCTTTTATATAATCTTTTGATATAAGATTACTACTTGTTTGCATTGATCATATAATCCATGGTCTTATGATAATATGGCTATTTGATTATTCACCTTGATTGTATGATATATGATCTTATGATATGAGAACCACTAAATTATTGTTAGGTTGCATGTTCCATGATCATTTGATATATGATTAGGTAATTTCCATCACCTTGATCGCATGAATTATGACCATCTAAAACATACATGGTAGATCTACAATTTTGAACACATAATTATGATTTCATTGATTGATTATTGCTAGACTTTATAAACCATGACCTTACAAACCTTGACACATCATAAGAGAAAAGGACTTAGTATGAAAAGGAATTGCTAGAAAATCTTATTAATAATGAAGAATTGACAGTCTAGACTTTGCACAATGTGTATGATCTAATGAATAAAAATTATTCCTTCAGTAAGTGTAGTTACTTGAGATGTAAGTGATGGGTATGAAATACCTAGTATAAGATTTTGATGGGCTCAAGGCCCAATTGGAACTATGCTAGGGGTTATTGCGGGTTCGACCACTCAGCCCCCAACCCCCTAAAAAGTGGGATGATATCCAATGCCCAAAAAGGGCATATTTCTTGACTAGTGATAGGGACCATAGTAGGTGACTTACAACACCCTATTGAGACAGTCCGTAGGCCCCATGAGGATACAATCAAAGTCTTTCTAGGATATCAAAATGGACACGAGGCATTGATCTAATCATGAGCATAGTGAATCCTAGGTGATTTCATGAGATTTTGATTTGGTTCCTAAGGAACCTAAGTTTTGGTTCTAAGATAGTGCTTTGGATGATTGATGGATGATCATTCATGAGTTTTGTTACTTAAATAATTTCTCTTATAGGCTATAGTGCAATATATTTATTGTTTAGGGGTATCAATGGCTAGATTTTGCTTACGAAGTATGATTTTATGAGTGCTATGTACGATTGGTATTTAGAAATATGTTACAAATGCCTCCATATGAATATAGTGTGAAAGTAAACAAGGTGAGGGGTTATTTAGTTTAGTTTCACTTGAAATATGTTTTCAAAACATGTGCAACTAGATGGCATTGTTTTTTGTGTTTTAGGTAGTTTAAATTTATCTATTGGGTATATATGTATACTCAACCTACAACATAAATGCAGATCCATGCGAAAAAGCAAAGATTGAGGAGTAGGGCATTTGGATGAGCATTCCATCACAATGAAAATGTAAGGAGATGTCTCGCTTGATTTATTTAAGAACATTGTGATTATGATCATTCATGATAGAAATTTTTTTATTTTCATTTGTGATACTCTGGGAGCACGATTATGACAAATGATTATCCTTAGGATTGATTTGTTTTTAAGTACGTGTACATGGGCTTAGATGTGGGCAACAATATATATATTTATGTATGTGCGTGTAGATAGATTGCACCCCAAAACAAAAAAAGGACTTAAATTTTGGTCCCTTTGAAAAAAAATATAAAATGGAATTTAAGTATCGATTATGCCTTTGGAAAAATAGAGATTTTAAAAGTAAAAATTTGTGTTTTAAATACATGGGTTGTTACAATTGTTATCAGAGCCTAGGATATGTTGTCTCACAACCATTTCCCAAATGAAAAATCACGAATGACCAACAAAATGAAAGATGTAGGATTCTAGTATAAGTTGCTAGAAAAAGTACTTACATAGAATTGTTTGATCTTGGAAACAAATGCCTTCAAGAAGACAAAATGAAAGTAATTAGGGACCCTAAAGAGCTCCCCTAGGAGTTGCACCATAGGGAAATGCAGCTGGAGATGTCATTCAACAGCTATTATAGCAACTAGGATAGTATTTATAGAATCAATCTTAGGGAGGCTAGGAAGAAGTAGCAACAACACTTGGACAAAATGTGGGCAAATACAAGAATTTGCTAAATAGATTTAAGAAGATAGCACAACCTTTCTCAAGAGAGGATGAGTCTAATGCCACTAAGATGTGGATCTTTGAGGTGGAGAAGGTCTTTAATGGGATGGAGGTCCTAGAGGAGAAGAAGGTGGTCATGGTTACCTTTGTAATGATCAGTGAAGCATCCTACTCGTGGTAGACCATTGAAAGAACTCATTTTGAGGGTCTGGAGTTGATACCTTAGGAAGACTTTAAGACAGTATTTTTCAACAAGTATTTTCTCCACACATGAAGAGGAAGAAAGAAAGAGAATTCCTCAACTTGCAATCGGGTGACATGACAGTCATTCAATATGAGAATAAATTTACCCTGCTGTGGAGATTTGCCCAAGCATTTGCACAAGTGATGAGAAGGCTGCGGGAAAGTTTGTTGATGGATTATAACCTAGTCTATGGAGCAGAGTGCTTGGAGTTTGACCTATTAACATGTTGAGGTAGTTGAGATGACATCAGTGTTTGAGCAATATTATAAAAGAGCTACTGATGAAAGAAAGAATAAAGGGAAAGACATCAACTTCAAGGGAAAGTACAACAGAGGGAAGACCTATGCAATTTTCAGGGTTTAAACCCTCACAGAAATGTCCATGATGCAAGAGACATCACCCAAGCAAACCATGCGTAGGACCAGGTTTTAGATGTTTTAATTATGGGGTAGCTAAACACATGGCCTGCTACTCTTGAAGAAAAAGAGAGAGGGAAAAAAGCTAGGAGAACAACTCCCCAAGGGCCAGGGGCAAGTCTTTGCCATTAATAGTGGGCAAACATAGACCTCCAATGCATTGGTGGAAGGTACGATCTTGATTAATGACAACCTTGCTAAGGTTTTATTTGACCCTGGCTCTACCCTTTTTTATTTCAAACAACTTTGCATTGTATGTGAATGGTCCTATACAAAATTTAGGAGTTTGTTTAGAAATAATGGTTCCTTTGGGAAAATCCTTGTATACACATAGATTCCTTCCAACTGTACCTATTGTAATAGAGAACAGGCAGATGGATGCTGATTTGGTCCTCCTTGAAGTGGTGGACTTTGACATGGTACTTGGTATGGATTTCTTAGCATTAAATTCGGCCATGGTGGACTATTGGAGGAAAAAGGTGATATTCAACATGTAGGAGCTTGTATAATTTCTCCATCCAAGGCAACAAAGAAAGTTTCTAAAGGATGCTAGGCCTTTTTGGCCAATGTAGAGGTTGTAGAGGTAGAAGTGCCTAATTTGGAGGTGGTGGTGGTTTAAGAATTCCTTGATATCTTTCCTAAGGAGTTGTGAGGGTTACCACCAGGATGCAAAATCAATTTCACTATCAATTTGGTTTTCAGTAAGACCCTAATCTCTAAGGCACCACACGTGATGGCTCTAGCTGAGTTGAAAGAATTAAAAGAACAATTACAAGAGCTATTAGACAAAGGCTTCATTAGACCTACTATCTCATTGTGGGAAGCACTAATTCTTTTCATCAAGAAAAAGGACGGGTCTTTACGACTTTGCCTCGATTATAGAATGCTCAATGGGGTCACGATCAAGAATTGATATCTTGTACCCAAACCAGCTTCATTTAGCCAAAGTATTTTCTAAAATTGACCTAATGCTTGGCTACCATTATCTTAGCATAAAGGAAGAGGATATTTAGAACACAGTTTCTTGAAATAAGTATGGGAACCATGAATTTCAAGTTATGCCTTCGGAATGACTAATGCCCTCATTACTTCCATGGACTTGATGAACAAGGTGTTCAAGACCTTCCTCGACAAGTTTGCGATAGTGTTCATAGATGATATCTTGGTGTATTCGAAGAGCTATAAGGCACATAGAGAGCACTTGTAGATAGTGTTAGGTATGCTCAAAGACCATAAGCTATATGCTAAATTTAGCAAGTGTGAGCTTTGGCTAGAATAAGTCATCTTCTTAGGTCATATAATCTCTAAGGCTAGTATTGCCATAAACCCAGCAAAGGTTGAGGCAGGGGAGAAGTGGGAAGCACCAAAGACAATGTTAGAGATGCCAAGTTTCCTATGGCTTGCTGGGCACTACCATAGATTTATAGAAGGATTCTCATAGATCGCATTGTCACTCACCAACTTCACGAGGAAAGATGTAAACTTTATTCAGGATGATGCATGCTAGGAGAGCTTCCAAGAATTGAAGTGGAGGCTAACCACTGCTCCAATACTCACTCTCCCTTCCAGTAGTGGAGGTTCCATTGTATATAGTGATGCACCAGGTGAAGGGCTAGGATGTGTGCTAATGTAAAATAGGAAAGTGATTGCCTATGCCTTAGAACAATTGAAAAAGCATGAATTAAATTACCCAACCCATGACTTAGGGCCAATTGCTGTAATATTTGCACTGAAAATTTAGAGAAACTATCTCTATGGTGAGTAGTTCTAGGCTTTTATTGATCATAAGAGCCTCAAGTGCATTTTCTTACAAAAACATTTAAATATGAGGTAGAGAAGATGGATGGAGTACCTAAAAGACTGCGACTTCATTATTTAATACCATTCAGGGAAGGCTAATGTTGTGGCTGACTCATTGAATCAAAAGACTCAAGGCATGTGTGCTGACATGCTATCTAGGACGTGGAGAATACTCTAGGAGGTGACTCGATGTAGAAAAAAAATCCAGTAGGGTGGAGCCTTTGTGGCTAATTTATCTATCATTGTAGGATTACATTGAGGATTAGCGTTGAGCCGATACCTTTTCACATAGGTTATGGGTGAGTTAGCAAAGAATTTACATGAGGAGATTCCATGGTGCATGCTATTTACAATTGATATAGTTTTAATTAATGAGATGAGGAGAGTGTAAACACAAAGCTAGAGTTATGGAGGGAAATGTGAGAACCTAGAGGAATTGATATTAGTTGAACTAAGAGTATGTGGAATGTAATTTTAGCAAGGAGAGGAGTGGGAGTGGAGCACCGATAAAGATTAATAACCAAGGTCCCTGTAAAAGACCACTTTCGGTACTTAGGATAGACAATTCATGATATTGGAGAGATTGAGAGGGAGGTTAGCTAGATAATCCAAACAGGTTGGAACAAATGGAGATGTGCATTTGGAGTTTTGTGTAATCGGCGAGTACCACTTAAACTAAAAGGAAAATGCTATAAGATGAATATAAGGCTGGTCATGCTCTATGGATCAGAGTGTTGGGCAGTTAAAGAACATCATGTTCATATGATGAGTGTAGCACAAATGAGGATGTTGAGACGGATGAGTGGCAAGACAAGAAAGGATATAATTATGAATGAAAACATTAGAGGAAACTTAAGGGTAACACCAATAGGGAACAAGATGAGGGAGATTAAACTTAGATGGTTTAGACTTATCCAACGAAGACCAAAAACAACGCCAATTAGGAGTGACGGAAAGCAAGTAGAAGGTTCTAAAAAGGCAAAGGGAAGGATTAAAAGAACTTGGATAGAAGTGGTGAGAAAAGATTTAAAAACTTTAGGACTAAATGAAGTCATGGTACTTAATGGAGGGGAATGGAGGAGCAAGATTCATGTGGCTGACCCCTTATTGGGATAAGGTATTGATTATGTTGATGATGATCTACATTGATTGAAAGAGTCCTTAAAATATCAAAGGGTGATCTAGATACACAGACACTTGCTGAGAAAGTAGGCTTCAACAAAGAGATCATTGGAACTATGAGCTTTCAAGGGAGTCTAATGGTGCCACCAAACCAAGAGCTGAGACATGAGATACTTAGAGAGGTGCATTAGTCATAGTACACTATCCATCTAGGAGGAACATATATGTATCAAGATCAAAAAAGATAGTTTTGGTGGCATGGCATGAAGAATGATATGGGGGAATTTTTTGGTAGGTGCCTTACTTGAATTAGCAAGTTAAGGCTCAGCACCAGAGACTTGTAGGTTTACTACAACCTCTTCCTGAATTGAAGTGGGATCATGTCACTATGGACTTCAGAGTGGGGATACCCGAGACTACTAGTGGGTATGATATGTTGTGGGTGATAAATGACTGATTGACCAAATCGGCATATTTCCTTCCTATTCGACAAAACCATCTGATAGATAGTTTGGTCCAACTTTGCATCAAAGAGATTGTAAGCCTGCACGGAGTGCCATTGACCATCACATCAGGTAGAGATAGTCAGTTACCTCTTAGTTTATGAAGAGTGTGCAGGAGTCCTTAGGCTCAGTGTTGAGGTTTAGCATTACTTTCCAAACATAGACTGATGGATAATCAAAACTAATGATCCTGACTTTAGAAGAAAAGCTATGAGTTTGTGTGATTGATTGGAAAGGGAGTTGGGATGAGAATCTACATGTAATAGAGTTTGCCAAAAACAATAGCTTCCACTCAATTGGCTCCCTATGAGGCACCTTGCCATTCACCAACTTGTCGGAATGAAGTTGGCAAGAACTGAATCATTAAATCTGAGTTGGTAGAACAATGTGCAAAGAAGTTTATACTCATTCGGAAGCAACTACTTATCTCTTAGAGCAAGTAGAAGAGTTACGACGACAGGAGGCATCAAGACCTAGAATTTGAAATTGGTGACCATGTATTGCTCAAGATTTCACCTACCAAGGGAGTTATGAGATTAGGTTTGAAGGGAAAATTGGGCCTTCGATACATTGGTCCCTTTGAGATCTTAGATAGTGTTGGCACAGTAGCATATAGATTGGCCTTACCAACACAATTATTAGAAGTTCACAATATTTTTCATGTTTCAATGGTGCAAATGTATATCCCAAATCCTTCTCACATATTGGACCAAATATAAAAGGAGATACAACTTGAACTAATAGATTCAAATTCTAGACAGGAAGAATCACAGGCTAAGGAACACAGAGATCACACTAGTAAGGGTTCTATGGAAAAATTAGTTGGTTGAAGAAGAGACTTGAGAACTAGAGTCAGATATGAGAACCATTTATCCAGACTCATTTGATGTTTAGGAGATGAGGAGTTTCGAGGACAAAATTCTTTGAAGAGGTTGGCCAATGTAACATCCTTAAAATTTTGTCCAATTTATCAACATTAATGAAAAATCATGGTTGATCTAATGTTCAAAAATCATGTTGCAAAATTTAAATAAATAGATTATAAAACCATTATCAATACATTAAGCTTCAAAAGTGATATCCAATGACTATGAGATAGCATAAATATGATATTGGGTATTTAAGTTATTAGCAAAATGAGATTTTTCATTGATATTGACACCCTCTTGATAAAAGCAGTTAGAAATGTGTTAGAATGGGCCCCACAATCATAGATAGCCAATGAGTGTGATCTTTATGGATTAGATTTTTCCTAACAAATTCAGTAAAGATATGTAGAAAACATGTCCAAGTATAATAAACCTAAGGATATAACAAATAAAGATGAGGATGCTTTCTATTTAAATAACTTACAACCAAAGGCCAATAAAAAAAAGGAAGTTTAGAGAAGAAATAGGAGGCTCATGACTCCTTAATAGAGGATGCGTGAGCCTCTATAAGAAAGAAAAGAAAAGAAAAGAAATTTGTTTGCTAGGTACAGAGAGAGAGAAGGAGCACGATCAATTTACAACTAGGTAGGTAGATTTAGTCGTCTCATTTTTTTTAATTTTATATATCTTCAAAACTCAACACATATAAGTTTTCTTGGGATTTTATGGTTTGATTACTTGTACAAATAATCACATTTTCTACTATTTAATCCATGATATTATAATTGCCCCCTCTATGGTGGAAACATGATCAAAATAATCACGTGCTTCTATTGTCCAATCCACACTAGCATAAGATAATTACAACTAGGTAGGTAGATCTAGTTGTCTCATTTTATTTTATGTATCTTCAAAAATCAATTTTTCTTGGGATTTTATGGTTTGATTACTTGCACAAATAATCATGTTTTCTACTATTTAATCCATGATATTATAATTGCCCTCTCTATGGTGGAAACATGATCAAAATAATCATGAGCTTCTATTGTCCAATCCATACTAGAATAAGATAATGTATTGCTTGATTCCATGATTAAGCTATTATTATTTTTACTATTTCATTCATGTTAGAAAAGCAGTATCCATCAGTCAATCTCATGCCAAACACCAAATGATCCATCAGTCCTTCTTATATGAGAGGCTATGGTTATCATTGATTGTCTTGGATGCATAAATTGTTGTTTCTATAACCTTAAATCAATGATAAATAATCATGGATCTTATCATTGGGTTGCATGGAATAAGTCCATGATTTGAAGTTTAAAGATTTATGCACATGCGCATGAACTATGTTTCATTGGGAAGTTCCACATACATAGTTCATGGTGGATTGATGTGTAGGATCCTAAGATGGGGTCTTTGGATGATTCTTGCGCACGATCCATGATGGATTGATGCTCATGGTACCAAGTTAAAATGTGAATGTACATATGCATGATCATGTGGGATTGATGCACAAGATTCAGCCGTTTTGTTTCTCTGTGTACTATTGTTTATGTAGATTGGGATACCTAGACTACAATCCATGCGCATAGATTCACTTAGTTGTTGGGTATATCCATGCGTAAGATCTAACCTTGTGGGTCATGATGACTCATGCACATGGAGTAATATAATAGAAGGCAAGGTATGTGCATGTGAGTTTCTGGATTACTTGGATTATTAGTCATGCTTGCTGATTTGATCAATTGGGTCACTTATGTCTATTTATCTATTGGGTATATGTGGCTACTGAACCTACAACAAAAATTCAAATCCGTGTAGAAAACAAAGATTGAGGAGTAGGGCATTTAGATGAGCATTCCATTGTAGAGAAAATGTGAGGAGATGTCTCGCTTGATTTATTTAAGAACTATGTGATTATGATCATTCATGATAGAATTTTTTTTATTTTCATTTGAGATACACCAGGAACATGGTTGTGACGAATGATTATGCTTGGGATTGATTTGTTTATAAGTACATTTATATGGGCTCTGATGTGGGCCACATGTATATATATTTTTATGTATGTGTGTGTGTGTGTGTGTGTTTGGATAAAATGCACCCAAACTTAAAAAAGAAAAAAAAAAAGGACTCACATTTTTGAAAAATAGAGATTCTAAAATAAAAAAATTGTGTCTTAAAGACACAGGTCGTTACACTTGTGCATAGGCTATTTTAACTCAACTAGCGAAAAACTCTACGAAGTGTAATATAGGCCATTGGATCATCTTCTTACTTCCTAAAAAAATTTAAAAATCCCAATTAAATCCTAAAAAATTATGATTATTCACAAACTCTGAATTAGCTCCTAAACCATTGGATTAGCTTGTAAACCTACCAAATATCAAAGTCTTGAATTATTAGGTTAGAAATGCATGTGTTATGAAATTTCAAAACAACCCTATAATAATGCCTATAGTTTATAACACATGGACTGTTACTTAGATACTGTTTTATACAAAATTAAACCCTTATTAATCATTTGAGAAAAATAAGAAGAATCGGGTGAGGAAACAAGGGAAGCAACAGTGAGATTGAAGATGATGATATGGACTATGACAAAGGAAGGACTGAGAATGGGAGTTGGGATGATGGCTAATTTATATGGAGCTCTTTGGTTTCTTCAGTGGAAGAGTTCTTCAAGTCTCACAATGGAAAGAAGAGGGATGATGAAGTGAGAGATCCTGTTGACTTTACCTTCTGTCCATAGTTTCTATCATGAAGAAGTTAGCTCGTGTCCTCCTACAGTTCTCCTTTTATTCTCCTTCAATCTCATTTCTCAATTCAATTCCCATTCTAAAGTTATGTTTCCCATTCCTTCTATAGCTTTCCTCTTTCTATATGTGTCCTCCTTGCATCTATGGTTTAAGCTTCTAAAAGAGTCCCTTTTCCTTCCAAATTTTCTTCTTCCATAGGTTTCCTTTTTTCTAAGTCTAAATCCTCTTCTTTTTTTTTTTAATTAGAAACTATTCTACTTTAGGTTCTCCTCCTTTATGAAATCATCTCTTGGGTTCATCTTGCATTATAAGGTGAAGATGATCTTGTGCCGATTAGCTTGATCTGAGCCATCCAAGTTCATTCTAGTTGATTTGCAACATATGAAACCTAATTAAAATAATCTAAGTCATGCTTTAATTATTTGATCAACTCCGATGATCATCTAGTCACTAAATGTTGCAAATAAATTGCTAGATCATCAATTGGAACTAAAACACACATTTAATCTAAAAATTCAAGATTGATTGATTAGATGATCTAGTTAAATGCTAAATTAGAGGTTTTTAAACTAAAATTGAACACTTACCACTTAAAGTCTCTCTCTTTCTCTCTTCTTCTTTTCTTCTCTTTCCCTTTCTTTCTTTCTCTTTTCTCTTTCTTTTTCTTTCTCTCTCTCAACCCCAACCCAAAACATCCATAAATAGGCATCTTTGAATTGCCTCTTAGGGGTTCCCTTGCTGCCTAAGGCAGCTATTCCATGCAAATCCATGACATTTTACCTTTTAATCTTAGATTACAAATCTCCTAAGATTAGATTACTTCTTACCTTACTTCCTAAGTTGTTAAAAGCCCAAATCTTCCTTCTATTCTCTCCCTTAGCTGCCTTCTGCTTCCTATTTCAAATTCAACTACAAACATCATGTTTCCAATTCATTTCTCTTTGCAATGTCTAGCTAGCCTTAGCATGCTATAAGTCTAGTCGAAATAGCACTTTGTTATTTACTACATGATTTCTACGTGCAATATAAACTAACTAATCTCCTTTAGATAAAATAAGTCCTAAACAAAATCCCATAAAAGATAATGCTTTGTTAGAAATAAGGTTTGAACCTCTGACCTTAAATTAACAATCTCATTGCCAAACCAAATTAGGAACTTTACATTGTAGGCTCAACTTTACAAATTACATAATTGAATGACAAAAAATCTAGGTCCTTCTGGAATGCTAATTCAAAGCACTTCAACTTTTTACAAAATGATGGCCACCTCTATGTCACCTACCTAGTTTATCCAAATTCTTTGGGTTTGAATATCTCCTAATATAAAAATCATTTGGATTGGAATGTGATAAGATGGTGTTTTTTATTTTGGAATACAGACAACTGTATATAATGTTTTTAGCCATTAATAAAATGAAAAAACTATTTATATGTTATAAACATCAAATCTACATGAGTTTTGGACAAACATACATCCAAAGCCAGAGGGAAGCCTTCATGCAATGATTGAGTTGTCACCATGTTAATGTTAAGGTTCAATGTGTGGAAATATTCTCTTACAAAAATGCAAGATTAGGCTACATACTATTGACCTTTTGTGGTCCACCCCTTCCCTAGACCTCGCATAACAGGGAGCTTCATGCACTAGGATGCCCTTTAGGTAGATCATCTATAGTGGGCTCCTTCATGAAAAAATTTGAAGTAGCTTGATTTAGAATTCCTCTTTCTTCTAAGCCAAACATCATGACTGAACCATCACATTCTTATGATACGGTAGTTGAATTGACTCATTTCAGAATCGAAGCTACTTGTAATTTTTTAATGGCAAGGATAGTAACTTTTGGAGCTTGATTTTGAACTACCTTAGCTAGGAAAGTGTTCGACATTTTCTGTTCCTTCATTCTTCATTTGGAACCAGGAGAAGAAAGGAAGGCTTTTAGGTTCATTTGAGTTGTTGGGAGAGTTTGGGAATCGGTTTGCATCGAGTATGAAACTAGTTTGTTTATACATTGTTATGCTTTCCTACTTAATCGACTGAAGGTCCCCTAATTTTTTACTTACCTATCTTCCCCCAAATATGGTTTGTAACTTGTGGCAAGATTCTAATGAAAATTGTGAATATGATGCTAAATGTTTACTTCTAAGTGATTTAATGAATCAATGATAGAGTGGCTTTCTTATTTCTAATAGAGTGTGGGGTTTCAATTTGCAGGACAACAAGATGTTCACTTGTAATTCTACATTGACTTGCATATATGTCGTTTCTTGCATCTTATGTTCATTCTTGCTCTATTACGTTGGTTGGGCCTATTTGGTCTATAATTGAGAACAAGTACACAGGGTGCATTTACACTAATATTTTCATTAATGTAGAGGAGGGGTCCAAGTATGGGAGGGTGTAAGATTTTAAATGCTCAAATCTATAAAAAATTCAAAAGAGTCTCCTCTATTTTTCAGACTCATGCAATTGATGCATGTAGTGTAGTTCATGAAAATGATGAAAGGAGACTTAGTCTTCTCACAATCCATCAATTGTAGATGTATTATAACTCCTATTTACTAACTCAAAGCTCTAAGTAAAATTCATGCACCCATTAGCAAATTAAAGATAGTGAATGTAAGAAGCACATACATAGGTTTACTCATCACACTATAAAGATACATCCCATGTTCATAATTGTACATATACAATACATAACATGATAATAACATCTAGTCAAGCCTTAATAACCTCTACTAAGTTCCTTACCTCTGTCTGCTTAGCTTATACCTAAAAAATATTAATATGAGTCACGAAGCCCAATAAGGAAAAGGAACTAAACTCAAGCATCTCATAAGATTGTTGTTGAGCCTAGCTCAACTCCATCTCCATCCTTAAATCATGGAACATCTATTTTTTTGTTTAATAGATAATTAAGCTAAGTGAAGCACATGTATCATTAGATATAACATATTTGACCATTTATTCAGGAGAACTATTCATTCCATAAATCAAATAGTACAATAGCTTAAAATTCAAATGCAATCATACAGAATTGTATTTCTTTTAATGATTCCCCAATAATATAAATAAGTATGGCATTGTCATACTGATCAAGTAGTCTTCTCCCTCAAGGGTTTACCATCTTAGGTGGCCATACTATGAATATCATACCTTAGGCAGCCATTCCCTCAAGTGGTAGCTCTTCCCTCAAGGTTTTCCATCTTAGGTGGCTCCACCATAGTTACAACCAACTAGATAGTCCTTTTCCTCAGGGTTTACCATCTTGGGTAGCTCCATCAAAAGTATGGTACATAGGGCAACTCTTCCCTTAGGATTTATCATCTTGGGCATCTCCACATAGTTGAAATCAACTAAGTAGCCCTTTTCGTTGAGGTTTACCATCTTGGATGACTCCTTTATCTTGTAGCCCTTCCCTTAGGGCTTACCATCTTGGGTGGTTCCACCATAGTTGCAATTAACTAGGCAGCATTTTCCCTCAAGGTTTACTATCTTGGGTTGTAGTTGAAATAAACTAGGACACTCTTTCCATCAGGGTTTACCATCTTTGGAGGCTTTGAATCTAGTAGCTCTTCCCTTAGGGTTTACTATCTTAGGTGGTTCCATCGTAGTTAAAATCAACTAGGCTACCCTTACCTCAGGGTTTACCATCTTGGGGCCTCTATCATGATTATAATCTACTAGGTGGTCCTCAGGATTTACCATCTTGGGAGTGACAAGTTTATTTTATTTCATTTTTATAATAGTTATACGAAAAACATGATTCAAATATTACATGATAATTGCATACAAGATACTATGTCATCCATGATATCTATATGAAAATTTTATGTTTTACATATCTAAATTTTCATATTATGAAAAGTACTAGGTTAACAAGAATTCAAGGATATAGAAGAGGGTTTATGGTTTTTATCTACTTATCTTCTGTGTTTGACACATGAATCATAGGGTAAATTTCAATGTAGGTAAAACTCTACTTAAAGTTGGTTAGAACATAACTATTTAACAAAATTTTAGAATTTTATTTTGAGCACTTAATCTGGGCCATGTATCATCATGATCCCTTTCAATCTACACACATTAACATATGTTATTAAACCACCATCACTAATTAATTACGAATTCTTCAATATCTCAACCTATAAGGTCATTGAATTAGGTTTCTAAGTTAAAAATTGACAATTAGAACCCCAATTGGTTGTTAGAAGCTCAAATAAGCACCATTGGTTCTTAATTAATGGTTTAGATCAATGTTTGTGCCTCTAAAGTCTTTGATCCATGCAATTAAAGATAATTAGAATATCAATCGATGATTCTAATCACAATTCAAGGTTTGATTACACTTTCTAATCTCCACTTATCACTAATTGGGTTTTGAACGGTTGTATTGGACTTTGTAAATTTAATATATTTTTCATTTACCATTCTACCCCATAAAATCATTAATATGCAATTCATGTCACCAGGTTCATAGATCTTCTATCCAATCATGTTTTTAACTATTGAATCATTGATTTAGGATTACTAACACTCGCATTTCATATATGCATTTCATGGATTTGATCCCTCATTTTGATTTGATGCATGATTTGCATTTCATATTGTATTTATCTTCTTACATGTAATCAAAGTTTGATTTACAATTGATACTTGTAGATAGCCGATGAGGGTGGGTGCAAGAGGCACTAGCATGCTTCTAGGTCCTCATAGTATAATCATGCTTTGGGCTAAAATGAATAATAAGATGTTTTTAAATATAAGATTTGATTCATGATTTGGTTTTTGGCATGGATTTACCTATTGCTGAGCTTATATGCTCTGGTATCAATCTATTATTGGAGAAAAAATGGAGAGAGAGAGAGAGAGAGAGAGAGAGAGAGAGAGAGAGAGAGAGAGAGAGAGAGAGAGAGAGAGAGAGAGAGAGAGAGAGAGAACAAGAGATACATGGTGTGGGGAGATTGAGGGGAAAATAGAGAAACCAACAAAGAGGGGGAGAGCTGATCAGAGAGGAAGGGAGAATGGGTTTTCCTCTATTCTCATTCTTTGATGCATTGGAGCTAAGCTCCACATGATGAGTCTAACTCCCATGTGTCATGCCACTCCCTTTGAGTCAATGCGTATAATAGTTAAGTGAAAGGGGTGCCATTATCAATTTGGTGACCCTCAATTATTTTATAAAGTTTTGGTGTCTGATCTCTTTTTCACTACTCTAGTCGTGCTTAATAAGATGGGCTCTATCCATGGCCTTTGCGTAATCTTCCAACTTTAAGGGTACCAAGCTCTATTAAATAGAATGCTTTGGGCTTTGAATAAAGTGATAAGCCTTATCCCTAGTTGTGACAAATGGTCAAACCTAGCAAAATACGATCCCACAGTCATGTTGCACTTGTGAGCCTCAAGAACTTTTGCCTTCATGGCATCTATCTATGCATTAGGGAAATATTCTCTTAAAAAATCCTCCTTAAAGAGTTCCCAAGTCTACTCCTCATATGTTATGATACCCGTTTCTTCTTGTCACAAATGGATAGCCTCTCTCATGAACTAAAAAAGTGGCCACCCTTACTTTTAAATCTTTAGCAATATTTAGTCCCTCAAAGATCCTTTAAATTTTCTCTAACCAATCCCCTACTTGAGTGGGATCTAATATCTTATCAAAATTTGATGGTCCCAACATTTTTACCTCTCCTAAGGCAAGTGTTTCCATACTTACACCCTCTCTAAGAGCTCATGGGACTAGAGCATTTGGGGTCTAAACTCCTACTCCTATCCCATGGGATAACCTCTCCCATGAACTAGAAAGTGGCCACACTTACCTTCAAATCTTCAACAATATTCAGAGCCTCAAAGATCCTTTGGATTTTCTTTAACCAATCCTCTACCTTAGTGGGATCTAAAATCTTATCAAAATTAGGTTGTCCCTACTTTCTGAACTATCCTAGGGCAAGTGTTTCCTTGCTTACACCCTCTCTAAGAGCTCATGGGACGAGAGCAATTGGGGGCTAAACTCTTACTCCTTTGTTAATGGCTTTAGTGATTGCCTAAGCCATCTATCCTATAGCATCCTAGACTGAGTGTTGAGACAGTTGAATGGTTTTTTTACTTCTTGCTCAAAGAAGTTTAGTTGTTTCAATGCACAATTTAATCTTATAATTTTCTATAGACCATTTCTTGGTTAGATACTTTATCTTCAATTGAGTTAGATAAATTGCTTGTATAGTAGTTTATGGACTATACTAAACATGTTAATGGAGATCATATTTCTTGGAGTATGATTATTGGGGTGGTCCAACACTACTAATTCTCATTATGGACTATAATTTTGTATGAATTGTTATTTGTTGTATGCAAGGAAGTCTTTATATTTGCAGCATATCCATTTTAAGTTTCCCCTACTTCTTGCTTTTTCCTATCATGAAATAAGATAAATAATTGAATTTTCACATGGTAATCCATCTACAATCATTATCCTGAAATATGACTTCTTGAAAAATGTACTCCATCTATAATGGTTGTTTTGTTTCATTGAAGCATGATTCTCAAGTTGAACCTAGTTCTCCTACTTAAGACAGAGTTTTGCTATTATCTCACAATGCAAATATTGCTGGCAAGGAATAGGACAAGATATTATTGGTAAAATTTTTCCTGGTTATAGTTACAGCGTCTTTGCTAGCATTCTAGTTGTGAAAAATCTTCATGCACCCACTGTAGTTCAAGCAAGCCTTAGATTAGAGAATGCTGACAAAATTGCTAACTATTTATTCATTGAAAGATAGGGTCACAGTATTCATTATGCTTCATTTTTTTTTCACTTCACTTTGTTTCTATCCTTTCATGTAGTATTTTGGTTGCTAATGGTTGGTTGTTGGTGGCTGCAGAACCTCAATGGTGAAGGATCACCAGAAATAGTTCCAAACAATGTACTATTATACTTCAATGAACCTACCAGTGCAAATCTTTGCTTATACATTCTATCATTGTTATGTCTTTCAATATGAAAGAGAATGTGGTATGCATGTTATCATGTTTTCTTTTAATTTTATAAATTTTGAAGTGTGGTATTTTTTCTTTGTCTAACTAACATGATTCTCTTTTAATTAGTGTGTCGTCATTGAATGATGGCATACTATGGTTAACAATTGGCTTTGGAAACATAAGTTTTGGGTGGAAAAACTTGATTTTGGTTTATTAATATAGAAGTTTAGAATGATTTTGTTTGTCAACAGTCAGGTGTGAAGTCCAAGTAATTGTTCACAACCACAAAATTTTGAACAAATCTAAGGAGATAGTATAGAAGCTAATGAAGCCTCACCAGATAGTAGCCTTGTCCAATGTAACTTCTTTACCAAATCAATAAGAATATAACTCGAATAAGTATATGGCAGGTCTTTGGATTTCACTTTATTTGTCTTACACTTACATTCCACTTGTGCATTTCAAAATGTTGAATATAATCCATTCATAAGCATCTTGCAACAAGTTTGGTTATACTTTTATCAAAATGTCATAAATTCAAATGCTTAAGGAGGGTTTGAATGCTTCCCTTTTAACTGATTGACAAGAGCTGCAATAACTGGGGCATTTATAGGGCATTGATGCTTCTACCATTGATATTCTTCTTAGTGGTGTTAAGTGTTCCTTCAATGTTCTTTAGGGTGTTCCTCCTTTTACTTCCATGGCATAATTGAAGTAATCAGGTCGAATATTTTGCGTCATTGTTGCATCTATTGTTTCTCGGTATATTCTTTTTTCATTTTCTTGATCAGTTAGTTCATGTCTTACAAATTTGTAGTTTTTGCCTTACGTACTTTGTCATCTCTTGCATTCCTCTTAAATATGTCTATAGCTAGCATCTCAAAGTAAGTCCAACCTTATGGTCATTGGAGAAAAAAAATACTTTGGTGTTTAGAGAGGTGAGATGCTCTTTGTTAGCCAACCTTTGAGGGGTCCAAGCATAGTTCATTACAATCCTTTAAGCATCTTGTCTATCATTGTGATTGTTTTGGAAGGACAAAAGACATTGTGCTTGTTCTTGTGAAGTATGATCTCTATCAATGAGATTCTTATAGGTGGAACTATAGACACACAAAGTGCTATGTTATTTGAGCATTTCACTTGTAAGCTTTTCTTTGTATATTTAAACTCAAAGTTGCAAACAAGCACAAGACTGACACAACCTTATCCATTATTAATATTCTATGTCTTTAGTCATAAGGTGGAAATCATCTAGAAAAGGGCATATGGTGTTTAGATAAAAAAACCCCCAAAACATGCTCAATTTAACTTGTGGTAAATCTAGAGGTTGTGGGTTAAACATTTGCCCAACCAGCATTTTGCTAGTCTTGAGAAAAACATGCGTAAAGCTTTTTTCAAAAACTAATACAAGGTGCCACTTTCATAGGTACTCATGATTGCATTTAGTGCATTAAAAATGCCCTTGAACCTATAGGTTACCCCTAGTGGAAGAGTTATGCCTCGTGAGGGTTTGTAGTCAATATACCCACAAAATTCAATAAGGCCGAGTCCCCTATTTTATCTTAGAGAATCCTCATTCATTAGCAATTTACTAGTTTTTCACAACTTAATGGAGACGATTTGACAATTTTACACATCATACACATATTAAAGACATTTTATTTGAGTTAGATCTTGACATGCATGTGTGTGTGTGTGTGTATAGCCACATAAATCTTGACTTATAACTAGATATGCTTAAATTCCATTTGAAATATATCTTGACCTCAAATCCTCATGGGTATGGGCTTAGAAATAAAACTCTTAGATAAGGGGTTTAAACATATTCCTCTCATTATGTGACCTAACCCAATATGCTAATGGTTCACATAAATCTTTTTCATGCTCATGAGACAAAGGAAAATGATCCCTAAGAGTGGATGTTATCACCAAGAATATTAGGGGTCTTTTACCTTAATTCCTTCTTTTTATCTCCTCTTTAAGGCTATGTTCCGGTTAAGATTAATGGGCCTTTAACTAGGATGAAACATAGGCTTAGGATAGGTTTAGAAAAAAAGTGTATAAGAGTTTCAAAGGTTCAAAATTGAGTAGAAGTCTTCACTGAATATCTGCTAGGACAACATTTCTTTTGGGTTTGTACTTGAAGTGAATATATCTCTTATATTTTTGTCTTTCTCTTTCAAATTTTTTTTCTTTGGCTTCTTAGGAAGAAAGACTACTCATTTTTCTCCCTTCTTTGACTTTTTGTCCTATTTTTGAACTTTTTCTACTAACTCTACTCATTTTGATGATGGGTAGTGGTTATTTAATTTACTAGCTTGTTTTGGGTTAAGGTAAGTGGGATTAGGAAAGAAAAGGCTTAATAATAGGCTAGAAGGGGCTAACTAGCGGTATGATATACTGGGTAGGCTTTATATCTCTAGGATGAGCAATGATGGCCTATATTATTTTCTAGGTTTCCTAAAGCCAATCAGATTCAATAAATTTTCTAGAATTAAGGCTATTACTCCTATTTATTCTTAATGTTTAACCAAAACAAGGATAATAGGATCACACTAATGTATGTACACTAAAGAAATTGTGAAATTACATATAACTCTATGAAAGCAGATAGTCTCTAAACTTATTAGGTTATAGGTCTCCACTGATTTTCCTCAGAATCTTTAAGTCATACCTCTCTATTAGTCTTGATTATGTGATGTTTGTAAATTGTTTCTGAGAACTAACTTCAATAAAATGCTTCAACGTATGCATAATATGTAAAAATAATCATATGCATTCCCATTAAGAGGTGAAAACAATGGAATTACTAAGTTCTAAACATCCAGTTCTCATCATAGTAAGGGAACTCTACCTTAAAAAAAAGAAATTCAATTTTTTTTTTCCCAAAAGAATCAATAAAACTCAAAAAAACTTCAAAATCTCTATGTGCATCTACACCCACCAACCTGAATGAAACATTATCCTCAATGTTTTGAAAACATAGGACCCTATATGATAATGGAAGGATGTGGAAGATGGGGATTTGAAAAACATCTGGGTTGTTTCCTAGGAAGTGCTAAGTTTTACATCTTCGGCCAGACATAACGATGAGTACATTGATGGTATGATGCAGGCTCCTGGAGTGGTAATCTAAGGTGGGTCATGATACTGAGGTGTCTTTAAAAGTGTCTCTTCAATTTCAGGGTCAGGATATTCTAGGAAAGGTTTTAACCTTTGACCATTGACCTTTTGTATTTCTCCATCCTTTTTGATCTTGGTGGCCCCATAAGGATAGATTGTGTGTACTGTATAAGGTCCAGTCCATCTAGATCTAAGGTTTCCTAGGAATATATACAATCTAGAGTTATATAGTAAGACCTTTTGACAAGGTGTGAAGGATTTCCTGAAGATATGTCAATCAGGCACAACCTTCATTAGGTCTTTATATAATAGTGCAGAGTCATGTGCATCTTTCCTTAATTCCTCCAACTCATTGAGTTGGAGTTTTATGTGGGTCCCAGTAGAATCTAAGTCAAAATTGAGCTTTTGGATAGCCCAATATGCCTTGTGTTCCAACTCTACTAGCAAGTGGCAGGCCAGGTGGTAGGGTGACATTCCTATAGGGGTTTTATATGCTGTACGATAAGTCCATAAAGCATTATTAAGTCTCAGAGACTCGTCTTTCCTACTTGGATTGACTGTCTTTTCTAAAATTTGTTTTATCTCCCTATTGGATACCTCTACTTGACTATTGGTCTAAGAGTGGTATGGGGTAGCTATCCTATGGTTGACACCATATCTTTTCATTAAATTCTCAAACACCTTATTACAAAAGTGTTTTCCCCCATCAGTTATTATGGCTCTAGGATTACCAAATCGTGCAAAAATATTTTCTTTTAAAAATTTTACGACAACCTTGTGGTCATTGGTTTTGCATGGTATAGCCTCCACCCACTTGGACACATAGTCCACTCCCACTAAGATGTACACATTTCAAAAAGAATTAGGAAAGGGTCCCATAAAATCTATGCCCCAAACATCAAAAGGTTTTATGATAAGGATTGGGTTTAAGGGCATCCTATATCTCCTTCATAAACATCCTAGTCATTGACACCTTACACATGCTTTGTAGTAAGCATGTGAATCCTTAAATATGGTACGTCAATAAAATCCACACTACAAAATTATTACAACAATCTTTCTAAGCTGAAATGGCCCCCAAATGCATGATCATGACAAAAGGAGATGATTTGATTATGTTCACTATCTGGTATGCTTCTCCTAATTACTTGGTCAGGATAGTACTTGAATAAGTATGGATCATCCCAAGTAAAATATCTAACCTAGGTGAAAAATCTCTTTTTATCTTGTTTAGTACAATGATTAGGCATTTGTCCTATAATAAGATAATTAACAATATCTCCATACCAAGATAACTAGGAAACATGCAATAACTGTTCATCTAGGTATGACTTAGTTATAGGCCCCTGATCACTATAAGTGATCTGCTACTAAATTTTCTGAACCTTTATTGTCCCTAATTTCTAAGTCAAACTCTTATAGCAATAGTGTCCATCAGATCAACCTAGGTTTTGCGTCCTTTTCAAAAAGGAGGTACTTTAAAGTCGCGTGATCTGAGTATACTATAAAAAACTTTAGAACCTAATAGATAGGATGTAAACTCATCCAAAACAAACACTACATTTAACAACTCTTTCTTAGTGGTTGAATGGTAGAGTTGCGCAATAGTTAGTGTTTTACTAGCTTAATATATCACATGGGGAAGTTTATCAATGCGGTCCCCCAAAATAGCTCCAATGGCATAATCCGACGTGTTACACATTATCTCCAATGGTGCCTTCTAGTTTAGTGGTTAGATAATAGATGCAGAAGTCAAGTTGGCCTTGAGTTGCTTAAATGATTTCTTACAATCATCATCAAAGTCAAAAGTGGCCTCCATTGTAAGTAAATTACATAGGGGCTTGGCAATTTTTCTAAAATAATTAATGAATTGTCTGTAAAAACCAGCATGTCCTAGAAAGGAATGGATTTCTTTAATCGTTCTTGGTGGAGGAAGGTTGGCTCTTAAATCTAATTTTTCCTTATCAACTTCTATCCCATTGGGTGATATTATGTGGCATAATACTATCCTACTTCATACAATAAAATGACACTTTTCCCAGTTTAAGACAAGATTCTTTTCCTAACACCTTGTAAGAACTAGCTTTAAGTGGTGTAGGCACTCATCAAATGATGACCTAAATATTGGGAAGTCATCCATAAATACATTAAGAAACATTTCTACCATGTCAGAGAAAATGCTCAACATACACTTTTGAAATGTAGCTGGAGCATTACAAAGCCCAAAAGGCATATGTCTGTAGGCGAAGGTTCTAAAAGGGCAAGTGAATGTGCTCTCCTCTTGATCCTCTGGTGCTATAGGAATCTAGTTGTAACTAGAATATCCATCTAGAAAATATTAATAGCTATGTCTATCCAACCTCTCTAGCATTTGGTCAATGAAGGGTGGAGGAATATGATTTTTCCTCATGATCACGTTCAACTTTCGATAGTCAATACAAACTCTCCACCCAGTGGTAATGCGGGTGGGTACTAACTCGTTATCCTCATTTTTTATTACTGTGACACTAAATTTTTTAAGTACAACTTGAACAAGGTTGACCCAAGTACTATTAGAGATAGGGCATATGGCGCCAACATTTAAAAGCTTTAAGACTTCATCTCTGACCACATCTTTCATGTGGGGGTTTAGTCATCATTGGGTTTCCCTAGAAGGTTTTGCATTTTCTTCTAGGTGTATCCTATGCATGCATATAGCTAGACTTATCACTTTTATGTCTGCTATTGTCCACCCTAGAGTAGTTTTATGTTCCTTAAGAATATCTAAAAGTTTACCCTCCTGTTCTTTATCTAAGTCTGATGCTATTATTATAGGTAAGGTTTCATCTAGGCCTAGGTATGAATATTTCAAGTTGTCTGGCAAGGGTTTTAAGTCCAAAGATGGTAGTTGCTCTATTGAGAGTATGGGGACAGATTTAGACAATGGGAGTGGTTCCACATAAGGATCCCACTTAGAGGTATCCATGATTGGTGTAACATCTAAAAGATTATTTACCTCCTTAATAGACTTGTCCATATCAAATTCTCCATTAAAGTGCATGGGACAAGCCTCTAGTGGGTTAGAGATGGCCAATGGTGGATGAATCTCATTAATTAGACTCTCGATCAAGTTGACATCACATGGATCATCGAGGTCTAAATGTTGCTGATCAGAATTAAAGATGTTACGTTTAACCTTCATGTTGCCGAACGAGAGTTTCATTACACCATTCCTATAGTTAATAATGGCTTTGGATGTGCCGAAAATGGACATCCAAGGATGACTGGGATCTGACTACAGGGATCGAATATAGGTAAGGTATCTAGTATAATGAAATCAACAGGATAATAAAACTTATCCACCTGTATTAAGACATCTTCAACCAAACATGATGTATCTTGATAGATCTATCTACTAATTGTAGCCTGGTAGTTGTTGGTTTTAACTCACCTAGTTTTAGTTGCTCATAGGTACAGTATGGCAACAAGTTAACACTAGCCCCTAAGTCAAGAAGTGCCTTATTTAAGGCATGATCTCCGATGACGCAAGTAATTGTAGGACATCCTGGGTCTCTAAAATTTGGTGGGGTCTTGTGTTGAATCAAAGAGCTCACTTGCTCAGTGAGGAAGACTTTTTTTTGTACATTAAGCTTTCACTTTGTTGTGCAGAGCTCTTTTAAGAATTTAGCATAGGCATGGATGTCTTTAATTGCATTGACCAATGGTATATTGATTTGTACATTTTTAAATACCTCCATAAACTCAGTGAAGTTTGCTCCCTTCCTAGATTTATTCAGTAATTGGGGAAAAGGGGCTTTAAAGCACATAAGATGCCTCCACTATAAGTTCTATAGGTTTTTTTTTTTGTCTTTCCTCTTTTTCCCATGTTTTAGTTGCCTCTTTCTCCTCTATAGTTTCCTTAGCCTACCCATCTTTGTTGCCGATCTGACGATTGTTCCTAAGGGTGGTTATAGACTTGGCATGCTCATGAGGGTTAAGGTTTTGAGAACTTGACCCTATCTCAAATTGACCCTTAGGGTTAGGGATGGGTTGACTAGGGAACTTACCCTTTCCTTTGTTATGTATTTCAGCAGACAATTGGCTTACTTGCATCTCTAACTTAGGTATGGCTTGAAAGTTGACATTCTAGTATTGGTTTAGAGTCCTTTTTATTTCTTTATTCTATTTTTCCATGATGCTCTCAATTCTATCCTCTAAAGATGGTTTCTTTGATTGTTGAGGTTGTTGGAAGCCAGGTGGCTATTGAAGAAGTATTGGCTTAGGAGGAAAATTTTGGGTAGGGGTGTTCAATAGTGGTCCCACTTAATGATTATTCTTTGACCAGGAAAGATTGGGATGCCTAGCCCATCCAAGATTGGTCTCAAAATACGAGTTATTGTTAGGTTAGCGATATGCATTCAATGCATCTAAGTGTTCTACAAGATATTCAGGGAATAATTTATAGGATGGATAAGCTGAAGTTAAATGGGCTAGACTAGAACAAGTAGTGCATACCTCTTGTGGAGGTTTTTGGGATAAAGTAGCAGCTATGAAAGATTCAAATATAGTTTCAAGCTTGTCCATTCTTCCACCTAATTTTTTAGTGACAGAGTCAAGCTTATAGGATAGATCAATATGCGCTCCTATCTCATAGAGACCTCCTTTTTTAGTGGGTTGGTTAGTTCTTTCTCTCCTATTTGAGTAATCCCATTATTAAGAAATATCGACCACTGTTTGAAATAATTCCCATGCCTCACTTTCATCCTTTAACATGAGGGTCCCTCCACTCACTTCATCTATCATTTGTCTATTTTGAGGCATCAATGCCTCATAGAAGTATTCAACTTGCTGCCATTTCTTAGATATGTGATGAGGGAATTTTTATAGTAGTTCATTTCACCATTCCCAACATTCGTAATATTGCTCATCATCCCTTTGTTTGAAATTTATAATTTCACGACGCATGGCATTTGTTTTGTGAATAGGGAAGAACTTGTTCAAAAACTTCTTAGACAATTGGTCCCACGTATGTATGGAACCTACCTCTAAGGAATTAAGCCATGACTTGACTTTGACCTTAAGTGAGAATGGGAACAACCTAGGCCTAGTCAAATCCTCCAAAAAAATTTGGAACCTAAATGTGGCACAAATATCAAGGAACTCCTTGATATGTAGGTAGGGGTCTTCTCGGTCTCAACCATAAAAGTTGGGAGTAATTGAATGACTCCTACTTTAACTCGAAGTGGTTGGCATTCGTGGGAGGTAAAGCTATGTAAGATGGGGTATTTAGTTATAGAGGCACATATAAATCTCTAATTGTTTTGCACTCAATCTCTACTGGTGGTTTAGCCATGGCGATAGGAACTAAGTTTCTTTCCCCTTGGTGTTGCATGCATTGAATCTCTGGGTCTAAAGGTAGTAGCTCTGGGTTCTATGATCGATGCCATTTCATGAACTAGTCATAATCTAAAATGTCCTAATCTAAATGCTAATTATTGTAATGCAAGGATAAGGCACAGTCAAACAATCCTTAGGCTAATAAGCAATATTTTAATTTTCTTGAACTTATGCAGGGACAATGCTTTTAATTAGGTTTGACTATTGCTTACTAGTTAGGTTTTGCACACGGTGGTTAATACAATCCACATGTAAGGAGGCATTTAGACCTCATAAACGTCAACGGAAGGCATGGGAAAATTATTTGGATTTTAAGGCACCCACTATAACCACAATGCTCAAAAGCTAGTGGAGTGACAATAGATTGCATCATATTAAGAGGGTCCTACGAGCATGTGATGACCCTATATGTTGCTTTTGATTGATTTTAATTTGATTTGAAGGGTAGGGTAGTGTGCTTGAGGTGATTATCCTAGGTGGTCTAAGAAGTGGTGATGAAATCCACCCTTGATCTTGTGGGGTTATGGCGCCTTTACTAATTAATTTTCACACTCCATGGTAGGTCGATCAGCATATATATCACCTTAAAGCATTATACATGCCCTAAGAATGCAATTAAACAGTAAACTAATGCAAAACCCTAAAATGCAATAATTATCAAATATGCTTTCTATATGCAATTATTCTACCAACCAATGCAAACCCTAATCTAAGAAGTAAAAGGAGTGAGGGATTCTTACAGTGGAATTTTTGATGAAGATCAACTATGGGCCACCTTATCCCACACTTGCCCTACATTACACAACCCTTTAAAAATTGAAATAAAAATTGTAAATTACAAAGGGGCCTCACTACAAGATTCACTCAAAAGAAAAGGAAAATCCTAATCTTGGAAAGCAAGGAAATTTCTATTTTGATGAAGATTCACTTACCAATTTCCTCCACTTTCCTGCTTCTCTGAAAAACAAAATTAGAAATAAGTACTAAATTTAGAAAATAAGGTCGTTATGTATTGAAAAAAATTGAAAAATGCACCTATAAATGCTTAAAGTACTTTAACTATGTAATTCCTAAGTTTTTTATTTTTCTAGATTTATCTATTTTTTTGAATTCTTTGAATATTTGAATTTTTAATTAAATTTTATAAAAATTTGTTGTGGGCCCTCAACAATAGCATAAAAAACTTGTTGATATTTTTTGCAAGTGCACGGACTTTTATATTATAGCATGCGCAAGTACGGGTTGATCCCACAATGACACGCTTTAAGAAATTGGAGTTTTAATAAAATTTAATTATTTAAAAGTTGAAATTATATTACAAAAATTAACAAAAAGTAAAATCAAACTTCAGATGTATTTAATTAGTGAAATTATAGAGGTATAATCCAAAGAAAACAAAATTTTAACTAAAAAAATAAGAAAATTTCACTTCCCTAAACTGCTTATCATTAATTTCTTCAAATCTAGTCTCACACATGTTGATTAGTGTTTATCAACATGTTTCTGATGCTTCTGATTAATGACAATCTTGAGGGATTTGGCAGATTCTAAAAATTATGAGAGATTTGGGCTAAATAAGAAAATTAAGATTTAATGGCTCATATTTGAGTTTAGATTGTTAGATTGAAGATCAGTAATAATAAAAGTGCTTCAAATTGCCCAATAAACCATATTTGAAAGTTAATTGAAAATTGAAATTGAAATGGATGAGCAATTGAAGATATCCTAAAAATAAACTAGGACCATTGATTCAGCTAAACACAAATAAATAAAATAGTTCTTGGATTAATTGAGAATAACACAGTACATAGATAATATAATGGGAATAAAATACAACATAGATAAGGAAAAAAAATGTAAATAGGAAACTTCTTGTAAAAAGGAAATTTTCCTTGAAAGTTCCTTAAACTTCCTGTAAAAAAAAAGAGAGGAAGAAGATGACTATGCTAGAGGGGATTGTTGGTAAAGGTGGAGGTGCTGGTGCATGGAAGAACAAGGAAAGAATGGCTAGGCTATCTGGCTGGTGTGGGAGATGAACTGGGTTGAAGCTGGTGATTGGGGTTCACCAGTGCTAAGGAAGACGGTGGTGAATTGCTTGAGTAATGGCCTGGGAACAACAATCAAACCAGTGATGGGTAGATGCGTCAATGGGCTTCTAGGCATTGTTTGGAAAAGGCATGAAAAGATTTGGCGGCTGAGATGTGACAGAGATGAAGAAGATGCAATGCCGGTTCTTCGGTGGAGAAGAAAGGTTGAAGAGAAGGTGTAGAGATTGGAAAGTTGCTGGTGTTGTAGAGATGTTGAAGGAGTTGGTGGGAGACAAAGAGGACAAGAGATCCAGCCAGGCAGTGGAAGAGAAGTTGGGCTGGGAAGTTTGGTGCCAGTGAATAGGGCGTCGACTCTGGATTGGATGACTGCTGGGGATGCAATCTAGAATAGCCAATGAAAGAGGAGGATTGGCTAGGAATTAGAACGATGAAGGGTTGAAGAATAGGGACTTAAAACCAGTGACTGGGGTTGGGCAATAGTTTAGTAGATCAAAAGAGAAAAATTGAGTGAGGGAGAGATGTGGTGTGGTGACGGTTGGAGAACAGGGATAGGAGAAGATTGGGCGTTGGGTTTTGTGATGGAAAGAAGGATGGTGGAGAACAGAGGCAGAAATAAAGAGAGAGCAGAGGTGAGGGAGAAAGGCTAGGTAACTGGTGATGGGGCATTTGGGACGATGAGGACAAGCCTATGTTGATGATTAAAGAAGGTGCGATCTGTTTGTCGTGATAGACCGACAATTGGGGTGTAGCAAGGAGGAAGTGATACTAGTTTAGGGAGAGAATAGGGGGATTGAGTGTTGGAGTTGGGTAGTAGCTGAGGAGAAAGGTAGAAACTAACAGAGGATGGGTGTGCGAGAGATGTAAATGAGAGAGAAATGGAAATTTAGAGAAGAAGATGGAATACGCTAAAAACTAGAAACAAAATAGTGAATCAGGAAAGCAAAGGAAGACAAAACCCAAAAACTCCAAAACTAGAACTCCCTTAGGCTCTCACAGCTTCCACTCTTATAGATTTACCTCTTTCTTATCTCATCTCTCGCTCTTTCCTTTAAGAGTTAGTTGTCGATTAGGAAACTTCCATTTCTTCCTGAAATCCCATCCATAGTCCTCTCCTTATTAGGACTCTTTTCCTTTAGGAAACCTTCCACTTTTGCTTTATTGATCTTCAAGATGATCTGCACTATCAAAATTTAATCTGATACATCCATGCCTCTTTTGATCAATCTGCACCATTAAATATCGATCTAAGCCATCCAACCCTCCTTTAGTTGATCTACAGGACCAAAGACTAGATTAGAGTCATCTAAACTGTACATTAAGAATTCGATTAGCTCAAATGATTATCTGACCGTTAATTTTGACAATTTGTGGTTAGATGGTCAATTTGAGGTAAATTTCATAGCTTATCTAAAAATCATCAAATTGATGAGTTAGATGGTCTAATTAAATGCTGAATTATGGGTCTTTTGGCCAAAATTAAACTCTTAACAATCATGCTAAAAAGTTTCTCATTTCTTCTTAGATGAATTTGATCAACATGTTATTGAACAAAAAATTTCTAAATGTATAGGTGGTGGGCAAGAATCCACTCAATAATCACCAATTGAGAAAAAGGGAAAATTCCATATCTATTGCATGAAATTCTTTGCACTCATGCTAGTGAACAAAAAAATGTCCTATGATAATTGAATTCTCTTTCTCTCTCTCTCTCTCTCTCTCTCTCTCTCTCTCTCTCTCTCTCTCTCTCTCTCTCTCTCTCTCTCTCTCTCTCTCTCTCTCTCTCTCTCTCTCTCTCTCTCTCTCTCTCACACACACACACACACACACACACACACACACACACACACACACACACACACACACACACATAATAACATTAGATATGCCTTTATGTTGTTATGATGGATTAAGCAAGTGTTTGAATGGTTATAGTTTAGAATATTTGCTATACATATTTACGGAACAGCTATGCTTGCGTTATTAACTATAATGGAAATGTAAGTGCACATTTCTTGTAATGTTAATCACTAAGAAGGAGGTTTTATGACATTGTAAGGGCTGTGTTTACTTCTATGAACAATTGTCTTTCAAAATCTTATTTTTCTCTCCTTGATAGTAGTTTGGGTGGCAGAGAAATTTTGTTAAGTTGATGTTGCACAATAAAATTTTGTTAAGTTTATTAAGTTGGAATTACAAAAACAACATAGGAAGAAAGTGTATTCAATCTGAGTTATACATGCCTCTCCCTCGTGATAGAAGGATAGTTTGCATAAATAATTTCTCAGCCAATTTTTTCCACTTTTGGTGGATTTGACTTGTTCATATAATCTCTTTGGAGCAATGCTTAGGTCTTATTGTGGTGTCTCTATAATTAGTGAAATTTCTTTGTAATTATGGGTGTCTATGATTGGTGATTCCATGGAGATTGACATGTGAGTATCCCTAATTCCAAAGATTGATGGTGGATCAAAAGAGGACATGAACAATCAAGTAATGAATAGTATAGGTCATTTTCAAAACCTCTTGAACTAACATGTTTTGTACATCTTATATCTTGTAGTGGACATCTTGAGTCCTCAATGAATGAATGTCTTGGATCATTTAGGAAAGAGGTCTTGGGCCAAGAATAAGGAGCATCTAGGATTCACAATGGATGGATGTTTTGGATTAAAAGATGATGGATGTCTTGGATTCTCACATGTGGACATTTTACACTAGTCAACGGGAGACTTCCCATGGTCCAGTCTAAATATTCCTAATTCCACATGGCCAAAACATTTATAATGTTTTTGAGAAGCCTTTCCTAGTCAAGGTATAGTGACTAGTCAAGATTCCAAATCAGCCAAGATTAAGGTAAATTCTTGTAAAGGAAGTTAGGTAGTTCAACGACTTGCTTATTTGTAATACATGTGTAGTAGAAATTGATTGAATGGGTTTAGGCAACTATCCAATGCTTAGACAGTGTTATTTGGGAAACACCCAAGTTTAGGAAACTATTGTTGGGAAAGTTCCCAAGACTTAGAAGCTAATACTTAGTTTGGAAATTATTATTTTTAGGAAGTTGCTTTTAGCCTTGAAAGTTTCTTATATGGGAGGGCTGTTTCAATCTATTTATAGCACTTGTAGCATGAACCAGAGCATATATAGTGAATTGGACATTTTTTAGAGGGATCCTAGAGTGGTGAGATACCTAGTTCTGTATCTTTAAGATGATGATTTATTTTGTATTCTTAATGTGGTGAGATACTTCTATCCATTAGTTATTTATATCTATGGTTATTCGTTTTATCCGTAGAGTGGTCAGCTATTATTATAGCTCTATATTTTTATTATGGTGATCATTCTATATTCATAGAGTAGTGAACTATTTTTAATTTACCCCATTGTATTTTGTTTTATCCAATTATTAAAGATTGCAATTGCATTTCGAGCATGGCGCATGGTTACTTCTGACAAAGATGTTCATGATTCAGAGGTAAACAATGATGTATCTTAATAATTACCACAAGTGCATGGCTAACTAGAATATAGAATCGGGAAATACAAGTTGATCCCACAAGGACTCTATGATTAACAAGAGTTAATCAAAATTAACCTAGTCGACAAGGAAAGAAAGGAAGAAATTTAAACTAAACCACTAATCTAAGAAAACTAAATCATGAAAAAAAAACTAACTAATTCATTAAGCAAGAAATAATGTAAAGAAAGTAATCTGACTATGAAAAGGAAAGCAACTTTTTCATTAATGAACTTTGATTACAATTGAATAGAAGAAAGAAAGGAAAGGAAAAGTAAACAATGCAATGTAAGAAACTTCTTTGAAGTGGCCGCTATAGGAGTCATTTGTTGTGTCACTAAATAAGGCTCTTTACACATCCCCTTCTTCTTTTTTGGGCTTGCATTTTGCTTTATGACTTTATTGTTGTGTCACTCAACAAGAGCCTATACACTCACATTCAACCCAAAGTTCACTAATCTACAACCAAGTTTTTCACTTCTCATTGACCCAACATGCCACAAACCCAAAATAACTTCTCAAACCTCTTTAAAATTGGAAAGAACCCTTGGCTTCCATGGAAAGTGGCACAAGTGTTCCTATTCTTTTGTTCTCAAACCCAAAGAAAGAGAAATATTAGAAGATGGAAGAGAGAGATGTGTGTGAAGCAAGGAGAGTTGGTGGATTTGATGGGATGAAACTAGACATTTAGGCATGGAATGGTGAAAGGGCTTGTAAAGGTGAGTGGAAAAGCAAGGAAAGGTGAAAGAAGAGAGAGGTGTGTGCAATGGTCTAAATATACTAGGCATGGAATAGAACAAGGGTGAGTGAAGAATGGGAAGAGAAGATAGGGGAAAGGAAAGAAGAAGAAGGGAGTTGGGAATGATGATTTTGAGCTTTGACCTCTTGCTCTAATGGTTATTATCATATGCTTCTATAGGAGAGAGGTGGTAGGGATTTCTCTCCCTCTATTTCTACTAGATTTGGGTATAATGTTCAAGAAAAAAGTATGAGATAAAGGTTTTCTTTCTCCCTCAACTCTTATTTATAATGTTTAGGAGAGGAATTACTAGGATGGATGGCTAGGATTTAAGAGAGAAAGGAGGAAGGGCTGAGATGGGATGAATGAGGGATGGTAAAGATGTGGAATTCAAGTTGGAAGGGTAATTGATGTGGAACACAATTGGGATGCAGGATGGGATAGGAAAGTGGGATGGAAAAGGAAGGAAAGTGATAGGATGAAAATAAAGGAAGATATGGGTTGTTAGGAAAGAAGATTGCTTAGAAGGGAAGGACAAGAGGATGATTAGGAAGTTTGGTTGGTTTTAGCAAGTGGATAGAGAGGGAGGAGGCATCTTCTCTATATGGGGAAGTGGAGTGGAAGATGGAAAGAGAAAGAAATAACTAATAGATAGAAAGGAATATGTGGGAAGGAAAGGAAGTGGAGGAAATTAGGAAGTTTCCGAATTAGAATGCAGTGTTTTAGAAACCCTAAGATGAGATGGACCATTAGATCAAGATGAGTAGTTGAGATCTTCCTTTCCTTAGGCTTTTGGGTTCACTTTTCAGCATGGAAAAGGTGGCTAGGGTTTGTAAATTTCCTATGCTTCATTCCTTGCCCTTAGATCATGCTTACTTTCTCTTAAATGGATGGGATCCATTATGACATGTAGATCTTCCTTAAGCTTTCATTTTCTCTCCACCGTTGGATTGGAGTACCCTAGAAGGAATGGCCTTGATTCTTGTAGATCTTCATGCGTTTCATGTGAGACCAAGTAGTCCTCACCATCTTTGTAAGGATAAGACATCCAAACATTGGGTGGGCTTCTTCTTGTGTTGAGTAAGAGAGAGAAAATAAGAAAAAGTTCTTAATGTAGGTCCAAATCTTCTTTTATTTATGAGAAACTTTCATTGTATATGATCTCATTATATGTGAATTGAACTTCTCTGATAAGCTTCCTCAAGTGGTGAAATGCATGCATGCATTTATGCATGAGGAGTTTTCCATCATTTTACCCTCATTTGAGTATGAGTTGTGTAGGAGTTTCTAACTGCTTTGACTTTGATAGCGACACCCAATGACCATTTTGAACCTCCAAGACTTCATTTTTTGCACGTGGGTTCTTAATGTAGTTTGAAAGGTGAAATTACTCTTTTATGGGTAAAATTGTCAATTTTGTGTATTTTTTATTTGTACCTTTGGACCTACAAAATTGTGGAATTAATCATAACTAGTGATAATTAAGTGATTTTTGGGGCTAAAATCTGCTAAGTTTAGAGGTAAGTATGTAATATTGCTATATATATCAAAGAACTTGAGACAAATCAAATGACTCTAAGAACTCTTAGAGCAATGTAGCAGTCATGATGATAAAGGAGGTGACAAGTTTGATGTTGAATCCTCTAATAATGTCTAAGATGATACTCTTTCAATTAATGCAAGAAGTAGAGATTTGGATAGGAGATCATCATTAAACAACACTCTTAGAAGGCATAGTGATTTTCACCTTTTAGGGGTGAATGTGAAAATTTTAGAGATTGAAGGAAAAATACAACCTGATGAATTCCTATACTAGCTTCATACTATTGAACATATTTTCAAATATATGGAACTCCTAGATGACGTGAGGGTAAAATTAGTTGCTTTTAAACTTTGAATAAAAAGTTGAAAAGAAGACATTTACGTGAAAACTATAGGATAGATAAATTTTTAAAAATTCAAAATCTAAAGCAAGAAAACATGAGTGTTGATGAATAGACTACTAAATTTGAACACCTTATGTTAAGGAGTGATGTCATGGAGCTAAAGACAAAATCATAGCACATTTCTTATGTGGTTGAAATAAAGAAATTGGAGATGCAATACATGTACAATAGTATTGGTCTTTAAATGATGCTAGAAAACTTGCTTGAATTGTGCAAAGACAACAAAAGAAGCTTCAAAAAGAGGCATTTTGAGTTCTTTTGCAATGAGAATTTATTTCCATTTGGAAAGTGTCTTCTTCTAAACAATTGCCTAGTACAAGATTTCAGCAAACTCAATCCAAAGGTGATCACAACAAACAATTTGATCCCTCAAGTTCAATTTTGAGGAGATGCTTAAAATGTCAAGGTCTTCACTCATACTCACTACCTGTCCAAAGTATAAAGTGGTTGTAACAGTGCATGAAGAATTAGCACTTGAAGATGAAGAAGAATCTCAATCATGTCATGACAAGGTAGAAGACGCCATCTATGCTGACCAAGGTGAGATGTTGGTGGTGCAAAGAAGCTTAAATATTGTCCATAAAGATAATGATCATGGCTATGCTACACTATCTTTCATGAAATTTATATATCCCTTTGAAAGGTATGTTATCACTACTACACAAGAGGATTTTAAAGTCAATAAAAATGCTAATAGAAAGTCACTTAAAAACAATTTCTATCAAGCAATTTTGAAAGTCTATAAATTTTGAAGTTGTTTAGGTAAAAAACTTGAAAAGTTCCATATTTTGAAGTCATTTAGGGCTAAACGGTTTCAAAAGTTCCACACTTTTCAAGTTATTTGCTATAAACAACTTCAAAAGTGCCCAGTTTTGAAGTTGTTTAGGTATAAATGACTTCAAAAGTCATGAACTTTTGAAGTCATTTAAGGCTAAACAACTTCAAAATTCAATCACTTTTGAAGTCATTTAGCCCTAAATGACTTCAAAAGTACCTTCTTCTTTTTCTTTTTTCTTTTTTTCTATTTTCCACAGTTTGATCATTAACACCTGTATACATATAACACCTCATGTATACATTCAATATCACTAACACCTATTACATTCAATATAGCATATTTCTTACAATCTTAATACATATGAAAAACAAACATATATTCACTTCCACATTGAGTACAAAACATTCAAATTCATCATTATCCATCCACATCTATCTTGAAAATACTCCATAAAAGAGACCACAACAAATGCATTTACTACAACATCCACATTCACTTCCACATTTGGGTAAAAAACATCCAAATTCATCATTATCCATCCATATCTATCTTGAAAACACTTCATAAAAGTAACCACAACACATGCAATCACTTAAACTCCATATTCACTTCATCCATACTCATTTATTCCCATACTCTCTAGTCATGCATCACTTAATATATATAAATATATTCCAAAAAAATGAAAAATACAAGAACACATACAAGTGAATGAAAAAAATAATTGTTTATGTATTTTAGACATGTAGTTACTGTAAGTGTTCTCATTGAAACTCAGTAAAAAAATAATTGATATTATTCTCATTCCATCATTACTGCAAGTAAGAGCATGTACAATGATATTAGAATAATGGCATGAAAAAAGGCTATGTAATCCATTTAAAGAAAACAAACCGACATGACATAGGTGGGAAACAAACCAAAAGCAAATTTGATAAAACATTCATGAAAATAAAAAAATTTTAAGTATATATATATATAAATTAAACTTTCCTAAAACTAAACCTAAAAACTAAGTAAACTATTTTAATGATGCTACAATGTTAAGCAATGTTAACTTGCATGATTCTGGCCATAACATAGCACATTTGTATGCACATTCATTTGTACTCATATAAACATAATTGGAACAATTTAACTTTATGTAAGTAACTACTAGCATTCAATAATCAAGAGATACATCTTAAAGCATTCACTAGTAAACGTGCATGCATGTCTTGTTGTGTCTTGTTCATGTCCATTTCAAGAAATGCATTATAAGTCATTCTTATCAAAGTGATTAGGCATGTATTAGGACCACCTATTGATTAGTTTTGGGAGTTTAGGTAGATTGGCTAATGCTTCTAGTCTACACTAGGCCAAGTGTAACATGCCTTCTATTTAGTTTTATATTGCCTTAGGCATAGTATTACTTTACTCATTTGCTTTAGCATGTAATTCCTTTAGTGTAAGGATGTAAAGACACATTTTTATTATATTTTCTTTCTAACTTATTTAAATATTTTCAATAATGTCTTCACATTTCTTGTTTCAAGTTCTTGTCATCACTTGGAGTTATGATCCATTAGTTGATTAATGATTCAATTACATATGAGTATTCTAATTTGTAGTCGACACGAAGGATTAACTATTTTTTTGAGACTCTAACAATCTGTGTATGTTACAAACATGGCTTTTGAGTGAGAGCTAAAGGCAAATTCCACTTCAGAAAACTATAGTTGATGGTTGCTAGAGACAAGGATCTAATGAGATACAAATTCCTACAAGTCGTATAATTGTGTGTCTTCTCATAACAGAACTAAATTTTCTTAGATAATGTGTGCAAGATTAGTTAAATAATACAATTATCATTCTAACATATTTTTAGAAAGTTTCCTTATTTTATTTCATTGCTTCTTTATTTAGATAGTTGCTTAGTTTCTCAAATTATTTCCTTTCTAATTTAGGGTTTACTTTCTAGTTGCTTAGCTTAGTTGTTTCTTTCTAAGTTAGTTGTTTCCTTCTTAGTTAGTTCTTCACTTCTTTCCTCTATTTAACTTGCTTTAGACCTTTAATTCCTCTTTAGTTCTCATTATGCCTTTGGACTATTAATCACATTCACTAGTAACTCATACCCGTCATCACAAACAAAAATATTAATGACATTTCTAAAGATAAACTAAAATACATCCATATTCACAATTAACATAGTAGGGATGTGTATTACAAAAATAATAATCCATACCTAATGGATGTAACTTTACATAAAATTATCCATTAATCCAAAAAAAAAGCTTAATAGCATACAATTTGTCAATAATAATGATGAAATCACAACCCTCAAGATAGGTACTTTTCAACAAAGTCATACACTATCAAATCAAGAATAGGATTTTGTAGAACTTACTTCTAGGGTGTGTTTTGGTGCTTATGCATTGATTTTTTCTTCTATTTGCAGTTAAGAAGGGCATGAATTGCTCTAATACCTTAGGATTTTGATTCATGCTTGTGCATCGAGTGAGATGATGGCCTCAGATCAGTGATCCAAATCGGTGTCATCTCTGGCAATGGGCTGCAACTTCAGCAACAGGCGGCTTATCTCCCTCTTCTCTCTCCTCCTTTCTCTTCCTCTTCTTCTCTCTTTCTCTTTTTTTCCTCTTTCTCCTCCCCCTTGTTCTCTCCCCATCAGGTTTTCTCTCTCCTGCAGGTTTGGGAACTGTTGGCATGGATCATTACCAATGGCCTCACTCCCCCCTCTTTCTCCTCCATTCTGTTCCTCTCCTTCTCCCCCTTTTTCTTCCTCCTCCTTTTTTCTCATCTTTCATGTCCCCCTTCTTCTTCCCTATCAGGTTTTGTCTCTCCTATGGGTTTGGCATCATCAGCATGGAACGTCGTCGGCATCTTGGCTCCCCTCCTCTTTCTCCTCCTTTCTCTTCCTCCTCTTCTCCCGCTTCTTCTTCTTCCTCTTTTTTCTCCTCTTTCTTCTCCCCCTTCTTCCCTCACCATTAGGATTTCTCTCTCCTACAGGTTTGGGCGTCATTGGCATGGAATGTCACTGGTGGCTTGGCTCCCACCTCTTTCTCCTCCTTTCTCTTCCTCTCCTCTCTTCTCTTTGGCCCTGTTTTAGGTTTCCTCCTATCAAGTTTGAGAATGGACCTAAGTCTATTCTTTTCATCAATGCACTTAAGTGGGAGAGTAGTATATTTAAAGTCGTTTTCTGTAAATGACTTTAAAAGTCATCACTTTTAAAGTCTTCTAGAGCAAACAACTTTAAAATTCATTGACTATTAAACTTGTTTACAACAAATGACTTTAAAACTAATATATTTTTACTTCATATATATATATACATTTGATATTAGTACTTTACAATATCTTACAAAAATACAGAATGAAATTGATTTTTTGTGATCGTCAATGTTGATTCATGCATTCTTTGCCCACACACACACACACACTCATCAAGAAGCACATGAATAAGAAAATCAAAGTATTTTTTGGAATAAATCCTCATTTATCATCCTTTTATTACATATATCAAATGTTACATATTATTAGATCCTATTAATACAATATCATGATCAAAGAGCTAATTTGAAATGATTTCATCAAAATTTGGCCTACTAGTATTCAGTTGACACCACTCTATGGGGTGAGAGGGTAAAGCTTTAAGCTACAACTTTCTTGACCAACATGATGGTAGCATTTCTCTTTATCAAATCCTAATTTTGGATGAGAACCACAAATTGTAATGTTCTCCTTTTCTCCAATAGTGACGGTTAGAGAGAGAAGCTAGCAATTATTATTTGCAATGGAATTATATGATTTTTGTTGAAATCACGACGATTTAACACACTTCTTAACCCCATCATCTATAGTGATAGAATCCACTTGATCTACAAAATCCAAATGGTGAGAGTTAATAACAAAAAAGAAATGTTGTTATAAAAAGAGGTTATGTTTTATTTACAGTATTTTTCATGCCACAAACAATTAAAATACCAAAATGCAAAGCAAGAAGGGACAAAGGACAAAGATAGGCACAAGGACTAGTGGAGGAGGCTGTCATGCCACCCATGATCTAAGGACTAGCGAAGGAGGCTATCATGCCCAAACATCTAAGTCCAAGCATGATTAAACATAACAAGTATTTTGTACTTAATTACATTTTGTCTATAATTAAAATAACTAATTCTAAAGAATATCATCATCTTAATGGGAATAAAGTTCTTTGTACTTTTATTGCTACTACTCTAACCATCCAAGTCTTTTGCTCTTATATTGTTGTTTAGTTTCTCGCTACTCACTTATAATGTTTTTTAGGGTAAGTATCACCACTCAGTAGAAAATCTCTAAGATAGTCAAAAACCACAAAAATCATATGCATGCAATGATACGACATCAATGCAATCAAACCATTTTCAACATCAAAGTCTCAATTCATTAAGTAATTAATAGGTATAGAATTATTACATAGAGTACCTCTATATTTAGTAGGTTTTAAACTTTGTTTATCATAAGGATCACTAATTAGAATTATTTCCACATTTTACAAGATTAGGGTACAATTATAAAAAGGGGATTTTTGACATTCCAAACCCTCAAAGATGGATAAATCAAAGTTTGAGCATCAACATAGGCCTACCTATCAAAATCAATGAAGTCCAAAAGTCTAGAATGAAGAACAAGTGTTGGAATCATTTATAGCATAGTTAGAAACCCTAAAAGCATCATCGAAGCTTATTTGCACAAAAGAGGCTGTAAATATCAAAACATATGGTGGCAAAAATTTCATGCATGCATGCATTCCACCACCTTTGGGGAGCTTCTAAGTGAAGCTTAAGAGTAGCACACATCAAACATAAGGTAGGGGCTTACTTACTTGTACTTAATTTGGATGTTCTCTATCACGGGTGTATCCTGTCCTTAAGGGTTTACTTGTATCTGAAAAATATTAAGGATTGGGTGAGTATACACTATACTTAGTAGGAGTCTATCACTACTAGTTTTACAATGCATGCTATGTTTTAAACCATATGTTCTTTAAACCATGTGCATGTTTGGACACTCATGTTCAATATCGATATTAAAAGCCATTGTCAAAGTAGAATACTGACGACTTAAAGAATCGCATAATCCAAGTCAAAAGTAACATAGATATCATAAACATATACTATGATATGCATAAGATGCTCAAATGAATCCAACTCATGGATCTATAGTCGACCATCCTCATGTCATGCCATATGCATGCAAGTAAATCCTCAAAAACATAGGGCACACTATGCCCACGACCTTAGCGTTGTGTGGTCCCCGAGTACCTAGGGACTCTCGGTCATAGCCTCCATGGGGCATATGACACTTCGACGGGTGCCATGACACCTCCAGTGGTAGTCCTCATTTACCACAGCAATCGAAGTGAGGACAAGCCTTTTTGGCATGGTACCCTTTTCACCTATAGTGGTAGAGGCTGGGAGGCCACCCCGAACCTCTCGGCATAGTGCCTATGAGCTTACTAGCCTAAATCATATACTATTAAGCAGGCAAGAACCTTTTTTTTTCAAAACATGTCTATGCATGTATCATGCAGACAAGAATCCTTTTTCAAAACATGTCTATGCATGTAACACGTCTTGGCAATACATGCACAATGTATTTTTCATATGCATGCTAAGTTCATTTATGAAATCAATTCATGCTAAACAGGTCATGTGCATAAGGATGTAACATAAGTTTATATGATATACACATAACGACAGGACATGTAACTTAAAAACTTAAAAAACATGCATTAGAAAAGCAACCATGACTCAAAACATGCATTCTCAAAGCATCATGGGTTCTTTTTAAAAGTCTAGTAGTGATAGGACACCTACCTGGTTTGATCGCGCTAGGTCCCTTGTCCTCGTATGTTCCTGGACATGGTTTAGGGGAAAAAGGTTAGCTTGGCCTATTCCTATAGGTTCTAGAATAGTTTACCTCACTACTTAGGCATTAAGAGTTTATTCCCATGCCTAAGGGCCTCCTAAGGTCCCTAACTGGGCCTTGGTATAGTCAAGTTTGCAAAGGTTTAGTGGTCTCGTGCCACTATCATGGTTTAAGGGTCATGCTAGCCTTAGATAGTCGCTTGATAAGGTATTTTATGGTTTGGGTGTGTCCGCGTCGTTGATACGGACACAACGCCTCTCACGGCGCCTCAATTGGAGTCCTAGAACTCAAGTTATGGGTATTTTAGTGTTAAGAATACATAGAAGGCCCAAAACGGGCCCTGCGTCACCGCTCCCTGTGTCCTGGTCGAGCAGCGACCGGCCCACACATGCGGTCGCATGCTCCCTGGCGTCATCAGGCTACATGTTCCACTTACGTGGAAAGCGCGACATCATCGTCTCAGGCCCACATGAGGCAGGCGCCTGGGACACTAACGCGTCCTACGTCAGTGACGCTCGCCCCACAGAGCGCATTCGTAGACACACTAGGCCTCTGCTCCTTTTCTCGTTTGCGGGCGCGTCCATTGACGCGCCCCGTTAGTTTCCCTTTAACGCACTGGGTGCATTTTGGTTCTGTGGTGACCTGGGCATCCTTGGGATGCCCTGGTTCGACCTTGTTGAACCAGACTGCCCTAAGCACCTGCCCTAGGTCTGTTGTGGCTCCCTAGAGCCCCGTTTTGCATGGTTTCTCATGCAAAAACTTAGGGACATTCAACCTATGACTGAGGGGGAGATGGGTTTGGAGTTGTTTAAGGCGTACCTGGTTCGTGGCTGGGTATTTTCACGGTTTCTCCTCTTGCCTGCAACTCCAAGACTGGTTTTTCTTAGAGTTTTGGGCTGCCATTGGAGGCGCCTAAGAGCTCTATTTATAGAGCTTAAGGAGGGTTCTGGAGGGGGCTTTCCACCGCCATGGAATGGCGGTGGAGAAACTTACAGAATGGCGGTGGTTTCCCCCCTGCACACCAACATTCTAGAATGTCGGTGATACAGTATGTTTGGGAAGAAGGGTGTGCCCGTATCAAAACGGGCCCCTATTTTCTCAAGCCAATTCATTTTAAATTTAATTACAATTTTGCCCTTGAACTTCAAAGGGCCATAACTTACTCATTTTAACTCCGTTTTGGGTGATTCTGGTCTTGTTGGATTCCTTTTTCTGAGACGCACCTAAGGGTATCATTCTAAGGACCAAATTTCTGGGTCTAGTCAGGGTGAACAGTGAAATGACCAAAATACCCTTATCTCAAAAAGTGAACTTTTCATTACCAACATGGGATTTCAAGGTTACAAAAATGGAGTCATTACATCAATTTTCATCAAAGTATTTCAAGAAAGAGTGGCTGAGATTATTTCACATCCAAGACCATCCTAATAAGAAGCTATTTGAGTTAATATTGACCAATGAGAAGAATCCATGTATAGTTAAGGAGGAGAAAAACATATTCTCATAAGGAGAAAATGTGTTTTCCTCTTGACTGTGATTGGTTGGAAAAAGAAATGGTGGAACAAGGAGAAAATAAAGGAGGGAAATCAAGTTGGAAAAGAAAATATTTATAGAATTCTAGCCATCCACCTTAGGGCATGCTAATCATATGGATGAGAAGGAAATAAGCTTTAAACTCTATCCTATTGATGGGAGACTTTAAGGAAATCTGAACCATCCATCCTAGGGCTTAAACATGACCCAGTTGAGGAGAGAAAGAGTACAAAAATATGAAACCTTGGACACCTTTCCCTTATTGAAAAGTCAAATCAAAACCTTAAGTAGGAAAGATCTCCACCTCATTTCAATCTAATGTCTTGCATTCATCTTAGATTTCTAAACTCTAACACAACTTAAAAGCCATTTCAAACTAAATGACTTCAAAAATCAATCACTTTTAAAGTCTTTTAGAAGTAAATGACTTTAAAATTTTAGGCTTTTGAAGTCATTTGCGTCAAACGACTTTAAAAGTCCTTTCCCATAAAAAAATTCCTCTTCGAGCCAAACTAAAGAAGTCATCTTTTATTAAATGACTTCTTAAGTCTATACTTTTAAAGTTGTTTTTTCTGAACAACTTGTAGAATATTTACAACGTCATTAGTCAAAACAATGACTTCTTTATACCAACTTTAAATTACTTTTATGTAGTAATGGATGTTATAATTGATAGTGGTTCTTGTAAAAGTGCTTCTTCTATAGAGGTGGTGAATAAATTAAAGTTGAAATGGAGCCCCATCCTCAACCTTACAACATTAAGTGGCTAGACATGTTTCATGGCCTCAATTTTTAGAAATATTTTTTCAAATACATTTTCTAAATAAGTAGGGACCCCTTAGTAAAAATTTTCCTTTTTGAAATCATATATTCATAGTTAGTTCATAAATCACACTTCCAACCATCAAGCATCATTTCAAAACTTCATAATTGCATAATTATAATAATGTCAAGACTCACTAGTCATAGCCCAAACATCTTAGTCCAAGCATGATTAAACATAACAAGTATTTTGTACTTAATTACATTTTGTCTACAATTAAAATAACTAATTCTAAAGAATATCATCATTGTAATGGGAATAAAGTCCTTTGTACTTTTACTGCTACTGCTCTAACTATCCAAGTATTTTGCTCCTATACTGTTGTCTAGTTTCTCACTGCTCACTTGTAATGTTTTTGAGGGTAAGTACCACCACTTAGTAGAAAATCTATAAGATAGTCAAAAGCCACAGAAATCATATGCATGCAATGATATGACATGAATGAAATCAAACCATTTTTTACATCAAAGTCTCAATTCATTAAGTAATAGATAGGTATAGAATTATTACATAGAGTACCTATAACAACCCCAATTTTTATGAATATAATTGAATTATTTAAGAATTAAAAGTTGAAATTTTAAAAGTGGAACTAAAACTTTGAGTTCTAAGAAAATTCTTTGTTACAAAAATAAATTCAAGACTTATAACTTGGATGTTTGTAATGTACTCAAAAAATTGATCAGAATGATTGTAAGTACGTCAAATTCTAAGTCCAGATGAAAAATCCTTATTTTTCTCTATTTTATAAATAAAAGAGTAAAATAGTAATTTTACTCACAATCGAGACCTAAGACATCAAAATTTAGAATGTACTAAAAAATGCGATTCCAACGCCACTAAGTATGCTCAATTCTGAGTTCGGGATAATAAAATGGATTTTTTCCACAAAAGGGCAAAATGGTCCTTTCACACCTCTGTGGGGCCCACAAATAGATGCAATGGCCAGAAAACATGTAATTGGAGAAGGAGGTGGTAGTGGGAATCCAATGCCAATTTAATAATAAAAAGAATTGAAACATGATAATTACATACAATCATGGAAAATTAAAAATTCCCTATAAATAGCCCAAAAAATTCCCAAAATTTTTCCTAATGTTCGTCACAAGGTCCCCTACCATGCCATAAATCCCAGCTCCAAAATCCTCCCCAATCTTCCCCAAAATTTTCTCCTTTCCTCTCTTGTTCAAAAACCTCTGGGAGAGTGTCTGCAGATGCACTCAGGCAGATGATGCCATGTCTGCATCGGGAGCGTCCAGGGACACATCGACCCTGATGAGACTAGGGTTCTATCTAGGAACCTTAAATCCTATTAGCTATCCAATTCCAGCCATTAATGTTCAATCTCCATAGTCAGAGATGTTCGGACTAAGGGTATCTACAAAAGCCCTTTGGGTCCATGATGATCCAATGTCTAGATCACCAGAAAAATCTAAACGAAGAAAACTCACCCGTGTTATCACCATCTCTGATGATTATTCCATGTTATTTTGGCCACTTTGGCCATTAAACATTGATCTTAAACTGTTTAAGATCTTCAGCATGTGGAGATCTATAAAACCCCCATGGTCTCACTCCATTTCCAGCAACGGTGATGGAGTAATCAACATCTGTATATATATTCTGATGCAACAAGGGTTTTCCTGCTTTCTTCCTCTTCTTCAGGGATAATCCTTCACTAGCAAGCATAGGTAGGTGCTCTCCCTCCTTCCTAATGTTCATTCTAATAGTCCACATGTAGTTTTCAGCCTCCGGAGATCTTCCCTAGCCGTTGATCCATTAGAAATGATGGATCCAGCATGGAGGGTTGAGATCTCCTCATTTTTCAGCTTAGATACAAATTCTGAGCTGTTGGATGAGTTCCTGGGGCCCAAAAACTTTAGGGTAAGAAATCTTAGCTCTTGATGTTGAAAGATGGATGGTCTCACCCATAGCCAGTCATCCCTCTCAGATCACGGGTAAAAGGCGATAACAGGCACAGGCCATTGGTTGTCCTCTCACCCAGTATGCTCATATTTGATCTGAGTTGTCCGATAATTGTATTGAAACCTTGTTTCTTCAATTAAGTGTTCATTTTAACTCTAACTTTAGATTAGAAAGTTGTTATGAATTTTTAATGTTGTGTAGAATCTAATGGATATATTAGATTTATGTTTTTAATCGTATTTACTTGTGATAATTACTAAAATCCGTTCCAATAGTAATGGATCATGATCAAGATGACCTTAAAATGGAAATATGAACTAATGGATGGATTCATAATGTTTCAAAACTCTAAGGACCTTGATCATAGTAAAAATTATGGATACCTAGATCGATTAATAGAACAAAAACAATAAATATCAATACTAGCCCTTAAAACTGGCTGAAATCTTAAAATCTAAATTTTGATCTCAATTTAAGTCCAAATTGAGATCGAAAAGTTGCGTTGGATTCCTATTGATGAGGATAACCTACTAAACCAATAAAATCACAAGTTTAATTCATTAAATGTTCTAAATTTAAGTAGAGAAGGGTACTAACATCCTTGATCTACAAGATCTGGGATGATCAGACCATTCAAATCATTTTGGATGATGATATAATAATGTAATAACTTAAATAAATGAGTTGGATGTAATTGAATTGGCAAATCTTAAGATCTCAAAGCTTAAAAGTAGTAAAATCCATAAAAATGGATGGTAATCTCCTTGATCAGTTTGATCAAGGATGATTAGATAGTATGGATGTATTTAGATGATGATATAAAGTTAAGATCATGCGGGTTGATGGACTTGATGATGATAATTTGGGATAGATTAAGATCTATACCCTTAAATTGGATAAAATGACTTAAGATCTTCTTAATCGGTTGGATCAAGAAGGATTAGATCATTTCATGAGATGCATCAATGATCTAGTAATAAAATCACATTATGAAAATGTATAAGATCTAAAGAAAAATTAAAGATCAAGATCTAAACCCTAAATGGGATGAAAAATGAATAAAAATCAAATATGACCGTTAGATCATGATGTCATCATCATCATCATCATCCCAATTAAGGGTCAGCCACATGAATCTTATTCCTGCATTCCACTCTATTAAATACCATGGCTTCATTTAGTCCCAAAGTTTTTAAATCTTTCCTCACCACTTCTATCCACGTTCTTTTGGGCCTTCCCCTTGCCCTTTTAGAACCTACTTGTATTGCCTCACTCCTTCTAACTGGTACCGTTGTTGGTCTCCTTTGAACATGTCCAAACAATCTAAGTCTAATCTCCCTCATCTTGCTACCTATTGGTGCTACCCCTAAATTTCCTCTAATATTTTCATTTCTCATTCTATCCTTTCTTGGCTTACCACTCATCCATCTCAACATCCTCATTTCTGCGATGCTCAACCTATGAGTATGATGTTTCTTAACTCCCCAACACTCTAATCCATAGAGCATGGCCGGCCTTATAGCCATCCTATAGAATTTTTCCTTTAGTTTGAGTGGCACCCGCCGATCACATAAAACACCCGATGAACATTTCCATTTGTTCCAACCCGCTTGGATTCTTTGGGTAACCTCCCTCTCAATCTCTCCACTCTCATGGATCAATGATCTTAAGTATCAAAAGTGGTCTCTCACGGTGACCTCTTGGTTATCAATCTTGAATGGTGCTCCACTCCTACTCTCCTTGCTAAAATTACATTCCATATATTCTATCTTAGTTCGGTTAATTTTAAATCCTTTAGATTCTAATGCTTCTCTTCATAACTCTAGCTTTATGTTTACACCCTCCCTTGTCTCATCAAGTAGGACTATATCGTCTGCAAATATCATGCACCAAGGAATCTCCTCATGCAAATGTTTTGTTAACTCATCCATAACTAATGTGAAAAGGTATGGACTCAATGCCGATCCTTGGTGCAATCCGATAATGACAGGAAAATCACCAGTCATGCCACTAGTGGTCTTAACATTTTTTACCACTCCCTCATACATATCTTTAATTATGTCTATATACCCCTGAAAAACCCCTTTACCACCCAACACCCTCCATATTAACTCTCTTGGGACTTTATCATAAGCTTTCTCTAAGTTGATAAAGACCATGTGGAGGTCTTTTCTCCTCTCCCTATATTTCTCTACTAATTGTCTTAGTAAGAAAATAGCTTCCATGGTAGACCTCCCAGGCATGAAACCAAATTGATTCTCCTATACACTTGTTTCATGTCGTAGCCTCTTCTCAATCACTCTTTCAAAAAGTTTCATGGTGTGGCTCATAAGTTTGATCCCTCGATAATTATTGAACTCTGAATGTCTCCTTTATTCTTATAGATTGGTACAATAGAGCTTTTCCTCCACTCATCAGGCATTGTCTTTGATTTTATAATCTTATTAAACAACTTGGTCAACCAAACTACCCCAATATCTCCCATATGCTTCCAAACCTCTATTGGTATTGTAATAACCCCCATTTTTTTGTAAATTGATTGAGAAAAATCAATAAAGTTTGAGTTTTAGATATTTCGGGCTGAAATATTAGGGTTATTTAAAATATACTTTTTATAAAAGTATAATCAAATCATAAGACATGTAAAATTGAAATTAAACTTAGCAAACCCTTCAAAATGACTGTAAGCACGACAAATTTCGAATTCGGATGAGAAATCCTTAAGTTTTTCATTTTTTGGACAAAAAGGGTAAAATAGTAATTTTACCCAAAAATCAAAATATTCCAAAAATCAAAATATGAAACATCAAAATTTAGAATGTACTGAGAAATACGAATCCAACGCCACTAAGTACACTCAAATCCGAGATCATGGGAATAAAACCCAAAGTTTTATGCATAAAGGGCAAAACGGACTTTTTACACCATGTGGGGCCCACATGGGGCCCACATGGGGACCACCACGTCCCCAACAACCACTTTGATCAGCAGCCCATGTGAAACATGGGTCAACAAAGATCAGCTAGTCATGGGTTAGGTATGGGAGCATTAAAGACTTTCATGCCATTTTATATTAAAAAATACATATTATAATCATGAAAAAAGACCCAAAATGCCTATAAATACAACCCCAAAAATCTTCCAAAAATCCTCATACAATCCCCACGAAATTATCTTCAATCCCCTTGAAAAATTAGATCTAGGATCCCTCCCAAAACCCCAAAATTTCCAAGAGCTAAATCTTTTTCCAATTTGTTTTTTAGATTAGAACAAGAGACCTAAATTCAATTAGGCACTCTGTTCTAGATCTAATTTCATCAATTCCACCGTCCAAAACATCCCAACACATCTATTCTACAAAACCCCCAAAGAAATTTCAAGATCCAACGGTTCAAACAACGGTATTTACGCGAAAGGTGGATTTTAGGCTATATCGTCATCAACGAGGTATTTTTTTAATTGGGCATGTAAATCAAGTTTTCTCCTCAATCAAGTAAGTGGAAATCCTTTTCCTATATTTTTAGTAATGTTTTATGTAATTTTTATTTTACTGTAATTAATTTTGATAATAAAAAGATAAAAATAAAGTAAACAACAGAACCCTTAATTAGGGATGATGGAGTGCTCCGATGAGAAATCTGACTGTACCAATCGATCTAGAAGGGTCCAAAACCCCTAGGGTAGAATTTTCATCAAAATCAGAGACCTTTTGGGCCCTCAATTGCAAGAGGATTGATTGGACGGTCCAGAATGGACTGTCCGATCTCCAGATCAGACGACGCCCACGTGACGCACCGTCGAACGGCGCGTGCGATACGCGTGGAGCGTACGTTCAAGCGCACGGAAGGCGCGTCCGTCCAAAGGACGAGCGGACGTGCCCGCCGACAGCCGGTTTGCGGGGCGCGCGACGACGGCGGCGTTCCGCTCGTCCCGTCCGCGTCTGTGGACGTCCCGCAGGCGCACGTCGGGATTTCGTCCCAGCGGACGCGCCCGACGACGCCTGGTTCGTTCCGCCGGTTCGTTCCGCCTGTCGTTCCGCCCGACTAATGCGGGCCGTCCTTTCCTTGGGCCCAGATCAAATCTAGGCCCTAGGAAGGACCGTGAACTTCAGGATCAATTCTGGAGTCATCTGAACTCCAAATTGAGATCGGAAAGAAGCTATGGAAAGATTAAAACCTCTATTTTCTTATGGAATAATAAAAATGACATGTTATTCAATAAAAACTTTCTGTATTTAAGAATTAAGTTTCCAATTACATTGATTTTCAAGATCCGAGATGATCGGATCTTAGAAACATGTTTTAATAATGATCTAATACTGAAATAAAGTTATATCTATGTTTAAATTGGATATATATGAGATATATTAAGGGATCTACCCTTTATGATTGAAAAACCCAAAAGAAATACAAAGGGACCCACTTGATCAATGAGATCAAGTGTGATCAGATCCTTGGGATGGAAAGAATAACTGTTTATATGATGAAATCCAAGGAAATCAGGGATGGATTATGATAAAAATAGATCAATGTGATCTTTTGACCTTAATAGAGAAAATTCTCTAAATATAACTAAAGTCCTTAATCAAAGGCAAAGATCTAAGATCAAATGGTTGGATCATAAGGAAAGGTTTCTAAAAATGTAAATCTAATTAGTTTCATTTTATGTTATTACGTTATAAAGCATGCTAGTATAACATTTAGAGTTTATGTGTTCATTCTTATCATAAGGTGCTAGAGTTAATTTAAGTACCTTGCCTCATTTTCATTGAATGTTAAACTAAGTAGTTTTATGCTTTAAATTTATAATTCATTTATAGTGGAATGTTAGTAGTAGATTTACTTGTTATGTGATAAAAAGCATAAAACATCAAAAATGTATTCTAATGAGAAAGTAGAGTTTCATGACACAAATAAGAATGGAGTACTTTGGACTTAATTAGTAAGGGCTATAGTTAGTAGGACAATATAAGGATTATCAAATCCTTGGCCCAAATTAGGAAAGAATAATAAACCCCATGAATGACATTATAAATATTCATGGACTTAATTAAAATCCATTAGAAAGAGTACTTAGAGTAAACATGCTTATAGGAACCTTATGAAAGGTTGAGCTATGGTCATTCTAGTGAATGATGAACATAGTGGTTAAGGGGTTATCTAATAGAGCCTCGCTCTTCCCCTACCTTCGTTGACGTTTGTGAGGTCTAAACGCCTCCTTACATGAGGATTGAAGTAACCACTTTGTGTTCACCCATTCAGCTAGTAAGCCTTAGCCAATTGGAAATAAGAGGAGCAGTCTAGACTTAGGCTTGAATAAGCTACCTTCAATCAGCACATTAATCGGTTGAATAATAATAATAAGATCATAAAAGGTTAGTAAATTACCTAACCCTAATAAAAACAAGAAGAAAGATAAGGATGATCAAACAAGATCCATTAGATCTTGGATGATCAAGAACAATAAGAATAAGAACACTATATTGTACTTAGTATGTATGTTTAGTAGTATACTTATTATAGTTCATTAGATTAGATAATCCAAACCCTTGATCAAAGGTGATTCAAGGAAGAAAACCAAGATCATCCTCCATAGGGATGATCCAAGAACTGAACTTAGATCAAAGAAGAACTAGATGATAGAAGATCTAGGACCTTGATCTTTATCAACATGAGTAGATTGTCAATCAAAGGATCTATGAAAGATCAAGATCAAGGAGATGAACATACAAAGACTTAGAGATAGAAAAATACTTAGATATGAATGATCTAAAGATCATTCTAAACATCAGATCTAGTGATCAATAGGATTGTTCATAATTTATATATTGACAATATGTATGGATGTACAGATTACATACATCGGTCAAGATCATGGAAGATTGGGGAAAAGAGATCAATCCTTAAAGGTAGGAGGATTTGATGAATGCATTTACATGAGATATTCATGATTGTACTCATGATCTTATGTTGACAAGAGTAATGATAATACTTGTAGTAAATCTCTTGAAAACCTTATGATCCAACCAAACACCTATAAGATGGTTAAGGACTAAACTATAAGTGAATAGGGAACTAGAAAATATTTCAGCCCTAAGTAAACAGACATATGGTCTGATATATATATGAAATCTATTTTACATACAAGCTTGGAGGCTTGTGAGTTTGTTTTAATAGGCATGAGCCTAGGGGATGCTATTGCTAGAGGAGTTATGAGGGTTTGGCCACCCGCTCCTTGAAATTTGATGATATGATGATACCTTGCCCAATGAGAGGCTAAAAGTCGGGTGGTGGCAATTATGGGAAGGCCACCACTGTGAAAGTCTTGCCCCCCCATACGGGCAGTGACATAATATTTTCCACCGTGGTATCAGTGGTGAACATGGCAGTTATCCGAGCGCGCTAGTACGGATCGAGGCAAAGATAGCAACCTTTCGATTATTTTGCACTATGATGCATATGGGAACAGGCATAGTGAAATGCCTTATGTTATAGCATAATGAAATGCTAGGTAATTGTATATTACCAATGTTTCCCAAGAAGGGAAATTCCCAAGTATGAGATTAGGCTGTAATACTAAATTCTCAAAATAAAGAGAATTGATCACTTAGTTGGGAATGATATTTCACTATTTTCACAAATTTAATTGGTTTACCCATGAAGGGTATGTATGTATATAGATATACATAACTTACAAAATAAAGAGTATGTTTGAGGATAACGAGATTATGAAGGATTGGAATTACATTGTCAATTATTATGTTTCTTGAATCCCCTACCAAGCATTGCTTGCTGGGATATTGTACTTGTTGCAATATCTCAGATCCAGGGAAGGAGACTTAGGAGCTGAAGACTATAGAAGACTTGAAGAGAATAATCTTCAAGGTATACCCTTGAAGACATGTATTTTTATTTGTTGAGAGTTTTATTGTATGGTGAGCTTGAGTTTTGGATTATGTAATTTGGACAAGTATTGTACTAGATTTGGTCAGATCTTGTGAACCACTGGATGGATCCTGGAGTTTAATAAAAGTATATTCCTTCAATGGAATTTTATTTTGTACACAAATTGTACTTATGTTATGTATGAAGTGGTGACTTGGGTTTTCAAAACAAGTTCTAAAGAAAAGAATTTCCGCTGCTTTGTTTTGCGAAAAAATTTTACACACTTAAGGGCCCTGCCTTTCAAAATACTTTACAAATCATGTTTTCAAAAACCCGGGTCGTCACAGGTATACCATTAGGCCCCATGGCCTTTCCTAATTTCATCTTTCTCAAGGCCTCTTTTACTTCAGGTATTCTAATCCTACATTCATGTCTATAATATCCAATGTTATTTAGATTTATAGTATTTTCAATCCCTATATTCTCAGGGCCATTGTCATTTAACAATTTTTGAAAGTATATTTCCCACGTTTGTTTGATCTCATCATATTTGACTAATTCCCTTTGATCATCGCTTCTAATGCACCTAACATGCTCTAAGTCCTTACCTTTCTATTCTCTTACTTTTGCAAGTTTAAACACATCTTTCTCACCTTCTCTTGTTCCTAGTCTATTATAGAGCTCATCATATGCTTTAAGTTTAGCCTCACTTACTATTTTCTTAGCAACATTTTTAGCATTCTTATATTGTACATAGTTTTCATTATTTCTAATCTTTTTCCATGCTTTAAAATGCATTCGTTTTTCTTTAATAGCCTTTTGCACTGTTTCATTCCACCACCATGTTTCCTTTGTTAATAGCCTTTTACCTTTAGATACTCCTAAGACATCTTTTGCCACTTTCTTAATGGAATCTGCCATATTAGTCCACATGGTATTTACTTTTGTTTCATAGTTCCAATTTCCTTCTACCTTCAACTTATTTTTGAATGAGGTTCTTTTCTCTCCTTTTAAGTTCCACCACTTAGTTTCTGGATATGTATTAAGTTCAGCTCTTTTACTCCATCTTTTGATATGAATATCCATAACGATTAACCTATGTTGTGAGGTTAAACTCTCACTGAGTATCATCTTACAATCCTTACATATAGATTGTTCATTATTCCTAAGTAGAAAAAAGTCTATTTGACTTTTATGAAGTCCACTTTTAAAGGTTATTAAGTGTTCATCCCTCTTCTTAAAGAGTGTATTTTCAATAAATAGGTTATATGACAAAGAAAAATAGAGGATATTCTCCCCCATCTCATTTCGTTCACCTATACCATACCCTTTGTGTATTATATCATATCCTTCCTTATCTTTTCCTACATGGCCATTTAAGTTTGCTCCTGTAAATATGCCCTCAGTGTCGGGAATTTCTTGCACGATTCCCTCCATATCTTCCCAAAACTATCTCTTGATTATATCTTGTAACCCTACTTATGGTGCATGTGCACTTATAATATTTATAATCTACTCTCCTAGAATAATTATTATTATTATAATTCTATCACTGATTCTTTTAACGTCCACAACTTTATCCCTTAAGTCCTTATCCACTATTATTCCTATGCCTTTTTTGTTATTTTCCTTTCCTACGTACCATAATTTATACCCATCTATTTCTCTAGCTTTAGCCCCTTTCCACTTGGTTTCTTGGATACAAGCAATGTTGACTCTCCTACGTTTCATTGTGTCTACTAACTCCAAACTCTTACTTGTTAGTGTCCCTATATTCCATGTAGTGATGCGAATCTTATGTTCTGGAGATACCCTATTTACTATCGCCTTTCTCGACCTCTATGGTACGAACCCATATACACTTTTCACTGCACCTAGCTTTTGATGTAGCGCGTCACTTCTGAGGGTATGCTCTAGCAGCCCTTGCCCATTTTTCACTACACCTGGGATCCGATGTAACGCGTCGCTTCTAGGAGAATGCCCTAGCAACCCTTGCCTATTTTTCACCGCACCTGGGATCTGATGCAGTATGTTGATTATGGGAAATGCCCTAGCTCGAGTGAATGTCAATTTTTGATTCATGTCATGTTGGCATTGCGATAGTTTTAATCATGATGAATAGTTATGGCATGTTAAATTTTCATTTGCATTATTGAATGATACTATAAATGTCTTTTATTACTTAGTAGATTTAATTGTTAGATTTACTTATTATTTATTTATGCTTTAATGCTTATGTTATGTAAATTACATTAAAAATATAAGTAAATGAAAAATGGAGTTGAAGGACATTTACATGGAATGAATGACATGGACTTAATGATAGTAAGGGATATAGTTAGTAGGACAATATAAGGATTATCAAATCCTTGGCCCAAACTAGGAGAATAATAAACCCAATGAACGACATTTTAAATGTTCATGGACTTAATTAAAATCAATTAGAAAGATTACTTAGGGTTAAAATGCTCATAGGAACCTTATGAAAGGTTGAGCTAAGGTCACTCTAGTGAATGCTAAACATGGTGGTTAAGGGGCTTTTCTAATATAGCCTCACTCTTCCCCTACCTTCTGTTGACGTTTGTGAGGTCTAAACACCTCCTTACATGAGGATTGAAGTAACCACTTTGTGTTTGGCCATTCAACTAGTAAGCCTTAGTCAATTGGAAATAAGAGGAGCAGTCTAGACTTAGGATGAAATAAGCTATCTTTATCCAATAAAACATTAACTAGTTGAATAATAATAATAAGATCATAAAAGGTTAGTAAAATATCTAATCTTAATAAAAATGGTAAGTAAGATAATCAAGATCAAACAAGATCCATAGGATCTTGAATGATCAAGAACAATAAGAATCCTAATGTTGTATTTATTATGTATCCATGCATGTATGTTGTAGACAAAATTGTACAAATAATAACAGTACGTATGTATTTACAGATTACATACATTAATCATGGAGGATCTGAAGGGATGGATCATTACATGAAGGTAGGTGGAACTTTAAGAATACAAGACCTATGGTCTATGGAATTGTTGTTTTACATAGACATTATAATGCTTAAGAATGATAAAATGCTTAGTTACATTTGAATCATAATTCATGTATATGAGATAGAGATAACTGTTGAAATTAGATGGAATACATAATAAATACATGGGTACAATTTATGATTACCCCTAAACTTAGATAAGAACATAATAATAATGGATCTCATTTGTATCAAATGAGTATCCTTACACTTAATAACATTTGGTATATGAATACCAAATTAAAGGAAATGGAAATTATTTACAATAAATGATTAATCCCTAAACTTATATGAACATGGGTATCATTCATTGTAAATGAGGATCCCTAAATCTAGAAATGAAATTATATCCTTAGGATGAGGATATTGAATACAAGGATGATAATACAAATAGACATATCATCTGAGATGTACAAGAAGTATTTTAGATACAAGCATGAAGCTTGTGATTTTATTTTAAACTGACATAAGCCTGAGGATGCTATGCTAGGGAAGTTGTGGGGTTTGGCCACCCGCTTCCCAAAATTTGATGATATTATGATACCTTGCCCAACGAGAGGCTAAAAGTTAGGTGGGGCAATTATGGGAAGGCCCCACTGTGAAAGTCCTTTCTCCCCATACAGGCAGTGACACAATATTTTCCACCATGGTATTAGTGGTGAACATGGTAGTTATCCAAGCGCGCTAGTATGGATCAGACTGTAGCATGGTAGTCCTTGAGTATTTTGCATATGATGCATGGCATAGTGAGATGCCAATACTACCCTAATGAGGGAGTATTTTCCTATCAAAAGTCTGAATGATTTATCAACTCAGTATATCTGAGTATGATTATTGATGTTTGAGATAGTGACTATTTTTCATGGTTTTTGACCCCCTATATATACATATGATATAGTGGTGAGTGGTTTGGAATTATCATAGTGGATGTTACATGATAAATTATATGATAGAATGACCATATATGGTATGGTTCATGGAAATTGAATTATGTGATTCATATGGAACATGATGATTATGAATACTGTACTTTTGAATTATATGATTCCATATGTTCTTGAATCCCCTATCAAGCATAGCTTGTTGAGATATTGTAAATTTTTGAATGTTTACAATATCTTAGATATAGAAAGAAAAGAATGGAGGGATACGACATGGGAAGACAAAGGCTATACTGTTGATAAAGACTATGTAATATTGTGGAAAGGATTGGATTATATTTTGATTTGTGTATTTTGGACATAAGATGTATTAAAGGGGCTATGTATGTGAACCACTGGATCAATCTTGCAATTTTAATAAAATGAGTTTCTTTGGAAACATTTTTATACAAAATTATGTATGTATATGTCAGTGAAATGTGGCATTTGGGTTTCCTTAAAAGAATTTAAAAGAAAAAAATTCGCTGCTTAAGTTTTCAAAATGTTTGCAAAATTGGTCAACCACCATTTGAAAATGAATAACAAAAATGTATTTTAAAACATGGGTTGCCACAATACCTCTATATTTAGTAGGTTTTAAACTTTTTTTTTATCATAAAGATCACTAATCTGAATTATTTTCACATTTTGTAGGATTAGGGTGCAATTATAAAAAGCGTACTTTTGACATTCCAAACCTTCAATGATCGATAAATCAAAGTTTGAGCATCAACATAGGCCTACCTATCAAAATCAATGAAGTCCAAAAGTCTAGAATGAAGAACAAGTGTTGGTATCATTTATAGCATAGTTAGAAACACTAGAAGCATCATCAAAGCTTATTTGCACAAAAGAGGCTGTAAATATCAAAACATATCGTGGAAGAACTTTCATACATGCATGTATTCCACCACCTTTAGGGAGCTTCTAAGTGAAGCTTAAGAGTTGCACACATCAAAGAAAGCACACATGTAAAGTACACTCAAGCCAAAGCCCACCAAAGATTAAAAACCCTAACTTTCTCTCTCTATACTTCAAAATGGGGACCACCTACATGTGTACCACGAAATTTCTGTACAAAGGTAGTGCATGTCACTTAAATCCATGTGGAATAGATGAAGGGAAGAGTATAAGGAAAGAAGAGAGAGACAAAATAGGAAATTTGCAATCAGTTTTCATCAAAGTATTTCAAGAAAGAGTGGCTGAGATTATTTCACGTCTAGGACCATCCTAATAAGAAGCTATTTGAGTTAATATTGACCAATGATAAGAATCCATGTATAGTTAAGGAGGAGAAAAAAATATTCTCCTAAAGAGAAAATGTGTTTTCCTCTTGACTGTGATTGCTTGAATTTGGAACTAGTTCTAGGAATCTTTTCCCTTAACAAGCCTCATCATTGCAACCATCTATCTCTTGAATTCTCTTTATGTTTTCACTTGAATGTTATCTTAGTTTAGATTTAAATCATTAGAGTGTGTTTTTTATTTAATTTGAATCAAGTTTATGTTCTTGGGAGTGAGCAATTTTCAGATTATAGATACATGTTCATGTGCACTCTAATTTCATGTATGTTTCCATTCAATAAATAAAATTGCTTAAAGATTCTTATTGATGCATGTTTTTAAAATTGAAGTACTTTTGATTTTGACTATTATCTTGCATAAAAAGTTCCTGTTAAGTTGCTTTCCATGCTTGGTTTGATTTGAAGTTCTTAAGTGCCTGAAGTCTAGAAGTTTTTCATTCACTCTTCATGCTTAATTTCCAGCATCTTATTCATCATATTTGCTTGATTCCTTAGGAACCCATTTACATTTTTAGGTTAATTATTAAGTTCCATGATTAGAATGCATGTTAGTTAGTCTTTGATTCAGTAATTTTGGCTATCTTGTAACCTATGAACCATGCGCACCATCCCATGGATCATGCACATGGAACTTGGGTAAATCCTCTTTAAGCCTTACTTTGTTTAATTGTTTAATATTAGTTTAGCTTAATTTAGTTAGTTTTTTGCATCTTATTTTAATTTTAGAAATTTTACTAATTGATTTTTGGAAAGTCCCATTTTTAGAAAGTTCAAGTTTAGGAAAGTGTTAAATTAGGAAATTTTCCTTTTAGTAAGTTTCCTTAAGTTAAGTTGCTTAGTTTAATTCATTCTAATTTTGCATTATTTTCTTTTAATTGAATGCATGTTAGTTAGGTAATTTTCTAATTCCACTGTGTAGCTTTAATTTTTAGCAACTTTCCTTTAATTATAGTTTCTAGTTTCATGTATATTTCCTTTCTTTTGTCATTTACTTTTCTAGTTTGCATTCAAATCCAATCAATCTCTCTCTTTGGCTGAAGTTAAGCACTTTAAAGAAGATCCATCCAATATACAAATTTGTGAGATTCCTTGTTGGATTGACTTCTCTCACGTGCAATACTACATTGATTCATGCGCTTGTGAGTGATATTAAAGCTACACCATATGATAAAAAGAGAGTACTATATAAGAATCTTTGATAGCTTGTGCCCTTAGCAGATAGGCTATAGTTTGAATAACTATATTACTAGGATAGAAAACTAATATTACAAAAGTATTTAAGGAGAGCTTGAAATTAATTATTTTTCCTATTTTAAAGTTATTGTAGTTTTAATAACAAGTGGAAAAAAAATCTAGATTGCTTAATCCTTAAAAGTATCACTTTCTAATATATTTAAGTTTTGATTACTAGACTTAGGTTTAATTTATAGGATTTTATGTAGTTCTATTATTTTCAACATTTTAGGTAATTAAATTAGTTAGATAAATTGTTTGACTAGGTTAAAGTAGTTGATATAGATTTTTAATTAAAATCCATTTATTAGTAAAGTCTTTATGGATGGATCCGTACTTGTCTTGTCTATGTTATAGTGGACCCATGCACTAACATTTATTTTTAAAACACATTAGTAATCCCAAAACATATTGAAAGAATGAGAGATATGTAAAGGTTCATATACCAAACATATACTATTACATCATTGAGTAGCAGCATCCTGCCACGTGCCACAAAGACAAGTATAGTCTATACACAAGCTCGACTATCATTCTAGTTGAAAGTCTATGGCTCACACACATGATCAACTTATATACTAGCTCAACTATCATCCTAGTTGATTGTTAGCCACTCACTTACATGAATGATTTATACACAGACTCAAATATCATCCTAGTTGATTATTAGTCGCTCACTCGCATGATTGATTTATACATAGACTCAATTATCTTCCTAATCAAATGTGAGCTACTCATACACATGACTGAATGATGCACACTATCCCCTTAGGGAAAAAATCCAAATTGACAAACATGATAACTCATATAAATCAAGAAGTATCCAAATATCACATGTAGATAATTCATATGTCATAGTCAAATCACAAATCAAAATTCAGCTAGTATATAAAGATGTAGATTTTGTATTATAATACAAATCATACATCAAAAGGTATCCACGTGTCTCTGTAATAAGGTCCATGCAATGTATTTAAAAAATTCAAATTTTAATAATGAAATAAGCTCACTAATTCTAACAAAAATCCTATAGAGTCTCCTATTTTTTTAACATTGAGCATTTAACAAATGTGATTGAATCACCCAATAAACCATAAATTTTGCCTATTTGTATAAATGCAACATACATACATACCTAAAACATACTCATTAGTTGCAAAGGGTGTTAGGCCTGATGAAGGTTGGGCATGGTACCTTTAGGGAGACCTTTCTAGGAATGTACTTCCCTAGAGCACAATGGGGTGCCAAGTTGCAAATTTTTGAGGCTTACGCTTCATGGCATGACTATGGTATAGTACACTATTAAGTTCTATTAGTTGGCTCAAATTTTCCCATTGATGATCCTCACTCTAAGGGTAAGGTCCTTCATTGCATTTAGGGAGTGAGGCATTCAATTTGACACAGCTTGACAACATTCAAGTTGGAGGACTATGTCTATGCCATGGATATGGCTAAGAAGAGTAGTTTTGAGAAGTCTCAATCTTGAGATGACAAGGGAAAGAGGAGGAAAGTGTATCCTCCAGAAGTGTAGAGTGCTTAGTATCATTTTCCACACTTTAGAGTGACTAGAAAGACCCATTTTAGTTATTACCAAGAAGGTCATTCAAGAAAGATTGTTTGAGGATAGGAGCTTTTGAGGGCTAGATGGCCCCCCTATCAAGAAAGAAGGTGTTTTAGGACCTGAGAACGGGGTAGGTTATATGTTCATGGCTGGCCACTCGCATAGAGGTTAGATGCACTAACTAGAGGTGCACTACATATAGAATGGACTTCAGAGCCAAGGACATAGGGGAGAGTGTATGCTCTAACACAGCCAGTGACATGGGTGTTTTCCAAGAATCAAAGATTAATAGTGGATCAATACTGATCAAAGACAATCAAGGTATAAATGACCCAAATCATCATATAAAGATCTTAATTATCACATTAACAACATGAGAATGTCTACAGATTCCGTGATCAATGGTGGATCAAAGAAGATCAATGGTCATTTAGGCAATCTAGAGTTGGATGGCCAATATCTAACTCTAAAATTCTTGAAACATAATCTTATGCATGCGGCCAGTCATCAAGGAGTAGATAATATTATATTAAAGGAATTTAATGGTTTGGATCATTCAAAAAGTCTTTTTTAATGCAAAATTGGAAAGAAAACCTATTTCAAGCTCCTATGGATGTCTTGGATTAAATCTTGTAATGATTAAGAGGTATGGTGTTTTGCATGGTGTAGATGTATCACTTAGTGATCAAGGAAGGCCATCCAAGGATGTTCCTAAAATAGAAAGTCAAAATTTGCCCCCTGGATTACTTGTACAAGCAGTCAATGTTTGACTTGGTCAAAATCTTATTTAGTTGATTATGGAAAGTCTTAGGAAGATCTATAAGTATGAAAACTTCTATCTATTATATTAGTAGTTACTTATGTGTGAATGACAAACTTTCATGCATTAGAATATGGAGATGTAGCATAAGCTAGGATTTAGAAAATGTTGGTGGTGAAGGTTCAGTATTTAGAAAGTCCTTAAGGGCTAAGAAACTCATGCAACTTAGCTATTTTGTTTTGTATTTTAGTTGCCTATTGTGTGAGAGTTGTTCCCATCCATATATACACTCATTTTACATAAAATAGAGGAGGTTAGTTCAATTTTAATCCATCACAAGTAGTTGAAATTCACATTTTTATGCTTATGGAATTTGGACATGCTTTTCTAAGAGAGATTGTGGGCATTTTCTTCTATTTCTAGTTAGGTTGGCATATTGTATCCTAGCTAAGTTGTTTTTCTATCCTTGGATAAATTTCCAAGGTGGTGAAACAATTTGAGACTCTTATCCTTATGGTGGATTCCTAAGGTGGCAAGTTTCTTTCTTTTCTTCAATCTCTATTGCACTTGGCAGATTCCTAGAGTTGGACATTTTTTTGGCTAAATTTAATGGTGGTGATTCTATATCTATGCTATAACCAATTTTAGCATAATATTGTGGTGATGATTTCTATATCCATAGATTAACAAGTCATTTTTTTCTAAGCCTAATCAATTAATTTTTTGAGCAAATTTTATACCCAATTATCTAGTATTAACTTGGTATCAAAACAAGGTATGTGTGCTGGGTACTAAACCCACTACCTTGGCAGACTGTGTGGAAATGGCCTCCAAGTTTGAAGAAGAATCCAAAAAGGGTCAAATTACCAAGTTCAGTGGAGGAGGAAACAATAACCCAAGGCCTTTCCAGAAGAATAAAACACCTTGGAACAATTTTAAGCCTCAAAGAAATAAGAAGAACAATGCACCAAGGCCAAATAGACAGTCATGTCCAAGATGTAGAAAATTTCACAATGGCAATATCTACTCGCGATCTATACAACAACAACCACAACGATTTCCAATCAAGTGCCACAATTGTGGGGAGTATGGACATGTCGCCACCTACTATACCAAACCATTGGCGGTCAAGGAGGCAAAACTAGAAATTGCTCCTCGACACCAAGGAAGGGTCTTCGCCATCACTGACAGCCAAGCTGGACCATCCAATGCGGTGATTGAAGGTACACTACTAGTAGCAGATAACTATGCCAAAGTACTGTTTGATTATGGATCTATGCATTCCTTTATATCTTGTGAATTTGCATCTAGTATACAACTATCAGTGAAAAACTTAGGATTTGATCTAGATGTAACAACTCCAGTTGGAAAAACAGTTAAATTACAAGAATACTTGCATAATGTACCTCTAGAAGTATTGGGAAAAAGAATGGACATGGACCTCATTTTATTGAACATGGAGGATTTTGACATCATACTGGGTATGGATTGGTTAGCAAAATACTGGGTAGTTATGGACTATTACAAGAAGAAAATCATATTTAGTATACCAGGGGAGAAAGTATTAGTACTGTATGGGAAACACAATGACTTAGACAAATCCATCATCTCAGCTATGAAGCCAGTCAAACATATGTCCAAGGGGTGTCAGGCATTTCTAGCAACAGTGGTTTCCTTAGATGTTGAACAGCCCAGGATAACAGAAATTGAAGTGGTCAGGGAATTCCAAGATGTTTTTCCTGAAGAACTACCAAGGTTACCCCCACACAGAGAAATTGTGTTTACCATTGAAGTAATTCCTGGTACAACTCCAATTTCTAAAGCACCTTATAGGATGACCCTAGCAAACTTGAAAGAGTTGAAAGGACAATTGCAAGAATTGTTAGAAAAAGGGTTTGTTAGACCAAGTAGTTCACCATGGAGAGCACTAGTAATATTTGTGAAGAAGAAGGATGGGTCAATGAGATTATGCATTGATTATAGAATGGTGAACAGTGTCACAGTGAAAAATAGGTATCCCTTACCTCGCATTGATGATCTCTTTGATCAACTCCAATCTGCTACGGTCTTTTCCAAAATTGACCTTAGATTAGGATATCATCAATTGCGTATTAAGGATGAAGACATACCTAAGTCATCATTCAGAACTCGATATGGGCATTACGAGTTTCTAGTCATGTCTTTTGGGTTGACCAATGCACCAGCAGTGTTTATGGATTTGCTGAATAGAATCTTCAAGGAAGTTTTGGATAAATTTGTGATTGTATTTATCTACGATATACTGATTTACTCTACTAGTATCAAAGAACATTAAGAACACTTGCGAATCGTACTAAATACCCTCAGAACACATAAACTGTTTGGTAAATTTAGTAAGTGTGAATTTTGATTAGAGAAGGTCAATTTCTTGGGTCATGTAATTTCCAAGAATGGAATAGAAGTGGACCCCACCAAGATTGAAGTAGTAATGAATTGGGAGAAACCTTAAACAGTAACAAAAATATGTAGTTTTCTTGGACTAGCAGGATACTACCATAGATTCATTCAAGGGTTCTCTCGTATAGCTCTTCCTTTGACTTCTTTGACAAGAAAGGGGGTACAATTCACTTGGACTGAAGAATGTGAAAATAGTTTTCAAGAGCTAAAGAAGAGGCTAACTACAGCACCAGTATTGACTTTGCTAGCTGGGAATGGGGGATATGAAATATATTGTGATGCTTTAGGCAAAGGGTTAGGAGGTGTGTTGATGCAAAATGGGAAGGTCATTGCTTATGCATTTAGACAATTGAAGAAATATTAAATAAATTACCCAGTACATGACCTAGAATTGGCAGCTATAGTTTTTGCATTGAAAATTTGGAGACATTATTTGTATGGGGAAAAATTCAATGTATTTACAGATCATAAGAGTCTCAAATTCATCTTCACTCAGGCTGATTTGAACATGAGACAAAGAAGATGGATAGAGTACATCAAAGACTACGATTTTGCCATCCAATACCATCCTAGAAAGGCAAATGTAGTAGCTGATGCATTAAGTAGACAACTAAGAGCTCTACTTACAAACATCACAATTAAATCAACTTTTGTAGAAAGAGTCCTTAAAGCCCAAGAAGAAGATATAACAACTCAGGAATTGTGTGAAAAGAAAGGATTTATTAAGGGTATAGATGGGGGTATACGTTTTCAGGAGAGATTGGTGGTTCCTTCAAATACATGTCTGAGAAAGGAACTGATACAAGAAGCCCATCAATCAAAGTTTTCTATACACCCTGGAGGTACAAAGGTGTATCATGATTTAAAAAGAAACTTTTGGTGGGAAGGCATGAAGAGAGAAATAGGACAAGTTGTGGCTAAATGTCTAAATTATCAACAAGTAAAAGCTGAACACCAAAGACTAGCTGGAATTTTACAAACATTAGAACTTCTAGAATGGAAATGGAACAATATCACTATGGATTTTGTAGTGGGATTGCCAAGGACCCGAGCAGGCCATGGCATGATTTGGGTGGTTGTGGATAGGCTAACAAAGTCAGCACATTTCCTTCCAATTAGACAAAACCTATCAGTTGACAGTCTGGCTATGTTATACATCAATGAAATAGTAAGACTTCATGGGATTCCACTATCCATTATCTTTGATAGGGATGGAAGATTTACGTCGAGATGTTGGAAGAGTGTACAACAAGCCTTGGGAACCTCACTTAAACTCAGTATAACATTTTACCCCCAAACAGATGGTCAATCAGAAAGGACTATTCAAACCTTAGAAGATATGCTGAGAGCATGTGTATTAGATTGGAAAGGGAGTTGGGATGAACATCTTCCTTTAGTAGAATTTGCATATAACAACAGTTTTCAAGAAAGTATTGGTATGGCACCATATGAAGCATTGTATGGATATCCATGTTGATCACCAACCTATTGGAGTGAAGTTGGAGAAAGAAAGCTAATAAAGTTAGAACTAGTGGAACAATGTGTAGACAAGGTCAGATTGATACAGAAGAGGTTGTTAACACCACACAGTCGACAGAAGAGTTATGCAGATAAAAGACGTAGAAACCTAAAATTTGATGTGGGGGAGCACGTATTTCTAAAAGTATCACCTGTAAAAGGAGTAATGAGGTTTGGAAGCAAAGAAAAACTTAGTCCTAGATTCATTGGTCCATTTGAAATCTTAGAAAGAGTTGGTTCAATGGCCTACAAATTAGCCTTACCACCCCAACTCTCAGAAATACATAATGTCTTTCATGTGTCTATGCTAAGGAAATACCTCCAAGACGACACTCATGTACTTCAAAGGGTGCCATAAGAGCTAAATCCTGACTTGACCTTCGAAGAGAAGGAAATACGAATTCTAGACCGCAAGGAACAGAAGTTAAGGACCAAAAGCATTCCGTTAGTCCAAGTCCGTTGGCAACATTACCATATTGAGGAAGCCACATGGGAAACAGAAGTAGAAATGAGGAAGACACACCCTAGTTTGTTTGATTAAGTATTGTATTACAAATTTTGAGGACGAAATTATTGTAAGGGGGCAAGATTGTAATAACCCCAATTTTTGTAATTGATTAAGAAAATCAATAAAGTTTGAGTTTCAGAAATTTTGGGCTGAAATATTAAGGTTATTTAGAATATACTTCTTATAAAAGTATAATCAAAGAATAAGACATGTACAATTGAAATTAAACTTAGCAAACCCTTCAGAATGACTATAAGCATGACAAATTCTGAATTTGGATGAAAAATCCTTAATTTTCTTCATTTCTTCGACAAAAGGGTAAAATAGTAATTTTACCCAAAAATCAAAATATGCGACATCAAAATTTAGAATATACTAAGAAATATGAATCCAATGCCACTAAGTACACTCAAATCTGAGATCATGGGAATAAAACCCTAATTTTTATACGTAAAGGGCAAAATGGTCTTTTTACACCATGTGGGGCCTACAAGGGACCCAAAAATGAATCCTATGGGCAGTACACGTGAAGTCATGGGTCAAACAATACTAGTTGGTCTTGGGGAAGAAAAATGGAGCATAGGAGACTTCCATGCCAATTTAATAATAAAAAATTAAATATCATTATTACATTTCATCATTAAAGAAGACCCAAAATGCCTATAAATACAACCCCAAAAATCCTCCAAAAAATCTCATAAAATTCCCAAAAAAATTTCTTCACTTTTCCTAAAATTTTAGACCTAGAACCATCCCCAAAAACCCAAAACTCCCAAGAAATCTCTCTCTTTTCATTTTCTTTTTTCTTTTTAGATTGGAACAAGAGACCTAAAATCAATTAAGCACTCTATTCTAGATCTAATATCACAAATTTCACCATCCAAAACTTCCCACCATACCTTAGCTACAAAACCCCAAAATAAATTTTGAGATCCAACAGGTCAAACAACGAAAATCGCAAGAAAGGTGGATCTTGGGCCATATCTTCATCAAAAGGGTATTCTTTTAAATTTGACATATAACCAACATTTTTTCTCAAAATCAGGTAGGTGGAAATGCTTCTTGGATATGTTTACTAATTTTTTATAAAAATTTTAGTTTTTCTGTAATTTCATTTTGGTAATAAAATGGTAAAAACTAATGTAAACAACAGAACCTTTAATTCAGGATGATTGAGTGATCAGATGAAAATTTGGACCCTACCAATCAATCCAGAAGGATCCAAAACCCTTAGGGTAGAAGTTTCACAAAGATCGAATAAGTTTTGGGCCCTCAATTGATAGGGGATTGATTAGACGGTCCAGAATGGACTATCCGATCTCCCGATCAGACGAGGCCCAAAACGTCGCACGCGATGCACCATAGAAATGCTGCATGCAAAAATGTTTCTATGCATGCTGCGAACTCGATGTTGTCCCAAGCGGGACGACGGCGCTTTCATAAAAACAATGAGCGGATGCGCTTGCCTCGCGTCCCGGTTATGGGCGCGCGACGATGAGCGTTCCGCTCGTCCCGCGCGCGTCCGTGAAATTCCTGAGCAGGAGCTTCCGTATTACCTCTGCGACGAAAGCACCTGATGAACAGGGCATTTTTCCCGACTCATTTCCGCTCGAAAAATCTGGGCTGTCCATTCCGTTGGGCCTAGATCAAATCTAGGCCCTAGGAATGACTGTGAACTTCCAGATCTAATTCTAGAGTCATATGAGCTCCAAATTGAGATCAGAAAGAGGCTATGGAAAGCTTACAACCTCTATTTTCTTATGAAATGATAAAATAAAGAAAATATATAATACAAATTTCTATATTTAGGAATCAAGTTTCTAATTGCCAAGATCTTCAAGATCCGAGTGATCAGATCTTGGAGATATGTTTTAATAATGATATAATATTGAAATGAAGTTATCTAAATAGTTTATTTGGATAGATCTAAGAGATATTTAGGGATTTACCCACTATGGAAGGAAAAACCCTAAAAATTTCAAAGGGACCCACTTGATCAATAAGATCAAGTGTGATCAGATCCTTGAGATGGATGGAATGGATGTTGATATGATGAAATCCAAGGAAATCATGGATGGATTATGACAAAAATGGATCAATATGATCTTTGGACCTTAAACCCCCTAAATATAACTAAAACACTTAATCAAAGGAAAAGATCTTAGATCTAATGGTTGGATCATAAGTGAAGGTTTCTAAATGTTAATGTAATTAGTTTCATTTTATATTAATTAAAAATAGCATTTTAAATATGATTTATGTTATAAAGCATGATAGTGTAACTTTTAGACTTTAGCATGACATGTGATTAGATTGCTATCATAGGTTGCTAGATTTAATTATCTTAGGGGCATGATAGTGTAACTTAGGACCAAGTTAGTATGATTTCATGCCATTGTAACTTAAGATCATGCTAGTTTAAGTATAGTTTTATTCCATTAGGTTAAGTTACATTCATAAGGAGCATGTTAGTATAAATGTTTGTTAAATTTATATTGGAACCATGCTTTAAAGTTTATGATTTAATTGTGGTCAAATTTTATTAGTAGATTCAAATGTAAGTAGTTGTTGAGATATAATGAGCATAAATCACCAAAATCCAATCTAATTGGAAATTAGAGTTTCATGACACAAATAAGAATGGAGTACTTTGGACTTAATTAGTAAGGGCTATAGTTAGTTGGACAATATAAGGATTATCAAATCCTTGGCCCAAACTAGGAGAATAATAAACCCCATGAATGACATTGTAAATATTCATGGACTTAATTAAAATTTATTAGAAAGAGTACTTAGGGTCAACATGCTTATGGGAACCTTATGAAAGGTTGAGCTATGGTCATTCTAGTGAATGTTGAACATAGTGGTTAAGGGGGTTATCTAATAGAGCCTCGCTCTTCCCCTGTCTTCCATTGACATTTGTGAGGTCTAAACGCCTCCTTACATGAGGATTGACGTAACCACTTTGTGTTCACCCATTCAATTAGTAAGCCTTAGCCAATTGGAAATAAGAGGAGCAATTTAGACTTAGGCTTAAATAAGTTACCTTCAACCAGCAAAACATTAACTGGTTGAATAATAATAGTAAGAGCATAAAAGGTTAGTAAATTACCTAACCCTAATAAAAAAATATAAGTAAAATAAGGATGATCAAACAAGATTCATTAGATCTTGGATGATCAAGAATAATAAGAATAAGAATATTATATTATACTTAGTATGCATGTTTATTAGCATGCATGTTCTAGTTCATTAGATTAGATAATCCAAACCCTTGATCAAAGATGATTCAAGGAAGAAAACCAAGATCATCCTCCTTAGGGATGATCTAATAACTGAACTTAGATCAAAGAAGAACTAGATGATAAAAGATCTAGGACCTTGATCTTTATCAACAAGTGTATCAATGGATCTATGAAAGATCAAGATCAAGGAGATGGGCACACAAACACTTAGAGATAGAAAAATACTTAGATATGAATGATCTAAAGATCATTCTAAATATCAGATCTAGTGATCAATAGGATTTTTCATAATCTATATATTGACAATATGTATGGATGTACAAATTACATACATCAGTCATGATCATGAAAGATTTGGGAAAAGGGATCACTCCTTGAAGGTAGGAGGATTTGATGAATGCATTTACATGGGATATACATGATTGAACTCATGACCTTATGTTGACAAGAGTAATGTTAATACTTGTATTAAATCACTTGAAAACCTTATGATTCAACCAAACACATATAAGATGGTTAAGGACTAGACCATTAGTGAATAGGGAACTAGAAAATATTTCAGCCCTAAGTAAACAAACAGATGGTCTGATATATATGAAATCTATTTTACATACAAGCTTGGAGGCTTGTGAGTTTGTTTTAATAGGCATAAGCCTAGGGGGATGCTATGCTAGAGGAACTGTAAGGGTTTGGCCACCCGCTCCTTGAAATTTGATGATGTGATGATACCTTGCCCTATGAGAGGCTAAAAGTCAGGTGGGGCAATTATGGGAAGGCTACCACTGTGAAAGTCCTGCCCCCCCATATGGGCAGTGACATAATATTTTTCATTGTGGTATCAGTGGTGAACAGGGCAATTATCTGAGTGCGCTAGTACTGATCAGACTGTAGCATGGTAGCCCTTTTGATTATTTTGCACTATGATGCATATGAGAATAAGCATAGTGAAATGCCTTATGTTTTAGCATAATGAAATGCTAGGTAATTGTATATTACCAATATTTCCCAAGAAGGGAAATTCCCAGTGTAAGATTAGCTGAAATACTAAATTCTCATAATAGAGAGAATTGATCAGCTTAGTTGGGAAAGATATTTGACTACTTTCATAAATTTAACTAGTTTACCCATGTAGAGTATGTATGTATATAAATATACATAACTTACAAAGTAAAGAGTATGTTTAGGGATAATGAGATTATGAAGTATTGGAATTACCTTGTCAATTATTATGCTTATTGAATCTCCTACCAAGCATTGCTTGCTGAGATATTGTAATTGTTGCAATATCTTTAGATACAGGGACGGAGAGTTAGGAGCTGAAGACGATAGAAGACTTGAGGAGAATAATCTTCAAGGTATACCCTTGAAGACATGTATTTTTCTTTGTTGAGAGTTTTATTGTATGGTGAGCTTGAGTTTTGGATTATGTAATTTGGACAAGTATTGTAATAGATTTGGTTGTACTGTGAACCACTAGATGGATTCTGGAATTTAATAAAAGTATATTCCTTCAATGGAATTTTATCTTGTACAAAATTTCTACTTATGTTATGTATGAAGTGATGACTTGGCTTTTACAAAACAAGTTCTAAAGAAAAGAATTTTCGCTGCTTTGTTTTGCGAAAAAATTTTACACTCTTAAGGGCCCTGCCTTTCAAAATACATTACAAAACGTGTTACAAAAACCCAGGTCATCACACCATATCTTTGGCAAACCCATTTTTTGGTGTGCTTAGGCTGCACTAGCCACCGAGGCTTTCCCCTTTTCCTCATCATCCCTAGGCGCTAGCATAGCTAGGCTTTCAAGCCAGCTGATGTGCTCTGTTCCCCCTGATTAGATCAGGTGATGGCCAGGAATTGGAAGCCACCTAACGACCACCATCCCTACTAGTTCCCTATGTTTCCCTGTCACTAGCACAACTCAGTTTTCAGGAGTTCTTGAGTTTTTTCAACGGCTAGGATCGAACAGCACTAATCCAGCCACCAATCACCATCCCCCCCTATTTTCCCTACTATTTCACAATCACCTAAGTTGGTCGCCTTTGGCTTAGTTGGACAAGACCCAGTTTAACCCTTGACCTTCAAACCTGGATTATGAATAATCTAGTAGGAGTTTTGGAAATTCAAGAGTACCCTCATAATCTTTGGGACACGAGGACCAAAACCCATCTTCCCAATTCTTGATCTGAGAAGATCCAACCATCGAATTTACCCGACCATTGATCAAGGGTCAAATCATTGAATCTGTGATGATATGACTTCGTTTTTCCAATCCATATAGTCTATCATGAACCTTAGGAAGTGTAGATCAAGATTTTTATGAGAGATTTAGGATCATAGACTTGATTTGAGAAGATTTCACTGATCTTGATTGATGGTCGAGATCGATCTAGTATCCAGGTATGGAAATTGATCAAGTTCTATGATCGTGATCAATGTAGCTTATTCAATTAGATCATTCTGTTAGAAGCTATTAATTGATTGTTTGATTTGGAGGGTCTAAGTAAAAATGAGGATTTTACCAGGGTGAACGGATGGCGATCAATGCTATTGAAATTGAAGAATGCATCACACGAGGTAGGTGGAAATTTAAGACGACATGTCTAAATAATAAGATGCATGTTCTAAACATGATCTTATTTCTAATTATGGATGCTATGAAACTTAAATGGTATGATTGATATTTGACATGCTTTAAATTGTAATGATAAAAATAATGTTAATTAAAAGAATTGCATATTATAATTGATGCTTATAACTTGTACATCATGTATGTGAATTGTGAAATTATGTTTATGGTATGTGGGTACCATGTCAGTATTGATGATGTATGAGTTTAGGTTTATAGGATACCTCCTTGGTGGGTTATCACCAAATAAGTGAGGATGTTATTCTATGGAATATATGAATAGGCAAATTACCTACAATTATGATTATTTTACATCCGGGCATGGAGGCCTGATAGTTTTGTTTTAGACAGGCATAAGCCTAGGGATGCTATGCTAAGAGAGTTATGAAGGCTCGGCCACCCGCTCTCTGAAAATTATTATGTTATGGATACCAAACACTATGTATTACTAAAAGTCGGTTGGGGCAATTACGGGAAGGCCGCCACTCTGATAGCCATGGTCCTCCCATACGGACATGGATATTGTGATTTCCATTGAGGATGGTATAGGTGGATTATTGAGCGGTTATCCGGGCATGCTGTACAAATTCTGACTACATGCATAGTAGTCCTTATATTTGATGCACTATGATGCTTATATGATGGCATTATGAGATTCCTTATATGATATGGCATGATGATATGCCTTATATTGTTTTCCCAATAATGGCTAGAGTATTGTGGACCTTGTATAGTGAGGGGCATGAGGATTATATTGATATATCAGCAGAGGCTGGATGATTATGAACTCCACATGATGAGGGGTATGATTCTGAAACCTAGTATAGTCTGGGAATGTAAATTAGATGATATTGATTATATTCATAATTTTGTATGTCTTTTAACAATTTTCATATATGTGTACATATGCTATATGTATATGATTGAGGGTGTTGTTTCATATAAGTTTCATATGGGTATATGAATGGGTAGAACTATTATGCAGAGTATGGTTTATGGAATTGGATTAGTTTATTTAGATAACAAATAATAATTAAAGATGTTTGATAAATCAATGGATTACTTATAATTATGAAACATGTAGATATCAATAATTATGAAACATGTTAATAATTGATTCATCAATGGATTGTTAATGATTATGAAACATGTAGATATTTGGTTTATAAATGGATTATTGAAATGTGAAACATACAATAAATCCCATTCAATAAAATTACCATGAAAATGAATATTCTAATTACTATGGAATAATTAATGTATCTTAAGATTTAGCATGCTTCTTAAACTCCCCTACCAAGGATAGCTTGCTAAGATATTGTAAATGTTTTATGTTTATAATATCTCAGATGCAGATAGACAGGAGAAGATGTACACAAGAAGAGGAATCTAGCAACCATACATCTGCGCTCAGGTATATAATTTATTTAAAGCTTTTGTATTGTGTAGTTTGTAAATTGAATTGTGATATTGGACATTTAATATAATGCTATAAGGGCTATACAAGTGAGCCAATGGATGGGTCCTATTTTAAGAAATGAATTTCTATTTTCTAGAAAACTCTATAGTGTGAGTATAAAGGTGACATCCAGGTTTTTGGAAAAATGAATTTAAAAAAAAAAAATCTTTTGTTGTTTTTGTATTTTAAAATTTAGAGGCACACCACCTTTTGAAATAAACACAAAAAATCTTCATGAAAAGCCTGAGGTGTCACAAAGACCGCCCTTTAGGCTCCCTCTTTTCCCCTTAGGGAACATGTGTCCCCATGCGTGACCACTCTTTGGATCTTTCAAGCAACTAGATGCAGTCTAGGCCCACCATCATAAGGGGCTATGACTCTGATACCAATCATGATGGCTTAGGCTCCAACAATAACAATATTGTTCACTCTTGCTGAAGCCTCATAAATTTTCTCTTCCTCGTAGGAAAAAAGCATTGTTACTGGGGATACTACCCGAACCCTTGTAACTAGCCTAGGCTTCTTCTTCCCAGGCAATGTGGGATTAAACTCTTAGGATCACCCAAAGCTTGCCATCCTAACTACTAACAATGGTAAACAATTTTTGTTGTTCACACACACCACATGTGGATCCGTGGGGCAAAGCATCTAGGATTTTTTATTGTGTTAAAAATGATAATGATACTTGTTTTGCATTCTAAACTTTTGATCTTTATTAAATCTGGTAGTTGAGCCCATTTTGATGCTCAAACTTTGGATTATACATCATTTAGGGTTTGAAATACCAAAAATATCCATTTTTACAATTGTTTCCTAATCCTTCAAATTGTGAAAATAACCCTAAATGGTGATCTTTATGATAAAATAAGGGCTAAAATCTACTAAATATAGAGGTGCTCTATGTAATTATTCTATACCTATTAGAGTGATCCTAACACAACATTAGGGAGCAACACTTATTAATTCCTAAGTATCTTAAATGTCTTAAAATTTTAATTTAAAATTTATCTCAAATAAAAAAAGATAGAATTGCCCTTAATACAATTTCTTTATTCAATTTCATTACTTTCATAATGAATACTTGGAATTAATCCTTGATTCATTATAGTTAGGTTTCACATAAAATATTGAGGATTTGATAATCTATGTAGTTCTAATGATCAATGATTTTTTAAGTTGTTTTCAGAGAAATCACATGTGAGAAAATGATCATAGTTTCAATACACTTGTTTTATTATAAAGAAGAATAACTAATGTCAAACACTAATACTTGTTTAGATGATCTCTACTCCTAACTATAAATCATAGCTAATTCTCTTAATTCAATCTCATTCATTTGATCATTTCATCATCTTATTTAGTAATCTTTTAGTGTAAATCTTTTAAGATCATTAGAGTAGAATAATTTGGTGTTTGAATCTCACACAATATCCTCCTTGTGGATTCAACCTTGCAACACTACAATTGGCTAATTGTGCACTTGCAGGAAAACCCTTAACAAGATTTTAGTGCCATTGCGAGGGAAGTGATCATGTGGCCAAAGTGCCAATGGAATATATTTAGAATAATCAAATTAGTTATTTTTCTTTCTAGAGGAATTATAGTGAGGTTGACCTATATTTTATTTTAAATGCAAATTCGAGGTTGTAATAATATAGGTGAAGGGTAAACCATCATTGCTTGGAAGCTTAGGTGGTTTGTAAACATTTAACCCTTATACAAGAAGACTTTATTGCAAGATTCCACTATAAGGTCTACTCAATCTTTTATATTTCCTACATTTAGGATTTGCATTATTAAAGTAGTTTTACATAATTGTTTGGTAGTATAATTCACACACACACACACACACACACACACACACACACACACACACACACACACACATCATTCATCTTTTAATTGTTGCATATTTTCTAAGATGTTGCATTAGTTTATTACTTTTCTTGCATTTTTAGGGCTTATTTATCTGCTTTAAAGTGATTTAATGTGCCACGACAAATGGAAATCGATTAGTAACGGCATCATATCCTACAAGATTAAGGGTGAATTTCATCACCATGCCTTGGCCATCTAGGTTAATTGTCACCTTTTGCATACCCTCACCTTTAAATTTTAATTAAAATCAATTATAAGAGACCTCTATACCCTCACCTTTAAAATTTAATTAAAATCAATTACAAGAGACCTATAGAGGCTTTGAACTCAGAAGAATGTCTTGGAAGGAAGCGAAGTACTATCACTCCAGTGGCCTCAAGTTAAGTTACTACTTTGGTATTTAAACAATTAGCACTACCAACACATTCTATGACTCAAATTACCTATGGCTAACTAAGGAAGGAGTGACGTGGTTGATTTAGCAAAGATATAATTGGTATGCATTAGGACAAGTCTAAAAGAGAGGAGTTGTTTAGATTAGGATAATCTAAAAGCTACTCCACTTGCAAAAAATTAAGATAATCAAAATAACTTTCAACTTGTTACTAATGGGTTTTTAATCGTGTTCTTTATTTATGCATCATCTTAAGTTACTACATTTAGTATAGTTTTAACAAAACTTTCATTGTATACAAAAGAAAGTCCTTTCATTGTATCCAAGGTAAAAAAAAAAAGAACTTCCATTGTATACAAAGTTAAAAAAAAAAAAAAAAATCATTTTATGAACATTTGGATATGCAATGAAACTGGAAGGTCTACAAATCCAGTATGCCATCCAACTTAACCCTTTAGTGACTTACAAAAGGTTAACATGATAAATTTAGTGGTGCAAGATCAATTTAATCAATCTTCCTTTTAAGATCCACATGTGTCCTGTTTGGCCCATGAAGTAATCAATTTAATCAATTTTTGAGGTGGAGGAATTATATTACTACCTTGTAATACTAAAAATGGGAGATCATCAATATGGTCCCACAACATTCAAAATTGTGAAGCTCTACCATGACATATTATTACTAAAATCTAAAATTTCACAGTAGAGAAAATATATAAACTACCACAAGATTCTAAAATGGCATGAGAAAGCGTGCCATTTCATTCTTAGGGTTAGGATTAGAAAAATTAGTTGAACTAGTTAGGTCTAAGAAAGGTTAGCTTAGTTTTAGGCCATGTCTGGTTAAAGAAGTTAAACTTAGCACTTACTAGGAGGCAACCCAAAACTTTTTAAAAAGGTATCATTAGTTTGCATTACCCATTCATCATTTAAGAGCCCTATGTTTTCACACATTAGGTACAAGGTTTCATTTAGGTGGGGGGGTGTAGATACATATGAAGATTTTGAATTTTCTTGAGCTTTAAAAAAAAATATTTTAAGAGAGAGTTCCCTTACTATGATGAGAATTGGATGCTTAGAATTTAGTAATTCTACTATCTTCCCCTCTTAATGGAGGTCTATATGATTAGTTTGCATTTTACTCATGTGTGGAAGCATTTTATGAAGGGAAGGTTAATTCTTGAAAAATAAATACACATTGCACATGGTCAAGACTAATAAAGAGATATGTCTTAGAGACTCAGAGGAAAATTAATGGAGACTTAGAACCTAGTAAATTTAGAGACTATCTTCTTTCAGAGAGCTATAAGTAATTCCAAGATTTTCTTCAACATACATCACTTATGTGATCCTATTATCCTTGTTTTGGTTAACTATCAAGAATAAATAGGAGTAATAGCTTTCTTTCTAGAAACATTATTGAATCTAATAGGCTTTAAGAAACTTAGGGAATGATATAGGCCATCCATGTTCAGTGGGCGATATAAAACCTACCTACTATATCATACCACTAGTTAGTCATTTGAGCCTATTATTAAGTTTCTCTTTCATAACCCCAATTACCTTAACCCAAAATAAGCCAGTAAAATAAACATCCATTACCCATTATCAAAGTGAGTATAGTTAGTAGAAAAGTTTAAAAAAAAGTACAAAAGTTAAAGAAGTGAAAAATATCAAAGTGTTTACATAGAAAGAAAGAAAAAAAAAAACTTTGCCTCAGAGAAAAATAAATACTAATAAAAGAAAGAAAAAGAGTATTGTTAGAAAAAATAAAAGAAAAGAAAAGTGATTAAGAAAAGAGAAAGGAAAATACAAAAGAGATATTCACTTCAAGTACAACCAAAAGAAAAGTTGTCCTAAGAGATATTCATTGAATATCTCTACTCAATTTTGAACCTTTGAAATCCTTATACCATTCTTTTCTAACCCATCCCAAGCCTACATTTTATCCCAGTCGAAGACCTGTGGACCTTAGGTGGAACATAGCTTTAAAAAGAATATAAAAAGAAGAAATTAAGGTAAACTACCCCTATTATTCGTGGTGATAGCAACCACTCTTAAGGATCACTTTCCTTTACTTTGTTAGCACTTAAAAATTTATGCGAACCATTAGCCTTGTTGGATTCAGTTACATAATGAGAGAAATATGTTTAAACCCTTATTTAAGAGCTTCATTTTTTAGAGTATGCCTATGAGGGTTTGAGGCTTAGATATATTTGCAATGAAATTGAAGCATATCCAGTTAGAAGTCATGACTTATGTGATTGTATACACACATGCACTCCGAGAGATAACTAAATGAAATGTCTTTAGTATGTGGATAATTTGTTGAATTGTCAATCATTTCTATTAAGTTGCAAAAAACTAGTAGATTGCAATGAAAGAAGATTCTCTTAGATAAAATAGGGGACTCAACCTTAAGGAATTTTGTGGATATATTCACTACAAACCCTTGTGAGGCATAACTCATCCACTAGGGTAACCTAGAGGTTTAAGGGCTTGTTGCAAGTGCTAAATACAATCATGAGTACCTATGAAAGTGGCACTTTATATGTGTCTTTGTAAAATGATTTTTAACATGTTTTTCTCAAGACTAGATAAATGATGATTGGGGGGTGTGATAAGTGTCTAATTTTTCATAAAACCCATCCAATTAATTACCCATTTGTTATTACTTATAGGAGTAAATTAGGGTTTTAAACAAAAATTTGTAACACATGCATTTTTTGCCAAAGGAAGAAAATTTTGATATTTTTTAGGCATACAGGTTAATTTGAGGTAAGTATATGATTAATCATATTTATAGGATTTAATTATTGTTTTTTAAACTTTTGTAGGAAGAGAGATGATGATCTGACGATTGAGATTGATTGAGATGAATATTGAATATCAAGATCAAAAGATAGAGTCAAAGCCTAAGAGTCAGCAATCCAACATGAGATCAAGGTCAAGGATGAGTAATGGATGTGCTCAAAGGAGCTAAAGGTGGCCAAAGTGCACCCAAAAAAGTAAGTCATTCATTTCCACCACCTTTGCATGGGAGTCATTCAAGGCACCTTAGGCATTAAAGCCATGAAAAAAGGTGATAAACCATACAAGCTACTCAAGCCTTGAAGCCAACCATTGAAGCCACTTAATCCACTAAGGAATGAGCCATCAAGCCAAGTAGGAGTGCCACATGGAGTCACACAATTGGATGATCAATTCAGGCAACTTTCCTAAGTTAATAGTGTGATTTTTAAGGAATTTTGTGAGATTAATGTAAAAGGTAATATGATCATGCATTAAGGAATCCATAAAGAGAGAAAAACCCATTTTCCTAATCCATTTTATAATCGTAATCCACCCACCTTACTAGGGTTCTATGTTTTCAAATGAAGGAGGGAGAAACCATTCAAGAGGAGGATGCACCCACCTTTCCTAATTAGTGATCGAGTGGTTTCCTAAATAGGAAACCTTAGATCTACTTCAATAGAAACAACTTTAAAACCCTAGATCTTTATACATCTTTCCTAAAACTTATTGCTTATCTAGTTCCTTAACTTTTCATCAACCAAACATCTCAAAATTAGAAGGGAAAGTTTCACTTACCTTCTAGGAAAAAAAGCCTATATCCTTTTTAAAATTAGAAACTAGTGAGAGAATCCTTTGCTCTATCAAAGAGATGGACTTCCAACTTCTCATAAGGACCCCCTAGAATTCCTTCTACATAGGATAGGTGTTTAAAGCATATACGATCTTAGGTGATGGTTATCATGAATCATAAGGTTCCTAAGCATTATCAACAGCTAAGAATAGCTAGGATATCTAGAAAAAGATGTCATTCATTTAATGAGAATTATTTCAAATATTTACATTTTAATTTGCCCCTCATATATTGTTTTTAGCTCAAGCGCCTTCCTCACCATTATCGTGGATCATAAGGTTACTGAGCATTATCAATAGCTAAGAATAATTAGGATATCCAGAAGAAGATGTCATTCATTTAATTAGAAATTTTCAAATATTTACATTTTAATTTGCCCCTCATATATTGTTTTCAACTCAAGCACCTTCCTCACCATTATCACAAACATAATCCTCATTTCCACCAAGTACATTGATTGATGGGATTATTTTAATAGTACAAGGGTAATATATTATAGTATCGCCTAGGTCCTCTTCATCATAAAAGTCCATTGGGGAGGATGATAAAAATAGTTGACTATCTCTTATCAAATCCGTCTTGCACATAAAATACTTGTCTTGCTTGCCAAAATAAGCTAATCATTTTTACAAACAATCTTATTCAGGCAAGCTAATGTCAATCCAAGGGCATCAATTTTAATGTTGTCTTTCTTGTGTTCCAATAATCGCCCATAAACACAATCACAATTTTGTGAGTATAATCCAACACTCATATCTTTCGTATAACCTAGTAATAAGTATCATCTGCCACTACTGGGTTGTCATCCTTTGAACAAGAAAAGAAAGTAGTAGTAGCAACTAAGTGACCCCATTGTATTTGTTCTATTGCAAATGATAGGTGTCTAATTTTACATAAAAATCACCTAATTAGTAACTTCTTGAGGTAAAATAGGGTTTTTCACCAAAATTCGTAATACATGCGTTTTTTACCTAATGAAGCAAAAGTTTGTTATTTTGTAGGTCTAGAAGCAAATTCAAGGTATGTATATGATCAATCATATTTTTCTAGAATTTAATTAGAGTTTTTCACTTTTTGTAGAAAGTAAGATGGTGATCTAACGGCCAAGATCATCTTGTGGACAAGAAATGGATGCCATTAAAGGAGCTAAAGGTGGCCAAAGTGTGCCAATGAAGTAAGCCATGCATTTCACCACCTTTGCATGGGTCGCATGTAAGCCACATTATCCATATAAGCCATGGGAGAAGGTGACAAGCTAAGGAATCCAAGCCATTTAAGCCACTCAAGCCAAGGGATTGAGCCATGACTCCAAGCTAAGAGAACCATCTAAGCCATCCTTGAAGCCTGGCCAACGGAACCCTCAAAGTTAGCCATCAATGCCATTAACTAAGCTAAATGGAAGGCTAGAAGTGGAGGAAATTAAGAGGATTATCCATGAGATTCTAAGGGATATTTTGAAGATAATTAAGGGAAATTTCATTAGGATAAGATGACATGTGGACCAATAGGATGAGACCTTTCTATTTTTTATCTTTATCTATGTTTTTCCTACTTTTTTCTCACTTTTCCCCTCATCACCAAATATCACCACGAATTTGACGTTTCATTCAAGAGTCCTACCATTCCAAGACTCCTTCACATTTCTAAACTCTCATTCCAACCTTTCCCACTCAATACCCTACCCCTAAGGTCATGTTCCTATGTTTTTTACCTTTTCCTAAGTTAGGAAACTAGTCATCTATATATAGCCCAATGTTCCATTCGAATTTTCCAATTAGAGGTAGGTGACACACCTTGAAATTAAGCTTTCCTTTGGTGTAATTTCTTGTTGGACTTTGGGATTCCTTATATGATTTTATTCCTTTGATTTTCTAGTTATTGTCTTGGTTATTCACTCTCCAATTCAAGTTAGTAATTTGCTTGCTTTCACTTAGTTTTCATTGCTTAGTTTCCGTTATTTTGCTTTCTAGTTTTGCACCTTTGTTTCCATTTAGCTATCTCCTTTCTTCTTTACCTCAATTCTAATTGTTTTTCTTTTTTATTCAATCAATATTTAAGTTAGTTATTCTCTATTAGTGATAGCTAAGAGAATAGAAAGCTTAAATCCTTGATTTTCCCACTTGAATTTCATGTTTTCCACCCTCTTTTTCCCTTAGTTTTAGGTTATTTTCCCTTAATTAGTTCACCCACTTAGCCATTGGTTTTATCAAATTAATTTTTGGGTTTTTTTTTCCATGTCATTATACTTTAGAAATTGAGCTTTATATTAGAATTTTGTTGTTATTTAGATAGGATTTTAGGCTTTAGAAAAGTGTGTAATTTCCATTTTTGTAGATAGTTTTATGTGCACAAATTTGATGTAAATTGGATATGATTCAATGAATTTCTTTGGGATTTCTTGTTATGGAATGTTTCTTTTAACAAAGTACTTAAGATCTGGGTTGATCCTTTGCACAAAAGTTATGGTATCAATAGCTTTCTATTGCTAGTTTTGTTGGCTGATCTTAAGTACTAAAATATGAAAATTGGTTTGTCCTTAATTTTGTGCTTTGATTCGAGCCATCAAAACATCTTATTTTCCTGAATTCTTAGGTATACATTTAAATTTTCATGTTTTCTATTAGATCTCATAGTTAGTTTAAATAGAAACTCACTGTAGGTACATTAAATTTCACCATCTTTAGGGCTCCAAAATCATGCACACAGTCCAAAAACCATGCACATGGTTATAAATCCCATTCCTTATTTTGCTTAGTTTAGTTGCTTAATTTAGTTTTTGTAGTATTTAATTCATGGTTTGAATCTTATTTTAGGTTTAAAAAATATTCTTTTTGAAATTTAGGAATTTCTATCTTTAGGAAGTTTTAGGATTTAGAAAGTGTTAAATTTAGAAAGTCTTTTTAGTTGTTGTTTCCATTCATATGCATGTTTCTAATTTCTTGTTAAAATTAGTTAGATCTTATTGGTTACTTGTTTTTACATGTTATTTAGTTTTAGAAATTTTCCTACTTGGTTTTAGAAAGTTTCTAGCTCTAGTTTAGGAAAGTGTTAATTTATGAAAGTTTTCCATTTTCGTTTCCTTAGTTCAGGTTTCCTAGATTAATTCATGCTTATTTTCCATTTGTATCCTTTAGTTAAATTCCTATTAGTTAGGTAAGTTTCCATTGTAATTTCTTAGATTTAGTTTTTAGAAAGTTTCTTTTGATTCTAGTTTCTAATTCCATGCATGTTACTTTAAATTCCTAATTTAATCACATTTCTATGTCTTTGGTTGAAGTTAATCAATTTGAATAAAATATAATCCATTGCAAATTCCTATTAGTTAGGTAAGTTTCCATTGTAATTTCTTAGATTTAGTTTTTAGAAAGTTTCTTTTGATTCTAGTTTCTAATTCCATGCATGTAAGTTTAAATTCCTAATTTAATCACATTTCTATGTCTTTGGTTGAAGTTAATCAATTTGAATAAAATATAATCCATTGCAAATATGTGGGTTCCACATGGGATCAATCTCTCTTGGGTGAAAATACTACATTGATTTGTGAGCTTATGAGTTTTAATCAAAACAACAATAAGTTTTTGACGTTGTTGCTGGGGAATTGCAACAAATTTGTGGTTGGATCCTTATTTAGATTGTTTATCTTTAGTCTTAATATTAGGTTGCATTAGGTTAGGGTTTTGCATCATAATTGCTTATTTTGTTAATTTCCTCAAAATTAATCCTTCTTAATTACTTTGAGAGAGAGGAATTTGGCAAAGGAGCGTGTGATGACCCGGGTTTTCTCATGCATTTTTAAATGCAATATCTAATTTCCTAAGGCGGGATGCATCCCTATTTGAAAACCATTTTATAAAAATCATGCAATGCAGCGAAAAATCTTTAGTTTTTAAACTCATTTTGAAAACCCCGAGTGTCATTTGCTTTCATAACAATCAAAGTAGTTGTTGAAAAACTTCAGAAATCATAATTGTTTTTCGCCAAGTCTATCTAGTCACAGCACACAGTCCAACTATAAATAAATACAAATACATGTCCAAAGGGTAAAGAGTTTACTCACATGTATAGTTGTCTCCTTTGTTTATTCACTTGCTCGTAGCACTAATATCTCCTGAGACGTCTTCTATTTGTGAGTGGAACTATCCTGAAAAATGTTAAGGATATGGTGAGTATATACTATACTCAGTAGGAGTCTATCACTACTAGTTTTACAATGCATGATATGTTTAAAATCATATGCTCTTTAAAACATGTGCATGTTCAATATCGATATTAAAAACCATTGTCGAATCGGAATACTGACGACTTAAAGAAATAACATTATCCAAGTCAAAAGTATCAATATCATAAACATAATGATATGCATAAGAGGCTCAAGTGAATCCAACTCATGGATATCTGGTATGGTCGACCAACCTCATGTCATGCCATATGCAATGTAAATAAATCCTCAAACCATAAGGTCCAACTATGCCCACGACCTCATCGCCGTGTGGTCCCCGGGTACCTGAGGACATAGGGTCATATGCCTCCACGGGACATATGACACTTTGACCCAGTGCCGTGACACCAGTGGTAGCCCCCTGTATCACATGCAGTTGAAGCAAGGACGTTGCCCTTTTTGGGCATGGTACCCATCCACCTAATAGTGGTAGAGGCTGGAGGCCAACCCAAACCTCTTGGCATAGCGCCCGCGAGCTTATCAGCCCAAATCATATCAGATCAAACAAGCGAAAACCTCTTTTTCAAAACCTGTCCTCTTTAGGTCCCTCACAACTACCTAGCCCTCACAACTGCCTACCCAGCGTCTTTTGGGCACTCCAACGTCTTTTGGTAACCCTCAAGGACATGCAATCTTTCAAAAACTCAATGCTCACAAATCATGCAATATATGCATTTGTTTGCAAAACATATCTATGCATAATGTATATGCAATTATTTGCAAAATATATCTATGCATAAAGCATTTATCATATGTATGCTGAACAAGTTATATAACTTATACTTAAAGCATGCATAAAACAATCATGGCTCTTTTAAAAAGTCTAGTAGCGGTAGAGCACCTACCTCAAAGTCTCCTAGAGTAGCGTCCATATCACTCAACCCATTCCTGGGTCTCATTTATAAACTCCTGGGTATGAATGGATACAAGGAGTCCTTATTAATTTCAATCTATTTAGGCATTAGACTACTAGCTTTTCCTTTTAAGGTCTATGGTCCTTGCCTAATTCATTGTCAGGCTAGATCCTATGATGTGGATCTACTATTCAATAGTTAAATTCTATAAATGGTCCTATGATCCTAATTTTTAAAGTCTCATTAGGTCCGTGTGTCCCAGTTCTTAGGACACCCGTGCATCCTGGTTGAACCGCAACCGGCTCACGTGCGTGTGCGCCTAAAGGCCGTGCCAGTGACTGCGTTTTGCACGTGCACATGCATGCTCAAGTGACGCGCTATGACGCGCATCATCGCACGAACGCACCTTGTAGCATGGCGCGTCTCAGCTCCTAAGGCACCCTGTGCATCCTGGTCGAGCTAGGACCCATGCCCCATGTCACGTGCACACCCGAAGGCGGCACCTGGGACAGTGTACGAACTACCGTATGCCTGGAACCCATCCCAGGTACCCAGTCCCAGGCGCAGGTGGAGCAAGGCGTCCCTGGGACATCTTGTTCGTGCAGGGCCGTCTGAATTGTCTTAGACCGTTTTCCAACCAGGAAATCTGGCTGGAGAAAGGCCAAATCCGGCATGGATCTTGGGCCTCGGGGAAGTGAAACGGAGAGACAAGGTAAGGAGGGGCTTACTTGTAGCCTGGGGACACCTATCGCCGAAAAACTCGAAGAAGGGGAAAAACCCCAATGCCCAGATCAAAAAAGAGAAGAGAGGGGAAATGGGGAGACGAGAACAGCATGGCCGGCCTGACTTTGGCCTAGCATGGCCGGCCTGACTTTGGCCTGGCCATTGCAGGAAAATGCAGAGGAGACGGGTTTCCAATTTTTCCAGAAACCCCAGTCTCAAACGACTAGAAAAAACGTGATTTTGAAGAGGGGGGAGATGGGGTATTTATAGGGGAAAGAAGGCGGTGCCCCTCAATGGCGGTGCCGCCATTTCCCTGGTGTTTTCTAGAGAAATCGTCAAAGGGGGGTTTTCTGGAGAGGTCTAGAGGTGGAAGACGACAGGGGGTGCCGTTATCAAAATGGCCCCCTGCGTTTTTTAGTTTTTTCGTTTTAGTGTTTAAATTTCAGAACTGCCCTTGATCTTTAAGCGGCCGTAACTTCTTCATACGAACTCCGTTTTGGGTGATTTTTGAGGTGTTGGTTTCCATTTTTCGAGTAGAATCTAATGGTACCAAGTGTCCTTACAAATTCCTTCATTTAGTATTTTAAATAAGGTAAAACATTTAACACATTTCATTTCGTATAGAATGATCAATTTTTGTTAAAAATAGCGTAAATTGCTCGGGCATTATAGAGCGGCTTCATAAACTTAGGATTTAATTGCTTTCTTAGATTAAGGATTTTATTTTATTTGAGTGAAACTTATAGTGTGGCCCATTGTAACTTGCAATTTCAATTTCAATTTTAAATGGGTTGTATTAAATAAGGCAAGTGTGTAGTAAGGAGGCCCACATTTGATCTTTGTCAGAAAACCCCACTGTAAGTATCTCTCACTTTGTTTTTAGTTTAGGTTGCATTTGGTTGACAGTGTAATTCATATAGATTAGGATCATTCATCTTAATTGTTGAATCTTTATTTAGTTTTGTTGCATTAGAGAGCACCCATCTAACCTTGGTTGGATAGTACATAGGCAGCATTAGTTTGTTTCTTTTGTTTTGCATTTCATATTTAAATACTTTAAGGTGGAATGAAATTAATGTAGAAAAGGCTCCATAGAAACCCTTATAAGATAAGGAATGGATTTGATCAATAGCTCCTTGGCCCACCTAGGATCAATCAACATCCTCGTATGTTGCGATCTCAACCCTTGACACTCTAGTGGCTTCTGAGCACAGTGATTATAATGGGTATATTAAAATCCAAGTGATTTTTCCACACCTTCTATTAATGTTAGTCTAATTCTAAATGACTCCTAACATGAGGATTGTGTTAACTACTTTTGAGCATAACCTAACTGACAAGCAGCAGTCAAATCTAGAGAAAAAGATGAGCAATCTTGATCTAGGTCTAAGAAGCTACCACGTATGTACTAGGGAAAGATAATCAAGTAGAGTTAGACTCAGTATAGAGATTAGGACATTTAGATTAGGATAATTTATGGAAGGGTGTTGATCTCAGAACATAGAGTTAGCACCTTTCGACCCAGAGATTCAATGCAACCTTAAACAAGGAGAAAGAAACCAAGTTCCTATCTCATGGCCAAACCACAAGCAGAAGTCGAGCGCAAGGCCATTAGAGATTTTTATGCACCTCTACAACTCAATACCCCATGCTACATGGCTTTCCCTTCTATAAACGCATACCACTTTAAGTTAAAGCTGGGTGTTATCCAATTACTCCCTACTTTTTATGGTTGAGACCGAGAAGACCCTTACCTACATACCAAGGAGTTCCTTAATATTTGTGCTACATTTAAGTTCCATAATTTTTTGGATAATTCTATTAGGCTTAGGCTATAATGCCCCGAGCAATTTATGCTATTGAATTGGATATTCTATCAGAAATGAATGTTTTACTTTATTTAAAATAGTAAACGAAGGAATTTTTAAGAAAACTTGGTACCATTAGATTCTACTCGAAAAATGAAATCCAATGCCTCAAAGAACGCCGAAAACGGAGTTCGTATGAAGAAGTTACAGCCGTTTAAAGATTAGGGGCATTTCTGTAATTTAAATTAAAAACGAAAAAGATAGAAAACGCAGGGGGCCATTTTGATAATGGCACCCCATCTTCTTCTTCCTCTAGATTTCTCCAGAAACCCTAATTTCCTGAGGTTTCTGCCACCGCCATTGGCAGCACCACCATAGCAAGGCTATAAAAAGCCCTATTCCCGTCTCTTCAAAACATGATTTTTTCAATCATTTGGGGTTAGGGTTTCCGACAAAAGTCAGAAACCCGTCTCTAGTTTCCCTGCAATTTCCGACAATGGCCAGGACCTTCAGGCCGACCATTCCCCTTCTTTCTCTTCCCCATTTCTTCCCTGGCATCACCCAAAAACTGGGTTTTTCCTTTCGTCGAGTTTTCCGGTGGCATGGAGTTTGAGAACTGGAACGGGGGTCTACCACCGGCGATAGACGCTCCCTAGGTTACCCAGGTAAGCCTGTCTTTCCCTCTCTCTCTGGTTCTTCCTCCTTCCAGGCTAGATCCGTGCTGGATCTAGCGTTTCCAACTAGAAAACACGCTAGGGAAGCCGGTTCCAGCCGGCTCTATGCGAACAAGGCGTCCCAAGGACGCCATGCTTCACATGCGCCTAGGACAAGGTCCCTGGGACAGGTTCCAGGTGTACGCCAGTGCGTACACTGTCCCTGGTGCGGCCTTCGGGTGCGCGCGCGATGTGGGGCATGGGTCCTGGCTCGACCGGGATGCACAGGGTGCCCTGGGAGCTGAGACGCGCCATGCTACACCAAAGGTGCGTCCGTGCGATGCCATCCAGGGTGTGCGTCATAGCGCGTCGCTTGAGCATGCATGTGCACGTGCAAAACGCTATCCCTGGCATGGCCTTTGGGCGCGCACGCACGTGAGGCGGTCGCGGTTTGACCGGGATGCACGGGCATCCTGGGAACTGGGACATGCGGACCTAATGAGACTATAAAGTTAGGATCAGAGGATAATTTACAGGGTTTAACCATTGAATAGTAGATCCATATCATAGGATCTAGCCTGACAATGAATTAGGCGAGGACCCATGGACCCTAAAAGGCAGATCAAGTGATCTAATTTCTAAATAAATCGAAATTGATAAGGACTCCTTGTTATCCATTCATATCCAGGAGTTTATAAATGAGACCTAGGGTCAGGTTGAGTCATGAAGGACACAACTCCAAGAGACTTCGAGGTAGGTGCTCTATCCCTACTAGACTTTTAAAAAGAACCCATGATGTTTTGAAGTAGGTGCTCTATCACTACTAAACTTTTAAAAAGAGCCATGATTGTTTTGAGAATGCATGTTTTAAGTATAAGTATATGACTTGTTTAGCATGACTTAATTTTATAAATGAATTCAGCATGCATATGATAAATACATTATGCATAGACATGTTTTGCGAACGATTGCATAAATTACATGATTTGTGGTTATTGAGTTTTGAAAAATTGCCAAGACATGTGCTACATGAATAGATTGCATGATAAGTATAGCCTTGGCCGATGAGGGCGGGTTGATGAGGGCGGGCCGATGAGGGTGGGACGATGAAGGCGGGCCAGAGAGAGCTAACATGAGTAAACTTTATGCATTGCATGCTTGTTTTGCAACTGATTTCATAAATTGCATGATTTATGACGAATAAGTGTCATATGCCCCGTGGAGGCTATGACCCTGTGCCCTTAGGTACCAGGGGACCACACGGCGGTGAGGTCGTGGGCATAGTGGGACCTATGTTTTGAGGATTTACTTGCATTGCATATGGCATGACATGAGGTTGGTCGACCATACCATATATCCATGAGTTGGATTCAGTTGAGCATTTTATGCATATTATTATGTTTATGATATATATGATACTTTCGACTTGGATTATGCGATTCTTTAAGTCGTTAGTATTCCAATTTGACAATGGTTTTTAATATCGATATTGAACATGAGTGTTCAAACATGCACATGTTTTAAAGAGCATATAATTTTAAACATAGCATGCATTGTAAAATTAGTAGTGATAGTATAATGCCCCAAGCAATTTACGCTATTTTTGCATCCATTTAACAAAAATGAATTGGACATTCTATAGGAAATGAACCGTGTTAAATGTTTTACTTTATTTAAAATACTAAACAAAGGAATTTGTAAGAAAACTTGGTACCATTAGATTCTACTCGAAAAATGGAATCCAACGCCTCAAAGAACACCAAAAACGGAGTTCGTATGAAGAAGTTACGGATGTTTAAAGATTATGGGCAATTTTGTAATTTGTATTTAAAAGCGAAAAAGGCAAAAAACGCAAGGGGCTGTTTTGATAACGGCACCCCCATCTTATTCTTCCTCTAGCCGACATTCCAGAGGCTTCCACCATTGCCTCTGTAGGGCGGTAACAATGGCGGCACCGCCATAGGCAGCACCACCTTCGCGGGCTATAAAAGGCCCATCGCGCCCCCTCTTCACCAAGCATCTCCTTCTCCTCCTAATCTGGCTTTTTCAAGCTAGGGTTCCGTTGAGGTTTACATCGAGAAAAAACCCTTCCTCCATTTCCCTGCAAATCCCAGCAATGGCTAAGTCCTTCAAGCCGACCATTTTTCGTTCTCCTCTTTTCCCCATTTTTCCTGGATCACCGAAAAACTGGGTTTTCCTTTTTATCAGGTTTTCCAGTGACCTAGGACTCAAGCAAAAGTGGAGGGAGCCACATCACAGCAAGAGGGCACCATCTCCAGCTACCCAGATAAGTCCCCATTTCTTTCACCTTCGTTTTCTCTTCTCCCAGCCTAGATCTTCACCGGATCTGGGCATTTCTAGCAGGGAAACGCCAGAGAAAACTAGGTAAAAACCCAGCTTTTCGACCCAGGAAAAACCCTGGGACGTAGTACATGACGCGCATGAGAAACACCCCCCCTGGGGCGACTGGCGCATGCGCATCATGTGCGGGCGCAGTCCCGGCTCAACCAGGACGCACGGGGCGTTCTGGGAGTCGAGACGCACGCGCTTGGCACTGAGAACGCGCTCACACAATGCTCTCTAGAACGCGCACCGCAGTGCATAGCTCAGGTGTGCTCGCGCGCACGTCAGGCGGTCGCTATTCGACCGGGACGCACGAGAGTCCTGGGAACTGGGATGCACAGGCCCTACGCATAATACGACTCTGGTTCATCCATAATTTTGATACAGACTCAAGTAGCCTAAACACCATGGGGATCTTATGAATAGATTTCTATTTAAATGATATACAGGACCCATAAAGGTACTCTAGGACTCATCTGCAAGAGAGACACGAACTAAGTGATGACACTTGAGGTAGGTGGTCTGATGCTACTATGTTTTTCCAAATATACTTAATTTGTTGGTAATCTGATAGTGCTACATTTTAAATACATCCTAAACTCTAAATGATTTACTTGCCTTTATGATGCTTTTGAAATATGATATTCTCATACGAGCATACGGAATTGTCTACATGATTTATAACGTTAAAGCATTTGCACCTATATTCTCATATGAGCATATGGAATTGTTTGCATGATTTATAACACTAAAGCATTTGAACCTATCATTGCATTTAGTATGCTTTTATGATGTACTTATACAAGCATGTTTTGAGAAGTGTAACCTTGGCCAATGAGGGCGGGCCAAAGAGAGCTGACGGGCTTCTAGGTAGGGTTATGACTTTGCATGCCATGCTCGCATACTTTGAAAACAAATGCATAAATTGTATGATTTATGTTGATTTAAGATTTGGATTATGTATGTTTGTGGGCTATTGAGCCTAATGAGCACTATGTTGAGGGGTATGGGTTTGGCCTCCTGGCCTCTACCACCAAAAAGGTGGATGGTATCGATGCCAAAAATGGTATTGTCCCTTCCCTAACTGCTGTGGTAAAGAGGGACGACCACTGGAGGTGTTGTAATGCCCAAGCAATTTACGCTAAATTGGACATTCTATAGCAAATAAACTGAGTTAAATGTTTCACTTTATTTAAAAAAGTAACCAAAGGAATTTATGAGGAAACTTAATACCATTAGATTCTACTCCAAAAATGGAATCCAACGCCTCAAAGAACACCGAAAACGAAGTTCATATGAAGAAGTTACGGCCATTTAAAGATCAGGGGTATTTCTGGAATTTAAACAGAAAAATGAAAAAAGACGAAAAATGCAGGGGGCCATTTTGATAACGACACCCCCTGTCGTCTTCCACCTCTAGACTTCTCCAGAAACCCTCAATCCTAATTTTTCCAGAGAAATCTGCCACCGCCATAGCGGCACCGCCATTAGCAACACCACCATAGCAGGCCTATAAAAAGCCCCATCTCCCCCCTCTACAAAACATGATTTTCTGGTCATTTTGAGACTGGGGTTTCTGGAAAAATTAGAAACCAGTCTCAAGCCAAGACTCCTCTGAGTTTTCTGACAACGGCCAGGCCCGAGTCAGGCCGGCCATTGCCAATTACCCATTCCCCTCTCTTCTTTCCCCCTTTCTCCCCCTGGTCGCATCGGAACGATGGGCCTTGTCCCTTCTTCGAGTTTGCCCACAAGCAGGAGCACCCATCTGGAAAAGGCACTCCCTAGGCTACCCAAGTAAGCCATACTGGATCTAGCATTTCCAGCCGGAATTCCTGGCCAGAAAAACGCTCCAAGCCGGCTTGGGCCAGCCTTGCACAAACTAGGCGTCCCAGGGACGCCATGCTGTACGTGCACCTGGGACTGGGTCCCTAGGACGGGTTCTAGGTATACGACAGTGCGTACACTGTCCCAGGTATGGCCTTCAGGTGCGCGCATGACATGGGGCATGGGTCCTGGCTCGACCAGGGTGCACGGGCTGCCCTGGGAGCTGAGACGCGCCATGCTATAAGGTGCATCAGTGCGATGATGCGCGTCATAGCGCATCACTTAAGCATGCATATGCGCATGCAAAACACGGTCCTTGGCACGGCCTTTGGGCGGCACGCATGTAAGGTGGTCATGGTTCAACCAGGATACACGGGTGTCCTAGGAACTGGGGCACGCAGACCTAATGAGACTTTAAAGTTAGGATTAGAGGATAAATTACAGAGTCTAACTATTGGAAAGTTGATCCACACCATAGGATCTAGCCTAACGAATGACTTAGGCAAGGACCTTGGACCCAATAGGTAGAGCTAGCAATCTAATGTCTAAATGGATTGAAATTAATAAGGACTCCTTGTATCCGTTCATACCCAGGAGTTTATAAATAAGACCCAGGGACGGTTTAAAGCGATAACGGACGTGACTCCAGGAGACTTTGAGGTGGGTGCTCTATCGCTACTAGACTTTTTAAAAAAAGAGCCATGATTGTTTTGAATGCATGTTTTCAGTATAAGTATATGACTTGTTTAGCATGACTTAATTTAGCATGCATATGATAAATACATTATGCATAGACATGCTTTGCAAAAAAAATGCATAAATTGCATAATTTGTGAACATTGAGTTCTTGAAAGATTGCATGTCCTTGAGGGTTACCAAAAGATGCTGGAGTGCCCAAAAGACGCTGGGTAGGCAGTTGTGAGGGCCAGGCAGTTGTGAGGGACCCAAAGAGGACAGGTTTTGAAAAAGAGGTTTTTGCTTGTCTGCATGATGAGTGTAGCCTTGGCCGATGAGGGCGGGCTAATGAGGGCGGGTCGATGAGGGCGGGCCGATGAGGGCAGGCCAGAGAGAACTGACAGGCTTCTAGGCTGGTAGGCTTCTAGCCTGTCAGGCTTCTAGGCAGGGTTATGACTTTGAATGCGAGACTAGCATTGCATGCATGTTTTGCAGCCGATTTCATAAATTGCATGATTTACGACGAAGGATGTGTCATATGCCCCGTGAAGGCTATGGCGCTGTGTCCTCAGGTACCCGTGGATCACACGACGGCAAGGTCGTGGGCATAGTTTGGGCCCTATGGTTTCGTGGATTTACTTACATTGCATATGGCATGACATGAGGTTGGTCGACCATACCATACCTGATATGCATGAGTTGGATTCAACTAAGCATATTATGCATATCATTATGTTTATGATATATGATACTTTCGACTTAGATTATGCTATTCTTTAAGTCGTGAGTATTTCAATTCGACAGTGGTTTTTAATATCGATATTGAATGTGATTGTTCGAACATGCACATGTTTTTAAGAGCACATAATTTTAAACATAGCATGCATTGCAAAACTAGTAGTGATAGACTCCTACTGAGTATAGTATATACTCACCCTATCCTTAATATTTTTCAGGATAGTTCCACTCACAAATAGAAGACGTCTTAGGAGATATTAGTACTATGAGCAAGTGAATAAACAAAGGAGACAACAATGTAATGACCCCAATTTTTGTAATATTAAAATCCCATGAAAAGTTCAGTTTTGAAGATAAGGGCATTTTAGTCATTTCACTATTCACCTTGACTGAACCCAAGAATTTGGTCCTACAAATGGTTCCATTAGATGCGTCTCAGAAAAAGGAATCCAACGAGACCAAAATCACCCAAAACGGAGTTAAAATGAGCAAGATATGGCCCTTTGAAGTTCAGGGGCAAAACTGTAAATTTTACAAAAAAGGTTTAACCTGCAAAACACAGGGGCCCGTTTTGATACGGGCACTCCTTCGTCTTCAACCTCTAGAGGGTTCTAGAATGGCGGTGATTGGAGGAGAAATCACTGCCATTCTAGAGGTTTCTCCACCGCCATTCAAAGGCGGTGAGAGCCCCCACCAGAACCCTCTCTTAGCTCTATAAATAGAGCTCTTGGGCACCTCTAATGGACGCCCAAAATGTTGAAGAAAAACCGTTGAGAAGCAGTGACCAAGAGGAGAAAACCAGCCACAAAGCAGGTATGCCCAACAACTCCCCAAACCCATCTCACCCATAGTCCTAGGCTCAGTTTCGCTAGGTTTTTGCATGAAAATCCATGGGGAATAGGCCTCTAGGGAGTCACCAAGGACCCTGGGACGTCCCCAGGGCCACATTGGTTCCTCAGGGATGAACCAGGGCATCCCAAGGACGCCCCGGTCCCCCAACGACCGAAACGCCCCGACGGACGAGACGCGTCGAACACGTCTGAGAGGAAACCAACAAGCGCATCCGTAGACGCGCCCGCTAAAGAGGAAGACGAGCGGAGAGTACCGTGTGTCTGCAGACGCGCAATGCATTAGCAGTGCGTCGTTTTTTGGTTCCTTAAGGAAGTCAGGGCGCACGAAGCAGTCGCGCAGCGCCCTAGCATTCCGTTTTCTTCATTTTTAAGACTATGCACATACGACACTAAAACGCTTATAACTTGAGATCTAGAGCTCCGATTGAGGCGCTGCAAAAGGTGTTGTGTCTGTGTAGATGGCGTGGACATATCCAAACTATAAAATCCCTAATCAAGGCCCAATCAAAGGTGGGCATGACCTTAGAATAGGATGGTGGCGCGTGGCCACTAGAACGTTGGAAAACTGAGGTTACCAAGGCCCAATTAGGACCTTAGGACACCCATAGGCATAGGGATGGACCCCTAATGCCTAAGTAAAAAGACTAATTACTCTAAAACCTATAAAAGATAGGCCAAACTAACCTTGATTCCCCAAACCATGATCAGGAGCGTCCGAGGACAAAAGGGTTAGCGCGACCTAACCAGGTAGGTACTCTATCGCTACTAGATTCTTTTAAAAGAACTATGATTATTTTGAGAATACATGTTTTAAGTATATGACTTGTTTAGCATGACTTAATTCAGCATGCATGTGATAAATGCTTTATGCATAGACATGTTTTGTAAATAATTACATATACATTATGCATAGATATGTCTTGCAAACAATTGCATACATTGCATGATTTATGTTCTTGCAAAAATTGCATGTCCTTGAGGGTTACCAAACAACGCTGGAGTGCTGAGGGCCAGGCATTTGTGAGGGACCCAAGGAGGACAAGTTTTGAAAAAGAGGTTTTCGCTAGTTTGCATGATAAGTGTAGCCTTGGCCGGTGAGGGCGGGCTGATGAGGGCAGGTCAATGAGGGTGGGCCAGAGAGAGCCGACAGGCTTCTAGGCTTCTAAGATGTCAAGCTTCTAAGCAGGGTTATGACTTTGAATGCGAGACTAGCATTGCATGCATGTTTTGCAACCGATTTCATAAATTGCATGATTTACAATGAAGGAAGTGTCATATGCCCCGAGGAGGTATATGATCCTGTGTCCCTAGGTACCCGGGGACCACACGGCGGTGAGGTCGTGGGCATAGTGGGACCCTATGGTTTGATGATTTATGTGCATTGCATATGGCATGATATGAGGTTGGTTGACCATACCATACTAGAGATCCATGAGTTGGATTCCATGAAGCATTTTATGCATATCATGATGTTATGATATATATGTATATGAAACTTTCGATTTTGGATTATATAATCCTTTAAGTCGTTAGTATTTCAGTTTGACAATGGATTTTGATGTCGATATTGAACTTGAGTATTCAGACATGCACATGTTTTGGAAAGAGCATATGAGTTGTAAAACATCTCATGCATTATAAAACTAGTAGTGATAGACTCCTACTGAGTATAGTATATACTCACCCTATCCTTAACATTTTTTAGGTTAGATCCGCTTACAAATAGGAGACGCCTGAGAAGATATTAGTGCTATGAGCAAGTGAATAAACAAAGGAGACAACTATACATGTGAGTAAACTCTCTACCCTTTGGACATGTATTTGTATTAATTTACAGTTGGGCTGTGTCTTTGTGGCTTGGAAAGACCTGGGGAAAAACATTTATGATTTTTGAAGTTTTTCAACAACTACTTTTATTGTTGTGAAAGCAAATGACACTCGAGGTTTTCAAAATGAGTTTAAAACTAAAGATTTTCCACTGCATTGCATGGTTTTTATAAAATGGTTTTCAAATACGGATGCATCCTGCCTTAGGAATTAGATATTGCATTTAAAAATGCATGGGAAAAACCCGGGTCGTCACAGTTGGTATCAGAGCCCAGGTTTTATCCTTTCACAACCAGTCCAGCATGTCCAAGGGTCATGAACAATAGAGAAAATCAAGAAGTAGTATAAATAGGAGTAGTAGAGATGACTACTTCTATTTGAGGATTATAATATTAATACTCAAGGCTTTCACCATAAACACATAGGTGAAAAAGGAGATAGTCCTAGCAAATACTTAGATATTGGATTGATTGAATCCTATCAAAATCATAAGAAATAAGGATTGTTGTATGATGCAAATATATATGGATTATATTATGATAAGAATGACGAGGGAATGAAGATGTTAGTGAACTCATTAGTAGTTCTAACCTGCAATAAAGCAATCTCATCAAAGGTAAGAAAATTGAAAGACCTAGGTGGCTATCTTACCATCATAAACAATATCAGAATATGAGTACGCTATCACAAGGATGTGATATATGAGATGTAAAAGACAGACTTTGAGAAAATTTTGATGATAACAGGGATAAGCATACAAGATGATACTAAGGGATAACTGTGACTTGTACTAGATCACAAAGGTATGAATCTTGAAAGACTTAGCTCAATTTGGATACCTTAATTGAAGTCTTATAAAGAGTGAAGTGCTATCGAATAATAACTACTTGAATATTATGGAACAAATCCGGAGATGCATACAAGTGACATATTATGTGATATCAACCGAGTGATCAAAAGATTTTGATGATAATACTAAGGATGATAATAGATCAATCCTAACATGAACTTGTAAAGAAGTATAACACGATCAAAACATCAATGCAATTATTAAGACATTGTATAAATTTTATTAAGGCTATAGGCGACTGAGGATTTCAATGATCTTAAGACAAGCATTCAGTTTATCATATATGTTAAGTAAAGGAATAGATAAAGTATCAATTATATGCAACAAAGCATAAAGAGACGTTGATCTTGGAAGACAAAAGTAAGGATTTTGAAGAAAAGAGAGAAAGAAAAAGACAGAACTCCCACTGTTGTTTGAAAAGATGGAGCTTACACAGCACTGAAGAAAAAAGAGAAAGAGATAGAGATGTAACCATAAGTATTCGATGAATATTGAATAATCAAAAGAAGAAGATTATGACTCTATGAAGATACATACAAATTTTAACATCTCGAATCCTATAGGGGGAAGATCAAACAAATGCAAAGGAATAATAATAGTTGAGTTGGCAAGGATACGTATAATAGAGAGAAAGCATATGGGATTTAAGATTTTGAGTAAAAGTATCGAATTTCAGGAGATTATGCGACAAGAAAGTTTTGAAAAGGGATAGTGACCAACTAGAAATTAAAATTCTACAAATGGTTTGATATCAACTATTACAACTAGATTCTTATCGGATCCATTAGCTTATGGGGAACACCAATGGACGTAATAAAAAGGAAATTTTGGTGATATCTCACCTTGCCACTACATGAGTAAATAAAAAGGAATTAGGCCAGGATAGTAACTTGTCCATCTATCTATCTTCAGCAAGAAGGGTACCATCAAGGATCAAATGAAGGTCTAGCTATCATCAATTGGAAGACCAAATATCTTAAGACCATCATTGAGTGTTGTTAACCAAATAGAGGTATCCCACCCTAATTAATCAGGTATGTTAATATCTATGAGTTAGTAATTGCAGTTATATACTCAGAAGGATGTTATAAGTCTTTAGACTTGGGTACTTGATAGGCTAAGACATTTGAGGGTATAAGGCCAGTTGATTAGGCCACATCATGAAGAGCTACAAGTACAATAAATGTGGTAACAACTGAGATAGGAGCAAAAATAAGAAGTGATCTAAACCAATGTGAAAGTTTTTTCAAACCTTAGTGGCTACCATGACAAGGTGAAGAAATTACTTTGAGTTTGAAAAATACTACAGACTTGGATTGAAAGAAAGGTAGATAAGTACCGATCACTCTAGAGAACCTTGAGCTTATAACGCATCTGGGAAGAGATCAATAAGTAATCGAATAAAGTCTTTCTATGTCTAAGAAAATGTTTATGCTTATCTGAGTATTGTAAAACTTGTGGAGTTAACAACTTCAGTACAATTTGATATAATCGCTATTGAAGGAGAATTATTGCTATTATAAACTAAGTATAAGATGGCATTTGAAAGACAAAATAAGGAGGCACTTGAAGAATAAAATTTGAGGAATTGAGAAAAATCACTACTTACGAGTATACCTCCTGACAATATAGACTGCATGATTGACAATAAAACCTTGATAAAAGATTGCACGATATATTGACATAGGGGATGGAAGGAGAAAAGGTGAGATGGCTAGCACACTATAAGGTGAGATTTGATGTTACATTGCCTATAGACAAATAGTTAGTTGTTATAAGCATATACCAAGTACTAAAAATCAATTAAAGGAATTTCTTAAGGACTAACTCGACTGGATTGAGTATAGAATAGTTGGACTGAAAGGTTACGAAGAAAACCATCAAGCAAAGAAAGGACAAAGAAGATGATGACAAAGGATTCAACCATGACCTTGTAAGGGTACTCGATTATGAATAAGAGATTTTTGCCCTGCATAAATAGGAACATTATTGAAAATCCTAATGACAAATTGATAAGAATAGTGAGATAGGCCTCTGGACAAGAACATTTGACCCATGATAATAAATCGACATGAGTTTGGATAAGATCCTCACAGAGGAAAGCGTTTAATGAATTCAATAATTATGAAACTGGGTATGAAGTTAGGACATTTTACTTTCAGTAGATGATAAGGTCCTCGATGGAAGATGCTACTAATTGGCTTTCATTTTCGAATGTAACCTTGGTCAAGGAAATCAAGTCACATATGGAAAATGACAGACAGTTGAAATTCAAAGTTAAGTAAGAGTTTGACTATAGAGCAGATGATACCATATCATTTATTGAAGTATCTTGGAGACAAATATAAGAAGCAAAGTTAGACACAATAGAAAGAAGGTAACTTTTGTTGGGCTTGTGGATGATGAAGGAGATCACTAGATTATCCTATGATATTCGAAATGAAATAGGAGAAATAAGATAATATGATCTTAAAAGAAGTATATATATATATATATATATGAACAAAGAAGCATGATCTTACGAGGAGACTATCTTATACATGATAAGATAAGTATAGGAATCTAAGGAATTCAAGATAGATGAAGTACTACTAGAAAACGGTATTGTTAAATTGGCACATATGAGAGTATGCCGCTGCATCAGAGTATACAGCGAAAATGGCCCTTACAGGTGAGGCCTTATAGGAGGAACAATAGAAATGATAAATTGAGGATGAACCTAGATTTGATTCCTAAAGGGGAATGCATTCACCAAGAAATCATCTAAGCGACAAATACCTGGAAGATGATAAGTTATGGAATTTCGAGGACGAAATTCTTTTAAGGGGGTAATAATGTAATGACCCCAATTTTTGCAATATTAAAATCCCATGAAAAGTTCAGTTTTGAAGATAAGGGCATTTTAGTCATTTCACTATTCACCTTGACTGAACCCAGGAATTTGGTCCTAAAAGTGGTTCCATTAGATGCGTCTCGGAAAAAGGAATCCAACGAGACCAAAATCACCCAAAACGGAGTTAAAATGAGCAAGATATGGCCCTTTGAAGTTCAGGGGCAAAATTGTAAATTTTATAAAAAACGGTTTAACCTGCAAAACACAGGGGCCCGTTTTGAAACAAGCACCCCTTCATCTTCAACCTCTAGAGGGTTCTAGAACGGCGGTGATTGGAGGAGAAATCACCGCCATTCTGGAGGTTTCTCCACCGCCATTCAAAGGCGGTGAGAGCCCCCTCCAGAACCCTCTCTTAGCTCTATAAATAGAGCTCTTGGGCGCCTCTAATGGCAGCCCAAAACGTTGAAGAAAAACCGTTGAGGAGCAGTGACCAAGAGGAGACAACGTGGAGAGAAAACCAGTCACGAAGCAGGTACACCCAAAAACTCCCCAAACCCATCTCACTCATAGTCCTAGGCTCAATTTCCCTAGGTTTTTGCATGAAAATCCATGGGGAATAGGCCTCTAGGGAGTCACCAAGGACCCTGGGACGTCCCCAGGGCTGCACTGGTTCCTCAGGGATGAACCAGGGCATCCCAAGGACACCCCAGTCCCCCAACGACCGAAACGCCCCAGACAGATGAGACGCGTCGAACGCGTCTGAGAGGAAACCAACGGGCGCATCCGTAGACGCGCCCGCTAAAGAATAAGACGGGTGGAGAGTACTGCGCGTCTGCAGACGCGCCCACTAAGGCGCACACCACAAACGCATAGTGCGATAGCAGTGCGTCATTTTTTGGTTCCTTAAGGAAGCCAGGGCGCACGACACAGTCGCGCAGTGCCCTCGCATTCCGTTTTTTTCATTTTTAAGACTCTATGTACATACGACACTAAAACGCTTATAACTTGAGATCTAGAGCTCCGATTGAGGAGCTGCAAAAGGTGTTGTGTCCGTGTCGACGGCGCGGACACTTTCAAACTATCAAATCCTTGATCAAGGCCCAATAAAAGGTGTGCATGACCCTTAGAATAGGATGGTGGTGCGTGACCACTAGAACGTTGGAAAACTGAGGTTACCAAGGCCCAATTAGGACCTTAGGACACCCATAGGCATAGGGATGGACCCCTAATGCCTAATTAAAAAGACCAATTACTCTAAAACCTATAAAAGATAGGCCAAACTAACCTTTATTCCCCAACCCATGATCAGGAGCGTCCGAGGACAAAAGGGTTAGCGCGACCTAGCCAGGTAGGTGCTCTATCGTTACTAGATTCTTTTAAAAGAACTATGATTATTTTGAGAATACATGTTTTAAGTATATGACTTGTTTAGCATGACTTAATTCAACATACATGTGATAAATGCTTTATGCATAGACATGTTTTGTAAACAATTGCATATACATTATGCATAGATATGTCTTGCAAACAATTGTATACATTACATTATTTAAGTTCTTGCAAAATTTGTATGTCCTTGAGGGTTACCAAAAGACGCTGGAGTGCCGAGGGCCAGGCAGTTGTGAGGGACCCAAAGAGGATAGGTTTTGAAAAAGAGGTTTTTGCTAGTTTGCATGGTAAGTGTAGCCTTGGCTGATGAGGGCGGGCTGATGAGGGTGGGCCAGAGAGAGCTAACAGGCCTCTAGGCTGGCAGGCTTCTAGACTGGCAGGCTTCTAGGCTGTCAAGCTTCTAAGCAGGGTTATGACTTTGAATGCGAGACTAGCATTGCATGCATGTTTTGCAACCGATTTCATAAATTGCATGATTTACAACGAAGGAAATGTCATATGCCCCGTGGAGGTATATGATCCTGTGTCCCTAGGTACCCGGGGACCACACGACGGTGAGGTCGGGGGCATAGTGGCACCCTATGGTTTGATGATTTATGTGCATTGCATATGGCATGATATGAGGTTGGTCGACCATACCATACTAGAGATCCATGAGTTGGATTCCATGAAACATTTTATGCATATCATGATGTTATGATATATATGTATATGATACTTTCGATTTTGGATTATATAATCCTTTAAGTCGTTAGTATTTCAATTTGACAATGGATTTTGATGTCGATATTGAACTTGAGTATTCATACATGCACATGTTTTGGAAAGAGCATATGAGTTGTAAAACATCTCATGCATTATAAAACTAGTAGTGATAGACTCCTACTGAGTATAGTATATACTCACTCTATCCTTAACATTTTTCAGGATAGATCTGCTTACAAATAGGAGAGGCCTCAGAAGATATTAGTGCTACGAGCAAGTGAATAAACAAAGGAGAGAACTATACATGTGAGTAAACTCTCTACCCTTTGGACATGTATTTGTATTAATTTACAATTGGGCTGTGTGCTGTGACTGGAAAGACCTGGGGAAAAACATTTATGATTTTTGATTTTTTTCAACAACTACTTTTATTGTTGTGAAAGCAAATGACACTCGGGGTTTTCAAAATGAGTTTAAAATTAAAGATTTTCCACTGCATTGCATGGTTTTTATAAAATGGTTTTCAAATAGGGATGCATCCTACCTTAGGAATTAGATATTGCATTTAAAAATGCATGGAAAAAACTCGGGTCGTCGCAATACATGTGAGTAAACTCTTTACCCTTTGGACATGTATTTGTATTTCATTACAGTTGGGCTGTGTGCGATGACTAGATAGACCTAGGGAAAAACATTTATGACTTCTAAAGTTTTTCAAAAACTACTTTGGCTGTTGTGAAAGCAAATGACACTCAGGGTTTTCAAACTAAGTTTAAAACAAAAGATTTTCCGCTGCATTGCATGGTTTTTATAAAATGGTTTTCAAATAGGGTTGCATCCCGCCTTAGGAAATTAGATATTGCATTTAAAAATGCATGAGAAAACTCAGGTCATCATAGGTGTTCACGGCACCCTTTCGGGGGCATATCCATAGTCATCGTGGAGGCTATGGTGGACTGGTCTCTAGATACCGGAGACACACGATTCAGAGGGGTTCTAGTCATGAGCATTGTGACCCTATGATTTCGGTGTGATTGATAAGCATATAGCATTGAGATGGTCGTATACGAGTACTCGTGACCAGTTGGCGTGACATGTATGCCGAGAGACTCATGTGCATGATACTAGCATATGTTTGAATGATGACTATTTTAAGATTTTCATGAGTATTCTATGTGACTAGCTGGTTTGATGCATTTGCCAAAATCTTTATATATGAACCTAGTGATTTCTATTTTAGTCGTATTCATATGACGTGATTTGTATATGAATTCCATGATTGAAATCACATCAATCAGCTTATGTTTTATGCATAACTATGCATGCTTACGCAAAATAAATCATTGATGTTTTACATAAAAAGCTCTTGAAACCATGCATGAAGCATACCGTGTTTTCAAAATAGTAGTATCAGACGACCTACTGAGTATGAGAAATACTCACCCTAATATATTATTTTTCTAGATTAGCTCCACAAAGAATTAGAAGAAGCATCAGGAACATGTTAGTGCAACGATCAAGTGACTGATGAGAAGACAAGCATGAATGTAAGTAAACGCTCTACCTTTTGGATATATATCTATATTTATTTACAGTTGGGCTGTAAGCTGTGACTGGATAGACCTGGGAAGACATTTATGATTACAATATTTTTCAAAAACTACTTTGATTGTTGTGAAAGCAAATGACACTTGGGGTTTTCAAAATGAGTTTAAATGAAAAGATTTTCCACTGCATTGCATCATTTTTATAAAATGGTTTCAAAAAGGGATGCATCCTGCCCTAGGAATTAGATATTGCATTTAAAAATGCATGAGAAAACCCGGGTCATCACAGATAGACTCCTACTGAGTATAGTGTATACGCACCCAATCCTTAACATTTTTTAGGACAGCTCCACTCACGAGTAGAAGACGCCTCAGGAAATGTTAGTGCTATGAGCAAGTGAATCAAAAAGAGACAATTATACGTGTAAGTAAACCCTCTACCCTTTGGACATGTATTTGTATTTATTTACAGTTGGGTTGTGAGCTGTGACTGGATAGACCTGGGAAGACATTTATGATTTTTGAAATTTTCAAAAATTACTTTGGTTGTTGTGAAAGCAAATGACACTCGGGGTTTTCAAAATGAGTTTAAAACTAAAGATTTTTTGCTGCATTGCATTGTTTTCATAAAATGGTTTTCAAATAGGGATGCATCCCGCCTTAGGAATTAGATATTGCATTTAAAAATGCATGGGAAAACCTGGGTCGTCACATAGGCTATTTCCATTCTCACTCAAGGATAAAGCCAAATCATGGATTAATTTCTTGGAGGTACGTTCCATAAACTCATGGGACCAATTGTCTAAGAAGTTCTTGAATATATTCTTCCTCTTTCACAAAACAAATGCCCATTCATTTTGAAATTATCAATTTCTAACAAAGGGATGATGAACAATATTACAAATGTTGGGAATGGTGGAATGAACTATTGCAAAAATACCCACATCATGGATCTATGAAATGGTAGTAGGTTCAATACTACTTCAAGGCATTAACTCCTCAAAATAAAAAAATGGTAAATGTTACGAGAGAAGGGGCCTTCATTTTAAAAGTGGAAAGAGAGGCATGTGAGTTCTTTCAGACATTGGAAAATAATTCCCAACAATGGGATTATTCAAATAGAAGGGAGAGAAACAACTAGGCTCCAAAGAAAGGGGGTCTATATGAGATAGGAATACATATAGATCTATCCTATAAGCTGGATTCTGTAGTTGAAAAATTAAACAAACTAGAGTGTTTAGGTGGAAGAATGGACAAACTTGAAACTATGTTTAAAACATTCATGGCTACTACAATATCCTATAAACCTCCATAAGAGATATGTGCTACTTGTTCTAATCTAGCCCATTTGACTATAGCTTGTTGATCAAGCTAATGCATTGAATGCATATTGCTAACCTAACAACAATCCATATACTAAGACCTACAACCCTGGATGGGCTAGGCATTCAAACTTTTCCTAGTCGAAGAATAACTACCTGGAGGGACCATCTGTGAACCCCCTTACTCAAAACTTTCTTCCTAAAGCTATAGTTCCTTAGCAGCCACCTAGTTTTTAGCATCCTCAACAACCAAAGCAGCCATTAGTCAAGGATACTATTTAGCTACTCATAAAACAAAATCAAGAAACTACCAAGGCTTTGAACCAATTAAAAATGTCAACTCCCAAGCCATAGCTAAACTAAAGATGCGGGTTCGCCAATTGTCAGCTAAACTACATAATAAAGGAAAGGGCTAGTTCCCTAGTCTACCCATCCCTAACCCTAAGGGTCAATTAGAAGTAGGGTCTAGTTCACAAAGACCACATGAGCAAGCCAAGTCTATCACAATCTTTAGGAGTGGCCTTCAAGTTGATAAAAAAGTAGGGCACACTAAGGGAAAGGAAAAGGAGAGTGAGAAGGAAAAACACAATAAAAAGAGATTAGACCAAAATCTCCTACTCCATCTAAGCCTATAGTGGAGGCGCTCTGTATGCCCAAAGCCCCATTCCCTCAACTACCCAATAAGGCTAAGAAAGGAACAAATTTTAATGAGATAATGGAAGTGTTTAAGCATGTGTAAATAAATATTCCACTACTCAATGCTATAAAGGATATTTATGCTTGTGTCAAGTTTCTTAAAGAGCTCTACACTACAAAGAAAAAGCTTAATGTGCAAAAGAAAGCCTTCCTTAAAGCAAGTGAGCTCTTTAATTCAACACAAGGCCACACCAAAATTTAGAGATCCAAGACGATCTACAATTTCTTGCATTATAGGAGATCATGTCATAGATAAGGCATTACTTGACTTAGGGGTCAATGTTAGTCTATTGCCATATTCTATCTATGAGCAACTAGGGCTTGGTGAGCTTAAGCTAACCAACACCACATTATAGTTAATTGATAGATCAATTAAGATTCCACATGGTATGATTGAGGATGTATTAATATAGGTAGACTACTTTTATTTTCCTGTCAATTTCATTGCCCTGGATACCCAACTTGTATCAAACCCAAAAGTCAGATCTTAGTGATTCTTGGACGTCCATTCTTAGAGATGTCCAATGCAATCATAAATTGTAGAAATGGACTATTACAATTATCCTTTGGCAATATGAAAGTTGAGCTTAGTATTTTCAATGCCAAACATCAACAATTAGACCTTAATGACTCTTGCAACTTAATTAAAGATTTAATTCCAGAAGTTCTACTACCATTTTCTACCTTCGATCCACTAGAGGCTTGTCTTACATAGTATAATTGCAATTCTTAACATTTGGTTGAAGATGTTAAACTTAGCGCTTACTGGGGGCAAACTAGGGTTTTAGAGTCTACATTGATTGATTATCATATAGGTGTGCTAGTTTTCAAACATTAGGGGCAATATTTCATTCAGGTTGGAGGTGTAGATGCACATAGAGATTTTTAAGTTTCTTGAGTTTTTGTAAAAAATAAAAAAGAGAGAGTTTTTAAGGTAGAGTTCCCTTACTATGATGTGAACTGAATGTTCAAAATGAAGTAATTCTACTATTTTTGTGTCTTAATGGGAGTGCATCTGACTAGTTTTACATCTTATTCTTATATTGAATCATTGTATGAAGGTTAGTTCTTAAAAAATATTTACACATAGCACATGGTAAAGACTAATAGGGAGGTATGACTTAGAGACCCTAAGGAAAATTAGTGCAGACCTATAACCCAATGAGTTTAGATACTATCTTCTTTCAAGAGAATTATAAGTTATTCCACTGTTTCTTTAGATGCATAACTTAGCCTATTATCCTTGTTTTGGTTAGCTATCAAGAATAAATAGGAGTAATAGCTTTCTTTTCAAAAAAAATTATTGAATTTTATAAGCTTTAGAAAACCGAGGAAATGATATAGGCCACCTTTGTTCAGCTTAGACACAGAAAGCCTACCTAATGTATTCCATATCACTAGTTAGCCTTTGAGCCTATGATTAAGCCTTTCTTCTTAACCTCACTCACTTTAACCTAGAAAAAACTAGTAAAATAAATAACCATTACCCATTTTAAAAATGAGTAGAGTTAGTAGAAAAGTTCAAAATAGGACAAAAAGTCAAAGAAGTGAGAAAATTAGCAGCCTTTCTTCCAATGATTCTAAAATTTAAAAAAAAAAAAGTGAAAAGAAAAAAGTATCAAAAAAAGAAGAGAAAAAGTGAAAGACAATAATACAAAGGAAATTCACTTCAACCAAACCAAAAGAAAAGTGTTCTAACATATATTTATTAAAGACCTCTGCTCAATTTTGAACCATTGAAATTCTTATACCCTTCTTTTCAAAACCCTACCCAAGCCTAAGTTTCATCCTAGTTAAAGACCTATAGATCTTAGGTGGAACATAGCCTTAAAGAGGAAATAAAAGGAAGGATCACTTTCCTTTGTCTCTTTAGCACTTTAAAATTTATGTGAACCCCTTAGCTTTGTTGAATCCAGTCATATAATGAGAGAAATATGTTTAAACCCTTACCTAAGAGCTTCATTTCTAAGAGTATACCTATGAGGATTTGAGGTCCAGACATATTTCCAATAGAATTTAAGCATATCTCGTTAGAAGTCAAAACTTATGTGGTTGTACACACACATGCACTCTGAGAAATAACTAGAATGAAATGTCTTTAATATGTATATGATTGGTAAAATTATCAATTCTCTCCATTAATTTGTGAAAATTTAGTAGTGTGCTAATGAATAAGGATTCACTGAGATAAAATAGTAGACTCAATCTAGGCATTCAAGGGCTTGTTGCATGTGCTAAATGCAATCACGAGCACTTACAAAAGTGGCACTTTGTACCTATTTTGTAAAATGATTTTTCACATGTTTTTCTCAGGACTACCAAAATTCTGATTAGGGGATGTGATAAGTATCTATTTTTTCATAAAAACCACCCAATTAGTTACCCGTGTGTAATAACTTATAGGGGTAAAATAGGGTTTTTAATCAAAATTCGTAATACATGAATTTTTGACCTAATAAAGCAAAAGTTTGTTATTTTGTAGGTCTAGAAGCTAATCTAAGGTAAGTATGTGATTAATCATATTTTTTTGGATTTAATTAGTAATTTTTGCTTTTTGTAAGAAGTAAGAGGATGATCTGATGGTCCAGGTCAATCGAGATGAACATTGAAGATCAAGATCAAAAGATCTAGTCAAAGCCTCAAAATCATCAATTGCACATGAAAACATAGGTCAAGATCATCTTATGAACCAACAGTGGATGAGATTAAAGGAGCTAAAGGTGGCCAAAGTTGGTCCATGTAGTAAGTCAGGTACTTTCACCACCTTTGCATAGGTTGCATGTAAGCCACCTTAGTCATATAAGCCATGGGAGAAGGTGACAAGCTAAGGAATCTAAGCCACTCAAGCCAAGGGATGGAGCCATGAAGCCAAGCTAAGACATCCATCTAAGATAGTCATGAAGCCTAGCCAATGGAGTCCTCAAAGTTAACCATCAAAGTCATTAAGCTGAGCTAAATGGAAGGTTAAGATTGGAGAAAATCAAGAGGATTATCCATGATACTTTAAGGGATATTGTGAAGCTAATTAAGACAAATTTCATTAAGATAAGATGGTAGGAGAACCAATAGGATGACACCCTTCTATTCTTTGTGCTTATCCATGTTTTTCCTACTTTTTCCTCACTTTCCAGCTCATCACCAAATAGCACTACGAATTTGACTTTCCATTCAAGAGTACTACGAGTCCAAGACTCCTCCACCTTCCTAAACTCCCAAACCAACCTTCATCACTCAATAACCTATCCCTAAGGTCACTTTGTTTATGTTTTTCACCTCTTCCTAAGTTAGGAAACCACCCATCTATATATTGCCCTATGTTCCATACGAATTTTCCAATTAGAGGTGAGTCATACACCTTTAAATGAAGCTTTCCTTTGGTGTTATTTGCTACTAAACATTGGTATTTATTAGATATTTTCTTCCTTTGATTTTCTAGCTATTTTCTTGGTTATTTAATATCCAATTCAAGCTAGTAGTTTGCTTGCTATGGTTTAGTTTTCATTGCTTAGTTTACATTATTTTGCTTTCTAGTTTTGCACCTTTCTTTCCATCTAGCTATCGCCTTTCTTCTTCACCTCAATTCTACTTTTCTTTCTCTATTATTCAATCAATATTCAAGTTAGTTATTCTCTGGTAACAGCCAAGAGAATAGCTAGCTTAAATCCTTGATTTTCCCACGTGAATTTTATGTTTTCTACCCTCTTTTTCGCTTAGTCTTAGGTTACTTTTCCTTATTTAGTTCACCCACTTAACCTTTGTATTTTGCAAATTCCTTTTTGATTTTTCTTTGTATGTCATTATACTTTAGAATGTGATATTTATATTATAATTTTTTTGTTATTTAGAAAGGATTTCAAGCTTTAGAAAAGTGCGCAATTTCCATATTTTGTAGATATAAATTTGATGTAAATTGGATATGATTCAATAAGGTTCTTTGGAATTTCCTGTTATAGAATGTTTCTTATATCAATGTACTTAATATTTTGGTTGTTTCTTTATATAAAATTTATGGTTTCAGTAGCTTTCTATTGCTAGATTTGTTGAGTATTCTTAAGTATCAAAAATCTGAAAATTGATTTTTCCTTAACTTTGTGCTTTGATTCTAGCCATCAAAAGATCTTATTTTCCTGAATCCTTAGGTTCCCATTTAGATTTTTATGTTATTTATTATATTGCATAGTTATTTTTCATAGTAACTCTCTATACGTATATTAAATTTCACCATCTTTAGGGCTTCAAAATCATGCACACAGTCCAAAAACCATGTGCATGGTTATAAATCTCATTCCTTTTATATTTTTTCTTAGTTTAGTTACTTAATTTAGTTTTAGAAATTTTTAATTCATGGTTTGAATCTTGTTTTAGGTTTAGAAGGTTTCCTTTTTTTATTTTTAGAAATTTTCATCTTTAGGAAGTTATAGGATTTAAAAAGTTCTAAATTTAGAAAGTCTTTTTAGTTGTAGTTTCCATTCACATGCATGTTTCTATATTTCTTATTAAAATTAGTTGGATATCATTGGTTACTTGTTTTGCATGTTATTTTAGTGTTGGAAATTTTTCTAATTTGGTTTTAGAATGTTTTAATTTTTACAAAGTGTCTAGCTCTAGTTTAGGAAAGTGTTGATTTATGAAAGTTTCCATTTTAGTAGTTTCCTTAGTTTGTGTTTCCTAGATTAATTCGTGCTTGTTTTGCATTTGTTTCCTTTACTTAAATGCATGTTAGGTAGGTAAGCTTCCATTGTAATTACTTTTCTTTAGTTTTTGGAATGTTTCTTTTAATCCTAGTTTCTAATTTGATGCATGTTTCTATTTCATGTTACTTTAAATTCCTAATTTAATCACATCTCTATATCTTTGGTTGAAGTTAATCAACTTGAATAAAATCCAATTCATTATAAATCTGTGAGGTCCCTCATGGGTCGACCTCTCTTGCATAAAAATACTACATTGATTAGTGCACTTGCATAAAACTATCTACAAAATATGAATATTATGCACTTTTCTAAAGCCTAAAATCATATTTAAATAGCAAAAAAATTCTAATCTAAATTTTACATTTTAAAGTATAATAACATGCAAAGAAAACCCAGAAAGGAATTTAAGAAAAACAAAGGCTAAGTAGGTGAACTAACTAAGGGAAAATAGCCTATAATTAAGAGAAAATTTGGGTAGAAAACATGGAATTTAAGTGGGGAAATCAAGGACTTAAGCTAGATATTCTCTTAGCTATCACTACTAGAGAATAACTAAATTGAATCTTGATTGAATAACAAGGAAAAATAAGTATAATTGAGGTAGAGAGAAAAGGAGATAGCTAAATGGAAAGAAAGGTGGAAAACTAGAACGCAAAACAATGAAACTAAGTAATGAAAACTAAACCAAAGCAAGCAAACTACAAACCTGAATTGGAGAGCAAATAACTAAGACAATAACTAGAAAATAAAATGAAGAAAGGCATCTAGGAAATCTCAAATCTCAGTAGCAAATAACACCAAAGGAAAGCTTGATTTGAAAGTGTGTCACCCACCTCTAATTTGAAAATTCGTATGGAACATAGGGCTATATAGATGAGTGGTTTTCTAACTTAGGAAGAGGTGTAAAACACAAGAAAAGTGACCTTAGGGATAGGGTATTGAGTGAGAAAGGTTAAGATGAGAGTTTAGGAAGGTTGAAGAGTCTTGGAATAGTAGAACTCTTGAATGGAAAGTCAAATTCGTGGTGCTATTTAGTGATAAGATAAAAAGTGAGAAAAAAGTGAGAAAAACATGGATAAACACCAAAAATAGAAGGGTCTCATCCTATTGGTCCACCTGCTATCTTATCCTAATGACATGTCTCTTAATTATCTTCAACATATCGCTTAGAGTCTCATGGATAATCCTCTTAATTTTCCTCCAATCCTAACCTTCCATTTAGCTTAGCTTAATGACTTTGATAGCTAACTTTGAGGGATCCATTGGCTAGGATTCATGGATCTCTTAGCTCGGATTCATGGCTCCATCCCTTGGCTTGAGTAGCTTGGATTCCTTAGCTTGTCACCTTCTTCCATGGCCTATATGGCTAAGGTGGCTTACATGCAACTATGCCAAGGTCGGGAAAGTACCTGACTTACTTCATGGACCCACTTTGGCCACCTTTAGCTCCTTTAATCTCATCCATTGTTCATCTACAAGATGATCTTGACCTTTGTTTTCATAGTGGATTGATGATTTTGAGGCTTTGACTCAATCTTTTGATCTTGATCTTCAATGTTCATCTTAATTGACTTGGACCATCGGATCACCATCTTTCTTCCTACAAAAAGAAAAAAATCCTAATTAAATCCTAGAAAAATATGATTAATCACATACTTACCTTAGATTAGCTTTTGGACCTACAAAATAATAAAATTTTACTTTACTATGTCAAAAATGCATGTATTATGAATTTTGGTGAAAAATTCGATTTTACGTTTGTAAGTTATAACACATGGGTAACTAATTGGATGATTTTTATGCAAAATTAGACATTATCAGCACTTTTAATATGTCATGGTCTTTTTTATAGCATATCTAGCATAGTTTATTACTTCTGGTCATGTTCCCATCGCCATTGAAACTAAGGATTTAGATATACCATTACCTAAAACATCTCTCTGAGTATATATACATTATGCAATTAATAAGAAGTGAATTAATTCATTTTACCTTCTAATAGAACCAACTAGTGAAAGTGTGACAATGATCATATTTTAGCCACTTTCGTTTCTTTGTATAACTTAGATACTTTGCTTTTAGGAAGTCCACGTGATCGCTACATATATGTAAAGAAAAATATGACCATTAATTAATTTTTACATATATATATATATATATATAACAATGGAAAATGTGAAAGCAACAAGAGAGAGCAAGAGAGAAAGAGAGACAGAGTTAAGCATGATCAACTTACTCAATGCATGTTGAACTTCATCAACTTTGTTTCATGAGACATAAAGGTGCTCATGGTCCCATTCTTTATGTTCAACAGTCGGTACATGACCACTTGAAAGAGGTTTACCAACTTTTGGATCATGAAATCCAACTGATCATTTCTTTCTCACAATTCCAATGGCATCCCCTCCTAATAAATACTCTGTGCAAAACTTACCTCTTCTTCCACAATATAACATTTGGCTATACACCCCTTTGGCCAATTATGATTTCATACATACCCTTTACAACTTTTATGTACCTCTCAAACACGTGCACCCATCATAAGTAAACTGGACCACAGAGTTTGACCTCCTCAATGAAGGGCATTGTTAAGTGTACCATGATGTTAAAGAAGGATGGTGGGAAGATTATCTCAAGCTCACAAAAAGTTGTCACTAGATGTTCTTAGATTTCTTGTAATTTTGAAACATTCACCACCTTCTTGGACAACGTATTGACAAAGTAGCAGAATTTTATAATAGATACTCTAACTTTATTCAACAAGACTAAATGCATAGCTACAGGAAGGAGTTGTTGCATCAATGCATGGAAATTCTGCCGATTTCATCCCTAATAGTTTCAGCTCTTTCGTGGAGATCATGTTTAAAAGTTTGAAGAGAAGTCGTTGGGACTTTGAGCTCTAATAAGATTTTACATACTATTCTTCTCTCCTATCTGTCAAGTATATAATTTGCTTTAGGCAAGTATGTTTCTCTACTACCCCTATCCCATGGATGCAACATTCTTTTTAAACCCATCTTCATAAGATCAATTCAAGCAGCAAGTCTATCCTTTGTTTTTCCCAGCATGTGAAGCTACCAGTCAAGTTTTCACTTACATTCTTCTCAATGTGCATGGCATTAAGCACATGGCATGGATGTAGGCATTTCTAGTATATAAGTTAAAAGAATATTGACTTCAACTTTGAGAGTTGCTATTACCTACATGTTTAATTGCTTTATTCTTTTCTCATAAGACATTAAGATTTTCAACCTATTCCAATACTTGTCATATTGTCAATATCTTTGGAGGTGTCCTTGTCTCTACACTACTATTAAATTCCCCCTTCTTAAAATAGTATGGATGATCTCTACACAACAATCTATTATGACTAAGGAATGTCATTTTCCTATCATGTTTAAGTATATAACACATGTTTGGTTAGTATAGATAGGACAAGCATTGTCTCCCTTCACAGTTCATCCAGACAAATTATCAAACATAAGAAAGTCACTTATTGTCCACAGCAATACAACCTTTAGAGTAAACAACTCTTTCATGTAAACATTGTAAGCTTCAACCTTTATGTTCATTAATGCCTTAAGATCATTGATCAATGGAGTCAAGTACACATCAATGTCATTCCCTAGTTGCTTAAGACGAATATCAACATAGTTAACATCATGAACTTCCTCTTCATGCATACCAAAGGTAGGAGTTTATAACAAATCATTATAATAAGCCAATAACTTTACATCTTGCTCATAATAACATGAGGATTAATCTTGTCTATAGATATTGCAAATAATAGGTTTCTAGGTTCATCTCCAAAATTAGACACATGAAGTCTACCAGCTTCTACACTGAGCTATCTACTAAATGGCATACATAACTATATCATCTATTCTCTCCTTATCATGTCATACTAGTTTCTTTGTTATTTTTGTAATATGAAATGCTCTCTTAAACCTTGGAGAAAAGGGGAATTACCATAGGACCTTTGAAGGCACGTCTTTCGCCTACTCATTTGAATTCTTCTTCAACTTCTATCTTAACTATCTACAAGTTGGGCATGTAGTTCTATCCTTGTGCTTCTTCCTATATAAAATACAATCATTAGGATAAGCATATGTATCTTCTTATACTTCAATCCTATTGCAGCCAGTGTTTTCTTTGCTTCCCATGTGGACCTTACTAGTTTGTTCTTCTTTGGTCTAAAAATGTAAATCTTGATTTTACATTGCAAAGTTCTACCACTATAGACAACTTGGTATGATTTATACAACCAATGTACAACAGGTCATCAGCTTCATCCAATGTAGTCTAGAATTGTTCAAGGTCGTCTTGAAAATAATTGTATTCATCTTGAAACATTCGTACTATCTGCAGCACTTCCTACAGGGCCTTCAGTACAATTGTAGTATCTATGACACTTCCTAACATCGACTCTATTGAAGCACAAATGTTCCTACAACAAGCCTATAGTTACCGTTTTTAGGTTTTCACATCTCAAGCATGGATAATGCATGTGATTATGATCACCCCTGCCTTAAGTGCAATTTATATAAACTTTTCTATTCCCTCCTCATATTATGTTGATATTTTTTCCGCAGTCATCCTAGCATATTTGTCCATTGTTTCAAACAATTGAAGCTCAGATGCGTGGCTAGACTTTTTAGACATGAAAAGATTAGTGAACTTGGTTAGATATTTTACCAAACACTAAGTGTACAAATTATAAAACATTTAGAAAAACTAAATTATCAAAGATTTTTTAATTAATAGAAAAGATGGACGCAATTAAACATGAAAGATCCATAACAAGAAGGGAAAATTAACTTTAAGAAAGGACTTTATAACTATAATCATGTAAATGTATAAAACATGAGACAAAACAAGAAAGATCCTCACCAACCTATCCAGAGAGAAAATGAACCAAGATAAGGTTTAAGCTGTCTATGTGGTCTAATATGTTACAATGTACATGAATATCGAAAGTTGTAGAATTTTAAAAGTCCGTTGTCTAGGTGGTTATGCTACAATATAGATGAAGACCAAAAGTTGTAGAACTTCACATATAAGACAATTTCTAATGACAGTTTGAAGAAATCGTCTTTACTTCAAACCATCTTTAAAAGTTAGACTTTTAAAGATAGTTTCTTCAAACCATCTTCTAAAATTATTCTCATGAAAAAAAAAAAAGAAGTGCTTTCACGAAATTAAAGTTGGTTTGAGTATAACTATCTTCCTAAGTGTGATTTCTAAAAACAGTTTAGTCATATTATCTTAGATTATTTTTACAAAGATGGTTTGCTAAAAAATCATCTTCTTTTTGCCATCTTCAAAAGCCCTAATTTTAGTAGTGAATGATCACCCAGAAACCATGGTAGATAAGGACTGCTTAGGCTTTCCTTTTTATGAGTCACGAGGGACGTATGCTATGTTTTTAGTGTATTTCAAAATCTCGATTCTTAGCCAAAAAATGTGCCTATTGGTTTGCAATTTGTAATAATTTTGTGTATTTTAACTCTTGACCCTTTCAAATGCTCAGGGCAACTTCTTATTTTTAAATGATTCCATAATAAGAGGTTCTTTAAAGGAATGGTTTTAATATTTTAATTCTAATACTTATAATTTAGAACAGATGATCATGTAATGTTTTTAATATGTGAATGATTAGTTTATTAGATGAGTTGTGCTATGATTAGAGGAATCATGCATATGACAATAGTTGTAAATAGTGACTACCAATCAAGATAATCCATGCCATGAGATTTTTTTCTTTTCTACAAAATTTTTAGCTTGTAACAAGAGCTTCCAATTCATATAGTATTTTGAGTAATAAGAGACATTAGCATAATTTAGTTGTTGGACCCTAATTCATAAACTACTTCTCATTATCTTAGTTTTAGTTTTCATTTAAATGTAAAATAGCTTTAATTTGGTAGATAATCCATTCTGTCCATGACTTGCAAGAGTTTAAACATTAAAAATAAACACCAAAAATACAAAAAAAATAAAAAAATAATTCCCACAAGTGACAACTTAAGCCTTTAAGTGACCATTCATTGACTTTAGAGATTTTTGCCAAAAGATCTCTAATATCAATCATGTTAACTTTCAAGCCCTTGGAATAAGGAATATCTCAAAATAGTAGGAGTGAGAATAATTTGACCAACACACCCATAACTTAAACTTCCATCATTACATCAATGAGAATATCTTTAAAATGACAATTTGACCCTTGATTTGAAAGGGTAAAACATGGTTTTAAAATGAAATAGGAGAAGGAAATCTAAGGACTCCAAAGATCCCTAAATATTATCTATCCCCAATGTGTGTTTGGAAAACTTGTTTTCATTGTATCTTTTCTATTTTACAATAGAAAACAAATGACTTTTACCATGAAATAGAAATATATATATATATATATATATATATATATATATATATATATACACAATAAAGGAGGTTTCCCAAACATGCACTACTATTTGCAGCCATCTCCTAAAATTCTAAGGAATGTCAGAATTGAAAAAGAAAGAGAAATGTGGCAACTCCTTGCAGGGCACACGTTTCCATTAAGAGGCTCAATTTAGATGATCTAACCCATTCATTTGATTGATTCTAGCATATAAAAGATTGAACCATTAAAGGGTACACTTCAAATGATCCAAATGCGGCCGTATTATGCAGTTTGAGCAGTTTCACATTTAACACTTTTTTCAATGATTATTTCGAGAGGGAAATTTCCACCTTAAAGGGTCATTAATATTGAAAAAAACTAAAATTTTCCAAAAATTACATCCTCCCTTTTTCCAGAAATTGCACATTTTGATACACTGTTCCACACCTTAGAATTTAGGACATTATCCATTTCTCGTGCGCATCTAATATATATTGGGTATTTTTAGCGAAAATCCCTTCACTTTAAAGCTTTTAGTTGCTGTAGGTTGGTTGCAAAAACGCCAGGGATTAGAGACCTACAGCCGATTGGGTCAAATGTCCTGCATGGCTCGTAAATAGCTGGCTACCAGATAGATGTGGTTTAGTCGTTTAGACCCTGAAAAGATGGTTGAACGTGCACTTTTGCCCTTCCAACTCGAACTACACGTGTCATGGTATTAGACAGCATCGGTTTTAGTCGTTTTCTTCCACAAATAATCCACATTTCAAAATCACAGCCTAACTCAATCCTGAATCTAATTGGACACGCCAAACAAGAGAACAAGAACCCTTCACGTAGAATAGTCCATGTCCACCCACACTTTAATATCTCCGTCTTCCCTGCCACAACCCTTTCCCATTTCCCCTACATGGAGCAACCATGGCTGTAAACAAAATCCATTACCAGCCTTCAAATGGATTACAGTTTCTCCATGAAATCCACTGCCATCTTCCTCTCTAAAACCCCACCTCCATCATCCCCATCCACACCCTTCAAAACTCCTAAAGAACACACCAAGCTCCACCCGCTCCAACCTAAAAGCATAAAAAATACCCAAAACCTATCTCTCACCGCAACCACAACCACAACCACCTCTTCATCATCCAAAGATGAAGAAACACTACTAACACTACTCCGCCAGAGAAAAACTGAAGAAGCATGGCTAACATACACCCAATGCAACCACCTCCCAACACCCACCTCTCTGAGCCGCTTAGTAGCCCAGTTGTCCTACAAAAAGAATGATCCACAATCCCTTTCTCGAGCCCAGTCCATTGTGCGACGACTCCGAGACTTGGACCAACTTCACCGTCTCGATTCCAACTCCCTCGGCCTTCTTGCCGTCTCTGCTACCAAATCCGGCGCCATAAGTTATGCCTCCTCTATTATCAAATCAATGCTTCTATCTGGCTACCTTCCCCACGTTAAAGCTTGGAGTGCCGTGGTTGCTCGGCTCGCCACCTCAACTGATGATGGACCTGCAGATGCTCTACGAATGTTCAATTCTGTTACCGGGCGAATTCGTAAGCTTTCGGATCCAACGGTCGCTAAGGATTCTCAACCAGATACCGCCGCTTTCAATGCTGTGCTTAATGCTTGTGCTAATGTTGGTAACGCTGAGAAGTTTGTCGAATTGTTTGATGAAATGCCTGAGTTTAAAGCTGTTCCTGATATTCTTACTTATAATGTTATGATCAAGCTCTGTGCTAGAGTAGATAGGAAAGATTTGCTTGTGTTTGTGTTGGTACGGATAATCAACGAAGGGATTATGCCTTGTGTTACCACGTTACATTCGCTGGTGGCTGCTTACGTCGGGTTTGGAGATTTGGAAACTGCAGAGAAAATAGTTCAGGCAATGAGGGAAGGTAGGCAGGATCTCTGCAGAATTCTTAGAGATTCTAATCCGCAGAACCCAGTAAGGTTGGAGCGAGCTATAGAGAAATTGCTTCCAAAATCGATGAACTCAAATGGAGACCCACCATTGCTATCCAAAATTTATCCTCCAGATTCTAGAATATATACCACACTGATGAAGGGTTACATGAATGAAGACCGATATAATGATGTTTTTCGAATGCTGGAAGCAATGCGACAACAGAGTGACAGTGCCAGCCATCCTGATCATGTTACCTATACAACTGTAATCTCGGCTCTTGTCAAAGCAGGATCAATGGAGAGGGCAAGGCATGTGATGGCTGAAATGATACATGTTGGTATTCCTGCCAACCGCATAACCTATAACGTCCTCCTTAAGGGTTACTGTCAACAGCTCCAAATAGAAAAAGCGAAGGAGCTTGCTCAGGAGATGGTGGAAGATGGAGGGATAGAACTTGACGTCGTCTCTTACAATATCCTAATAGATGCATGTATAAATGTAGATGACAGTGCAGGTGCTCTCGCATTCTTCAATGAGATGAGGGCACGTGGAATTACCCCTACTAAGATCAGCTATACAACTCTGATGAAAGCCTTTGCCTTAACAGGCCAGCCGAAGTTAGTGAACAAAGTGTTTGATGAGATGGTGAATGACCCAAGAGTTAAAGTTGATTTGGTAGCTTGGAATACGTTGGTTGAAGGATACTGCAAAGTAGGATTGGTTGAAGAAGCCAAGAAGATCATAGAGAGGATGAAACAGGATGGTTTTTGCCCCGATATAGCTACTTATGGGAGTCTTGCCAATGGAATTGCATTGGCTAGAAAGCCAGGAGAGGCTCTTCTACTTTGGAATGAGGTAAAAGAGAGGATGGGGGGGAAACAGGAGGATGGGCATTCTTCTTTGCACTCTTCTCCTCCCCCATTGAAGCCTGATGAAGGTTTGCTTGATACTCTGGCTGATGTTTGTGTGAGGGCTGCTTTCTTCAAGAAGGCTTTGGAGATTGTGGCTTGCATGGAAGAGAATGGGATAGCACCCAATAAGACCAAATTTAAGAGAATATATGTAGAGATGCATTCAAGGATGTTTACTAGTAAACATGCTTCAAAGGCAAGGCAGGATAGAAGGAGCGAGAGGAAGAGAGCAGCAGAAGCCTTCAAGTTCTGGTTGGGGCTTCCCAACTCTTACTATGGAAGTGAGTGGCGGCTCTTACCGGCTGATGATAGTGGTTATGGTGCTGGTCCTATTTAAAGTCTCGTGTAATGTTACTTGCCCGCTTGCAAGTGAACGTAGTCATCTGGAAGATATGGTTACCTTTTTATCAGAGGTCTCATGTTCAGTGCATAGTAGTATAAATACCATTTGGAACAACGGGTCAGAATTTGTCATCTTATATTGCTGTATACAATAGTAGACCAGCTGACAGATAACATGTGTTTGTACTAACTTCTGCAAATGTACTGCTGAAGGGCAAAATGATTGGACATCATGAGAAAAACTGACTCCACACATTAATGCTTAGCGTTGAGAGACTAAATGCCCGCTTGGTTGGGAGGAAATGGGTGGAATGGATGCACACCTCAAGGCTTAGTGTTGAGAGTGGCTAAGGGCCTGCTTGATTGGAAGGAAATGGTGGAAATTGATTTCTACCAAAAAGGTAATTCTCCACGGAAAGCATTTAACACCTTCAAATTGAATTATGCAAATCAAAAGCTTTTCTTGGAGACCTTTTCCCATGAAAATCAATTTCTGTCCATTTCGTACCAATCAAAATGACCCTAAATTATGGTTTTTTGACGCATGGATATGCCGACAAAACTTTACCCCTGGCGACAAAACTTTACCCCTGATGAGCGGAGCAGACTGATTTCACACCTTTGTAGTGGAATTGTAGTAGGTAACTACTCGTAACCTTTTCAACGAAATATTGAGGCAGATTTCAGAAGCTTATCATGCCAGGGTCATAGTTCATCAAACCCTATTTTTTAGTGGAATCCTCCCCCTATTGGCGCCATAAGTTATAATAGTTAAAAGTTTCATGACTCTGGACCTTTACCATTTGTGTATAATCAAGGATGCAAGACAAGATTAACCTTCTCTATGGACAAAAGCTTCTAGCATATCAGCGTTTTACCCTTGCTTTCGATTGTTAAACAGCCATCAGCTCTCATCTAGTCTTTCATTACTCGTACGCAAGGTGCTGAAGAATTTTACACGAAGCAACCTCTTGCTTGATGCGTTTGCTACTGGATCCCACACATCAAACCTTTCCCTGGCCTTTACGGAAGGAGACTGCGGGGCTCGCCCAGTCTGGAGTACGAGGATCACGAGACGTCTTTCTACCGAAGCGGACAGTTGTCTGCTCATGGAGGGCATTGTTATTGCAGTTTCCACAGTCAGATCCATTGCTGGCCAAGGTTGGTGCAGTTGGCTTGTTTTCTGTTTTTATACTTTTTGGTCTGTTGGCCGACCCCTAATTGGGATAAGGTCTTGATGATGATGATGATGATGATACTTTTTGGTCTGTCAGCTATATGCTCCCTAATAAAATATTTTTATATGGGCCAAAACATAGCGTCACTTCGTTTTACATGAAGGTTTGGATATCTCATAAACAAAGTCATGATGTTAGGACAATTCTTACATCCTCATCTCCTTTTGGTCGTTGAATTTAGACCGTTGTTATGCAAGATTTCTAAACAAAAATGTGGTGGCGCCGGGTTTAGCATTGCTCTTTTGTCATTTAAGGATCAGTGAAAAGTGGGAAGGACAGCAAGCATTGTTCAAACTTTATGAGGTTCTTCATCTAAGCAGTAATGGATATATCCGGACAGGATGACAAAAACAGCTTCATGCTGGGTTTGCAACCACTAGTGCTGCTATGTTGATGTATATCCCTCCAACATTCGGATCCATTAAGCAAGTACGGCAATGCTTGACGGTACAATTGTATTGATATGGCTGTGTTCTGCTTTTGAACAATTTTGAACAGGCAGTACTTATGTTATCACACCCTCGTTCCTAATACCACGAACCAGCAACTGAGCCCATCAAATGAAAACAAACCAGCAAAGCTTCTCAATGACAGAGTGGTTACTTCTTTCTTGCAACAAATTACACATTTAGGAAGTCAGTAGAGTGTGGGTCTCTAGGAAATTTAGTTTTTCTTTACAATGCTAGACTCTACACCTGTAAAGAAATGGATGAAACAGTTCTTAGATCATCGCTATTCACAATAAGGACAAAAAAAAGAAGAGCTCATTTTTTGCTGGCTGAAGCAGGATGCCTCCGGTCTCAGGTAACAATAATTGGAACACAGGAGCAAAGAAAATTTCTAGGATATTCTTATTGAGACATACTATACAAGTCAGTACCTTGACCATGACGTTTGACTCTGAGAATAAGATGATGATAGCACCTGGAGAAGACATTTAAGATCCATAAACACAAGCTAAAGGATTTCATGGAATACCAGCATATCCTTTCTTGTAAAATGGCAAAAAAGCTGCAGCTAGAATTATCATATAATTGAATTTTCTACCAACAAATTCCACGAGTTATTTGCCAACTGATGAAAGTACAATGTCCTGATTCCTGAAAAAGATTTGGAGAGACACCTATAGAACTTGCCAGAAATGATCATTTTAGCAACATCATGAACAATAATGGAAGCATTTTGCGTCACGCAACAAAATGATAGATAAAACAAGTGGGCACTTCTTTATGTCGGGTAACAGTTTCTTAGACGTTTCTTTATAGAAGTAGGGTATCGTGCAATTCTGTTCTGTCTTAGAACAATGGTTTCTGTTATTTTAAAACTTTTGAAAATTTTCCTGTTCTCAAGATGCAAAGCACAAAGCATTTTACATAAAGTTCTTTTCTTTTCCTGTATCTGAAGAAACCAACTTTTGATAAAGCTATTACCTATAGAGTGGAAATGGCATTGTGAATTTAAAAGGTCTGATTACGAATATAATCCAAGTGGACTGGTGGGAGTACCTGATATGTCTTTGGTCCCTTCTTAAGTAGATACCCGACACTGTTTAGATTATCTACAAACATGTCAATGTCTGGAACTCTCAGGTTGATCCTATCTGCCAAGCTATAAATTTCCTGATAGAAAATAATGAAATGCAATGAGTAAGAAAACCAGACAATAGAACTGTATAGTGGTGGAGATAGCTACGAAACAACAGAAATAGGAAAGCCAACTTTCATGAGTTGTCAAATGACCAACTTCTTTAAGCATGAGGAATATGATTCAAAGAGAATGCTATCTAACTTTAAGAAAACGAAATGCTGCAGGATGTTATAAGGCAAGAAGCTGCTTACAGAAATTGAAAAGGTATCTTTCTGCTGCAACTCTGATTGTTTATTAAGAGCGCCTAAAAGTCGTTTTGCCTCCTTCTGTTGACTCATTCCACCACTACGAGCAAAATCTACAAAGCCATGCTCATCAACATACTTATCATACAACGATTCCTTCATTATCTCAACCACATCCTGAAAACCAAGATCAATTTTGTGACGGAATCACTTAATGTCAATACATTATACAAAATCACTTAATGTCAATACATTATTTTGTATTGCTACAGAAGATCTACAACGGATATTCTCATGTACAATGGTGTATCATCATCTTGTAGCATCTCCATCTGACTACAAATGCGGAAGCTTCATGAATGTTTTAGTGTTTCAGAAGATAATCAACAAACTCTGACATCTTGAAGATGCACTCCCATGGACAAGCTGACAGTTAGATGAAATTATTATAGTGTTGTTTTGTTTACGGCCCATGTATCTATATTATTAGATCAATGTAGTATTTCATGTTTATGAGGTTTATAAATGTAATAGTACATAAAGCACAACCCCATAAATACTAAAAGAAAGCCTCAAAAACGTGAGTGAGAATTTTAGTTTAATATGGTATCAGAAAGCTAAAGGTTGTCATCCTTATCTCGTTTTCCACTGAGAATTCTTCTTCATCCAAAACCAGCAATCTTCTTCCTCCTCTCACCATGTCCACCACAAACTTTTCTTCGTCCAACAACTCTTCCACTCAACATACCACCAATACACCTGATACTAGCCACCCTTCTTACAGTTCCTTTCAACACAGGACCCATCCACCACTATGTCACACTAAAACTTACAAATGATATTATATTTAGTGGAAGATGCAGTTTCTTCCCGTTCTTGAAGACCAAGATGTGCTTGCTTATGTTGATGGAACACTTGATCCTCCTGCTCAATTTCTTCCAACATAATCCTCCTCACTCCTCAAATAAATCCTGAATATACTGCATCGTTTCGCAAAGATCAGCAGACTCTGTCTGATCATTGCTATGCTCTCCAGCTTTGTTCTACATCTTCTAATAGGGTTCAATTCAGCCAAAGCAGCAAGAAAGATCCTTGAGAAAGCATTTGGCATGCTCAGTGAGTATAAAATAGTTCAGCAGCATATGCAGCTTCAAAACTTAAAGAAGGCGATCTTAGCACCTCCCTCTATCTACAGAAAGCTAATATGGTCATCGACACTTTAGCAGTTGCCAGAAGAACCACTACAATGCAGGAGTCTAATGCAACTATTTACAGGAATCTCAGTGCTAACTACAACGATCTTCATAGATTTCTCATCAGCTATGAGATTCGGCTTTCAGAGAACTCTATTGCTTCATCAACGTGTCCCATAGGCAACTATTGCTAGCCATTCTTCTCAAGACAAAGGCAAAAGGAAAAACATCGCTTCATACAATTACCCAAAAGGGAACAACAATAACAACTATTCCAACAACAGCAACAACGGGCAATTGACAGACCCATAACTATTACATATAAGGCCATATATTTAGCAGTTTTAACCCTAAAATAACTTTAAATATAACTAAATAAGCGTTATTTCACATTTTATAGGATTAGGGTATAACTGAAAAAAATGATACTTTTAGGAATCAAGACCCCAAGAGAGAGCAATTATGCCATTCAAGTAACACAATGAGCCCACTTGCAAATATAATGAAGTCTGGAAGTTCAGAATACAACATGAATGTTATTATTATATTCAGCACTGACAGAAATCTCATGCACAACTCCCAACTTTATTCGTACAAAAAAGAGTGCCTTCATCAAAAGTGAGGGTGGCAGACTTCCCATACATGCATGCTAGCATTCCACCACCTTGAAGAGCTGCCAAGAGAAGCTAGATTCATATACAATGAATGCACCTGTATATGATCCTTTTTTGAAGCAAAATAAGTTTGGGGCCTTCATGAAGACATCTTCCAACCACTCTCTCTCTCTCTCTCTCTTAACTCCAGGATGGGACCACTCAAGGGAGTCTACATATTTCCCATGCACAAACGTGATGTACATGAGAAAATAAAATAAGAAAATAAGTAGAGAAGAGAGACAATTTATGGGAAATCTACAGTAATAGTTCATCCAAACTTTAAAAAAAGAAGAAGCAAGGGTCAAGATCTATTCTACATTTGGGGTATCCTAGAAGGCATCCAATGAAAAGTAATTTGCAAGATAAAATCAAGGAAGTGCTAGGGTGGGCTAATAGAAATCAAGCCTGCAAGAGGACCAGAGTGGAAGACCATTGGCATAGATTTTTTCGGTGTAATGCCCACCATTTTTTAAGGAGGATCCAAAGTGATTTACAAGGGTGCTAAAAATGTGTTTTACAAAGAGAAAATTTAGGTGGAACTAACTTGTGATTGGGTGGAGAAAAAAATAGTGGGCTGGAAAGAGAATCAAGGAAATAAATAAAAACTTCAAAGAGATCTCAACCATCTATCCTAGGCTAAGCATGGTCCAAGGGAAGAAATAAAAAGAAAAAGAAAAGCAATAATCCTAACCATCCACTCTAGGGTTATATATCATCTATGGGTTAGAATAAAACATAACAAAGGGGGGAAGAAGCATTGAGATAAAATCTGCGGAGGAAAGGAAAATTTTTACTTTTTGGATATGATATTGTATGAGGGAAAGATGAGATAAAAAAGGAGAAACAGAATAGAGAGGATGAAGGAGGATAAGGGAAATATGAGAGGAGTTTCCACGAGGATGATTGGTTAGAAAGAAAGGATAGGACGGAGGTGAGATATTATTCCAATCTGAGATGAGAACAAGTTAAACTATAAATAAATACAAAATCGGGGGCATCCAAACCATCTAGAAAAACTCCATATCCCTTGTGCCAAAAAGCTGGAATCCATAGAGAGTAAGAAGCCTTGGATGCTTGGAGGAGAAGAGAAAAGAAGTGAAGAAAAAGTGCGTGTAATTCTTCCAAAGAAAGAAGAGTACTTGCACCTTTTATTTCATTAGTTCCACACCTACCTTCCTTAGTTTTCTACCTTCCGTCACCTTTGATTCTTCTAATTTTTTTACGTCATCTTTTATCTTTTCATTCTTACACCATTATAGACTTTGCTTTCTTCTATTCATCCTAGATTCACACACCCTTACTCTCATTTTATTTCCACACCTATTTCATTCCATCCTTTCCTAATTACTTTTCATGCATTTTTCCTTCCATTTCCCTTCTATTTTGCACACACTTTCTTATTTTTTCTTTCATTTTCATGCCCCTAACTCACCATTATATCCTCTTCCATTTCATCTAATTTGGCCACCCAGAATCTGTAATTTTCATGCCTTTCCTACTCTTTCTCCCTCTTAATTTTACATACATAAGTCCCTTATTTTGCACGCACATATTTTGGATTTTTGGTGTAAATTCTCCTTGGGATTGTTGGCTATTGGGAAACATCTAATATGTTTGTTGTGTGACACAACAAGAGTACGGTGTTGTTTGGAAGAAGAAATAACGGTGGTAGCACAATAAGGAAGGCTTGAAGCGGTTTTTGTCAAGTGACATGGTATAAATTGGTGAAATCTCTCCTTTTCATAGGATTTTGTATTTCTTTTATTTTCTTTGCTTTGTAATCAATGTAATCTTTTATTTCAATTAAGAAGAAGATTGTAGTTTATTTGTTTTATTTATTTAGTATAGTTGAATTTTTATATTAAATAGTAATTTTTATAGTAGTGTAATTTTTACTCGATATCTTACAATAAGTTATATAGATTTAATTTTTGTGATTTAATTTCCAAGCATGAGTAGGAAATTTGTTTATCCTAGGGTTAGGATGAAGTTATGATGCAAATGAATGAATTAATGCTTAAGTGAATGAGGAATAAAAATAGTGCTTCCTATTATTTTAGAGAAATTAATGACTAATTTATATATTTAGTGAGTTTTAGGAATTATGTTATACTTCCTATGGTAGAGATACTAAATATGCTAGATTAGTGAAGTTTAATATATAAAAATCTTTGCTATGCACTAAAAAGATAGACTATGCTTTAAGTACATATATTAAATTCGGTTAAAAAGGGCAGCCTCGATGCACAAAGCTCCTACCCATGCAGAGTCCAAGGAAGGGGCAGACCACAAAGGCCTAAAGTACACAACCTTACCTTGTATTTTTTGCAACATGCTGTTTCCACGCCTTGAACCCGTGACCTCAAGGTCACACGACAATAACTTTTACCATTGCGCCAAGGCTCCCCTTCATATATTAAATTGGGTTAATTCTTTAAAATAAGAAAATCCCTAAATTAGAAATTTCATTTTCTTGATCATGGACTTATTTGGTTACATTTTAACGGATCCTAACATCCTAGGCTTTATTTTGTGTGATTTTCTCATTTTTAGCATAGTTTCTAATTAATTAATTGGTTGGCTAGGCTAAAGTAATTAAAATTCCTAAATTTGAAGTCCTCATGGGATCGACCCATATTTGCCATGTCTATGCTATAGTGGGCCTTTTCACTTGCGGAGTTATTTAAAAAACATCAGCAATCCAAGTCCTCATTTTTTCACAGCAAAAAGTACTAAAAAAGGCTAAAACTTGATTTGTCCAAGGGTGAGAACTAGGGGTTATGAGGTATCCAAACACCAGAAATAATAATCTCACTAACTCAAACTTTCAACTATTTTTATCCAAATAGCTAAAGGTATGAAATTAGTAGACAAGAAGAAAGAGAAAGAATGCAAACTCATAATTTCATTCAATATTCAAAAACTGATTGTAATATGTGTTTTACAGCCCTTCTATCGATTTCAAATTTCTTCTCCAAGAAATAAAACTTCGAGTGCAAGTAAATAACTCCTAATTAGAATAGGAAGCGTAAAACCTAATTAGAACAGGAAACATAAAATAGGAAACTGCTAATACAAACAAAAACTCTAAAAGAAGCTAATAGACTCCTCAAATAGAAAGCACCAAATCTCTAAACATGTTAAAGTTCCTAAAAATAACCTAGGCACTGTTTATGTCACTGTTCACGTAGATGGTAACAATAGTGTCCCTTTTCATGTTTTACTACCTATATGCATAATACATGTGAACAGGAATTCTGAGTTTACCCTGTCTGTTTCTTCCTTTCCTTGTAATCTTTCATGATTTTGAGGGTAGGATGAGATGATCTGCATCATCCTTTCAAGCGTCCAACAACTCCAGCTATTGGTACAAAATGGAGTTCATCTCCATCAAGAGAGTTCATCCCTAAAGCTAAAGTGGCTTCTATGTACAACGGAGCTGATTCACAAGATGTTGAAGACTGGTCTCCAAATACAGGTGCCATACACCATGTAACCCAAAACCTCTCAAACGTAAGCCTGGCTAAACCCTAGACCGGTCACGGTTGGCAAGGGTAAAGGGTGATTAAAAAAATTGGATCATCTTCTTTATATTCTAATTTCTCTAAATTATGTTTATCCATTGTCCTTCAAGTATCAGAAATAACCAAGCAATTACTTTCTATTAGACAATTTACCAGGAAAATGGTTGTTCTTTGGTTTTCATCCCAAGTCTTCTGCAATGAAGGATCGTGCCACAGAGGACCATTCTAGAACAAGGAAGGACTAAAGATGGGTTGTACCAACTTCAACCTTCAACTAAAATGGATAATTTCGATCGTGCTCAAGCTCATGTGGATGGATGTGTTCTGTTAGATCAGCTGCATGCCCGGTTAGGACATTTTCATGATAGTGATAATGCATGCATTCTCATCATCTTTCATTTTAGCAGTCTAATCAAAATAACCATCATTTACATGTTGCAGATCATGCAGTGTAGAAAAGTATCTTGCCTTCATCTGAAGTCTACATCTTCATGTAGTTTACGTCCCTTAGGTCTTTTCTTTTCATATTTTCAGGATCCATCCCATGCCATCTCCTCAGAAGGGCACAAATACATGTCAATTTTGTTAGATGATTATACCATTGATCTCTGGATCTGTCCGTTTGGTAAAATGACCAGATGATTTCAACAAGTCTTCATTTTAAAGCAATGGCAGAACGTTAATTTGAGATAAAACTGAGATCCCTACAATCAGATTAGGGAGGCAAGTATAGAAAGGTGAGCACCCATTTAAAATCCTGTGGCATCTACCATAGAATTGCTTGTGCTCACATATACGAGCAAAACAGCTTGATAGAAAGAAAGATTCAACATCTAACTGAAACATCCTTGACATTGATGGCCTACTTAGTCACTTCATTTCGATTTTTGCATCACACCTTTGAAACCGCTACATATCTAATCAATCATATGCCAATCCCACATCTTAGAAGGAAATCACCATTTTAATTAGCAATTCATCTGTCCCCAAATTACAATTTCTAGAGAATTATTTTTTTTGTGCATGATACCCTTTTCTTCACCCTTATAACTCTGACAAATTCCAATTTCAAACCACCCTTGCATATTCTTAGGATGTAGCTCTGATCCTAACTTAATGCAAATGTTCAGATAATTCTACGAATCGGATATATGTTGTGTGCCATGTCAGGTTCGATGAACCTCATTTTCCTTCAATTAGAAGTCCATACTTGGTCCAGCTCCAGCAGAACCACCATCTTACTCTTGGACAACTCTTGCAGTTGTCCATCAAGATACTCAAATAGGTGCCAGTTCAGGTACATCATTTACTAGTCGATCATTTAGTTATAATGTTAACGCTTGAATTACATCATTTACTAGTCGATCATTTAGTTCAAATCTTAACGATTTAAAGTCAAATCCTTGTCTGAGTTCAAATTCTACCATTTCCTCTCCTAATATTCATCAAGTCCCTATAAATCAGCACCATCTAATCCTTGATCTCAACCACTCCAAAATCCTCTAAAAAAAAAAAGGGCAGCCCCAGTGCACGAAGCTCCCGCCTATGCGGGGTCCGGGGAAGGGGTGGGCCACAATGGCCTAAAGTAGGCAGCCTTACCTTGCATTTTTGAAAGAGGCTGATTCCACGCCTTGAACCCATGACCTCAAGGTCACATGACAACAACTTTTACCGTTGCGCCAAGGCTCCCCTTCACTCCAAAATCCTCTCCATTCCAATATTACTTCCTTGTTTTTCTGCCCCATATCTCCCTTCCCATTCAAATTCGACCAGTCTTTCCTTAAAAGGAGATCCAAATAAATCATTTTCCAATTTTACAGTTAATGTTCTAGTGGAATAAATTTGCTTGTGGACTTTTCCAGTCAAAGTCAACCAGTCGTACAACAACAAAAATTCGAACAACAAAAGTGCCCCTGCTAGGATACATCATATGCCATTCAGACATGATAAAAAATGGTGGGCTGTCTGCAAATATAGCACTTTGTTGCACGATTTCTAAGTTCAATGAACCCACATGCTTCACTGGGACAAACAAATTCAAGGAATGACGTGAACCCATGATCAGTGAAATAAAGCGCACACAAAAATTGGCACTTGGTCACTAGTTCCTCACAGCAGCATTCCACCTGCAATTCAAAGCCGATGGATGCATAGATAAACACAAGGCTCATTTAGTAGCTAAAGGCGACAACAAACAGCTCCATTGTATAGTTGACAACAATCCTTTCAGTGCTATCTATTGCTATTTCAAATGGTTGGATGCTCCATCAACTCGATGAGAGCAATGCATTTCTCCATGGAGATCGAGCTAAAGGGGTTTATATGGCTCATCCTCTGAGTTTTGTAGCTGAAATATACCCTAACTACGACTGTCGATGACACAGTTTATTGGTTAAAACAAGCTCCAAGAGCTTGGTTCGCCAAGCGAAGTAAATTATTATCTCACCTTGGCTTTATCGCATCCAAAACAGAGACTTCCCTCTTTGTTTACAAAAAGAGAGGTGTTGTACTATACTTATTAGTATATGAGTATTACATTATTCTTATAGAGAATAACAAGGATGCAGTTTGTTGTTCATCAAAGTACTGCATCATTATTTTGCACTCACAGATTTGGGAGAACACCACTACTTCTTGGCCATCGATGTCTCCCAATCTAGCCATAGTCTTATCCTTTCTAGAAAGAAACAAATACATGGCCTTCTCACCCAAGCTACCATGACATCATCCCAATGCTGGCGTCCACAAAGCTATCTAAAAACTGTGATAAGGCACTTTCAAATCCAGCCATGTAGAATAGCATTGTGGACATTCTCCAATATGTCACACTGACTAGGTCCAACATTGCATTCTCTGTCAACCCGGTTTTTCAATCATAATGGACGTCAAAAGAATATTTCCCTATCTTAAGAGCACAATTTTACATGGTCTTTATATCTCAAAATCATCATCATTATAGCTTCAAGTTTATTTAGATGCTGATTAGGATGAGTTCCCTGATGGCAGAAAATCAATGGGTAGTTATGCGAACTATCTCAAAGAAAATCTTATGTCATGGTCTTCTAAGAAAGTCCACCATAGCCCGCACCTCACCCAAATCAGAATACAGGGCCTTGGCAAATGCTGCAGCAGAAGCTATATGGGTGCAATCTCTTCTACCTGAAGTAGGTACTCGAAAGAGACAACATCCCATTCTTTGGTGTGATAATTTGGACGCTACATATCTTATAGCGAACCTGATCTTCCATTCACACACCAAACACATAGGGTTGAATTTCATTTTGTTGGCGATCTAGTATTGAAAGGATTATTACAAGTTCCTCTTATATCCAAAAAGGATAAAATTGTGAATCTAATGACTAAGCCACTTGTCACTACCAAGTTTGAATTCTTTTGTGCAAGTTGAGAGTCTTCAATGTTGACTACTCAACTTGACAGGGCACATTAGATCAATGTAGTATTTTATGATTACCAATGTTATAAAGAAAACTCTGCCTATGTGGTTTTAGTTCTACATGGTTTTATTGCAGCTGATTCCAAGCACAAATAAAGGAGTGTTTTATGTCAGGTGCCAGCTGCCAAGTGAAACGCTTGACAAACCCCATGCATAAATCGATTTTTGACATTCCCTCGGGCTAGGACGTTCCCTATAAGCGACACGCTGCATTGGAACTTAGATGTAGTGGAAAATGGACAAGGGCTGGTAAGGCATTCGCCCGAAAGCAATGCACTACATTGGATCCCAGGTGCAGAGGAAAATAGGTAAGGGCTACTAGAGCATTCCCTCGAAAGTGATGCACTGCATTAGAACCCAGATGTAGTGGAAAGTAGGCATGGGTTCCCGCAGCATTCGGGAAGTGCACAGGTAAATAAGCTAGCATAGGAGAATAAGATTCACATTGCCGCATGGAATATAGGCATATTGACATCTAAGAGTTTAGAGTTCGTAGATACAATGAAATGTAGCAGAGTTAACATTGCTTGTAGCCAAGAAATCGAGTGGAAAAGAGCTAAAACTAGAGAAATCAATGGGTATAACGTTTGATATGTAGGAAAGGAAAATAATGAAAATGGCATACAGATAGTGGTAGATAAAGAATTAAATGATAAGGTTGTAATTTTTAAAAGAACCAATGATAGAATTATACTAATAAAACTTGTTCTAAGAGAGAAGATCATAAATGTTATGTTGAATATAGCATTGTATTGTATAGCTTTACTTAGCCTTAGTCATGATTTTGTTTCATTTTTAGTCCCACATTGTACAGTTAGGAGCATGTAACTATCCCTGTTTAGTATATATATGAGTTAAGTGTGAGGTGCAAAACAACTAACACACATTCACTCGTTCTAAAGGTTTCTCTCTATCTCTCTTGACTCCACTTAAACATAGCATCAAAGCCATAAGAAAAACCCTAATTATCAACCTTCTCTTTATTTTTTATTTTTTTGGTTTGACCATGTATCCATTCCGGCAATACCTTTGGCAACCGTGCTTCTTTACCGGTCACCCTTTCGTCGTCTCTAGCGTTCCCAGATCACCACTACTGCCGATGACTTTTCTGACCACCTCTTTTCCTGCCAGTCACCCTATATTCTGAGCCAGAGGGTGCCGATCTACATTTTTCCCAAAAGTGCTGCCTTCAAAAGATGTCCCATGTGCCATCACACATCGCCTCAACCACTGCCAGTTGCCCACGCGCAGAAAGCATTCGACCTCCTTCGACATCGGTCTTCGATGCGGACCACCCAAAAACCACCGCCATCTCTATCTGTGCCATCGGTGACCATCACAACACTACCCCGCACCTCCTTATGTTGGACAGCTAATGACCGCTCACATTCTTGAGCTCCCTTCGATCCAAATGTGAATCAGCCCCCAAATAAGTAATCATGGCTTCCAAAAATGGTATTTTTACTTCTGTAATTTCTGGATCTCCTGTTATTACGTCAGAGAAATTAATTGGTAGTAAAAATTATCTGTCTTGGTCTGCCTCTGTGGAATTATGGTTTATGGGTCAGGTTTATGAAAACTATTTGGTCAAGAATGAGGAAGATATTTCTGCTGTAGACAAAGTGCAATAGAAAAAGATTGATGCACAATTATGCAGCCTATTATGGCACTCCGTGGACCACAAAGTTTTACATCATCTTCGCGCCTATAAAACATGTTTCAGATTTTGGACCTAGGCCAAGGGCTTATACACAAATAATATTCAACGTTTTTACAAAGTTGTTTCTGACATTGTTCATGTTTGACAGTAGGATATGGATCTTTCAATTTACATTGGAAAGCTTGCTTCCCTCAAGGAGGACTTCTTGTCTTTGATGCCTCCTACTGATGGTACAAAAGCCCAACAAAAACAGACCGATAAGTTTTTCATGGTGCTGACTCTCATTGGGCTCTGCGCTAACCTTGAATCCATCAGAGATCAAATTCTTGCTCGCCTTTCGGCACCCTCATTGGATGAAGTATTTGCTTGCTTGTTGCGTATCTACTCTACTCGGACAGTTACTTTTGATGGCCCTTCAGATTCCTCAGTTTTAGCCTCTCAGGTAAACACTCAAGGTAGGTGTGGTGGTGGCCATAATCGAAGACAGTGTCCTCAGTGCACATACTATAATAAGATTGAACACACTTGGGATTGGTGTTACCAACTACATAGGCGACCTCCTCGCACTACAAACATCACCCAGTCATCTAACACCCAATTACCTGACTCATCTGAGGGCTCTACATCTCAAAGTATTACCCTGATTGGTAGTGACTATGATGCGTACCTCTAGTATCAGGCATCCAAGTTATCTTCCGTTGCCTCCATCACTAAGATTGGTAATCCCACTATTTGCTTTACTCAGTCTTCTTCTATTGGCTCGTGGATTCTAGACTCTTGAGCTTCTAATCACATATCTAGTAACAAACACCTTTTCTCCTCTCTTACTAGTTCTTCTACTTTACCTACCATCACTCTATCCAATGGTTCCAAAACTATAGCTAAAGGCATTGGTTTGGCTCATCCCCTTCCTACTTTTCCTCTCACCTCTATGCTTTATGTTCCTGAGTGCCCGTTTAATCTTATTTCCATCAATAAAATGACCCGCACTCTTAACTGCTCTATCACTTTTTCTGATAAATCTGTAATCTTACAGGATTGAAGTACGGGGAAGACGATCGCCACTACTCCTGCTCTTATACACAATCGTTTGGGCCATCCTAGTCTCTCCAAATTTCAAAAGATGGTCCCTCATTTTTCTTCTTTGTTGTCTCTTGAGTGTGAGTCTTTTCAGCTTGGAAAACATACTTGTGTTTCGTTTCCAAAGCATCTCAATAATCGGGCTTTGTTTCCCTTTGAACTTGTCCACACTGATGTTTGGGGTCCTAGTCATACTATTTCTACTTTGAGTTTTCAATATTTTGTAACTTTTATTGACAATTATTCTCGATGTACTTGGTTATTCCTTATGAAGAATCAATCTAAATTTTTCAAAAATTTTGTGTTGCAATTCAAACTCAATTTAATGCTGCTATCCGTGTTTTACGTAGTGCCAATGTACGAGAATATTTTTCTATACCTTTTTCTTCCTTTATGTCTCAACAAGGAATTCTTTACTAGTCATCGTGTGCCCACACTCCTCAACAAAATGGAGTAGCTAAACACAAAAATCGTCATCTCATAGAGACAGCTCGCACTTTACTTCTTCACAGTCATGTTTCTTTTTGTTTTTGGGGGGATGCTATTCTCACAGCTTCCTACTTAATTAATCGTATGCCTTCTTCTGTGTTGCATGATCAAATTCCCCATTCTATTCTCTTCCCCACACAACCTCTTTATCTTCTTCCTCATGTTTTTGGATGTACTTGTTTTGTACTGTAACATCGCAAAAAAAAAAAAAAAAAAGCCTAAATAGAAGGGGGCCAGATTTGATACTAGCACCCCCCCTCTCATTAAACGAACCCAACAAATGTCGGGTCTGTCTTCCCGAAAGCAACAGAAAAAGAAAAGAAAAGAAAAAACCGATGAAGAGGAAACTGGAAGGGAAGGAAGGCGAGGAGAGAAGAAGAAAGGGGAAGAGGAGGACGAAGAAGAAAGAGAAGAAGGGAGAGGGAGAAAGACGGAGAGAAGAAGATGGAGAGAAGAAAGGGGGAAACCCTAGGTCGCGCCGGCAAGAGAGAATGAACCGAATGGGAAATAGGCGAAGAGAAGGGGAAGGAGAGAGAGAGAGAGAGAAAGAGAGAGCCGCGTGCAGGCGTGGAAGGGAAAACTAGGGTTTTCCTGGGTTGCCGGTTTCCAGGCCGTCGCCGGATACGATGCCGGCTCGGATCGACAATCCGACTGGTCATTTTGTTCAACCCGTTGAGCCGAACAAAACCCCTAAAGTTATTGGGGAATCCAACGTGATCTTGACCGTCGATTGAAGAGGGGGACATCGCACGGCTAAGATTGGAGGTTTCGCAACTGATCTAAACCAATCTAGCCCATCCAACGGTGGAAAATGCACGAAAATGCAGCTAGAAGGTAAGATCTACAAAACCCAATTCGTGAATTTTAATTTTTGGATAAATCCGTACGGTTTTACATGCGATCTAAGTTTAGGGACGATCTAACCGTCCATTTTTAAATCAAAGCTTAGGGATAAGTAATTTAGGGCATGATGTAGCTTGGATCATACAAAAAAAATCAGATCTAGGCGGAAAACCAATCGGACAATCTCAACCATCTGATCGAGTACTGTTCACATAGTAACTTTGTGATGTCTGATCGACAATCCGACACCACAAATGAGTTTCTCGTCATAAAAAATGATAGGATGTCTAGAATTATATGAGTTTGAAGTGAAACAGATTGGATGATCTAAGTCGTCCGATCTATCACTATTGAAACAGACACCTTGTGATGTCAGATAAATGATTAGAGGTCACAGGTGGATTCCTGAACTGTGAATTAGCTTAGATATGATATAAAGTATGGAATTTGGATAAACTAACAGAAAGAAATTGAGTGATATGAACTGTTCATGATGCTCATTATATCAGTCTGATTTAATAATACAATTATAGGTTGTATTGAAGACGATAGCATGGGAAATAACACCCAGCTCCAAACCAAGTGTTGATATGGATAGGAATCAAGGGTTAAGACCACTGAATAGTGATAGTGACTTGAAGTCACTTAAGAATAGTGAATAGCCAATCCAGCGCCGATGGCGTGGATTGGAAATCCAATAGCTGTTTGCCATTAAATTAGCTATCAACCAATAGCTAATGAAACGCCTTCTGCACAATAATGAACACTGTCACTTTGCCTTATGCCAAATAGTGTTAGGGAAGCTAGGAGAAGTCCTAGAATTGTATAACTGAACATGTGTTTGTATTGTTACAGAGCTGATTGATAGGGAGCGCGTACGCTAACTAAATGAAGTACTCGCGTCAGTGAATTAGAAGATCTCCAATTGAGGTAGGTGGAATTAAGATTTCTACGATTTTCGCTATATATGCATGTGTATATGAATTTCAAGCATTGAAATGAATCTTTTCGATTTATACAAAAGATAAGATGAATGTGCATACTGAATTTGAATTATGATTAAACTATTATGCATAAACTATGCATTATTGTGAACCATGTGAGAGAAATGTAAGACTGATACCAGGAAATTGTGAAATGGCTTGTATGAGCAAGAGCGGTTGTTATGATGTGGGCGGGCCACAAAGTCGTTATGATGTGGGCGGGCCACAGAGTCGTTATGATGTGGGCAGACCTTCGGGCTAGACGAGCTACTGATCCCTGGGATTTAGCCCCATTGTTTGGGGAGTTTGACGCGTTCTGAGTGGTCGTTATGATGTGGGTGGGCCACGAAGTCGTTATGATGTGGGCGGGCCTTCGGGCTGGACGAGCTACCGGTCTCTCAGAAGTAAAGCCTTGAGGTGTGTCTTTGAGTTTGGTGTGTCTTTGGGTTTAACCCATTGCGCCAACTCACTGCGCTAAAGAGGATAATATTGTTTGCTGTGTACTTGATACACATAACAATGCATTGGTATTTGATATGTGAAATGGCTCGTAAGAAAGAAGACTGGTATCAGGAAATGTAAATGACTTATAAGCTTAACATGTGATAGCATACTTTGCTTTTCAAACAATGTGTTTCGTACTGATGCATTGGTATTCCTTCTATTTTGGCATAGATTCATGATTTCGATAAATGTTGAATGATTTCAAGTTAAATGATAATTAAATTGTTGTTTGAATGATTCGGCATGGCTAAATTGATTTATATATAATTATCATGAATTCTGTTTATATAAAACATTGCATCTTATTCCACCTACACAAGCGATTGCTTGCTGAGGCATTGCTGTGGTTTGCAATGCCTCAGATACAGAGAATAGTAGCAGATTTGGCATGTTGCTAGTGTGTTAGAACAAGGGGCTTCCAAAGAATAGGAGCTGCTTACTGACAGGAGCGCACCAACAGAAGCTTGAGAAGAGGACAGGTAAGAATGGGTCTTTGAATTGAAGTGTCGTATTAAAAATGAAAAAGAGACTGCACTGTATGTAATTATGGGAATTTGGAAGACTTATGTGACTAAGCTGTATTGTGGAGGTTCTGGGTGTGTTGTGTTGAGGTAAACTGTCTTTGTTTTATTAGATGTATATAAAGGAGACAGAATCTCCATTTATATTTTAAAATTGTCAACAATGTTTATCAGGTACTTTGCAATGACATGCGTTAAATATCATATGTTGGAAAAACAGAGGAAACTCTGCCGGATTTTTGGTAGAAATGAGCGCTCATTTCACCGAGAATCCTTGTTTTTGATAGAAGAAAAATGACACTCAAGGCTTTTCAAATTGAATTTGAAAGAAAAGATTTTCCACTGCATTACACTATTTTACAAAAATTATTTCAAGTTGGATCGATCCTGCATTAGAAATTAGTTTGTATTTAAAATCTCATTCGAAAACCCAGGTCGTCACATGTACACAACCTTGCACCTAGGCAAGATAAGCTTTCCGCAAAGGCCACAAAATGCATCGTCTTGGGATATTCCAGGCTTCTGAAGGGGATCGTTGTTATTCTGCTGACACTAATAGGTATTTTCTTTCAGCAAATGTAACTTTCTTTGAGCAGTCACCATTCTTCTCATCTACTATTGAGACTCTCTCCATTTCTGAAATTTTACCTCTTCCCTATATTTCCACGCCTGCAGATGATGTCTCTCGTCCTGTTCAAGTTTATCATCATCGACCTCCACTTGAAGCTGTTGTAGGTTCCACTCCCTGGTGACTCATTCACCTACTTCGGCCCCACATTCGGTTGACAGTTTGCCCATTGCTCTTCGAAAAGTTGATCAATCTACTCGTAATCCTCATCTTATCTATAATTTTTAGAGTTGCCATCAATTATCTTCACTCTATTATGCATTTGGTTCCTCCTTGTCCTCTATTTCTCCTCCTAAAAGCACCAATGAGGACCTTTCACATTCTAGCCAGCGACAAGCCATGGTAGATGAAATGACTGCTTTACATACAAATGGTACTTGGGACATAGTTCCTTTGCCACCTGATAAAACTACAATGGGTTGCTGTTGGATATATACTGTTAAGATGGGTCCTGACAAACAAATTGATCGACTTAAAGCTTGCCTAGTTGCTAAGGGCTATACTCAGATTTATAGTCATGACTATGGTGACACCTTTTTACCAATTGTGAAGGTTGCTTCTGTTCGATTATTCCTCTCCATGGCTGCTATGCGGCATTGGCCTCTTTACTAGTTAGAAATTAAAAATGATTTCCTTCATGATGATCTAGCAGAGGAAGTTTATATGGAGCAACGACTTGGCTTTATTGCTCAAGGAGAGTTTGATTTAGTTTGCAAATTGCGTCATTCTCTATACAGCATAAAACAATCTCCTCGAGCATGGTTTGGACGCTTTAGCTCTGTTATTTAGGAATTCAGAATGCTTCCGAGTGAAGTAGATCACTCTGTTTTCTATCAGCACAACTCTTTGGCTTAATGTATCTATCTAGTGGTCAATGTGGATGACATTGTCATCACAGGCAGTGACCAGGATGGCATTCAGAGACTTAAACAACATCTCTTCCATCACTTTCAAACTAAAGACCTCGGAAAACTCAAGTATTTTCTGGGAATTGAGGTAGTTCAATCTAGTGCAGGTATTGCCACAGAGAAAATATGCTTTAGACATCTTGGAAGATACTAGTATGTTAGATTGTAAGCACGTAGACACACCCATGGACCCGAATGTTAAGCTTGTACCAGGACAGGAGGAGCCTCTTGCAGACTCTGGAAAATATAGGAGACTTGTGGGTAAACTAAATTATCTCACCACTATTCGACCAGATATCTCTTCTGCCGTAAGTGTAGTCAGTCAATTCCTACAGTCACCATGTGATAGTCATTGGGATGCTGTGGTTTGCATTCTTTGACATATTAAAGGAGCACCAAGTCAAGGTATGTTATATGAAGATAAAGGCCACACTCAAATTGTTGGGTAGAAAGATGCTGACTGGGCTAGTTTTCCTTTAGACAGGCGTTCTACCTCAGGATATTGTATTTTTGTTGGAAATAACTTAGTATCTTGGAAAAGCAAGAAACAAGATGTAGTTGGCAAATCAAGTGCAGACGCTAAGTACCGAGCCATGGCTATGGCAATATGTGAACTTATTTGGCTGAAACAACTACTCTGGGAGATGAATTCAGAGAGGATGGAAGTATGAAGCTAATATGTGATAGTCAAGCAGCCTTACATCTTGCATCTAATCCCGTTTTACATAAAAGGACCAAACACATGGAAGTGGATTATCATTTTATTAGAGAAAAGATCTTGTCAAGATGTATTGCTATGAGCTTCGTCAATTCAAATGATCAACTAGCAGACATCTTCAGGAAATCTCTCAAAGAACCTTGAATTAAATACATTTGTAACAAGCTTGGTGTATATGACTTATATGCTCCAGCTTGAGGGAGAGTGTTGAATATAGCATTGTATTGTATAGGTTTACTTAGCCTTAGTCTTAATTTTGTTTTATTTTGTCCCACATTATACAGTTAGGAGCATGTAACTATCCCTGTTTAGTATATATATGAGTTAAGTGTGAGGTGCAAAACAACCAACACACATTCACCCATTCTAAGAGTTTCTCTCCATCTCTCTCTCTCTCTCTCTTGGCTCCACTTTAACATGTTATAAGTACACAAGCACCACAAGTAGGGCTAGAAGATAGAATCAAGAGGCAGTTCAAAAAAGATATGGAGGAAGTTATGCAAGAAATTCCCAACACAAAGGGGATATTTCTAGGAGTAGACTTTAATGGTCATGTAGGAAAAAATAAAATAAAATAAGGAAGGATATGATAGGGTACATAGAGGGTATAGTATTGGAGAAAGGAATGAGATGGGGAAGCTATACTCGATTTTGCTTTAGCATATAATCTAGCTATAGCAAACACATACTTTAAGAAGAGAGATGAACACCTAATGAGCTTTAAAAGTGGACTATATAAAAGCCAAATAGACTTTTTTCTACATAGGAATAGCGAAAGTTCAATGTGTAAGGATTGTAAGGTCATACTAGTGAGTCTAACATCATAACATAGGTTAATGGTTATAGATATCTACATTAAAATATGAAAGAAATGAAATGAACTTAATAGGTGTCCAAAAACTAAGCGGTGAAGCTTAAAAGGAGTGAAGCTACCATCATTTACAAACATGTCGAGGGTAGAAGGAAACTGAAACAATGAAGCAGAAGTAAAAACCATGTGGACTAATATGACCAAGTCCATTAAGAATGTAGTAAAAAATGTCCTAGGAGTATCTAAAGGTAAAAGGCAACCAATAAAGGAAACTTGGTCGTGGAGTGAAAAAGTGCAAAAAGTTATTAAAGAAAAATAGGTCTATTTTAAAGCATGGCAAAGGACCAAAAATAATGAAAACTTTGAGAAATATAAGAATGCTAAAAAGGTTAGTAATAAAGTAGCAAGTGAGGCTAAACTCTAGGCATATGATGATCTTTATAGTAGATCAGGATCAGAGAAGGTGAGAAAGATGTGTTTAAACTCGTAAGAGAACAGAAGTGTAAGGTCATAGACCACGTCAGGTGTATTAGAATTGATGGTCAAAGGCTACTAGTTAAGATGACAAGATCAAATAAAGATAGGAAAGTTACTTTCAAAAATTGTTAAATGACAATGACCCTAAGAATATAGAACTGAAAGTAACGTAAACCCAAATAACCTTGGATATTATAGATACAACCGTTGGAATAGAATACCTGACATGAAAGAGGCCTTGAAAAGGATGAAATCAGGGAAGGGCCTAGGCTCGATGGTATATATACCAATAGATGTTTGGAAGTGTATGGGAGATACTGGAGTAGTTTGGTTGACAAAGTTGTTAATAAGATTGTAAAATCAAAGAAAAATGCCAGATAAATAGAGGAAAAGCTCTATTGTACCAATTTATAAGAATAAAGGAGACATACAAAATTGTACTAATTATAGGGGTATCAAACTTATGAGCCACACCATCAAACTCGTTTGAAAGAGTGATTGAGTAGAGTCTACGGCATGAGACGAGTGTATCGGATAACGAGTTTGGTTTCATTCCTAGGTCTACCATGTAAGCTATTTTCCTACTTAGACAATTGAGACAGAAGTTACCCAGACAATCCCAGTAGGTTCAAGCAAATGGAGATGCACCTTTGGAGTTTTGTGTGATCGGTGAGTGCCACTCAAAGTGAAAGAAAAATTCTATAGGATGGCTGCAAGGCCGGCCATGCCTTATGGATCAGAGTGTTGGACAATTAAAGAACATGTACATAGGATAAGCATCACCGAAATATGGATGTTGAGATGGATGAGTGGCAAGACAAGAAGGGATAGGATCAGAAATGAAAACATTAAAGGAATTTAGGAGTAGCACCAATCTGTAACAAGATGAGGAAGATTTGACTTAGATGGTTTGGACATGTCCAATGGAATAAAACTCAAACGATCGACCCCTAATTAGGATAAGGTCTTGATGATGATGAGCAATGTTATAAAGGCATGTACATACAATGTAACCCTAGTTTGCATTGATACATTATAAATACTGACAGAAAGCCTCACAAACCATGAATGAGAATTTCAGTTTATGCGTATGAAATAAGAGAATGGTATCTTATGCTTCCATCAATTGTTTTGCCTGTTTATGGGTTGTTGATGATTGTCCACAAGTAACTTTGACTATAGAACCAAATTTCAATTTTGTAAAGCCCTCACCCTTCTTTGATGCTTGAAGGTTAGATATGACTAGAACTAGCTCATGTTGAAAAAATAAACCACTAATAAGCTTTTAATGTGCAAAAGCATCTTAAGCACACTATTCCAAGTTATTTTTCCTTCTTGAAGAGACAAATCCCTTAAATGGCTTCTCTCTAAATGAAGGTTATTTTCCTGATTATTTACACTAATGGAAGTTTACTTTCTGGTTTTGATTTTGCTTTATATCCCAAGTATCATTCTTGTAAGAAGCTCCACCTCATCACATGGTCCCTAGGCATCTATAATTTGTACGTATCATGCTTATTGTTATTAGATTTAACCTTCTATCTTATTTGAGCTTAGACATTGAAGATATGCTTGGCAAATTCTTCAAATCCTTGTCTTGACTTGCTTGCCATGAACAATCTCAAATACAACTTGCCAATGCTCTCCTAAAATGCAAACTCACTTGAGGAATGGCTAAGTTCAATTCAGTCTCTTGTCTTCAACTATGCCTTCCAATAGGTTTTCAAGCCTTCAATTTTATTGCCTTTCATTGGCTATCTATATCTAAGGATGCTAGGCACACTATTCTAAAGAAGATCTAGGCAATGGATGTAGCATCCTGGTTTTTCCAATATTGAAGAACATTGACAACTCAGACCGTGTATGAAAGACATTGTGAAATATAGTTAGGTTTTTTCTGGTTAGATTAAATCAACAATTAATCTAAAATGCAAACTACATTCCATGTAATGAATGAGTACTGGCGACAATAGCAAGCATGATATTTAATTTGGAAGCAGCAAAAAATGTCTGAAATATTTCTTTTTTTTTTTACCTAGATAAGTATCCATAAAGAATCTGCCATAATTACCGAGATCTTGTCAATGTTGAAATGGTACAGACCTCCACGAGTCTTAGATATCCTAGATGATGTCATTTCGTTTTTCATTTTACTTCTCCTTTGTTTTCCACTCCAAAGCAATTGAACCATAATGATTCTCTGGCCGTTGCTTTTCTTTGAAATAAGATGTCTTCATTTATATCCACAAATTCTGCTCGAAACCTAGTCTGCCCGTGACAATTAAATTCTCCAAAAATATAGCCAAATTAGAAACTCAATAACCAGTTTCCATGAACTAGTTTATGGTTTGTGTCACACAATGTAGATTCAGTAATCATGGAAGATTTGAGGCTAGCACCATACAGTACATAATAACTTTAATAAGAACCGTGAAGGAATAACCTTGTGATGTTATTTGACTTACCAGAGCATCTTGCACTGTTATTTCTTCCCGTAGGTCCAATCGAGCACGAGCTTCTGCTAGCCTTACTAAACTTTCCAGCTGTCTTGCTGTTATTGGCGTACCATCAGCTGAAGTATTATGGTCTCTCAATTTTAAGTAGAACTTCTGTAAAATTTCAGCTGCAGATCTCGACATCCTAATACAACACAAAAATGAGTTAAGATGTCCTGGACCTTACAAAAGAGAAATGCACATTTGCAACAATTAAATTAATATAAATCACCTAGGGAAGATGAAATTTCTTGCATATGCAATATATTTGCGGAGAAGTGGACCAGGCAAAGGTATGAAGTCATTGTCTTTTTTTGGATCAAGTCGCAACCTTGAAGCTAAGGAATTACTTTTTGCACCCAGCTCCATGTTTCTGTTTTCTGCTGCTTGGTATTGTGAAATGGAAGAATTATGTTACAAGAAAAGTTATAATTCACCAACATAAGCTACAAACAAGCACCATAAACCACCTGTACATGGCTTCTTTTTGGGTGGGAAATACTTTCCATATCCAGCATGAAGCTGCATATTACAAGCTTATGTCATGCCATTATATCTTCAAACGAAATCAGCACTGTATAAATGCTCAGTTGTGAAAAATAGTTGATCAGATCCAGCACTTCCACAAAGAAACCAAATTTATATTCTTACTGCCAATATGTGGTCGGAAACTCTCTTGTCCAGTAACTCATCAGGCTTGTCCAGTAATATGAAAACCAAATCAAATCGGGAGAGGAGAGCAGCAGTCATTTTTAAATTTTCATTAACAGTCTTTGCACGGCTGCAGCAAAACTTCACAAATTTAAACATCAATACCAGACAAAATTAGTGAAGATAAAAGTTTACACTACAAAGTTAAACAGCCCAACATATCATTTGCAAGTGAGATGTTTAAGAAGAATCAAACAAAGTATCCAGAGCAACTGGTACTTCAATATTTCAACCAATATGTCTAACATGTCTCGAGCACTGGCAGTGAACAAAACTGGTGCAATGAAGAGTGTCAAGGGAGACATTAGAACTGAAAGTTCTTGCCCCATCTCTCTCTCTCTCTCTCTCTCTCTCTCTCTCTCTCTCTCTCTCTCTCTCTCTCTCTCTCTCTCTCTCTCTCTCTCTCTCTCTCTCTCTCTCTCTCTCTCTCCAACCAGGTTTCCTCACCTCAGTGTCACAGAGTTGCAAAATCCAACAATAATTGAAGGTAAAGGAGAAAAGATACAGAGACGATTACTTATAGTGTCCACCAATGGGATTTGCGGCTGCCAGCACAGAAGTCCGTGCTGATAAACTTGCTACTAATCCAGCCTTTGCAACAGAAACACATTGTTGTTCCATGGCTTCTAGGAGAGCCTAAAATAAACAGAAACTGCCCTTTAGTGGATAACAAACCCCTCAAAGCCATAAATATCAATAATAGAACATTTGACTCTAGTCAGGATATGCATACCTGATATTCAGCTGACATTTTGTCAAATTCATCAACACAGCATAATCCACGATCAGCAAGTACCATAGCACCTGTTCAAACATATATATTGTTGATGCAAAAAAGTCAAAATTAAATATTCACATGCAGATTCAGAGAAGTACTACATACTTAAAACATACTTCTTATCAAATAAACAGAAACTGAGCACATATAGTGCCTTGGTATTACCAGTATGGGGAAATCGATTCCATTTTTTTTACTTCTTTCAGTTGAATTATACCTAATATACCAGATTTACTTGTAATCAAGGTGACTGATTCAATTAGGAGTATTTTAGGTGTCCTAGTCATGTGAGGGAAGCTGTACAGCCACATCTTTCTTTATATGAAAAGATACAGCTACTCTTCTCCATATATCGAGAGGACCCATTTTGTATATAAACCCATTTTGATCTGTAAATGAATCAAGGGAGTTATTTCATGCATTTTATCATGGTATCAGAGACTAATTCTAAACATCGTGGGTTTACAGCATCTAAACTCTCTTACCTCTGATCTGGAAGGCTGCAGATCAGAAATTCTTGGTCAGAAACAGTGAGGTTTGTCTCTTTTTTTTCCCCCAAAGGTCAAATCTCAGATCGCCAGAGAGAGTATCAGAGATTTGTTGTCTGTTTTCTTCATTGAAACAATAGCCAATAAGTAGATTGGCAGCAGAACTACGTCTTTCCGATGGAGGATTGCAGAAACGAAAGAGAAACATAGATCTGCAATTTTCATTGCTTCTGCAATCATCCGCAAGGAGGATGAAGGCAGCCTTGTACGCTTAGAGATCAGGCACCATGGCTTTCTGTCCAATAGATCTTCCCCGACTTGTCTCATCATCATGCTGGGGACTACGGCCTAAGGACTAACTTGGGTTCTCCTTCAGACAGTAGATCCAGAGAGATCATCAGGGAGAGATCACCGTACAGCAGATCCGGAGTGGACTGTGGCCCTCTTCCAGACAACAAATTCAGAGAGATCATCGAAGAGAGATCACTGCCTTACTACTGTTTTTCTGGTAAAGAAACAGCTGCTGGCCTGGCAGGATAACGTCCTTGTTCTAAAACTGAGACTTGATACTATCAATGGCGATAAGACATGGTAGATGAAATGACTACTTTGCATACGAATAGTACTTGAGACTTGGTTCCTTTGCCACTTGGTAAAACTACAATGGATTACCGTTAGATATATACTGTTAAGATAACTCCTAATGGACAAGTTGATCAACTTAAAGCTCGCCTAGTTGCTAAGGGCTATACTCAAATTTATGGTCTCGACTATGATGGCACCTTTTCCCGAGTTGTGAAGATTGCTTCTATTCGATTATTCCTCTCCATGGCTGCTATACAGCATTGGCCTCTTTATTAGCTAGATATCAAAAATGCTTTCCTTCATGGTGATCTAGTAAAGGAAGTTTATATGGAGCAACCACCTACCTTTGTTGCTCGGGGGAAGTCTGGTTTAATGTGCAAATTGCGTCGTTCTCTACATGGCTTAAAACAATCTCCTCGAGCATGGTTTGGACACTTTAGCTCTGTTATTCAAGAATTCGAAATGCTTCCGAGTGAAGCAAATCATTCTGTTTCCTATCAGCACAACACTTCGAGTCAGTGTATCTATCTAGTAGTTTATGTGGATGACATTGTCATCACAAGCAGTGATCAGGATGGCATTCAGAGACTTAAATAACATCTCTTCCATCACTTTTAAACTAAAGACCTGGGAAAAGTCATGTATTTTCTGGGAATTGAGGTAGTTCAGTCTAGTGCAGGTATTGCCATTTCACAGAGAAAATATGCTTTAGACATCTTAGAAGAGATTGGTATGTTAGATTGTAAGCCCGTGGACACACCCATGGACCCGAATGTTAAGCTTGTACTAGGACAAGGGGAGCCTCTAGCAGACTCTAGAAGATATCGAAGACTTGTGGGTAAACTAAATTATCTCACCATTACACGACCAGATATCTCTTTTGCTGGAAGTGTAGTCAATCAATTCCTACAGTCACCATGTGATAGTCATTGGGATGCTTTGGTTCGCATTCTTCAATATATTAGAGGAGCACCAAGTCAAGGTGTATTATATGAAGAGAAAGGCCACACTTAAATTGTTGGGTACACAGATGCTGACTGGGCTGGTTGTCCTTCAGACAACCATTTTACCTTAGGATATTGTGTTTTTGTTAGAGGTAACTTAGTATCTTGAAAAAGCAAGAAACAAAATGTAGTTGTCAGATCAAGTGTAGAAGCTGAGTATCGAGCATGGCTCTAGTAACATGTGAACTTATTTGGTTGAAACAACCACTCCAGGTGATGAAATTTGGAGAGGATGGAAGTCTGAAGCTAATATGTGATAATCAAGCAGCCTTACATATTGTATCTAATCCCATTTTCCATGAAAGGAACAAACACATAAAAATGGATTGTCATTTTATTAGAGAAAAGATCTTGTCAGGATGTATTGCTACTAGCTTCATTAATTCAAATGATCAACTAGCAGACATTTCACGAAATCTCTCAGAGGACCTTGAATTAAATACATTTGTAACAAGCTTGGTGCATATGACTTATATGCTCTAGCTTGAGGGGGAGTGTTAAATATAGCATTGTATTGTATAGCTTTACTTAGCCTTAGTTTTGTTTTGTTTTATTTTGTCTCACATTGTATAGTTAGGAGCATGCAACTATCCTTGTTCAATACATACATACATACATACATACATATATATATATATATATGAGTTAAGTGTGAGGTGCATAACAACCAAAACACATTCACCCATTCTAAGGGTTTCTCTCTCTCTCTCTCTCTTGGCTCCACATTAACACTATTCATCAAACACACACAACACTGATTGTTTAAGTCGGATATGTTAGGAAATTTGAAAATCTACTTTCCTTTTATTCCTAGTTTGTCACTTATGTTAAGGGATTTCCTTTAGCCCAATCTGTGGCATTCAATGGCAGGTCTGTTGCCATGCTTCCCTATATATATATATATATATATATATATATATATATTAGTGTAATTTTTTCTCTAATGATAGATAGAAGAATACATTCTTTTTCTTCTAAACTTTCATGGTATCAGAGCTTAGGCTCTTGATCTGTTTTAAATGGCTACAACAGCCATGACTGGGGCTAGAAGAAACTTTGATTCATCAGAAACAACTGCTGGAAGTTTCTCGTCAGGGACAGCCATGTCAAACAATAGTACAAACCACTTTTCCCCAAATACTTTATTCCAGTTAACTTCTCACAAGTTAAATGGAAAAAACTACCTGGAATGGGCTCTATCTGTGAAGCTAGCAATTGATGGCAAGGGAAAACTTGGCCATTTGACAGGAGAAGTAAAGCAACCAGAGAATGGAGATCCGAATATGAGTGCATGGAGGTCAGAAGCTCACTAATCGTGGCCTGGCTTATCAACTCAATAGAGCAGACCATAGGTAAACCCTATCTTTTTCTCCCCACTACAAAAGATGTGAGGGAGGCTGTAAGGGAGACCTATTTTGACTTAGAAAACTCATCTCAAATCTTTGATCTAAAATCAAAACTGTGGCAATCAAAACACGGAGAAAGGGAAGTCACAGTATACTATAATGAGATGGTTTCATTATGGCAAGAATTGGACTAGTGCTATAATGAAGAATGGGACTGCCCTACTGATAGAGTAAAAATTATAAAGGAGGAGAATGATCGTGTGTATTTAGTCTTGGCTGGCCTCAATTGTGATTTGGATAAGTTAGGGGTCAGATCCTTAGCAAGAAACCTTTGCCATCCCTCCAAGAAACTTTTTCTGAGATTAGAAGAGAAGAAACCAGGAGGAAGGTCATGTTAACTGACCAGGAACACAAATCTATGGTGGAAAATGATAATTCTGCCCTTATTTCTAGAAGTACTGATCCTGATGGTGAAAGAAGGAAGAAATCCTAGTGTGAACACTGCAAGAAGTCATGGCACATAAAGAAAACTTGTTGGAAACTACATGGAAAGCCTCCAAATTGGAAGAAGAAACCTGAAAATGACAATCGGGCATTCCAAACCCCACATGAAGAGAACTATGGGCAGCAAGTCAATTCATAAACATCTTCATTCACAAAGGAACAGCTAGAGCACTTGTACAAACTCTTCCAATCTCCACAATTCAATGTTAACCCCTCTTGTTCTTTGGCCCAAAAAGGTAACTTCATTACTGCCCTTCTTAGTGTCAATCCCAGCCAAAGCAACTCGATCATAGATTCAGGAGCAACTGATCATATGACAAGTTACTCCAATCTTTTCTCAACTTACCATCCATGTGCAGGGAACAAAAAAATCAAGATAGCAGATGGATCTCTCTCGAAAATTGCTCGGACAGGATCCATTGTTATATCACCTTCCCTAACTTTACATAATGCTCTTCATGTGCCTAACATTTCTTGCAACCTTTTGTCAATGAGCAAGTTAACCAATGATATCAAGTGTCAAGCTAATTTCTATCCCTCTCAATGTGAGTTTCAGGAACTAGCATCAGGGAGGATGATTGGCAGTGCAAGAGAAAGTGGAGGTTTCCATTTCCTTGAAGATGGAACTAACTCGAGAAGACAAGTTCAAAGTACCTGTTTTGTTTCTGATTCTAGTGAATGTAACAATGTAATGTTATGGCATTATAGATTACGACATCCAAGTTTTCATTATTTAAAAGACTTGTTTCCTAGTTTGCTTAAAAATAAAAGCCCATCTTCATTTCAATGTGAAATTTGTAAGTTAGCCAAGCACCACATTGTTTTTTTTCCTCCAAGATCATATCAAGCATCAAAACCTTTTATGTTAATCCATAGTGATATATGGGGACCATATAAGGTTTCAACACTTTTGGGAAAAATAAAATGGTTTGTCAGTTTTATTGATGATCACACAAGGATAAGTTGGCTATACCTTTTAAAAGAAAAGTGTGAAGTTGAAGAAGTTTTCAAAATAAAATTTTCCATAGTGGAAACACAATTTTAAGAGAAAATAAGGATTTTTCGAAGTGACAATGGCAAGGAATATTTCAATAAGATCCTAGGTAATATTTTCTTGGAAAAAGGTGTAACACATCAAAGTTCTTGCACTGACACTCCCTAACCAAATGGGGTAGCTGAGGGAAAAAACAAGCATCTTTTGGAAGTTGCTAGGGCATTATTGCTCACACATAAAGTTCCAAAGTATCTTTGGGGAGAAGCTATTGTTGCAGCAACATATCTTATAAATCGAATGCCTACAAAGATTTTAAAATTTCAAACTCCCCTATGTGTCTTTCAAAAAACCTTTCCCATATCCAAGTTGTCCTCAAACTTACCATTGAAAGTATTAGGATGCATTGCCTTTGTACATGTTCATGCTCACAACCGTGGCAAACTAGATCCTAGAGCAAGAAAGTGTGTTTTTATATGCTATGCTCCAACTCACAAGGGGTATAAGTGTTTTGATCCTACTTCCAAAAAAATGTTTGTCAGCATGGATGTTACTTTTTTTTAGTCTTCATCATTTTTTGAAACTCATCTTCAGGGGGAGACACCTGTGGAAGATTCGGATTACTTAGATGTTTTTCAAAGAGAAAACGCTGCCACATTGATTCCTGATGGCCCAATATTTTTAAACCTCTAGAATCTTGTGTTTTAATTGATGAAAACCCAGGTTCGAATCCAATAAAGCTATATCATAACTTTGTCAAAACTAGCAATAAAAAAATAGGTAACAAAGAACTTTTGGTCTACTCAAGGAGAAACCAAATTCAAGGCAATGAGACCAATGCTCCTTTAGGGTATTCACAACCAAACACAAGTCAGATGGATCGCTTAAGCGATACAAGGCTCGTTTAGGGGCCAAAGACTTCACTCAACATACGGTATTGACTACCTTGAAACCTTCGTGCCTATTGCCAAACTGAACACTGTTAGAGTACTTTTGTCAATAACAACCAATCTTGACTGGCCCCTACAGCAGCTGGATGTGAAGAATGCGTTCCTTAATGGGGACTTGTAGGAGGAAGTCTAAATGAAGCCACCACTAGGTTTTGATAGGAAGTTTAGATCGAAAGTATGCAAACTAAAGAAATCCTTATATGGATTGAAATAATTACCTAGAGCCTGGTTTGAGAGATTTACTCAGTTTGTAAAGGGTCAAAAATATGTTTAGGGGCAAACTGATCATACCATGTTCACAAAACACTCAACTGATGGGAGAATAGCTATTATCATTGTGTATGTGGATGATATTATCCTAACTGTGGATGATACAGCTGAAATGGAACAGTTGAAAAGGTGTCTTGCATCTAAGTTTGAAATTAAGGACTTGGGACCACTGAGATATTTTCTTAGAATGAAGGTTGCTCGATCAAAAAAAGGATTGTTGTCTCACAAAGGAAATACATCCTTGATCTTCTCAAGGAAAAGGGAATGAGTGCCTGCCATCTTGCAAAAACTCCAATTGATCCCAACCAAAGATTTGGAGATAGTAACGGTGATCCCCTGGACCCATCTCGATACCAAAGGTTGGTTGGTAAGCTCATTTACTTGTCCCACATACGTCTTAATATTGCTTTTGTAGTAAGCCTTGTGAGTCAGTTCATTTATTCCCCTTATGAAGAACACCTTGAAGCTGTGTATCGAATTCTGAGGTACTTGAAGAGTTCTCCAGGAAAAGGTTATTTTCAAGAAATAAAAGGAAAGGAAATTTCAAATTCAAATCTGATCCTAATCTCCATTATTTATGGAAACAAACTAAAGATAAGATCAAAACTAATCCTTAGAAACTAGGAACTAATTTTGAGAGAAAGTTAGGAAATTTTGAGAGAGTATTCTCACATATCCAACACCCCCTCAAGTTGGAGCGTAGATGTCTATCATGCCCAATGAGCTGATGAAGAACTCATAATTAGGTTTCAAAGTCCCTTTGTAAGAATATCAGCTATTTGTTGTGAAGTTAGAACAAATGGCAAGCAAATATCTCCTACTTCAATTTTCTCCTTTATAAAATGGCCATCATCCTCAACGTGCTTTGTTCTGTCATGTTGAACCGGATTTTGTGTAATGCTGATAGCCACCTTGTTGTCACAATACAACTTCATTAGCATGGTCACAGTTCGCTTTAGCTCTTCCAAAACTCATTTCAGCCATATCATCTTGCAAACTCCATACACCATTAATCTATATTCTGCTTCTGCACTACTCCTCTAAACAACACTTTTTTTCTTACTTCTCCACGTCACTAAGTTTCCCCACACAAAGGTACAATAACTCGATGTTGATTTCCTATCAGTGACTGAACCTGCCCAATCTGCATTTGTGTACACCTCAATACTCCGTTGTTCATTTTTCTTGAAAATAAACCTTTTCCTAAAGAACTCTTCAAGTACCTCAAAATTCGATACACAACTTCAAGGTGTTCTTCATTAGGGGAATGCATGAACTGACTCACAAGGCTTACTGCAAAAGCAATATCAGGACGTGTGTGGGACAAGTAAATGAGCTTCCCAACCAACCTTTGGAATCAAAATGTGTCCAGGGGATCACCTTTACTATCTTCAAATCTTTGGTTGGGATCAATTGGAGTTTCTACAGGACAGCAGCCACTCATTCCTGTTTCCTTGAGAAGCTCAAGGATGTATTTCCTTTGTGAGACAACAATCCCTTTCTTTGATCAAGCAACCTTCATTCTAAGAAAATATCTCAGTGGTCCCAAGTCCTTAATTTCAAACTTAGATGCAAGACACCTTTTCAACCATTCCATTTCAGCTATATCATCCATAGTTAGGATAATATCGTCCATATACACAATAAGAATAGCTATTCTCCCATCAGTTGAGTATTTTGTGAACATGGTATGATCAATTTGCCCATAAACATATTTTTGAGCCTTTACAAACTGAGTTAATCTCTCAAACTAGGCTCTTGGTGATTGTTTCAATCCATATAAGGATTTCTTTACTTAGCATACTTTGGAGCCAAACTTCCTATCAAAACCCAGAGGTGGGTACATTTAGACTTCCTCCTGCAAGTCCCCATTAAGGAATGCATTCTTCACATCCAGTTGCTGTAGGGGCCAGTTAAGATTGGATGTTATTGACAAAAGTACTCTACTAGTGTTTAGTTTGGCAACAGGAGCAAAGGTTTCAAGGTAGTCAATACCATATGTTTGAGTGAAGTCTTTGGCCACTAAATGAGCCTTGTATCGCTTAAGCAATCCATCTGACTTGTGTTTGGTTGTGAGCACCCATTTGCATCCAACCATTCTCTTCTCTCTCTGCAAATCCACAACCTCCCAAGTTTTATTTTTCTCAAGGGTCTTCATCTCTTCAAGAATAGCCTCCTTCCACTCAGGAATCTGTAAAGCATACTATACAGTCTTTGGTATTTCCATAGAAGAAAATTGTGAAGTAAAGGCAAAGAAAGTAGGGGACAAATTTTTGTGAGAGACAAAATTGGAAATGGGATGTTTAGTATAAGCTCTAAAACCCTTTCGATTAGCAATAGGAATACTAAGATCAATAGAGCTGGACTTAAAATGAATAGACTTGAAATTAGATGAATTTGTTTGAATAGGTTCAAAGAAAGAATTACCTGATGACTCGATAGAGTTTAGATCAGCCTTTGGTTCGAACTCTTGACTTTGCCGAGGAGCATTGGTCTCATTGCCTTGAATTTGGTTTCTCCTCGAGTAGGCCAAAAGTTCATTAGTACCTATTTTTTCATTGCTAATTTTGTCAAAGTTATGATATGGCTCTATTGGATTCGAACCTGAGTTTTCATCAATTAAAACACAAGATTCTAGAGGTTTAAAAACATTGGGTCCATCAGGAATCAATGTGGCAGAGTTTTCTCTTTGAAAAACATCTAAGTAATCCGAATCTTCCATAGGTGTCTCACCCTGAAGATGAGTTTCAAAAAATGTTGAAGACTCAAAAAAAGTAACATCCATGCTAACAAACATTATTTTGGAAGTAGGATCAAAACACTTATACCCCTTCTGAGTTGGAGCATAGCCTACAAAAACACACTTTCTTGCTCTAGGATCTAGTTTGCCACGATTGTGAGCATGAACATGTACAAAGGCAATGCATCCAAATACTTTCAATGGTAAGTTCGAGGACAACTTGGATATGGGAAAGACTTTTTGAGAGACACTTATGGCACAACAGTAAAAGTTGTCGTCATGTGACCTTGAGGTCACGAGCTCAACGTGTGGAATCAGCCTCTTACAAAATGCAAGGTAAGGCTGCCTACTATAGGCCCTTGTGGTCCGCCCCTTCCCCGGACCCTACATAAGCAGGAGCTTCGTGCACTGGGGCTGCCCTTATTTACTTATGGGAGTTTAAATTTTTAAAATCTTTTTAGGCATTCGATTTATAAGATATGTTGCTGTAAGTATAGCTGCACCCCAAAGATACTTAGAAACTTTATGTGTTAGCAATAGTGCCCTAGCAACTTCTGAAAGATGCTTGTTTTTTCCCTCAACTATCCCATTATGTTGGGGTGTGCCAATGCAAGAACTTTGATGTATTACACCTTTTTCCAAGAAAATATTACCTAGGATCCTATTGAAATGTTCCTTGCCATTGTCACTTCGAAAAATCCTTATTTTCTCTTGAAATTGTGTTTCCACCATGGAAATCTTTTTTTGAAAACTTCTTCAACTTCAGATTTTTCTTTCGAAAGGTATACCCAACTTATCCTTGTGTGATCATCAATAAAACTGACAAACCATTTTATTTTTCCCGAAAGTGTTGAAATCTTATATGGTCCCCATATATCACTATGGATTAAAATAAATGGTTTCGAAGCTTGATATGATGTTGGAGGAAAAAAGACAAGGTGGTGCTTGGCTAACTCATAAATTTCACATTGAAACGAAGATGGGCTTTTATTTTTAAGCAAACTAGGAAACAAGTCTTTTAAATAATGAAAACTTGGATGTCCTAAACTAAAATGCCATAACATTACATTGTTACATTCACTAGAATCAGAAACAAAACAGGTACTTTGAACTTTTCTTCTCGAGTTAGTTCCATCTTCAAGGAAATAGAAACCATCACTTTCTCTAGCACTGCCAATCATCCTCCCGAGGCTAGTTCCTGAAACTCACATCGAGAGGGATAGAAATTAGCTTGACACTTGATATCATTGGTTAACTTACTAATTGACAAAAGGTTGCAAGAAAGGTTAGGCATATAAAGAGCATTATGCAAAGTTAAGGAAGGTGATATAACAATGGATCCTGTCCGAGCAATTGTCGAGAGAGATCCATCTGCTATGTTGATTTTTTGGTTCCCTGCACATGGATGGTAAGTTGAGAAAAGATTGGAATAACTTATCATATGATTAGTTGCTCCTGAATCTATGATCTAAGAGTTGCTTTGGCTAGGATTGACACTAAGAAGGGCAGTAATGAAGTTACCTTTTTGGGCCAAAGAACAAGAGGGGTTAACATTGAATTGTGGAGATTGGAAGAGCTTGTACAGGTGCTCTACTTGTTCCTTTGTGAATGGAGATGTTTCTGAATTGACTTGCTACCCCTGGTTCTCTTCATGTGAGGTTTGGAAGGCCCAGTTGTCGTTTCCAGGTTTCTTCTTCCAATTTGGAGGCTTTCCATGGAGTTTCCAGCAAGTTTCCTTTGTGTGCCATGACTTCTTGCAGTATTCACACCAGGATTTCTACCTTTCACCATCGGGTCAGCACTTCTAGAAATAAGGGCAGAATTATCATTTTCCACCACAGATTTGTGTTCCTGGTCAGTTAACATAACCTTCATCCTGGTTTCTTCTCTTCTAATCTCAAAAAAGGTTTCTCAAAAGGATGGCAGAGGTTTCTTTCCAAGGATCTGACTCCTAAATTCATCCAAGTCATGATTGGGGCCAGCCAAGAATAGATACACACGATCATTCTCCTCCTTTATAATTTTACACTATCAGTAAGGCAGTCCCATTCATCATTATAGAACTGGACCAATTCTTGCCATAATGAAATCATCTCATTATAGTATACTGTGACTTCCCTTTCTCCTTGTTTTGATTGCAACAGTTTTGTTTTTAGATCAAATATCTTAGATGTGTTTTCTAAGTCAAAATAGATCTCCCTTATAGCCTCCCACACATCTTTTGCAATGGGGAAAACAAGATGGGGTTTACCTATGGTCTGCTCCATTGAGTTGATAAGCCAGGCCATGATTAGTGAGTTTTCTGACCTCCATGCACTCATGTTCGGATCTCCAACCTTTAGTTACTTCACTTCTCCTATCAAATGCCCAAGTTTTCCCCTGCCGTCAATCACCAGCTTCACGGATTGAGCCCATTCCAGGTAGTTTTTCCCATTTAACTTGTGAGAAGTTAACTGGAATGAAGTATTTGGGGAAAAGTGGTATGTACCACTATCCCTGACGAGAAACTTCCAGCAGTTGTTTCCAATGAATCAGAGGTTCTTCTAGCCCCAGTCATGGCTCTGATACCATGAAAGTTTAGAAGAAAAAGATTGTATTCTTCTATCTATTGTTAGAGAAAAATTACACTAATATCTATATCTATATCTATATATATATATATATATAGGGAAGCATGGCAAGAGACCTGCCATTGAATCCCATGGATTAGGCTAAAGAAAATCCCTTTAACATAAGGGTCAAACTAGGAATAAAAGGAAGGAGATTTTCAAATTCAAATCTGATCCTAATCTCTATTATTTATGGAAACAAACTAAGATAAGATCAAAACTAATCCCTAGAAACTAGGAACTAATTTTGAAAGAAAGTTTCCTAACATATGCGACAAGAATCAAATAATTTAAACCTGTCTATTCAAAGTTGCCAACTAAAAGCAGACTCTTTTTGCAGGTCTTCCAATTAAAAGCATTATATGGTCATATTCATGTCTGAGGAATCCTTGATTGAATTTTCCCAGAACTAGAACTAGAAAATACTCCAAAAATGCTTTTTAAAGTAAGTGTTTCCTACTAAGAAGACCACAGCACAATTGGTTTCTCTAGAACTCAAAGATACTACAACACAATTAGGTTCGCCCAAGACTGCAACTTTGTACAAACTCGAGATTTACAAGTCATGTGATATATTTTGAGGTTACAGTGCAACATGTGTAGCACCAATCCATAGTTTGGAGGCATTTCAATTGAGAGAGGAGATTACTGATAGAAATCAATCAAGACGGTCTGAAGGTTGACATATGAAAGGGTTACTAATTATCCATGAGGCATTGAACTTCATGTATTCCATAGCTACAACTAGATTAAGAGTCCAGACTAGAAGAAATACCCAAAATAGGGGAACTTCGGTCACAAAAACTCTAGCATTCTATCAAAAAAATTCATTGCCATCTTCATAAGTTTTATGGGGATGAACCATGCCCCATTACATTGCAAGGAAGAGTTAACATAATATGGTAGAATTACCAAAAGTACATAGTTTAATACTTCAGAAGCCAATTATGTGGTGGCTGTCATGTTTAGCTTCCTCACCAAGTGGATTTGACCAACTGATCCTAGCCTTTGCTGATGGTCCTTCCTACTTGTTCTTTATTGGCAACATATACTGATTCACTTTCTTTTTTCTCTAATGCAATGACAAACCACTCTACATGTTTTGTCATGTCGAAAGAGGGTTTAAAACCAACTTGATTGCACTTTGGTTGTCAAAATAAAGAACATGAGCATGGATGATATCATAGCTCCTGAAGTAGATGGCATAGCAAGGCAAGCCTTGCATTAGTAGTGTACTATGAGGAGCCTCCAAAGAGGCAATATTAGAGTCCACAAATGAGGAAAGGACCTCAAGTGACAAAGTGGTGGAGCTCCAGTTAAGGATAATATGGTTCAAGAGATGCCAATCTCCATAGTTTGGATTCTCTTATCAAGCATACTTGCAAGAAAATTAAGATGAATATGAAGAGATATATCCTCATGTTTCATATTAAATACTTACACTTGAATATGCAGGAGCTCCAAAGAGCACACAAGGTGACAGAGGATTTTTACGCATGGAAGACAGGTATGATCACTCTCTTCCAAATCGAGAAATTGTATTGGGATGATTTGACAATGACTCTCTAGATAAGTCATTGTAGGAAAAGAAAAGATCCTCAAAAGATCTTAGAATGCTTGATGGACATCTGAGAATTAGAAATTAGTGTAGAAATTAAAGTGGAATGAAAGATAAAGAAAAATGATCTAGTTAGTCTGAGAAAACAGGAGCACAAGCTGAAATAGAAAAGAGCAAGGCAGTGCATTTTAATTCATGAATAAATGAAAGTTATGAAAGATTTGGATTTCTTGGAGTTTGGAGAAAAGGGAGGAACATCCATGTTTTTGTTAGAGACGAGGAGAGGAGAGAGTTGAACAAAAAGTGAGACCTCAATAAGTCATAACTATACAAGTAAGAGAGTTAAGCTCATTAGGAAGGGTGGAGACTCAGCACCCTTCAAGACAATTAAGGATTTCTCACATCAGGGAAGACTGATAATTCTGTCTCTTCCAGATCAAGAATTGTCATCAGATAACTTGACAAATTACTTATGCCAGCAGAGGATGAGAAAGGGAGCTAGAGACCAAGTACCGCCTTTTATCACGGTATTGACCTTGTCCGCCTTAGCACTGACCCTTCTATTCTTTTGCTTGTATAAAACATATTGATCCTTCAGAATCCAAAAGAATTGCAGGATGATGGGGTGATGAGGTGATAAATTTTAAAGTGAGTAGAGGATAGAATAAATTTGGGCATGCACCTAAGGACCAAATGGTGGGTTTGACCCAGAGGATTGGAAGACAGTATAGTGGATAGAAGGTCCAACATCAATGAGCAAATCACTTCCATTAGGATTAGTCATAGAAGGGTGGAAAGATGTGAAATGATGAATGTGGGGGTACAATAGAAGTGATAGAAAGCAAATTCAAAGATGGAAAGCTAGGACAATTGGGATATGGGGTGTAGGAGATATGGAAGGACTTGAAGTAGGGACATATGACGAGGGAGAAGACTGAGGCAGAGTGATGACAAGATTACATAATGGAAGTGGTACTTAGGGCAGGCACAGGCACACCCATGATTGCACTGGAGACGCAAATAGTGGAGGTTATGAGAAATGGTCTTATCAAATCTTACATGCCTGGCAACATAATTAGGATTTGTGGAACTATCAAGACAACGATAACCCAAGTGGTCAGGGATATAAAGAGGAAAACAGGAAGCTTATACTGAAAATCCATTTTACAAGTGTGAATACGTTCTAAGATATAGAAAATGCATGGTATAAAAGATTCTCATGATTGATAATTAGGAGAATAAGTACAGAGAAGCCGGTAAGGAGAAATCCCACCTGGAACATAAAAGGCATAAGATTGATAAGGTGGATCAGAGATGAAGCCTACACAAGCCTAAATAGCCAATCGTGTTTCAAGCACATTTCAGTCTGGTAGCCCAATAGCACCGTCCTACTCAAGTGCATCCACATCCATAATCTGACTAAATATTTGAAAATGTATATACATAATGATATTCACCAGCCAGTCAGGATGAAGACTCTGAACAACCTTAATTTCAGTGTTAAATTTATCTCCCACTGGAACCATAAATTGAGTGAAGATATGAAAAACATCATATTTATTTCTGATTGGATAAAAACAGATGAACTTAGACTAATCACCTAAGAATATTACAGATTCGAGACATCCATAGGGAGTTTCATACACGGTCCCCATACATCACCGGAAACAAGATCTAGAACCCTACAACTATTGGTGCTAGTTACAGGCAAAGACAGGCTTGAAGACTTGCCAAGTTACTAGCCAAACACAAAGAAGTGGCTTTATTTGATAAACAAGGATGACTCTGGACTGCAAGTCAATTGACACATTAAATGAACGATAGGGTGTCCTTGCCAAATGCTTGTAACTAAACTATGTCCGTAACCACATGCAGATGCTAACGAACGGGTGTAACAATCAGCAACTGGCATCCTACATGGCCATGCTCATTCAGTCTAAGGGAAGTCCAGACTTATCCATGACAACAAAATAGGATGCATAAATTTAAAGAAATGAAACATTGTTGTTAGATGTAAACTTATGAACAGATAACAACGGAAATGGCAATTTTGGGCACCTGAAGAACACAGGAAAGCTTGAAAGGCATTCTAATGGATAACAGACAGGTGAACTAACACCAGACACAAGGATGTTGTAGCCATTACCTACATGCACATGGTCATTTCCTCAAGAGTTATCCTGAATATCCAGAGTGATGTAGTGTGTCATATCGTGTCATAAACTAGTCCTAGTTAGCTAGAGGAGAAGCATTCTCTAGATGGACCATAGACTGGATAGCATGCTTGAACTGTTGAGTAAATTCAAGGCTAGCATAATTAAAATATCCGTAGACAACACTTGAGGCGTGCAGGATCATTGGCACAAGTTTAACCTTGACTGTACCCTCTGAAATCATTAATAGATGCTCCCTATTGTTGTTGCAGTTAGGATGATACCATATGCTTGCAATAAGAGCATTAGGTACCGAATTGGTTTTACACACAGAAGTGGGAGCAACAGCTGGAGATAAATATTTGAGTTGCAGATCTTAAGCAGACTAAGAGACTATGGAAGTCACAATACAAGACAGAGCCAAGTGATGCTGCAAGGAACAGACCACCCAAGAGCTAACAAGCATGTTGATACAGATATATCTCCCTGCTTGGGATTTTGCAATTGCAAGTATATTTGCCAAATATATGTATTGGATGAGATGCAAACAGCCGTTCGAGCTACATTTTGATATGTACGTCAAGACGGATAACAGTAAAGACCCTTTATGTACTAATAGATGAAATATCCCAACTGTTGCTCAAATGACTGTATCGAAATTGGCTGCACTGATGGAAGAAGATGGAAATCTAAAAAGGCATATGAGGTAAGCAAGAACACTTAAATAGTGAATGAACTTTTCATGCATAGTTATCCATTTTTTTAAGATAGTGTCCATCAATTTGAATTATAGTTATCCATTTCTATTAGGATACTTAACTGTTGCCTTTTTGGGATGATTACTCACTCCTTTATGGTTAGGGGTTCAAGGCGTGGAAACAGCCTCTTGCAAAAATGCAAGGCAAGGCTGCACACTATAGACTCTTTGTGGTCCGCCCCTTCCCCCGTCCCCACATATGCAGGAGCTTTGTGCACTGGCTGTCACTCATTGCTTTATGGTAGTTATCCAATCTTTTTCCATGATCAATATACATTTACTTTTATGACAATTATTCATTCCTTTGAGTTGATAAATATCCAATCTTTTTTATCAATAGTAATCCATTCCTTGGTGATTGTCATCCATTTCTTTAACTTCGCTCATGAATACACCTTCTCTTAAGAAGTATATCTGAAGAAAAGAGTTACCCATTCCTTCTCACAAGAACCAACCTAACTATCCTATGAATATCCATGTTAGAACATAAAAGAAGGAAACCATCAAAAGAGAAATAGAAAGTGGAAGAGAGAGTTGCAAATCCTAATTAGAAAAGAAAGAAAGAGAAAGGTGAGTAGCTCATTCATGGTCGTTTGGATTTTGTAAATAACTAATTAAGAGAAAAGAAAGAGAAAGGTAAGTAACTCATTCATGGTCTTTTGGATTTTGTAAATAGCTAATTATGTTTTTTTGGGTTTTTGCAAGTGAGCATTCATGTTCTTTAATGTTTTTGTTACAAGTAACTACCCACTGTTTTTTGAATTTCTATGGTCAATTACTGTCTTCCTAAAACAAGTCCTAGTAGAGGTTGGAAATTTTTGAAATGCTTTGGGAATTTAAGATATCAATGTAAAGTTTATACTGTTGGAGACAATTTATACATTTAGGAATTTCTTCCCCATCATCATATGTTGCTAAATGGTTTTGATTTTTAGTTGAACATTTCAAAATGTTATTGAGCTTGACATATGACATCTACTTTGCATTTGCTACAACTTACTGAGATCATATTTGTAAGTTTGAAAGAAGATAGCAACAGCGGAAATACAAAAAGAAGAGATCAGATGAAGAACACCATCTTCAACCTCAGAATAGATCTTGAATCCACAAAATAAACAGCCTTGAATCCACAAGGAAAAGATAATAATAATAATAATAATAATAATAATAATAATAATAATAATAATAATAATAATGTCTTAAAACACTGTTCATGTTGATATAAGTAGACCTACGATTCTTATGTTAATGAAAAGAGGAAATTTCTATTGATATATTTTTGTAAATTTCTTCACTTGTACCAAAAAGAAAATAAACATTCCACAAGGATTAGAAATATCTTTCCCATTAGCTGAAAAAGGAAATTGTCTGCACTCTATATGCAATGTCAATCTTCAATATGTTCCCGAACTAGACCATGTTATTATGATTCTTAGTCAACATTCAAACCTTAGTTTATGTGGTGTCTAACAAGGTCTTAGTAGATTGATAATTGCATTGTCCAAGCCAATATCCTTGGACAAAGACAAAATCCTTGTTCGTGGACTAGTATATCTCAATATTTAGCCAAACCTACTTGTTAGTGGTTTAGGATGTCATTTTTGGACAAAGAATGTCCATGTTTGAGAACTATGTCCATTAATGTCCGGACATCGTCACCGTGGATTTCATGCAATGAAAAAAACTAACAACTTAGGCAAAATAGGGTCATTTTTGGACATCCCCTTGTCCATATGGAGACAAGGTTTCCACAATGTTCACAACTTGTTTGGTCTCTTCTCTTTCTTAACAAAAGACTAAATAGATCCTAACCACATATTTCCATCCATTAGCATTATTTGTATGTCCAAGTTAACAACTAGGACCCACTAGAATTAACTAGGTTCTGAATTAAGCTCATTCACATTATTATAGACCCTCATGGTCCGCCCCTTTCACGGACCCCGCATATGCCGGAGCCTCGTGCACCGGACTGCCTTTTTTTATTCATATTACTAGTACTTCCAATTTAACAACTAGAGCCTACTAGGATTTAACTAGGTTTGGGATTAATTAGGCTCATTAGCACTATTAATATGTCCAATTCAATAACTAAGGCTTGCTAGAATTTAAAGAGGTTTGGAATTAGTTAGGATGATTACAATTATTAGTAGGCATTATTTCATCTAAGACTTAGGATTAATTAGATCCATCAACATTTTTAGTAGGTTAAATTTAATAACTAGGGCCCATTCTGTGTAACATTATCTTATTTCTTAAAGTGAGCTATGCTAATTCTATTGGTGGAGGCATTATTTCAATCTTGTTTTATTCTAAAATGTGAAGATTGCATTGTCAAAAAATGCCAAATTAAATTACTAATGTATTTGTTTGATGTCCACAAAAAGTCAAAATTGGATGTCCATGGACATAGCCCAGATCAACAAAAGGACAAAGCTGGATGTCCAATGCCCATGGACATTGATGGGAGCAATGCAATATACCAATTCATTAAAACCCTGTAAAGGATACTGTTAAAGTAGAGCCAAGAGAGAGAGATAGAGAGAAACCCTTAGAATGGGTGAATGTGTGTTGGTGATTTTGCACCTCACAATTAACACATATATATACTAAATAAGGACAGTTACATGCTCCTAACTGTACGATGTGGGACTAAAAATAAAATAAAACTAAGACTAAGGCTAAGTAAAGCTATACAATACTATGCTATATTCAACACTCCCCCTCAAGTTGGAGCATACAAGTCATATGCACCAAGCTTGTTACAAATGAATTTAATTTGAGGTCCTTTGAGAGATTTTGTGAAGGTGCCTGCTAATTGATCATTTGAATTGACGAAGCTAGTAGCAAAACATCCCGACAAGATCTTTTCTCTAATAAAATGACAATCCACTTCTATGTATTTGGTCCTTTCATGGAAAACTAGATTAGATGCAATATGTAAGGCTGCTTGATTATCACATATGAGATTCATACTTCCATCCTCTCTGAATTTTATCTCCTGTAGTAGTCGTTTCAGCCAAATAAGTTCACATGTTGCCATAGCCATGGCTTGATACTCAGTTTCTGCACTTGATCTGGCAACTACATTTTGTTTCTTGCTTTTCCAAGATACTAAGTTACCTCCAACAAAAACACAATATTCGGAGGTAGAATGCCTGTTTGAAGGAGAACCAGCCCAGTCAACATCTATGTACCCAACAATTTGAGTATGGCCTTTATCATCATATAACATACCTTGACCCAGTGCACCTTTAATATATCGAAGAATGCGAACCACAGCATCCTAATGACTATCACACGGTGACCGTAGGAATTAACTGACTACACTGACAGCAAAAGAGATATCTGGTCGAGTAATGGTGAGATAATTCAGTTTACCCACAAGTCGATGATATCTTCCAGAGTCTGCTAGAGGCTCCCCCTATCCGGTACAAGCTTAACATTCGGGTCCATGGGTGTGTCCACAGGCTTACAATCTAACATACTAGCCTCTTCCAAGATGTCTAAAGCATATTTTCTTTGTGAAATGGTAATACCTGTACTAGACTAAGCTACCTCAATTCCCAGAAAATACTTCAGTTTCTCCAAGTCTTTAGTCTGAAAGTGATGGAAGAGATGTTGTTTTAAGCCTCTGAATACCATCCTGATCACTGCCTGTGATGACAATGTCATCCACATAGACTACTAGATAGATACACTAACCCGAAGAGTTGTGCTGATAGAAAACAGAATGATCTGCTTCACTCCGAAGCATTCCAAATTCCTGAATAACAGAGCTAAATCATCCAGACCATACTCGAGGAGATTGTTTTAAACCGTATAGAGAATAGCACAATTTGCACACTAAACCAAACTCCCCCTAAGCAACAAAGCCAAGCGGTTGCTCCATATAAACTTCCTTTGCTAAATCACCATGAAGGAAAGCATTTTTAATATCCAGCTGGTAAAGAGGCCAATACCACATAGCAGCCATGGAGAGGAATAATAGAACAGAGTCAACCTTCGCAACTATGGAAAAGGTGTCACCATAGTCAAAACCATAAATCTGAGTATAGCCCTAGCAACTAGGCAAACCTTAAGTCGATCAACTTGTCCATCAAGACCCATCTTAACAGTATATATCCAACAGCAACCCACTATAGTTTTACCAGGTGGCAAAGGAACCAAGTCCCAAGTTCCATTCGTATGCAAAGCATTCATTTCATCAACCATGGCCTATCTCCACCCAGGATGTGAAAGAGCCTCACTGATGCTTTTGGGAGCACAAATAAAGGACAAGGAGGAAATAAATGCACAATAGGGTGAAGATAATCGATAGTAACTCAAAAAATTATAGATAGGATGAGGATTACGAGTAGATCGATCACCTTTTCAAAGAGCAATAGGCAAGCTGTCAACCAAATGCGGGCCGAAGTAGGTGAAGCCGATGGGATAGGGAGATTTTTATCAGGGACTTCAGTGGAACCTACAACAGCCTCAAGAGGAGGCCAGCGATGATAAACAAGAAGAGGACGAAAGACATCATCCGCAAGCGTGGAAACATAGGGAAGAGGTAAAATTTCATAAATGGACAGTGGCTCAACAGTGGATGAGAAGAATGGTGACTGCTCAAAGAAAGTTACATCTGCTGAGAGAAGATATCGATTAGTGTCAGGAGAATAACAACGATACCCCTTTTGAAGCCGATAATATCCCAAAAAGATGCATTTTGTGGCCTTGGCGCGAAAAGCTTATCTTGCCCAGGTGCAAGGTTGTGTACAAAACACGTACATCGAAAAACACGAGGAGGAAGAAGATAAAGAGGTTGTGTGGGGAAGAGAATGAAAGAGGGAATTTGATCATGCAACACAGAAGAAGGCATACGATTAATTAAGTAGCAAGCAGTGAGAACAGCATCCCCCCAGAAACGAAAAGGAACATGACTATGAAGAAGTAAAGTGAGAGCTGTCTCTATGAGATAATGATTTTTGCGTTCAACTACTCCATTTTGTTGAGGAGTGTGGGCACACGATGACTGGTGAAGAATTTCTTGTTGAGACATAAAAGAAGAAAAAGGTGCAGAAAAATATTCTCGTGCATTGTTACTACATAAAACACGGATAGCAACATTAAATTGAGTTTGAATTTCAGCACATAATTTCTTAAAAATTGAGAATAATTCAAATCGATTCTTCATAAGGAATAACCAAGTACATCAAGAATAATCGTCAATAAAAGTTACAAAATACTGAAAACCCAAACTAGAAATAGTATGACTAGGACCCCAAACATCAGTGTGGACAAGTTCAAAGGGGGACATAGCCCGATTATTGAGAAGCTTTGGAAACAAAACACGAGTATGTTTTCCAAGCTGACAAGACTCACACTCAAGAGACGACAAAGTAGAAAAATGAGGGACCATCTTTTGAAGTTTGGAGAGACTAGGATGGCCCAAACGATTGTGAATGAGAGCAAGAGAATCAATGGAGATGCAAGCGGCAAGAGCTGCAGGTAATGTGAGATGGTAAAGGCCTTGAGACTCACGCCCTGTACCAATCGTCTTCCCCGTAACCCGGTCCTGCAAGATTACAGTTTTATCAGAAAAAGTGAGAGAGCAATTAAGAGTGCGGGTCATTTTACTGATGGAAATAAGATTAAACGGGCACTTAGGTACATAAAGTACAAAGGGTGAGAGGAAGAGTAAGAAGGGGATGAGCCAAACCAATTCCTTTAGCTACAGTTTTGGAACCGTTAGCTAGAGTGACAGTAGCTAAAGTAGAAGAACAAGTAAGAAAGGAGAAAAGGTGTTTGTTACTAGATATGTGATCAGAAGCTCCAGAGTCTAGAATGCACGGGCCAATAGAAGAAGACTGAGTAAAGCAAACACTGAGATTACCAGTCTGACAACGGAAGATGACTTGGCTGCCTAATACTGGAGGTACGCATCATAGTCACTACCAGTCAGGGTAATATTCTGAGATGTGGAGCCCTCAGATGAGTCAGGTAACTAGGTGTCGGATGATTGGACGATGTTAGCAATGCAAGGAGGTCGCCTGTGTAGTTGGTCACACCGATCCCGAGTGTGTCCAATCTTATTACAGTATCCTCAGTTACAACCACCACCACCACCACCTCTAGTGTTTGCCTGAGAAGCCAAAACTGAGGAATCTGAAGGGCCATCAAAAGTAACTACTTGAGTAGAGGAGATACGCAACAAGCGGGCAAATACTTTATCCAATGAGGGCACCGAAGGGCTAGCCAGAATTTGATCTCTGACGGATTCAAGGTCAGGGCAGAGCCCAATGAGAGTCAACACCATTACAAACTTATCGGTCTGTGTTTGTTGAGCTTCCACACCATCAGTATGAGGCATTACAGACAAGAACTCCTCCTTAAGGGACGCAATCTTTCCTATGTAAGTCGAAAGATCCATGTCCTATTGTCTAACATGAACAATGTCAGAAACAACTTTGTAAAAACATTGAATATCATTCGTGTATAATCCCTTGGCCTGGGTCCAAATTTTGAAACATGTTTTATAGGCGTGAAGATGATGTAAAACTTTGGGATCTACGAATTGCCATAATAGACTGCATAATTGTGCATCAATCTTTTTCCATTGCACTTCGTCTGTAATAAAAATATCTTCCTCTTTCTTGACCAAATGGTCTTCATAACCTTGACCCATAAACCATAATTCCACAGAGGTAGACCAAGACAGATAATTTTCACTACCAATTAATTTTTCTGACGTAATAACAAGAGATCCAAAAATTACAAAAGTGAAAATACCATTTTTAGAAGCCATGATTACTTATCTGGGTGGTCTGCAGCGAAGATCAACAGCAACAACAATCTGGTGGCAGTAGCGGCGATCTTGGAACGCTAGAGATGACAGAGGGGTGACCGGTAAAGAGGCACGGTCGCCACAGGAATTGCCGGAATGGATACATTGCCAAACCAAAAGGAAAAAAAAAAAAAAAGAAGAAGGTAGATAATTAGGGTTTCTCTCATGGCTCTGATACCATGTTAAAGTAGAGCCAAGAGAGAGAGATAGAGAGAAACCCTTAGAATAGGCGAATGTGTGTTGGTGATTTTGCACCTCGCACTTAACACATATATATTCTAAACAAGGATAGTTACATGCTCCTAACTGTACAATGTGGGACTAAAATAAAACAAAACTAAGACTAAGGCTAAGTAAAGCTATACGATACTATGCTATATTCGACAGATGCCAGCAGCATAAAGTTGAACTCTAAGAAAACCTAACCTATGAGATTATAAAAGAAATGTTAAGAGGTTTCGTGAAAACTTGAGTGTTCTGCTTCAATGTAGACCAAGATGTTTGGCTGAACCCAAGTCTTAGTTGTGCTTAATATGGCATATATATATATATATATATAGACATATATATATGCAGACATACATACATATATATATATATATATATATAGATGTGTATGTATGTATGCATATATAATTCCCATAGGGAGAGACGAAAAGGAATCAAGTTGGTCAAGGTTCATAATTACCAGCTTCAAATGCATAATCACTTGTCATGGAGCCCTTCACTACAGCTACTGTTAGTCCAGCATTTGTGGTTGCATTACCACACACATAAATGCCTCGTGGAGAAACAGATGCTGCTGCTTGTAGTAGTTGGCTTTTGCCCAATCCAGGATCACCTGTAAAAACAACATCAAGTATTCATCAAACATATTTGGTGAAAACATAACTTAAATGAATGTCAGCATTTTTAGACAGTTCAATGGTGCCATGAAAGAGCAAAAAGACAAAACCTAAACAAAACTGATAAAGTGCAGAACTTTAGAAGTAGGAATAGTTATTCTACCAACAACAATAACGTGGATATCTCCTCTCACAGGGACCTTATTCTGATCTGCTGAATGTTTTTGCACTCCACCAAAAAGTGCCAGTGTTATACCCGCTGCAAACAAAATGCAAGGAATTTAGTCTAGTTACAGTATTGATAATCAAGCAGAAAGGTTAGCTTAGCCCAAATAGGCAAGAAAAAAACTTGTTCCATTATGAAAATTGAAGATAGCATAAGCATATGATTTAGAACTGCAATACTGTGTAAGAAAGTTGGACTTCTTGCTGCTAAATTGATATTGATGGTATGAAACTGATAAAAAATTGATCCCCATACATTGAGATTGAAGAATGCATAAGAAACAACCAAGGTAACGTCTTTTCAGTGCTATGACCAAGAGTAGTGTAATTAAGAAACCACATAATAAGAATAAAATGAGGGTGTTAACCATCTATCTGAAAAGCCAACCTATAGCATTTGTGACATAGCTTTCAGGTGAGGGGTTTATGTTAGTCTTTGATCACAGATTTTCATCCTGATCTTAGCAGCTTCGCTGTGGCACTTCTCTCTTGTCATGTTCTTCACATAATATCATGCTTGTTATGTTCAGTCATAGAAATTGAACGCTCAGACCTATGGGTTGATTACTTTGAAATGAACTCTCCTATTGCTTGACTAAGTTCAGTACATACCTTGTCAATTGCAGTTAATTAGCACTCGGCAGTGACCACATTATCAGTTAGATATCAAGAATGTGTTTTTATACGGTGATCTGAAAAAGGAGGTCTACATGCCTGCCAAAAAAGGATGTCTACAGGGAGCAACCACCAGGCATTTCAACTAAGTATGTATCTTGATATCAATGACAGTTAATCGGCAATGCCCACTATATCAATGAGATATCAAGGATGCTTTTGAATGGTGATTTGACAGAGGAGGTCCACAAGGAACCTCAGAGTTCTTGAGAAATGTCTTATAAGAGTGGTGTTTGATGAGGGGTGCCATACAAAACCATAGAAATTGTACTCACAGGTTATGTCGCGACCCCAAACCCGAAGGCCGTGAATAAGAACACCAACGTCATGATTAACTTAGGCGAGGCCAAAATGGCTCTTTTTTTCTTTTTTCAATTTAAGCAGTAGAAATCGCGACAAAGATAGATGATCTTGTCCTTTGCAAAACAACATTTTGACAGTGAAATGAACCCCTCATTTCCACTGAAAATCCAACAAAGTAGCCTCTATTTTTTGGATTTACGCTTTTAACATATTCTATCCAATTCACCTAAGAAACATTCGCTTTACATTGTGAAACACAAATAAAGACAGTCTCCCTGCCTTTGGCTTTACATTGTGAAACACAAATGAAGATAGTCTCCCTGCCATTGCATTCAAACACAAATTTTATTATCTCCTGTTTACAAAGCCAGGAGTTCTAATTGCATCAACAAAATATATCAATTATTAAAACAATAATTGAGAGAACCATACTCTAAACAATAAAGAATTAGAAAATAACTATTTTTGAGAAAACGATGATATATTATTCTGATATACATGTACACTACTTACAAGGTACTAAAAAAGAACAAAATAACCGTACAGCTAAGTTTCCTTATTTACAAAGTTGATTAGCCTATATTTACTTATAAAATACAGCTAGACAATCCCTAGAGATCAGCAAGACATCTCCGCTAAATAGTCTCCTTTCCAACACTCCCCCTCAAGCTGGTTTGAAGATATCTTCATCGCCAACTTGCCAGTCAATTTCTCAACATGTTTCTTGGACAATCCCTTTGTAAGAACATCTGCAATCTGTTCATCAATTGGTAAATAGATCATCTAAATCTATCCATTCTCTATTTTCTTCTTGACGAAGTAGCCAAAGGTTGACCTTCTATCAGTTATACTCCCAATCCAATCTACATCTATATATACTTCAATTTGTGGGTGACCATGCTTTGCAAACATCAGGCCCTTCCCTGGTGATCCCTTTAAGTACCTTAAGATTCTGTACACTGCCTTGAGGTGTTTTGGACCTGGTGAGTGCATAAATTGACTTACCATGCTCACTGCAAAAGCTATATCTGGGCAGGTATGCGATAGATAGATAAATCAACCTACCAACCAACCTCTAAAATTTTTTCCTATTCTTCACATCTTCGGGTTTAGCATATTGGAGCTTCAAATTAGGTTCAATTGGTGTCTCTACTGCCTTGCAACCTAGTAGACCTGTCTCTCCAAGAAGATCCAGCATATATTTTTGTTGAGACACGAAGATGCTCTTTTTATACTTGGCAAACTCCATTCCAAGAAAATACTTTAAGACTCCGAAGTCCTTGATCCCAAAGTCATCAGCAAGAACTCTCTTGAGTCTTTTTAGCTCAACATGATCATCACCTGTTAATATTATGTAATCAACATAAATAATTAAAATAGCAATCTTTCCTCCTATTGAGTGCTTATAAAACATTTTTGTGTATATCTGTGGGCCTTTACAGCTTTCCCAAATCATTCAAACCATGCTTTGGGCGATTGTTTGAGGCCATATAAAGATTTTCTTAGTCTGCACACTTTACCAGTTTAAGAATGTGTTTTTTACATCTAGCTGGTGTAAGGGCCAGTCAAGACCAATGGCTAAGGATATTAAGATACGGATTGAATTAAGCTTTGCGACTAGAGCAAAAGTCTCCTGCTAATCAATACCGTGTGTTTGTGTAAAACCTTTTACCACTAAACAAGCCTTGTACCTTTCTACATTACCATAAGCTCTACACTTAACTGTAAACACATATGTCCTCTTTTATTGGGGGCATAACCAATGAACTAACATTTTTCCACCCTAAGATTAAGTTTGGATCAAAGCCTACTAGGGATGTATACAAACACAATGCACCCAAAAATTTTCAAGGGTAAGTTAGAAAAAAGTCGAGATTAAGGAAAGAAAGTTTTGAAACATTCTAAGGGTGTAATATATTTTAAAATACAAGTAGACATTCTATTTATCAAATAAGATGCTATCAGAATTGCATCTCCCTATAGATATTTGGGAACATGCATTGAGAACATAATAGTTCAAGTGTTGATTTTATCTCTCGGCAATACCATTTTGTTGAGGAGTATCACTACAAGTAGATTGATGTTGAATTCCTTCTTCCTTGCAAAAATTTCCCAAAACATGATTAAAATGCTCAGTTCCATTATCAGAATGAAGTATTTTTATTTTTGTTTGAAACGGGTTTTCAACCATATTGAAAAAAAAATTTGAACAAATTTTCAACTTCCAATTTATCATTCATCATGTAACCCAACATAGCTGAGTGTGATCATCTATGAGAGTTACAAACCACTTTTTCCCAAAAGATGTGCTAATTTTTTAAGGACCCCAAACATCACTATAAATCAAGTAAAAAGGTTTCGAGGCACAATATGGTTTTGAACTATAAGTAGTACGATGGCTCTTTAATAAATGACAACTTTTACATTTAAAAGGTGAACAATCCACATTTTTAAATAGAACAGGAAACAGATATCTCAAATAAGAAAAACTAGGATGTCCTAGTCTAAGATGCCAAATCATTATTTGTTCACTAACAGAGAGAGAACTAACACTAGTACTAAAAAATCTGAGCTTGCTTATTATGGAAGAGGTTGTCGTCAAAATAGTAGAGACCATCCACCATTCTAGCACTGCCAATCATCATCACCCTACTCAGAACCTAAAAAACACAGTGAGAATCAGAAAGAATAGCACGTCAATTGGAATCTTTAGAGAGTTGCCTCATAAATAAGAGATTGTAGGCAAGATTAGGGACATAGAGGAGAGATTTTAGAGTGATTTTGTCAAAAAAATTGATAGAACCTTTTCCTACAAGAGATGAGAAATTTCCATCTGCAATTTTGAATCTTTTATCACCAGAACACGGCAAATGAGAATGAAATACATGAGACAAATTTGTCATCTGATCAGAAGCACTTGAATTAATGATCCAAGTTGTAGGACTAGAATTACAAGAGAAAGCAGTAGAGTTGCTACCTGTTTGAACCAGAGAAACACTAAGAATACCAGATTCTGGATTGTATTTCAGCAGCTTCAGAAGATGATCCATCTGCTCTTTACTAAAAGTACCAATATAAGCCTCATTTGCATGAGTAGATCGATCTCCAGGTTTGCTGCTTTTCCACTTAGCAAGTTTGCCATGAATCTTCTAGCATGTCTCACATGTATGGTGGGGTTTGTTGTAAAATCACACCAAATCTAAAGCTTATCCTTTGCTCTGTGCTGGCTATTGGAAGTTTTGCACATATTTACATCAATAGCGACTAGGGCAGAATTTTCAGTTGCTGCCTCAGCCCCCCTTTTCCCGAGCATAACACTACGACGACTTTCCTCCCTCCGAACTTCACGAATACCTCTCCAAGTCAAGGAGGACCATGACCAATGATCCTTCCCCTTCCTTCATCAAATTCTACATCTAGGCCAGTGAGAAATTTGTAGATGCAATCATTTCCACTATCTTCTTGTGGTACTTGCAATCAACTGGAGATTTTCACTCATAGTCATTGAAAATATCAAGTTCCTGCCACAACCTTGTCAAAGTATTGAAGTATTTGGTGACATTTTCTCCTCCTTATTGAATTTCTCCAAGTGTAGTTGCAATTCATACACTTGGGATTGATTGCCAAGGTCAGAATACATCTGGTGAATATTATCCCAAAGTTCCTTGACAGTTGGGTAGCACATATAGTTAGAGGCAATGTCTTCATCCATGGAATTAACAAGCCAGGTCATAACCATGGAATTTTCTACATCCAAAGTGGCATAAGTTGGATCCTTCAAATCAGGCGCCTTTGAATCACCATTCAGGTACACAATCTTTCCTCTCCCTCGAATATACATATACACTGATTGAGACCAACGTAGGAAATTGTCTCCATTAAGGAGTATAGTGGTTATCTGAACAGAGTGCAAATTAGAGTTGGGACCACGATTTCAATAGACTCGGATTTGGATATCTTGAGAAGCTAAGGTTTCAGTTAAAGTTCCTGCTCTGTTAGGTTCAAAGGAATGTGAAATACCCAGAAAAAATACTCTATTTCGGGTCTTTAAAACAAAGGACAAACAGAGTATTATATTCAACAATAAAGGCTAAAAAAATGAAAAAACAAGGAATCTAATTCCTACTCTGATACCATCTAAACAATAAGGAATTAGAAAAGAATTGTTTTTGAGAAAACATTGATATATTATTCTGATATACATGTCCACTACTTATAGTCTATATAAGGTGTCAAAAAGGAACAAAATAACCATATAACTAAGTTTGTTTTTGAGAAAACGATGATATATTATTCTGATATACATGTCCACTACTTATAGTCTATATAAGGTGTCAAAAAGGAACAAAATAACCATATAACTAAGTTTCCTTATTTACAAAGTTGACTAACCTATATTTACCATACAATTAAGTTTCCTTATTTACAAAGTTGACTAGCCTATATTTACTTATAAAATACAGCTAGATAATCCCTAGAGATTAGCAAGATAGCTCAGCTGAATACAATCCCTAAAAATCAGCAAGACACCTGAGCTGAATATTCTCCTTTCCAACGCATACACATTGGCCTTCTCATAAAGAAAAGAGAGTTATAAATCTCAAGTTGATCAAAATACAAGTATGAAAAAGAATCTTGAAATGAACAGCAAGATGTGATCACAATATCCAGTCAAGTCTCATTTGCCACTCATCGGTGCCCATCCTTTATCCACTCTACGCATTCTTGTAAAATAATAGGATGAGCAGCGAAGTACAATAAGAAAACTGAATGCTGCAGGTATATCCATGGTTCTTATTGACCCATAATTTCCATTTCTTGGCTCTAATTAGGGAACATATTCTTTTATTCACAAGTAATCACTAAAGAAGGGGAATATATTTCCCCAATTTTACAAATATTCATCTAGAAATCTCACTCATTCCACATTTTCCACAATAACCCAATAAGCATAGCATTTAAAAACCATAAACATGCATACTTTACACAGAATCATCATTATCATCCAAAAAACAATTCTCTACCAAGTTACCATCTAGAGTGGTTGTATACCGTCATACTGTAGACCAAGTAGTTCTTTCCCCTAAGGTTACCATCTTGGGTGGCTCCACCAGGAACCCTTTTACTCAAGATTATCATCTTAAACGGTTCCACCATGGTTATGGTCCATCAAGCAGCCCTTTTCCTCAAGTTACTATCTTGGGATGCTCCACTTGTCTTACAACAAACTAAGCAGTCTCCCCACAAAGTTATGATCTTGGGCAGCTCCACCATGTTTACTATCAACCAAGCAGCCCTTTTCCTCAAGTTACTATCTTGGGATGTTCCACTTGTCTTACAACAAACTAAGCAGTCTCCCCACAAAGTTATGATCTTGGGCGGCTCCACCATGTTTACTGTCAACCAAGCAGCCCTTTCCCTCAGGGTTACTATCTTTCCTACTGACTAGAGAGTAGTACACCATTCAATGCTAAATACTGAACTTTCTCTACTTAGATTTGAGGGCTATTTCATTCTATAGCACATGGTTACTTATTTCTAGAAATCCATTACAATATGAATGAGATTCCTAACTAGGCAGTTCATCACTTCAACTAATTCAAGTACACAACTATTTTCAAAGGATTAAATATAGCTTAGCAATTCCAAACCCACATGACCTGGCTGCAGTAATATCCACTATAACAATCAACATCCAACCACTATTTTTCAGTTTTACATATATTTTGAAATTTCTACTAGAAAGTATATGGCTATAGGTAATTCAAACACACTAGCTATAATCATGCAGCCAACAAAACAATCTTTAGTAAATTCTGATTTGGGTCATCGATAAAATGTAGCATAATAAGATTAAATCTTGCAAGTAGACAGCATAATTAATCTAATGACCATTCGCAAAAACATATAACCAAAAATGAAAACAGAAATAATCAATCCAAAAATACAATTTCAGTAAGGGCAGCCCCGGTGCATGAAGCTGCCGCCTATGCGGGGTCCAGGGACGGGGCGGACCACAAAGGTATACACAAGTAAATAGATTTAGAAACGAACAAGGCATAGCAGCATTTCCAAAACCCACATCGCTGAATTCTAGAGAACTAATGTAAATCATTGGTTCATATAAACATCCAAGCCACAAGATCGGACATCCAACATAGATCCAAATGTCTAAAATGCAAAACTGATCATCAACTTACAGATCTGAACATATAAAATGAAAAACTTATCAATCACATAAAGATCTGAATGTCTAGAGATACAAATTTATAGATTAGAGATTAATGCACTTACAACCAAATCCCACAATCAAAGATCAAGGCTTATAGCCTAGCACTCATTTCCATAAACTCTTTGGAATATAATCGGAAGTCAAGATCCAAGATGTTAGTACACTTAAATTCTGCAGCTTAGGTCTAACCAGCCAATCAAAAACAAAAACGGAAACCGAATGGATGAGCACCTGCCCAAATCAGAGCATAGTCGGTTACTAGCTCTGTGAATCCAACATATAAAACTGTCGATCAGTAGATCAGATGAAATTCAAGACTCCAGTAGTTCAAACTCCATCAAATTCGATCCTTCAAACAGATCTTTGCAGATCAACCATGACCTATTATATATTTCTCAGCACACTGAATTACCCATCTACCGCATCCAATTACAGCAATCAGTGACTGCAAATACACCTCAAACTGTACTCAAATCGCAAAAGAAAACAGCCAAGATTCAGAACCCAGTTAAGAAAACAGAATAGAAAACGTCCTAGATCCTTGAATCACTGAAGAAATCCCTTTCTTAAACCCCAACTGATATCAAATCACAGAAACCCCAATGCAAGCACCAATAAACTTCACGAAATTAACAAGAAAAGAAGGATAGAGAAGGGCACCTAAGTTCTTAAGGTCGTGTTGAAGTCCTTCCATCCAGACCTCAACGAAAATCCCACAAAATCTTCGTCAAGGAAGGAGATCTAAGGTGGGTCATCTTCAATTTGGTGAAAATATTCATTAATCAAGCTCCTTTGGCCAATCTCGATGGAATTCTCATCGGCTCATTTCTGCTCGCAAATGAAGAAGATCAGTATTCGTTTTCGGTTGGTAGTGAGAGAGTAAGAAAGAGGGCATCATCATGGTCTTTTGTAGCAAGTGGAAATCTGGTGATCGAAAGGTAGGCAGGTGAGAGGGAAGATAGAGGGTGGTGATGGACAAGATGCATTCTTCCCCCACCCCCCATTTCCGTCATTGTTGTTTTCTATGGTGTATGGGAGTCGAGGTCCACATGGTGATATTGACTTCCACATGTTGAGCTCCTCCCTATAATTAATCATGTGGGATCACTTAAGTGAAGGGGGTGTCAATATCAATTTGACACCCTCAATCATTTTTAGTATTTTTGGGTTTTGAGTTCTAGTCTCTGCTTCACGCATTCTTGGTGTCATTGGAAAGCTCTCTTCAAGAACAATCCAACAATTGACACTTCATTATCCAATTTCAACCTTTTTTTTAGAAACCATTGAATTTCTTTTGCAATTACTTTGATAAAATTTCCAATTTGGAGCTGCATTGCTCGAAATTTCTCACAAAATTGGAATTGAAAATTAAGTCCTTTCAATTACCAAAGAACATTTGATTTAACCAGTTTTGAAGATTGAGAATTTACACGAATTTGAGTTTAATCAATGTCAAAACTCATAATAGGCCCACCTGTTCAATCCGGCCTCGGTTGTCCTATTTTCACAAATTTGAAAAGGTTATGGATTTAACCAAGTTTGTATCCTATTCCAGGAACACAGGTGTGAATGGTTAAAGGACATGGATCAAGTTATGACCACAAAATAAATCTGGAGAGGTGGCTACTTTCTCTAGCTGTACTGGTGGAACTCAAACGCTGTGTTAGTAAATCTTGGCTAAGAAGAGAAGATGGAAGAGAGAATATTAAGCAGGGAAAGAAAAAGGAAACATGTGAGTCAATACTATATCATGAGATTCATGACTCTCAACAGATTTAGCCCTAAAAGGAAAGAAATAATTAGGGAACACTACCTTCCTCCATAAAATGACACCTAAAACATTGTGGACCTCGATGAATATAATATAAATTGACTTAGACTACTTAGCTTACTTGGTTGTGTGTGTGTGTGTGTGTGTAGTGTAGCCCTCATTATTTCTTTCCAACATATAAATATATGGAAAGCAGTGACTTGAACCCCCAAGCCAGAGCATAGATAACAATTATGTCCAGTAGGAACACATGAAAAGAAGAAAGCTGTGCAGTGCAAAGGCTTGGTGAAATATCAGCTTTCTGATGAAATGATAATCTACTCTCAATATGCTTTGTCCTCTCATGGAACATAAGATTGCTAGTACTACAAATAGCAGCTTATATCTTGTGATGCATCTCCATAGACGACAGAAAACATGACCAAACTCTCAAATAACAGTTGTCACCCACAAAAGACCTTCCTTCATGCATTCTATCCCTTTTTGTTACCAAAGTGTTGAAGCATCTTTTTTTTATTAGCTCTTTTATTGACCTTAAAGAAATATCCTAGAAACAACAATTCCAGAACAATGACTGTAGCACCAATTAATAAACTCCTGCTGGCCAGCATCACCTTAAGCCTCATCTTCCTCACTGTAGAGCCAGACTTCACTTCCTTTTCAAGCCAAAGCATAGCCCAGTAGGCGTGCGCCCCATGTCACTCTTGACTTCAGATTGACACAAGGATCTACAATGTCCCTCTAACAAAGGACGATTGCTTCTTCTAAATTGACGGCTATTCACACTTGAACTTCCATTTGCTTTCCTCACCTCGCTCATGCTTTTGTGCAACAGATGTTGGTTAGACAACAACGCATAACACTTCCCTTTTTCTGATATTTTATCTCTTTCCTTCTCTTGTTGTTTCTCTACATAATGTCATGTTTTGTGAATCAAGAGGCGTTTGAAGGGTTTTTTGAAATTTCAAAATTGATATAATAGGTCAGATATGGATTTGCTTTTATCTTTCTCATGTCCATACCATTTGAAAGGGGAATAAAGTGTTACTGAGCTTTAGAGAAGAAAAATGATGCTTCTTGTTTCATTTGGTTGAGAATTGAGATTGCTAGCCGGCTCTCCTTTTAAGTGTTTTGACTACCCAGTTTATGTCTTCTCTTCTGATTTCCAAGGTTGATGATATATTTATTGTTTAGGATCTCTCTTAGACTACTTTTATGTAGTAAAAGCAAAATGAGTTTTACCTGGATCTATATTGGCTCCTTTTCTTCTTCTTCTTGTGACAGTGGTTTTGGAGCTAAAACAAATACAAAGACTGGACAAATTCTCAAATAGACCTCTATAGACTTTTACCATCAAATGAAGCTCAAAAATAAATGAATGATATGGAAGAAAGCACATAAACATTTCTGTAAAATGCTCAAATTATTTCAAAGAAAAGAGGCAATTTGATCTATGATAGATGATGTAAATAAAATCTACCTTTGACAAGTTCATGCCCGTAGATGGAGGGACAAATAGACTGAAGTATTTGGCGGAAGATATCTGCACCATGCTCCTCTGAAAACTTAACAATAAATTCCAAATCTCTTGGAGAAAATGTATACAAGTCAAATAACTCTGCAGCTCTACTCTCAACATCAGTAACTTGTGAAACTCCAGTTACAGTTTGAGATTTTGAGTTCCTGATTGAGACAGCTTCCAGGTAGAGATAATATAATCCTTGATTTCTGCTTTTTGACTTTCCTGAAAAATTCATGATTTCAACAAGCTATTTTATCTTAGAAGAGTTTTCACCAGAATATTACCGTCTAGCTACCTATTTGCAATTTGTTTTACATACTCCTAATAAAACTCATATCCATCAATGGGAATAAGATATATGTGTCATACACAATAGTGGACAATGTCAAAATAGGTGAGTTGATATTGGAATTTCATCATCAGGGAAATACCATAAGAAACATCTGAAATGATTGGGAACATCATTTTACACACCAAGAACCTAAAAAGCATCTTCCTCCCAACAAATAAAAATTCAACAGAATTGCTGTAAATATGGTGCGGCCATGCAAAAGTTGTGTTACCACTTCGCAACCCAAAATCTATTGTCTAGCATCCTCAATTGTCATGCTCTAAAACAACATACAAAGCTTGACATTGATAGAAACTAGAAAGTATAAAACATATGCTTTCAAGCAATAGTTTTCACTTGGCTATTTATTCACCAATGAATCCCAACTTGCATGCTGACTGGAGCCAGAGTGCCAACACCACATGTCCCTTATGTTGCACTGAACCTGAAATATGGGCTTGTTTATTTCTCAAGTGCCCCATTGTGACACCATTATGGGCGCATGAAATGGACACATTCTCAACTCTATCAGCTGTTTGGGTGTCTTAAGGGCATGGTTAAGTTTTGCCTTCAGCAAAATGATCCTAGATTTCAGATCACCACTGTGACCACCAACACATACTTTATAATGGTTTGGTTAACATGTGAAACATTTAATAAGGTGGTACACTCCTCCGTACCAACTACCACTTGACTCTCACTTTCTCAAAAATCAGTGGCAAGTGTTGTTACTGAGGCTGCAAATGCCATGCATGAGGGCATTGCTTATCCCTGACAATTTACTTATTCATGGCATCAACAAGGGCTTACACTTAAACACACCAAGGTCATCCAAATTGCTTGGAATCCACCCCCTAGCCATTCTGCATACCTATGCTTTGATGGTTCTGCACTAAGCAATCCTGACTCAGAAGGAGCTGATGGAACTATTAGAGACATTCAAGATGCTGCCACAGCAGCCTACAAAGTATACATTGGATGCACACTATCAATATGAATGAATGGTGCATGGCCCAGCATGGAATTAACCTTGGTTATGGATCATAGAGGGACAAGAAAAGGCACCGAAAGGCAACGCGGACCCTCCTGGATGTTCAAAAGATCTCTTCAAGTGACAAAGAGGACGACTCAAACAATGACCCTGGTAAACCTCAGCTACACTTCCAGGAAGGAAATGAAGTAGCAAACTTCTTGCTACAACAGCTTCTGGATCTACAGTATCTCACACTTGGTATCAGCACCCACTGGCCTTTTTTGTTACCTTTGCAGTGAAAGATGTAAGTGGTGTTATAACACAAGGTCTAATATAAACTTTGTAGACATTCTCTTTTGTTTTCATGTATAAAGTTTACTGTTCACTAAAAAAATTCAACAGCATTCATTCATACGATGTACACCTGTATATTACATTTACACTGAGAAATCAATAACAATTTTCAGTCACTGGGGCATTTTCCCTAATAACCTTTTTTTTTCAATTTTTCTGGGTAATTATTTCCTTGGAAGTCACTAATGCAAGTTCTTGGTTATCTAGTTGCTTCAGTGAGTTAACAGTGGAGGCACTTATGTTGTCTCAGGTTGGTCTCCATCTCAAGGTGGTCTCCATTAATATTGGTTCTTATGGCCCTTTCTTTAAGAATGATAAACTAAAGTGGCATTTTTGCTTGATAATAAGATGGGAAGGTGTTAGGCACCATCCCAACCAATCCTGAAATCGAGCCTATAGAACAAATGAGTAGAAATTTGTTTTTTCTATAAACATGCAAATGAATGTATGAAACACACTTGTTTTCAATTGTACAATCACCATCAAGCATTTTTCTTTTTTGGTACTAATTATCAAGCATTTGAAGCCAAACGTAGCCCTGTTCCTATGTTCCCTCCTATGTATAAAAAGAAAGTTTTTCTGTCTTTATTCTTCATATGAAAGTGAATTCAAAAATATGTAAATAACCAAGCAAAACAAATACACGTTCAACAAAATGTAAACATGAAGATGTTGTTAAAGAAAAGTATCATGAACCAAAATGCATGTCTTCTTAGAAGAAACATACCTTCCTACTGAGAAGCAAGTGTCGAAGCTCATCATCATCATCAAGACCTTATCCCAATTAGGGGTCGGCCACATGAATCTTATTCCTCCATTCCACTCTATTAAATACCATGGCTTCATTTAGTCCCAAAGTTTTTAAATCTTTCCTCACCACTTCTATCCACGTTCTTTTGGGCCTTCCCCTTGCCCTTTTAGAACCTTCAACTTGTATTGCCTCACTCCTTCTAACTGGTGCCGTTGTTGGCCTCCTTTGAACATGTCCAAACCATCTAAGTCTAATCTCCCTCATCTTGTTACCTATTGGTGCTATCCCTAAATTTCTTCTAATATTTTCATTTCTAATTCTATCCTTTCTTGTCTTACCACTCATCCATCTCAACATCCTCATTTCTGCAACACTCACCTATGAGTATGATGTTCCTTAACCGCCCAACACTCGATCCATAGAGCATGGCCGGCCTTATAGCCATCCTATAGAATTTTCCCTTTAGTTTGAGTGGCACCCGCCGATCACATAAAACCCCCGATGCACATCTCCATTTGTTCCAACCCGCTTGGATTCTCTGGGTAACCTCCCTCTCAATCTCTCCACTCTCATGGATCAATGATCCTAAGTATCGGAAGTGGTCTCTCATGGGGACCTCTTGGTTATCAATCTTGACTGGTGCTCCACTCCTACTCTCCTTGCTAAAATTACATTCCATATATTCTGTCTTAGTTCGGCTAATTTTAAATCCTTTCGATTCTACTGCTTCTCTCCATAGCTCTAGCTTTATGTTGACACCCTCCCTTGTCTCATCAAGTAGGACTATATCGTCTGCAAATAGCATGCACCAGGGAATCTCCTCATGCAGATGTCGAAGCTATTAGCTATAAAGCCTATGCAAATGATACACTATGATTGTCTACACAACAATATGCATTGACATAAGAGAAACTTACTTGAGTGGAAGAAATAGATGCCTCTTCCTTCCTTCTCCTATTCTATACCATTGATAATGCATAAGAAGAGACAAAATCTTTAGAACTTTAAACCACGAACATTTTAAGGACCTGAACTTGAATTAGAGGCTTGAGCTGCAACCCCTCAGGAACCTTCAGAGATGGCAATGCAAAGAAGAATTCTTCTTTCTCCTCTAGGGTTTTGAGGTGCCAAGTCTCTTCCAAACCATGAAGGATTGGAACATGTGAGGCATAAGAATGAGAAAGTTTGTATCAGAATGCATCATTGAGCAAGAGAAACCCTTGCATGGTTCCTCTATTTATAGGTTTCATTGGAACAGGTTCAGAATTTTCCAACCAATGGCAAGAAAATTGGCAAGAAAATTGGAGAATCCTAGCATTGTTAGAAGTTTTTCCTTCTAGAAGGTTTTTATCTTTACACTCAAACTGTACACATGATTTTATAAGTATGAACTCATTTATTATGAACATAGGTAGTAAGGCATTTAACATAACACATGATTTTGTGAAAGTATGCTTTCAAGACTACATGATCAATGACATTTATTGCTTTTTCAGAAAAACATACTTATAAATACACTTTAAATAACCAGAACCTTGAGCTGGGGGACATACATCATAATGGACCAAATTCACAACTATCAACTCAAGAAGGAGAGGAAACTCAATCAATAGACAAGATTGAACTACTTTGGAATCAGTTTCTTCAATACTTCAAATAACATATGACTGAAGTGATTATCCCACTGAAGTGGAGAGCTCAAACAGTGACTATATCTAGATAATAGTCCACCTGATTCATACCTACTGCAAATCTTCCTCCTTGTCTCAGATCCTAAAGCACACAATGAGAAGGAAAGAAGGTAATAGATCATAATAAGGCTTTTGTTAACTAGCTAACTAACAACTAATTTCCAGGAAACTAGAGATATAGTAAAATAAAATACAATGTAAGATTTAAATTGGGTTTAGCAACTCCCATTCCAGATATTATGGATAAGTTAGCATTATCCAAAGTGATATTATCACAGGAAGAAAATTGAAATGAAGAAAGAATATCTGACATACCTATACATGATTAGACAATCCTGAGTCAATCACCTAGAAATGCTAAGTAGCAGAAAGACAAGGCCGAAGCATTACTTTACTGGGCAAAAAGTAACAATAGTAGACTAATGTTGTGGAGCACTCTAACATTGGATCAATTCAACATACTTTTCCATGTAAAGGGTAACTGCCCGTCAATCAATCCTATGAGTTTGTGGATCACCACCATCATCAGCAAAGGAAGCATGGGCAGCACATTTGCCCCCACCATGTCAAGACCAGCCCTGCCACCACATGCAAGCCAAGGGTAATTATTAAAGAAAATACATTGTGTGACACTCAATGCCTCAATAAGAGCACAACTGTGGGCCACAGACAGCAACTTAGCCTTCCTCGGTGTGACTCCCTCCGCCACTACCACAACAACCACCAAAACCATGTCTTCAACCAGCATCTGTTTGGGTTAGCAGTGCTGATTTATCAACTTTCAAACCACTGCCTAGCTTATGAGATGTAGGTTGTGGACTCGTGAAGATGCTTCAGACAAGGAAGTTCAACTGCCACTGAGTATCTGTAATCTCGTAAGTCCTAGCTCGGATGAAGGACAGTGAGAAATTTGACAACCCTCATGACTTCACATTGTTCCTCATTACAATAATATCAGTGGACACAGGCTGATAAAATATTGATTAGATATATCATAGATCCAAGTCATATTACTGGACTAGGAAATAAAATTCTACTCTGATCCCAAATCTACTTTGTCATGGCTACATTCATCAATGATCCACTAATTTAGGATCTATGGTGTTCCACAATAGAGTCATAACCTGTGCATTTTCTTTTATCCATTCAACACAATTTGTATATGCAGCATTGGGTTCCTCAGCAGTACAATACTTCAACTTGCCTTTCCTTGTAAGAAACACTTAAACAGACTTGGCCACAGCATATATTTCTTTCCATTAAGTTTAATAGATGGCACCTGAATGATCAGATCTTGTTGCATCAATGATCAAACCACTCACCTGTCTCCATAGAAAATCACTTATAAAACAATCAGACTGTAGGAAATTGGTGAAGAAGCACAAAACGGCTTCAAAATCACTGAAAAGTGGCAGCACAAATAACAACATACCCGCAAACAACACCTCCACCCTTTCCAAAACCCTTCACAAATTCCACCATGAAAATAACACTTCTTTCTTAATGCAATTTCCACAAATATCTTCCTCTTAATTTTCACTATAAGTCCTCCCATAAGCATTGAGGCTTTCCTAGACTCTAAGGTTTACAGTTTTCTACTAATAGATCCTCAAAGATCGAAAAAATCATGCACAAAACAGTCTCAAGCCATCACAAAAGGACACAACCAGCATGCATCCATATAAACAACCAACGGAAACCACCCTTTTAGCATCAAAAAATCTAGCATGGATAGAATAATATCCTCTATGGCTCACAAGTATCACTTGATCAACAAGTAATAACAAGATAAACTAATATCTCACGGCAAAAAAGCATACCAGATCTTCAGCATGTTTGAACCATATGATCATCACTTCAAATACATCACCAACATGTCTTCTTACTGGATTTCAAATCTAGACAATAAGAAGACACTTCATGGGATTTGTTTCAAGTGCCATGGAGGTTAAAAAACCACCCATAAACACGACATAAAAGCTTAGTAGAAGAAGAGTAACCTGTCCTTTTAAAGTTTTGTTTAAAGCCTTTTTGGTTCAAGTCAAATCCAAAGAAAAAGGAATGGGGATTGTACAGATCTATACATAGTGCTCTAATACCATGTTACCTTGGAAATCATATCAGATAATAGAAGTTGGGGAAAAGAGAGGCAAGAATAGACGTCTTTGGCTTTGATGAATAGAAGAGAAAGAAGAGGGAGAATAGATCAATTAGATGTGTTCACTGCCCCACAGTTTTATCATAAAACATACTTTGATCAGAATCCTAAAAACTCAAACACTATCAAACTCAGGAACCAGTTCCGATTCAAGTTTCTTATTATTTGAATTCTAAGTATGTTATTTAGTTTGTGGATGATTAGTCCAGGATAACCTAGCTTTCTTTAATGACAGAACTCTTTAAATAGTTTCTGATTTTTCAACCATTTTGTGTTGAAATTAGGTAAGTTTGATTTGCTTGTTCGGATTTTGAGATCAAATAACTCCAGAAGAGATCTATCTATTTCCTTTCAATCTTTTTGTGTAAACATGGCACTTCTCAAACATCATGTGCACCTACTCAACAGAATGGAGTGACTGAGCAGAAGAATCACCATCTCCTTGAAGTTGCTAGAGATCTTCTCTTCCATATGTGAGTTCATAATTCTTTTAATATAAATGCTGTTCTAACTGCAGTTACTTGATTAACCATCTACCGTCATCCATTTTGGTGATACATCACCACACTTGGTCTTGTTTCCTTCTCTTCCTATTTTTCCTTCACATCCACATAACATTGGATGTGCATGCTTTGTTCATCATTTACCTCAGGATATTATAGCTACATCCTGGAGGATTTAAATGTGCCTTTCTGAGTTATCCTTGTACTCAAAAGGGATACAGTGTTAGTCCCATTCTTTGAAAGCCTTATTTTGTCAAGCCCCAGAGTTACTTGTCTGATGCTAATTTCGTAAATGTTTCATTAACAGACCCAATTCATATCTTTTCTATAACAGTTGTCAGTAATACTCTGATATGCAGGTTCATGTTCATTGTTCTAAACATAGAGCTCTATATCATGCTCCTCCATCAACTTCTTCATCATCTGTAAATCCAGATTCTGCTTCTGCTTCTACCCCCATGGATCCAGTTTTTGTCCATGCTTCTGCTCCAGTCCAGCTCCAATTCAGATCCAATTCCTTCATATTGTTAGCTTCCTACTCCACTTCATAAGCCTAAACATTCATGGACCACTTTGTCAGTTTGTTTCTTACTCCAAGTTGTCCAAATCTTATAGTTGCTTTTTGACATTGTTGTCAGAATTGTTTGTTTGTAAATCTGTCACAGAAACATTATTCCATCTTGAATGGAAGAAATCAGAGGATATCATTCTAATGGCAATAGAGAGCTCCCTTGAAATCAAAGCAGGTCTTCCACTGAACTGGAGTATGGATGCAACTGCCTTCAATGGTTTCTCACAAATCAGATGTTAATTGACACGACAGAAGTTGAAGTGCATTCTACTACAATAGAAAACCATCTTCTGAGGACTGGTGGAGTGAATGGGGATCCACTAAATTGCAAATTTTTGTTGGTTCCTAATGCCCTTTTAGATGACAAGTATATTTGAACATAGTCATGAGCACTATTCAAAGTGAAAACAATACACCACGTTTAACAACTTCAGGGGATCGCATGTTATAAACAGTTGAAAATATTTCATCATCCACTAGATTTTAAGTAAATAGTCAGGAAGGATGTTCTGTTCATACTAGCCTGTCTACTCTAGAGAAAAGAATGGCTGAACCAGAGCTTTCCATTCAGTGGATAAGTAATGGACACCCTTGATATACCTCCTTTTTTAAAAAGGATAGACAGATTTTCTATCTATTTTGACAGCAGGAACTATATGTTTTTACACAGAGACCTGTATACAAAATTTTGACATTGGAGTCAGCTTTAGTCTTAATGACAAGATTATGATTGGAAACCTAATGGAATGTAGGGAGTACATTAAAGGGACTAGTTGTAAGTTCCCTTTGAGGAAATCTTAAGTTAATAAGATGTTAGGCCTGACTAGAGCAGAAAATTAGGATCCTCTTTTTTCAGTTTTTCCTTGTGCAAAACACCATATCATCCTAGATATACTGTTTTTCCCTTCTGATATTTGAGAGTTCACAATCTTCATAAAAGGAGGTTTAAGAATACATTACCAAGAGGGAGAGGTCTTGCAATGACATCACAAGCTGCCCAGTTGAAGTGAAACCATAGAGCTCTCTACCCTTTGCTTGACCAAAGGTAATTGTTGGTGTTAATGGAGGTGGCTATCTTTAGTTCTTTAGGCAGGTCAGCCTGGGCTTTGACAAAATCCTTGGCATCCAAAATCTAAAGCCTGAAAGACCAGTTTGTACTACTAATGTTGGAATCATCTCTAACTTGTTTGGCACTATATTTATTCAAGTAAGACGAGTTTTGAGATAGATCTGAATCTTGTTTGCTTTTACATTTGCACCTTCTCTAAGGAGAGGTGGTCATCTACCCTTCCCTTGGGTCTAGAAGGGTTTTGGGATATAGATCCAAATCTTTTCTGGGCTATTTTACTTAAAGAACTGTTACTCTTATGGTTTCTGTGAGGAGAGAAGTGATTGTACTCTTGTTGTTGGAGTAAAAGGGCTTTGAAGAACTCATTACATCACGTCACTTGTTTTTGGTCGTTGAAAATGTATTTGCCTGAAGACAATACCTTTGGGATGAATGGTTCAAGAAGAACAGGATATTGAGTTTCAGGAAAACTCAATCTAGGATGAATACTGCAGATCATATGATTCCTAGTCATTATGCATTATGCAACATGCTTTCTGTTCTTCTCATACATGTCAAGATACAATGCCCTTTTCCATGAGTTTTAAATCCCTCCTTCCTGGGTTTTTGAGCATTCAGCAATGTAGATGTGTACCCCTGTAGGATGGACCTCTGTTTGAGATTAATTGACATGGTTGGGAAAGTCAAAAAACGAAAATTGCAGGTCTTAAGCCATTATTTCACAATCAAAATGAGGTAGAATGGTCCCTGGCATTTTTGTTTTAAACTATAATGGACTTTCAGAATTTAATGCACCAACTTCATGTTCAAGAATGATGGATGAAGTATGATAATATAAACCAGATAGGACTGGATCCGATGATCCTCACAGTGATCACCAATCATTCTTAATGTATAATGGCTTATTCTTAGGGTACAAACGCCAACCAATGGAATACCAGATTATGACGGGACAGTAAAGTATCAGAACAACAGTCACTATGGCATGAGATAACTTGTTAGAGTACAAAAAGGTAATTGCTGAAGAACTTCCTAAATAAGGACTCTAGATTCAGTGCAAATAGTTAATATTCCCAATAAGTTACCAAGTTGGGAGAACGAGATCTTCCAAATGATGTACCTGATTCAAGACCAGAAACAAAATGGGAACTCTCTGAGTTGCCAAATCATCAAGGTATTTCCACTAGTGTTTAGATATGTAACATTCAAATACGGATGTCCTAAAAGTTTATTGTACACTAGCCAAAGTTTTTGCCCTGAAGTTCAGTGCTTGAAAATTACACAAACGGAATAAACAAGAATAACGAATCCTCAAACACAGCTAATTACTCCAGTTTGGGTTCCGCTAAACACAAGTCGCCATCCTGACATTCAACAAAGTAAGAACACATATGAAATAATTGTGTAGTATCACTTGCAGCTCTTTTACTCAACTACATATACAAATTACAGTACAGACAGTTCAGAAAGCTTTAACTAGATCTAGTCAGTTCTCAGAAGATTATTGCAAGATGGAATCAGATTAGAGTCGAAAACCAAAGTGCCTCCTGAAAGGCTATCTGCCAGTGACAATTAACAACATAAACATTCACAAAGAACATTCTTGGATATTTTTTCATGCAAGGAAAACAAAATAATATGTCAATCACCATTACTTTATATTGTAAGATACAAGCAAACTGCAATACTGTGGAATAGCAGTGACTTGAGTACTTAGCCTAGTCGGTTAAGTGTGTTTTCTCACAACCAAGAGGTAGTCAGTTCAAGTCACCCGACACCGACCAAAAGAAAATAAATGAATAAAACAAAAAACTGTGGGAAGTACACGTATAAGTTAAACTTGCAAGCAAACATGAACAGGTTACAAAAGGTTTCCTTTTCATTTCTTATAGTTCACAGGAAGTTAAACCAATGAATATTCTAACTATCTTCCAAGGAACCGCCGTGGACCTGTTTTACTATAATGGAGAAACCTAGGAAAGATTATTATTGGAATTATTAATTGGATAATCACTTGATCAACTGTCGATACTGTTGAATATAGCATAGTATTGTATAGCTTTACTTAGCCTTAGTCTTAGTTTTGTTTTATTTTTAGTCCCACATTGTACAATTAGGAGCATGTAACTATCCTTGTTTAGTATATATATGTGTTAAGTGTGAGGTGCAAAATCACCATCACACATTCACCCATTCTTAGGGTTTCTCTCTATCTCTCTCTCTTGGCTCCACTTTAACATGGTATCAAAGCCATAAGATAAACCCTAATTATCTACCTTCTCCTCCTTTTTTTCCCTTTTGGTTTGGCCATGTATCCATTCCGGCAATTCCTTCGGCGACTGTGCTTCTTTACTGGTCACCCCTCTGTCATCTCTAGTCTTCCCAGTTTGCCACTACTGCCGCCAGATTGTTGTTTGCTGCAGGCCACCCAGATAAGTAGTCATGGCTTCTAAAAATGGTATTTTCACTTCTGTAATTTCTGGGTCTCCTATTATTACGTCGGAGAAATTAATTGGTAGTGAAAATTATCCGTCTTGGTCTACCTCTGTGGAATTATGGTTTATGGGTCAAGGTAATGAAGACTATTTGGTCAAGAAAGAGGAAGATAATTCTGTCGCAGACAAAGTGCAATGGAAAAAGATTGATGCACAATTATGCAGCCTATTATGGCAATCCGTGGATCCCAAAGTTTTCCATCATCTTCGCGCCTATAAAACTTGTTTCAAATTTTGGACCCAGGCCAAGGGCTTATACACGAATGATATTCAATGTTTTTACAAAGTTGCTTCTGACATTGTTCATGTTAGACAACAGGACATGGATCTTTCGACTTACATAGGAAACATTGCATCCCTCAAGGAGGAGTTCTTGTCTCTGATGCCTCCTACTGATGGTGTAGAAGCCCAACAAACATAGACCAATAAGTTTTTCATGGTGTTGACTCTCATTGGGCTCCGCCCTGACCTTGAATCCGTCAGAGATCAAATTCTAGCTAGCCCTTCGGTGCCCTCATTGGATGAAGTATTTGCCCGCTTGTTGTGTATCTCCTCTACTCAAACAATTACTTTTGATGGCCATTCAGATTCCTCAGTTTTGGCTTCTCAGGCAAACACAAGAGGTGGCCATGGTGGTGGTTATAATTGAGGACAACGTTCTCAGTGCACATACTATAATAAGATTGGACACACTAGGGATAGGTGTTACCAACTACACGGGTGACCTCCTTGCACTGCTAACATCATCTAATCATCTGACACCTATGTAGTTAAAGGATTGAGGCGCACTGAGGCGCAAAGGGGTGTGCCTGGAGCCTGAGGTGCAAAATTATATTTTTCATAATTAAAAATTAGCTAAAAATGCTAAAAATTAGGTAAAAATACAACAAAAAAAAAGCATGAAAAATACAGCATACATGAAGACACAAGCATGGGAAAGCTATATATGTGTATAAGAATAGGTATTAACTAATAAATATAAATAAAACAATTTTTTTCTAATTTTTGTAAGTTTTATTTTTGGAAAAATTGAACAAAATAACACTACAATACAAAAAAAGCATGAAAAGTACATCATACATGAAGATACAAGCATGAGTAAGCTATATATGTGGATAAGAATAGGTATTAGCTGATAAATATAAAAAAGAACAATTTTTTCCTAATTTGCGTAACTTTTTTTTTCATAAAAATTAAAAAAAAATAACCCTAAATTACAAAAAAAAGATGAAAAATTTATCACACATGAAGACGCAAGCATGGGAAAGCTATATATATGTGGATAGAAATACGTTTCAATGAAGAAATACAAAAAAACGACAACTTTTTTTATTTCCGTAACTGATTTTTTCAAAAAAACAATAAAAAAACTTAAAAACAAACTCAAATCTAGAGCAAAGAAGTATAAAACTCAAATGGAATGTTTTCTAATACATATAGAACTAAAACCCATCAAGATCTATGGAAAATAGTTAACAAAAAACAAAAATTTTGAAAAAACGGTACTGGTTTTTACGTTTTTTACAGAAACTGTATACCAATGCTAAAATTCGTAAATCCATACCTTTTTTTGCTTAGATCTGTGAAAGATCAAAAAGGAATGGTCAAGTTCACCTTCTCAGTAGGTTGGAAGATTGAAATTAGGGTTGGAAGGTGAAAAACCAAAAAGAAAAACGACATTTATACGTTACCGGGTAAGTGGTCTGCGCCTGGAGTCAAGGGCGAGCCTAAAAGGTGCGCCCAAGCCCACCCAAGCGCGCGCTTAGTTGACCACGCCTCATTTCCTCTGCGCCTGGCACTCTCCCAGGCGCTTACCCGTCGACTTGCACCTAGGCGCACCTAGGCGCCACATAGTTTGACACCCAATTGCTTGACTCATCTGAGGGTTCCACATCTTAGAATATTACCCTGACTGGTAGTGACTATGATGTGTACCTCCAATATCAGGCAGCCAAGTTATCTTCCGTTGCTTCCATCGCTCAAACTGGTAAATCCCAATGTTTGCTTTACTCAGTCTTCTTCTATTGGCCCGTGGATTCTAGACTCTGGAGCTTCTGATCACATATCTGGTAACAAACACCTTTTCTCCTCTCTTACTTGTTCTTCTACTTTACCTATTGTCACTCTAGCCACCGGTTCCAAAACTGTAGCTAAAGGAATTGGTTTGGCTCATCCCCTTCCTACTCTTCCACTCACCTCTATACTTTATGTACCTAAGTGCCCGTTTAATCTTATTTCCATCAATAAAATGACCCACACTCTTAATTGCTCTCTCACTTTTTCTGATAAATCTGAAATCTTGCAGGACCATGGTACGAGGAAGACAATTGGTACAAGGTGTGAGTCTCAAGGCCTTTACCATGTCACATCACCTACAACTCTTGTCGCTTGCATCTCCACTGATTCTCCTACTCTTATTCACAATCATTTGGGCCATCCTAGTCTCTCCAAACTTCAAAAGATGATCCCTTATTTTTCTACTTTGTCATCTCTTGAGTGTGAGTCTTGTCAGCGTGGAACACATGCTCGTGTTTCATTTTTAAAGCATCTCAATAATCGGGCTATGTCCCCCTTTGAACTTGTCCACACTGATGTTTGAGGTCCTAGTCGTACTATTTCTAGTTTGGGTTTTCAGTACTTTGTAACTTTTATTGATGATTATTCTCGATGTACTTGGTTATTCCTTATGAAGAATAGATCTGAATTATTCTCAATTTTTAAGAAATTATGTGCTGAAATTCAAACTCAATTTAATGTTTCTATCCGTGTTTTATGTAGTAACAATGCACAAGAATATTTTTCTGCACCTTTTTCTTCTTTTGTCTCAACAAGAAATTATTCACCAGTCATCGTGTGCCCACACTCCTCAAAAAAATGTAGTTGAACGCAAAAATCATTATCTCATAGAGACAGCTCTCACTTTACTTCTTCACAGCCATATTCCTTTTCGTTTCTGGGGGGATGCTGTTCTCACTGCTTGCTACTTAATTAATCATATGCCTTCTTCTGTGTTGCACGATTAGATTCCCCATTCCATTCGCTTCCCCACACAAGTTCTTTATCTTCTTCCTCGTGTTTTTGGATGTACGTGTTTTGTACACAACCTTACACCTGGGCAAGATAAGCTTTTCGCGCCAAGGCCACAAAATGCATCTTTTTGGGATATTCCAGGCTTCAGAAGGGGTATCATTGTTATTCTCCTAACACTAATCGATGTCTTCTCTCAGCAAATGTAACTTTCTTTGAGCAGTCACCATTCTTCTCATCCACTATTGAGCCACTCTCCATTTCTGAAATTTTACCTCTTCCCTATATTTCCAAACCTACGAATAATGTCTCTCGTCCTCTTCAAGTTTATATTCATCGACCTCCTCTTGAAGCTGTTGGAGGTTCCACTGAAGTCCCTGATGACAATCTCCCTGTCTCACCGGCTTCACCTACTTTGGCCCCGCATTCGATTGATAGCTTGCCTATTGCTCTTCGAAAAGGTGATCGATCTACTCGTAATCCTCATCCTATCTATAATTTTTTGAGTTACCATCGATTATATTCACCCTATTATGCATTTGTTTCCTCCTTGTCCTCTATTTCTACTCTTAAAAGCACCAGTGAGGCTCTTTCGTATCTTGGGTGGAGACAGGCCATGGTAGATGAAATGACTACTTTGCAAACGAATGGTACTTGGGACTTGGTTCCTTTGCCACCTGGTAAAACTATAGTGCGTTGCCGTTGGATATATACTGTTAAGATGGATGCTGATAGACACGTTGATCGACTTAAAGCCCACCTAGTGGCTAAGGGCTATACTCAAATTTATGGTCTTGACTATGGTGACACCTTTTCCCCAGTTGCGAAGGTTGCCTCTATTCGATTATTCCTCTCCATGGCTGCTATGCGCCATTGGCCTCTTTACCAATTGGATATTAAAAATGCTTTACTTCATGGTGATTTAGCAGAGGAAGTTTACATGGAGCAACCGCCTGGCTTTGTTGCTTAGGGGGAGTTTGGTTTAGTGTGTAAATTGCACCATTCTCTATACGATTTAAAAACAATCTCCTCGAACGTGGTTTGGACGATTTAGCTCTGTTATTCGACAATTTGGAATGCTTCGGAGTGAAGCAAATCATTCTGTTTTCTATCAACACAACTCTTCGAGTCAGTGTATCTATCTAGTGGTTTATGTGGATGACATTGTCATCACAAGCAGTGATCAGGATGGCATTCAGAGACTTAAACAACATCTCTTCCATCACTTTCAGACTAAAGACCTGGGAAAACTAAAGTATTTTCTGGGAATTAAGGTAGCTCAGTCTAGTACAGGTATTGTCAATTCACAAAGAAAATATGCTTTAGACATCTTGGAAGAGACTGGTATATTAGATTGTATGCCCGTGGACACACCCATGGACCCGAATGCTAAGCTTGTAACAGGACAGGGGGAGCCTCTAGCAGACTCTGGAAGATATCACCGACTTGTGGATAAACTGAATTATCTCACCATTACTCGACCAGATATCTCTTTTGCTATAAGTGTAGTCAGTTAATTCCTACAGTCACCGTGTGATAGTCATTGGGATGCTGTGGTTCGCATTCGTCGATACATTAAAGGAGCACCAGGTCAAGGTGTGTTATATGAAGATAAAGACCACACTCAAATTGTTGGGTACACAAATGCTGATTGGGCTGGTTCTCCTTCAGACAGGCATTCTACCTTAAGATATTGTGTTTTTGTTGGAGGTAACTCAGTATCTTAGAAAAGCAAGAAACAAAATGTAGTTGCCAGATCAAGTGCAGAAGCTAAGTACCGAGCCATGGCTCTGGCAACATGTGAACTTATTTGGCTGAAACAACTACTCTAGGAGATGAAATTAGAAAATGATGGAAGTATGAAGCTAATATGTGATAATCAAGCAGCCTTACATATTGCATCTAATCCCATTTTCCATGAAAGGACAAAACACAGAGACGTGGATTGTCATTTTATTAGAGAAATGATCTTGTCGGGATGTATTGCTACTAGCTTCGTCAATTCAAATAATCAACTAGCAGACATCTTCACGAAATCTCTCAGAGGACCTCGAATTAAATACATTTGTAACAAGCTTGGAGCATATGACTTATATGCTCCAACTTTAGGGAGAGTGTTGAATATAGCACAGTATTGTATAGCTTTACTTAGCCTTGGTCTTAGTCTTGTTTTATTTTTAGTCCCACATTGTACAATTAGGAGCATGTAACTATTCTTGTTTAGTATATCTGTGTGTGTGTGTGTGTGTGTGTGTGTGTGTCATGTAACTATTCTTGTTTAGTATATCTGTGTGTGTGTGTGCCTTCTCCTCTTTTTTTCCCTTCACCCCTATGTCATCTCTGGCCTTCCCAGTTCGCCACTACTGCCACTAGATTGTTGTTGCTGCCGATCTTTGCCGTAGACCACCCAGATAAGTAGTCATGGCTTCTAAAAATGGTATTTTCACTTCTGTAATTTCTGGATCTCCTGTTATTATGTCGGAGAAATTAATTGGTAGTGAAAATTATCTGTCTTGGTCTGCCTCTGTGGAATTATGGTTTATGGGTCAAGGTTATAAAGACTATTTGGTCAAGAAAGAGGAAGATAATTCTGTCGCAAACAAAGTGCAATGGAAAAAGATTGATGCACAATTATGCAGCCTATTATGGTAATCCGTGGATCCCAAAGTTTTACATCATCTTTGTGCCTATAAAACATGTTTCAAATTTTGGACCCAGGCCAAGGGCTCATACGCGAATGATATTCAATGTTTTTACAAAGTTGTTTCTGACATTGTTCATGTTAGGCAGAAAGTGGCAACAATCCTCACAAACAATGATAGTCAAAGTTCGTCAAATAAGGCATACCTCCACCAACATCCATGTAGTTGTTAATTACTTTTATAATCCCAGTAACTGTTACCACATCCCCAGGGATGCATGCATCAACAAGATCTTCGGTTAGTTCACACTCAACAGTCCTAGGTACTCGCCCTTCTTCATGATTTTCTGAACTTGGTAGTTCTTGAACTCTAAATAGAGAAAATAAAAGCAATTAGTAAGTTTTCAAACGAGAGATGCAAAAACAATACTGAATTCAGAGATGAGATGTAATGCATGCCTTATCTTTTGGAAATCTATGGGTCGAGCAGTAGATCTAATTGCACTAAAAGTTCTGCTTTTGCATCCAATTAAACTGCAAATTGCTGGTGGCGAGTATTTTCCATCACGAAAAATACATGTAATAACAGCTCCACACTTGCCACATGTAAAATCCATTTGTACCACTAGAGGCCTTACAATACTAACTTTAACAACTGTGCCGCGCACTGAGACAAGCCTCCCTGCCATATCACATTTAATTAAAACTTGTTATCCTAACCATAGAATAGCCTCATCTGTACAGGATTCATATGACAAAAGTACAAAAGGGCAGCCTAGTGCATGAAGCTCCCGCATATGCAGGGTTTGGGGAAGGGGCAGACCACAAAGGGTCTATAGTATGCAGCCTCACCTTGCATTTTTGCAAGAGACTGTTTCCACACCTCGAACCCATGACAAAAGTGAAAAATGAAATTTAGATGAAGCGTTACCTACCGATGTAGGCAGCTTTTAAGTTCTTCAGAGCAATCATTGACTCAGGGTAGTTATACAGCCTAACATTTATCTTCTCTTCACCCTCTAACTGAAAGCTGTTCGACATAAGCATCACAATCTGCTTATAATGTAAAACAAAAATTCTTAAACAATGAACAATTATGCAAGAAATAGGCATATCTTCAAAGAAGCGCTGATCAGGTCTTTGTACCTTGTGAACTGCAATACCCATGCATATGAGGGCTTCCTTAGGTTCTACCAACAGACGATCATAGAATTCATTAACTTCACATAGTTTTTTCAGTTGTTGGAAATCCAGAGGTAAGAAGAAGACGGCATCATCATCCTTTACCTAATCCAATTGACAAATTGTGTCAAGCCCCTTAGAAACGAAGTAGTAACTAAATTTCTAAGGAGAATAAACGTGATCATAGAAATATAAGTTGGAGGAACAGTAGCTGCCAAAGAAACCTCTACATATGCGCTCCTCACTCATGGACACATTGTCATGGTTCACCAGCAAATCCCCTAAATTCTGTAACTGCACAATTCAAGGGTATGCTAGCTATACAACATGCTGATGTGTCCGTGTGTGAGGAGCGCATTTGTAGAAACTACCTGTACAGCTAGCATTTACCCTTAAAATAACTTATCAAGAAAGCACGGATCATAGTAAAATGGAGTGCAGGTTGGGTATAGAAGCTCAAAAACTAATGCATTAAACAACAAGAACAGGATAACAATTAGAAAGAATCTTTCTCCTGTAGGTCACAATAGCACTTCTCTTTTTTTCCTTTTTTTGGAAATGGCAGACACATACAAATGTGCGCCGCCTGTAACCCCTTCTTGCATCACTGCAAAATACTCCTATATTGATCACCAACTGTGACAAGTACAAAGGACTTTAGATTTCTCTTCAATTGGACGTTGAAGCAGGTACAAGGGACTAGAAAGCTTTTCACCTGATTCAGATAATCCTAAACAATGGATAACATCACAGTTTTGAAGTTCTTGCAGATGTGCATGAGATCACTTCTGATTCTTGAGCAAAGGAATCAGGAAGTATCATTCATTAGGAATCTGTGAAGGCCCGTCAAGGACTTAGCAGGGATGTTGTGAGAGAGTCAAATTGTAACCAAACAACAGCTTTCTGATATGTATGACCCATGACCCAAATTTCATAATCAGCATTTCTACAAGTTCACTATAGTCTTTTAACATTTGTTACAAGAAATATTAACAAAAAATGTAATAATAATATCATGCTGATATTTTCCTTTTTCTGTTGAATAGCAACATCATGCTGATAATAGTATAGTCCACGTCAGTGTAGCTTTCAAGACCTTTCCCTCTCTTTGATAGAGGCATCCAAGTATACAGACTTAGAAAGGAAAAGAACAGAAAAGAGATTAAAATCCTGGGCTCATTTCAGCTAAAAACGAATAAATAGGATGGACCCACTTAATAAATTGATGAGCATGAATTGGTGAGTTTGGAGCTTTCTAGTGTTCTCTAGTCTCTTTATTTTCTCTGGAGTTTTGTCTTGGTCTCTAAGTTATTTAGGAATTAGAAAGAGTTAGAATTAGAATGTCTTGGAGAAGGAGACAAAGACCCATAGACCGAATCTATATAAACCCTCATAGGTACATTTTTTCATAGAAGAGTTACAGTAGTTGCATGAATTGAGATTTTCTCTGTGAAGCTGTGTTTGCTGCCACAATTTCAATGTGCTGCTTCTCTTAATTGATCGAGTGCAACTCTCGGAATCCTCACCATAATTCCAAGTGTGATTATTAGGAACTTGTTTGAGTTCTTTCAAGTGCAGACTCTGATATAAGCCAGTTTCTAAAAGGAAAAATAAAAGAAGAAAGGAGCAGAAGATAATCACTTCTAGGGGATCAGGCCTAACTCACAATGGATCCAAATAATTCCTTGATCATACTTAAAATAAAAGGCTTACATCTATATATAGACTCTCAAGGCCTGCAGCTATAGAAAAAAACAACCAATAGGATATTTGACAATTAACTTACCTAAGAAACATAAACTTGCTTAGTAGACGTGGACTCCTAACATTGAAAGGCTGCTAAATAGTGTTAGCTTAATAAGAAGTAACTTGAATGACATGACTTGGACGCTTACTGCACTTCTTCTAGTAACAACATATTAATAAACACCCACAAAGTGGTTCATATAATTCCACCCGTTTGAAATGAGATTTTGCCGTCAAGGTTTTGATCCAGCAGCAGCTCTGGTAGGTTGAACATGAGATATTCTTTTTCTAGAACCAGATTTACTTTTCCAATCTAGTGCCTTCGTTAGGATGGAGTCCAAATCACCATACTCAGAAACCAAGAACTAATCACATCAGCTACATTCTGCACTACTTAATGGTACCAAGGAATGCCTTGATACATACTTCTTGGTCTCTTGGAATTAAAAAAAAAAAAAAGGAAAGAGGACTAACCTCCCTACACAAAAGATCTTAATGTCTCTATAATTTCAATAGGATGGTTAGAGTGCAGATTCACTTCATTAACATAAATCAAAGGAAGCCTTTTAGCTTGTATACTTTTTGTCATGTATTCAACAAACAAGTCTTTGTCGGAATGTATAAATCTTTTAGCTTTGTCCTATTGACTGGTCATGGCTTACAACTTTGCTGGAAAAGGACTTGAAAGGCACATGAAGCAAATCAATGGAGTAAATGGAGCCTCTAATTTTTTGCACATATTATGGACCGAAGACTCTAATTTGTTAGTTCTATCTCCATAAGCAAATGCCATCATAGTCTACTCTTCGAAAAAGATTTGGATCAAAAGCACACACCAGGTCAAAAAGACTCACAAAAAACTTCAAATGCAATTTTGAGCACCTGAAGGATTTCAGATGGCCCTAAAACTCTGCCCATAACCCACCCTTTCATGATGTAGGGCTTGATGAGATCTTTACAATGGCACCAAGATCATAATGATTTGACATCATATGACAGAAATATGGTCATCTGGAGGTAAGTGCTAGAAAAGGCTGAAAATTGCGAACAATGTAGGTATTCTGCCAAAGAATTTGTGAAAACTGCCAATAAAACACTGGAAATCGCCCAAAAATCACTGAAAACTACCATTTAGATCACTTTTCTAATAATAAATGTTACAAGCAAGCTTCTAAAAGGAAAAATAAAACAAGCAAGAAGAAGATGATCACTACTAGAGGACCAGACCTGTTTCAATCTATGAAAAGGAAGTTAATTTTTGCCAAAAGCAACCAAATCAATAAGCGCGACACTGAAGAAGTTATCAGAATATATGGGAGTAGAAGCTACTGACAAGATGGAACCATTATTAGCTAACCTCGGAGCAAAGGACAGAAAGGAGATGCATCAATGGAAACTAGATCTGAACAGGCTAAATCTACTGATCTCAACAAAGAGGCCTTTGGATTTTATTAGTTTGTCCCATCTGAGAAAAGCCCCATAGACTCTGGTATTCTTCATTACGATGTCTAATATTTCACGTCAAAGAATAATCATACCATTGAAACTAACTGTTTGTCATGTTTAGATCAATCTACCATACAACCAAGTAGTTTTCATAGAGGAGAAGCATAATCTACACAAAGGAAGAATTGAATGAGTACTAAATGTTTGGTGATATGTTTCTATGATCTAATATAAAGTGCTCAAACCACAGATCTCTTTTCAAGAAGGCTAGTGAAGACAAATCATTACAATAAATCTCCTACTTCCTAAAGCTTCAAGTTCATGGTATAGGATCCTGGCAATTGCATAACTGAATCAAATGGCTTAAACCTTAATGACAGGGTTCAATTTTAAGAGGGATGGAACATAAGTAACCTAATAGGGTGCAAATGCCAACATGGTGCTATTAGGTAGGAGTCCAACTCCAACAAATCTTTATATTATGTTTGCTTATGGTCAAGTCATGCTAATTACTTAAGAGTCTTTCTAAATGTCCATTTAGATATTTCCTTTCTATGGTGCATGTTATTTGCAAATGATATAGTTTTGATTGATGAAATAAGGGAGGGCATAACACAAAGCTAGAGTTATGGAGAGATACATTAGAATCTAAAGGATTTAAAAGTAGTCGAACTAAGACTAAGTATATGGAATGCAATTTTAGCAAAGAAAGGAGCAGGAGTGGAGCACCAGTGAAGATTGATAACCAAGAAGTCCCCTTAAAAGAATACTTCTGATACTTGGCATTGATAATTCATGAGAGTGGAGAGATTGAAAGGGAGGTTACCGAGAGAATCTTAGCAGGTTGGAACAAATGGAGATGTGCTTCTAGAGTTTAGTGTGATCAGAAGGTGCCACTCAAACTGAAAGGAAAATTCTATAGGATGACTGTAAGGCCCCTCATGCTCTATGAATCAAAGTGTTGGACAATTAAGGAAAAACATGTACAGAGGATGAGTGTCACCAAAATGTGGATGTTGAGATGAATGAGCAGCTAGAAAAGAAAGGATAGAAATGAAAATATTAGAGGAAACTTAGGAGTAGTGCCAATAGGTAACAAGATGAGGGAGATTAAACTTAGATGGTTTAGACATGTCCAATATAGACCAAAAAGGCCACCAATTAGGAGTTAGGCAATCCAAGTTGAAGGTTCTAAAAGGGCAAGGAAAAGGCCCAAAAGAATGTGGATAGAAGTGGTGAGAAAAGATTTAAAAACTTTAGGACTAAATGAAGCCATGACACTTAATAGAGCGTAATGAAGGAACAAGATTCATGTGACTAACCCCTAATTGGGATAAGGTCTTGATGATGATACCTTTTTTGGGATTAGAAGAAATTTTTAAGAACAATTTTTCAAAGTGTTCTACGGCACTCCTACTTCTGATGAACATCTGTGAAGTCTTAGACAGCATATGTGCATCCATGCTGCTCCATGCCACATTAGTCGATTCATATTTAGAAAGCCAATAGTACATATGTTGGATAACTTTGTGAAAATTCAGTTCAAATAATTTAACTAATAGAAAAACTAAAGAATACAAGGAATCAAAACCTAAAGAATCAACCAGTACTAAGATGTAACTAAGAAGTAAACAAGAAATCAAATAAATGAAGTAGATGGAGAGATATATTGTTAGATAAATGCTACCCATGAGATAAATTATCACCTTTCCACTAGTCAATGTGCAATAAAGTTGCTGCAACCTATCTCCAACATACAACCACTACAATAGTCTTTGAGCTATGTGCATGAACTATGCCAACTATTTTGCTTAAAAGAATTCTTCAAACTTATGAACACAAAAATATTCTCAAAAAAAGAGCTAAAGAATAGAAGAACAAGAACTGGAGAAGGAGATAGTTGGGGAGCACTTGTCAAGAGACCTCTCAGAGATAAACTGATGCTTGACTAGTGAGGCAAGAGCCCTTTATGTAGGCCTCCATGCCCTTCAAGGTTCAACCAAGATTTAATGGTGAATGATCTCAAAATTAAAAGAATTAGCACATTGGAATGGAAAATGGAAAAAGCTTACCAACATGTGTAATTTAAAAGCTAATGCATGTGCATACAATTTCTAGCTCATAAGAAGTTTAAAAAACAAACACAAAACATTTTCAAATAAGATGCACGTGATAAATAAGATCCAAGAGTTTCCTTTAGCAGTTTATATACAAATGCATGGTATGGCTGGAGCTAGTCAAATTTTGATTTAGCTAAATCCAAATGGTAAAAGACAAATAACTTAATTCTAAAAACTCTAAAATATATATAACAAACAAATAAAATTTCAAAATAAGTTTGGGCATTTCCCACAAGAATTAAAATCTAGCAAACCAAAGAAAATGTGCAATAGATAAATGTTCCTTGAATATCTTTAACTCTATTAAAGTTTCTAGTGAATTGTGTCTTCAACTAAGGGTTTTTCATAATAGGCAAAGTGTGAGTGTATTATAGCATATTTTGATCACTACGGTATCCATGGAGTGGTGAGCTATTTCATTACAATGTTATGTATCTTTCTGGTGGTGGATATTCTGTATTCATAGAGTGGTGAACGACTTTTCAGTGTTATTTTATTATTTTACCCAGTTATCCAGTGTCAAAAAGAGGGTCATTAGGTACACATTTAGGTAACGATGCTATAGCAATTAATACCCTTGGTGTTTCTAGGCATATGATATATATAGAAATATTACACATGTACCTCTATATTTAGTAGGTTCTAGCACTTGAACTTTCCATAAATAGCACTAATAAGAGTTAATTCTATATTTTGTAGTTCCAAGGTACAAATGAAAAAAAAAAATGCACAACGTTGATAATTTTACCCCTAAAAAAAGCAATTTTACCTTCCAAGCTACATTGTAGACTCACACGCCAAAGATGACGTCAAAAAGTTCAAACTGAAAATTAGGTGCCATTGTCAAAGTTAGCTCAATTAAAAACCTCAAGTGAAAAACCGAGCCTTATCCATTGGAATCACATACAAATGGAGTTTTATGAAATAAAATAAATCAAAAGACCAAGACCTGCATAAGACGTCTTCCTTACACTCTCTCGCCAAAGCAGGGGACACCACCTAAGGGAGTGTGCAAAATTTCCATGCAAGGAGATGAATCCCACTTGGTTCCACATGAAATGCATAGATAAATAAGCAAGGATTGGTAGAGAAAAAAGAAGAAGAAGAGAGACAATTTATGGAAAATCTAAGGTTGAAGTTCATCTTATTTTTCAAGCACTTAATGGCCAAGATCTATTCTTATGGATGCATATCCTAAGCAACCAATGAATACTCACTCATACAATGATGGATCAATAAGAAGCTACACTACAATGAAGACCAGATTGAAAGCTTATTGGTGGAGATTTTTTCGATGAACTGCTCACCTATTTTCAAGGAACAACACATCTAAATTTCAAGGGGGGAGATGTCCCACCTTGCTTGCATGCTATTGGCTGGAGAGAATTATGGTGGGCTGTGAGAAAAAAAGAGAAAACCAAGAGTGGATGAGGAAATCCAAGTTCATCCATAAAGCCATCCAAATTCCAAGCTAAGGGCATCATGTTTAAGAGTAGGACCACTTCCAAGGTAAAGTGTCCATCTCCTTCACCATCTCCTAAGGCTAGAATAGGTGAGTTCTATGCCAAGGGCCATAATCTTCATGTTCTTTTTCTTTTCTTTGAGTTCAATCTTAAGGTAGGAATCCTCCTCTATGGCCAACCGTAGCTTGAGATGAATGACCACTTATCCTCCCTTGCTTCTCTCCTTGAAAGCTACCTTCGTCTCTAAGAGTATCTAGCTAAGGAGAAACTACACTTTTTTACTTCCATTCCATCTCTTCTTTTGCTTCTTTTTATGGGTGGAGATTTTTTAGGAAAGGTGTTAAGCACTCTTTTCTTGCCTGCCCTAACACTTCATTCCTAAGGATTATTGCAAAAGGATTTGACTTTTGGGTTGTGGCACGTTGGGTTAAGAAGATGGGAAAAGCTTAGTGGTAATGTAGTGTAATATGGGTTGAAGAGAAGCCTACAAGCTCCTATTGAGTGATACAACAAGAGAGCCCTACAATAGAATTCAAGCCTGAGTTAATGATGTTTAATTGCTTACCTTTTCTTTTGTTTATGTACTATGTAGTTAAAGGCGCGCCTAGGCACAAGTCGACAAGTAAGCGCCTGGAGAGTGCCAGGCTCAAAGGAAAAGAGGAACAGTCGCCTAGGCGCGCACCTGGGTGGGCCTGGGCGGCCCCTTTCACGGCGTCCGCGACTCCAGGCACAGATCCCTTACCCGGTAACGTATAAACCTTGGTTTTTTTTTTTGCATTTTTCACCTTCCAACCCTAATTTCAATCTTCCAACCTACTGAGAAGGTGAAAACAACCATTCTTCTTCAATCTTTCACAGCTCTAAGCAAAAAAAGGTATGGATTTACGAATATTAGCATTTGTATATAGTTTCTGTAAAAAATGTAAAAACTAGTACCGTTTTTTCAAATTTTTTGTTTTTTGTTAACTATTTTCCATAGATCTTGATGGGTTTTAGTTCTATATGTAGAAGAAAACATTCCATTTGAGAATTATACTTCTTTCCTCTAGATTTGAGTTTGCTTTTAGGTTTTTTACTATTTTTTTGAAAAAATCAGTTATGGAAATAAAAAAAGTCTTCGTTTTTTCATATTTCTTCATTGAAACGTATTTCTATCCACACATATAGCTTTCCCATGCTTGTGTCTTCATGTGTGATAATTTTTTCATCTTTTTTTTGTAATTTAGGGTTTTTTTTTAATTTTTCCAAAAAAAAGTTACAAAAATTAGGAAAAATTTGTTTTTTTATATTTATTAGTTAATACCTATTCTTATCCACATATATAGCTTACCCATGCTTGTATCTTCATGTATGATGTATTTTTCATGCATTTTTTTGTATTTTAGTGTTATTTTTTTCAATTTTTCCAAAAAAAAAAAATTATGAAAATTAGAAGAAAAAAAATTGTTTTATTTATATTTATTAGTTAATACCTATTCTTAGCCACATATATAGCTTTCCCATGCTTGTTTCTTCTTGCATGATGTATTTTTCATGGCTTTTTTTGTATTTTAGCTTATTTTTAGCATTTTTAGATAATTTTTAATTATTAAAAATATAATTTTGCACCTCATGATTCAGGCGCGCGCCTAGGCGCCCCAGGCTCCTGGCACACCCCTTGCACCTGGGTGCACTTTGCGCCTGTGACTACATAGTTTATGTACTTATTTGTTTATGTAAGAATTCCTTGTACTAGTCAATTAATGAAATATCCCTTTTAATTCTTAGTTAGTTATTTGCTTAGTTAGTTAGTTTCTATATTTTATTTCTTTCCTTAATTCATTACTTATTTCCATGCTTTCTTATTTACTTAGTTCTTTGCTTTAGTTAATGTTAGAATTTCTCTACTTTCCTAAAAAGATTGGCTAAGTTAAAGTAGAAACAATCTAACTCTTAATTAAAATTCCTTAAAAGAGTCCTCGTAGGATCGACCCGTATTTCGGTCTATACTTCAATAGAAATGCAAACTTGCTATAATTATTAAAGCACATCAACATGATCAGCAGCCATTAACATCAAAGTCATGTCTGCAAGGCTGAGGGAGCAAACTTAATGTGAGGACTAAGTGTTGTTAGCTACCCATTAAAGTGATCAGAACCTCTGCAATTTAGTGTCTTTTATAGGTTGGCTTTTAAGGGGAGCCTTGGCGCAATGGTAAAAGTTGTCGTCGTGTGACCTTGAGGTCATAGGTTCAAGGCGTGGAAACTGCCTCTGCAAAAACAAGGTAAGGCTGCATGCTATAGGCCCTTGTGGTTTGCCCCTTCCCCAGACACCGCATAGGCGGGAGCTTTGTGCACCGAGGCTGCCCCCCTTTACTAGGTTGGCTTTGAGGTGAAGTCTAAACACCAAAGACATCTAGAATTGAGCAAATTGTATTGAGACTGAGTTCAGCTAAAGAGGCCTCCAAAACCTAGTAGCATGTAGTGAGACCGGGTCAACGAAGGAGGCATCCATAACTCAGTAAGATGTAAAGAAACTCAGCTCAGCCAAGTAAGCATCTAGAACTCAAAAATCAATAATAGGATCAAGTTCAACCATGAGGGCATTTAGAACTCAGCAAGAAGTAATGCCAACCAAGTTCAAGCAAGGAGCCACATAGAACTCAATAAGGTGATGAAAGTGCAACTCAAAGAGTTGTCACATCTCAATAGTATGATCAAGAGTGACAGAGGAACCATTGCTTGACAATAATATTACCATAAATCACAAAGTGATTGTTATTCAATGATTAAATCCAACTCAAAGAGTGCTAAGGGCTTAATGTTTATGCGATGAATCATAGTATATTCACAACACAAGTATGGCTCGTAGTGTCACCTAAGATAGAGTTTTAATAACAGGACTCCAAAGAAGGAGAAGAGAAGAAGAAGAATGTACTATAGCTCAAGCCTTTATTGATCTAGATCCTCCTCTTGCTATACAACTTCTGAGTCCTGCCCTCTAAATATCTAGACTCTAGAGCTTAGATGACTCTCCCTTAATCTCCTCCCCCTACTCCCAACCGTCTCAATTCATTGTGATTCTTCTATATATTTGCTCTATGTCTCTCACCATACCCTTTGTTGTTAATCCCGAAACAGGAATATTTATAGTAAGTGGAGGAACTATGCAATAACTACATGTTTGTAACTGAAATTGACAAGTCCAAGGGAGTCGACCATTGCTTTAGCCCAAGGGATGGGCCATGACTTTAGGGCCAAGGAAAATGGGTTTGACTCAGTGAAGATGCCTCTAATTGGTAGCACAAAGCCAAGGCTAGACCTGATTACACTAGATCAGCCTTGCTGGTGGTGCTACGCTCCTACAAATGGTGGCACTAAGAATACGAGCCTGCCTTTATGGTCATGCTAGGTATCCAAAGTTGATTGTGTTAGGCATTCAAAGCTGGTCGTGCTAAGCACATGGGGCACCTTGCTAGTCATGCTAGGCCACAAAGTTAAATGTGGGGCCTGCTTACTACTCACACTGGATCATGTTGAGCTAAGATTTATTGGCATGAGCTACAGGCCTAAACATTGCATTGGGCCTTAGTCTTAACATCTCTTATTTCCTAATTACATACCCTAATTCTAGACATGGTTTTGGGTCGTGCATTGTGACGAGGATGCTATGTTCGAAAGCATGAAATTTCAATGTCAAAAATTAAATACATTAAACTTCCTATAATTCGAGAATAATACAAGTGAGATGTACCTTTCCCTTCATTTTTCTTTAGCTTTGAGCTAGGATCATTAGGAACACTTAAGAGATCACAATCAAACTTGTTAAACTTTCGAAGGATGTTTTCTACATAGTGAGATATGTCAGAACAAATACCTCTTGAGTTTCTAATTGTCTTCAGCCCTAAGATCATATTTGCCTTTCCTAGATATTTCATGTAAAAGTTTACTTGCAAAAATTTCTAGTATCTTTTATGACATATAAACTAGTTCTAAAAATCATATTATCCACATAAAGGAAGATAATAACTCCAGTATTACCTATGAATTTACTGGATACACATCTTTCAAAGTTAATTTGGGTAAATTCATTTGATATTACCACTTTGTCAAATATCTTATGCTATTGCCTTGGGCTCGTTTTAAACCGTACAACAACTTTATGAGTTTAAACACTTTATGTTCTTGAGCAGGAACAAATTGTTCAACTATAAACAAGTATCCATAGATTATATGTTGAAAGGCCTTGGATGGAATAGATCCTTATAAAGGTTTCCCTTGATTTAGTTCTCGTAAGCTCCATATTTTCCATTTTTTAACATCCTATGGTATCCAAATCTAACTTATATGACAGTCACGTTCTAGATATTATACACAAAGAATTTTGATAGAATACCACATCTATGTTTCTATTATTGTCTGTTGTTCGCAAGTTTGCACAAAAGTACTCTTCAATATGCAGAGTACACCTATATATACACTCAACTTACGTGATATACACCATTTATGATTGAATAAGAAGCATTTATGAAGCCCCAACACTTTCTAGAACTTTCAAATCACTTAATTGTTATTTTAATATTGCATATGCCAAGGTTGTCAAGATTCCACACTTGCCTACAAGATAAAACCAATACATGTTCTTAACTTGAACAAGGATCATGTCAAATCTAAGATGAAGAAAATAACTAGTATGATCTTGAGAAAAAAGAAGGAAGAAAACTTGTGGCCATATAGTGCTAATCTCTAATCAAGGTTCCAGCAACTCCATTCCTTTCATAACACCTTATGCAATAGCATGTAGAATCTTATGCTGATTAATAAATCTCATTTTTACTTTTATATCCTTGCAAAGCCTGTTCCTCGTACCTATAAGGTGGGGAATAGCTGCACATGGAGCACCATCTTATGGCTCTCCAATAAATCATCCAACTCCTCAACCTCGTTGAGTGATCAACCTATGCAAACACATTTGTGCATGCTTTCAAGTGTTGCTTTAAACAATGTGATCAATTAAGAAATCCATCAAATAAAACCAAGTCAACTGGGACAAGCAAATGATTGACACCTAAAAATTTTCTTGTTCTAGACAAGTCCAACAAGTGTTCGACAGACTTGGTATAGACAAAAAAAGTATCAATCAAAAGTCTATGATTCACTCAAGGCGATTGTAAAATTGTAATGATGTGCTTTTGGAGGGGGCACTAGACAAAAAGCGAATAGTTACACAAATTTGAAGTTCATCAATACAAGGTATGATTATGTCTTTTCATCCTTCACTTGTACTGATAAACCCAGCTAAACATTTATCTAGATATGAGTTCTTAATACCATCTTTAGATGTTGCAATTCTTAGAGAAGAGTGGAATCGACCCGCCTATCATCCTTTGCTTGAGTTACTTTACTTCCATTATTCATGCTAGCATAGGATCCGCTCTCAATCACTTGAGTGCACATAAAGTTCCTAGAACCTAAGTACAGATTTGGGGGCTCTACTTCAAAAGTTGAACAGGATTTTCTAGACCAACAGTGTATCCTTGACACATATTACTTTTTGGTTTTCCTATTCATAAAAAGGGCAGCCCCAGTGCACAAAGCTCCCGCTTATGCGGGGTCCGGGGAAGGGGCGGACCACAAGGGCCTAAAGTACACAGCCTTACCTTGCATTTTGCAAGAGGCTGTTTCCACGCCTTAAACCCATGACCTTAAGGTCACACAACGACAACTTTTACCGTTGCGCCAAGGCTCCCCTTCTTTGGTTTTCCTATTCATGTAGGCACAATTTCCATAATATATCAATAAGCACTAATTATGATTGTGGAACTCCCCTAGTGGCCCATAACTGCTCATCATTACTTCTGAGTTAGTGATCCTGGACTCCATACCATTCAATAAAAAACCATTATATGAAAGACTTAATCCTCTACCATGCCCTAATGAACCTAAGACAAATCAAAATTGACTCTTAAACCACTTGTCCTTTGCACAACATAAACTATAAAGTGCAAACAAGCAACTCAAATATTATTAAATTTAGGGTTGATTTTTTGCTTTTCATCTCTCAAGAATTTAGTTTTTTGTCTCAATAACCAAATCAGTATGTATACCTTTGCTAAAACTAGAGTAATCTAAGAATTCGTACAAGGTCATGAGATATGCTTTCACATGACCATGTTTCTCTTTCATTCTCTTTATCCTAGTTCCAAAAGTATCTGTAATCTCCTGCAAACGGTACATACAGCTAGCCCTTCGGGATATTTAATATTTTTCCAAAAAAACCAACTTTTTGCGTCTGCACTATAACTTTAAAAATCCGCCATGCTATTTTCAAATTAAAAGTGACTTTACTAAACACAAATTTCCCAATTAACTGCACAGATTCTCATATACTATTTATAAATATAGTTAAATTCCAAGTTTTCAACAAAAACATGAACAATAAAATGAGTTAAAATCCCGAATAACATTCCTAAGATCGACTTATACGTGAATAGTGATTTTATCCCACGGCAATTGGCATCAGTAGAAACACAAACAAGATTATAAGGAGCAAATCGCCAAGGTTTTAGAGCTATCTTGTTGGCGTTTGAGTAATTATATTCCATGTTCTAGGGCTGCAATAGCAAGGAATAAGATCGGTATACATAGATAACCCTAACTACTGTTAGGGGATAATGTAAGACATGAGGAATGATAACTAAATCAAGGCATAAATTTTTGCTAGCCTGAGAAAGGAGAGTTTCTGCCAGGGGAGTGGAGAAGAAAGCGGCGAGCTCAGAAATAAGCTTGAATCTGTGGTCATCCGAGGAGAAATCGACGTCTGGGAAGTAATTGGGCCAGATTGCGGCGATATCATCGGATTGCACCGTTCCCTCCTGCATTTTCTGGGCAGCGATTCCGTTCATCGCCACGGTTTTCTCCCCCTTCAGAATATGATCCTCTTTTCTTTTGGCGGGAAGAAGCGCGAGAGTTTAAAGGGCACGCGGTTGGCAAAGGAAAATGCTTTCGGGAAGCAGAAAAGGACGCTACCTAATCTCACCTCCGTGGCGCTCTCCTTTGGATGACGGTCCATTCCTTGTGTTCTTCCTGCCTTTGATTGGCTAGCTACCAAACTTGATAACACTAGATTATTTGAGGTTAGTTTTCGTTTGAAGTGGTGTCTGTTGAAAGTTTTAACTAAGAAGCTAGTAGCTAGAATCTACTAAAAGGGCAGCCTCGGTGCACGAAGCTCCCGCTTATGCAAGGTCTAGGGAAGGGGGGGACCACAAGGGCCTATAGTATGCAGCCTTACTTTGTATTTTGCAAGAGGCTGTTTCCACGCCTTGAATCCGTGATCTCAAGGTCACACGACAACAACTTTTACCATTGCGCCAAGACTCTCCTTCAACTAGAACCTACTGATGGGCATTATTTTGGCACACTCTCTAAGTGGGACAGTCCAAATATGCTGAATGGTTAAGATCATCCAAGTCTAAAGCCTAAGTTGCATCCTTTACTGGCGTTTGGTTGAAAAAAACTAGCTAGGACAGTAGAAATACTTTCAATGCACTCCACTTCATTGTAATACAAGGAGATCCTCGTTGGTATTTATAAAAGAAAATACGAGAATTCACTAATCCAAGAAAACTAGTACCTTCAACAAGTAAGCAAAAGACAACTAGTGCCTAGACCTGATAATCATACCTAACCGCATCTACTATGCACTTAGAGGCATCGAACCAATGCTTATTAATTGAGGACGTAGGGTCCTTGTTGCTAAACCATCTGCCATATTCTTGGCTTCCCAGTATGCAGGCTTAAATGAATGATGAGAAAAGTTACATGGGGTCAAAGAATATGTCGCTTTTATCCTCTCATTTCTTCTCGATTTCCTTCATTTACCATTGCTTCCACCACCAAAAGCAAATCCCCTATATTTTCTAATCTTTGAATATTGAGATTAGATGCCAAGGGAAGGATATAAAACAAAGACCACCTCTCAAGCCCGTTGTTCATTTCTCAAATTCAAAACTAACGGTTTTAGACTTTCTTAGAAGACAAAGAAATTTTAAATATTTTTTGAGGTTATTTTAACTGCTAAATCCAAGTCTTACCAAAAAACCATACCTAAGCACTAAAAATTTCATTTTAAAAAATATACTTGAAATCGAGGGTAAAACTTTCATAATTTAGCTGGAAAATGCCTAAAATCTTCTGGGTGAAAAACTTAAATTTAAAAATCTCTTTTTCACTCAAAATTTCTATTGGAATTCTTTAACCCATATACTTTAGAGTCATTAAAAATTAGAGTCTAGAGGCACTTAAGATGACCATAGTTTCCAAGCTTCAAATTGTACTATGGGTACCCAAAACAAGCTTGGAAACTTAGCCATAGAACTCATGATTTTTAAGCTATTAACATTATATATTTTATGGAAATATTAATCCCTCACAAACACGCGTTCAAAAAAATAATAATAATGGACAAATCCATTCCAATCACACCTAGATCGCATAATAATATAGGGTTCAAAACTGTATACATACAACAAAATTTCTAGTAGTAACATTTCATCAAAACTCAACCAAATTCATGATGAAAATGAATAGTTTTCTCTAATTCTTTTCCCTTATCATATCAATAATTCAAAACATGAAAAAAGGTAAAAAAAAAATAAAGCAAAATGATCTCATTTACTCATGCAAATCCATCCATAATAGTAACATGTTATCATAGAAACTGAAACTACATACATTGAAATCAATCTCTGTTTTAACTCTATAAACATATTATCATGGCATGATAACTATATTCTAATCAACCTTAGACATGCCTTAGTTTATCATATGAAAATCAAGATAATCACACATCAGGATCAAATTGAAAAAGTCAATGGAAAAACCATGAATACATAGCACATATAGTCTATTTTTAAAAACTCATGCAATCTCAGTCAAAACCATATAAAACCTTATGTTTGTCTCAAGAACCCATGATTTTTTAAAACCCTATTCCAAAGAGTTCCAAATTTCCCTTATTTGAAAATCACCAACTCTTAGGTCTTTTATGGTCTTCTTTTCCACGCTTGAATTGCACCCGAGCAGTTTGCCTTCAATACTTCAACTCTTCTCCACTTTGTTCATCTTCCTTCTCAACCAAGTTCTCCATGTTTTTCTTTCTCTTCAGACAAATACTTCTCTAGGTTGGGCATCCTATATGCTTATAGTTTTTTAGGGTTGCTTAATTGGTTCTTGACTCAATGCCCAAGGTGCCCCTTATTTACTAACTTGATGAAAATGTTTTGAGTTTTTTAGACTCTTAACCAATTGAGATTCCTCTCTTAAATACTTAGACGGTCTCTCTCTTAGTCTCATACTCCTTTCCTAACCCACCTTATTCCCTTTCTTCAAGCTTTATAGCTTTTTCCCCTAATACATGTGTGGATGTCCCATACTTAGATGCCTCCACCCTTACTTGGCTACTAAGCATCCTAGCTTGGGTAGCCCTAAGGAAATGTCCCAGACACTTCCTAATCTATTTCACTATGTTTAAACACTTACTAATTAATTAATCCCCTTTGATCACCAAATTGATAGATAACCTAACCCAAATGAAATCCTACCTACTCATCCACCATGACATTAAATAGCCCCTTTTGACTCTATTTTTGGAAACTTTCTAATTTGGTGAAACACATGTTGATCTAGTCCATTTGATCTTCAAATAGTTAGATTACTCAATCATGATGAAACTCTAATCATTCATTTGCCATAGTAAACAACATCCCACTTAGGTTCTGATTTAGGAAGTTTCTAATTTCATGACCTAATAAAAAACCATGACATCTATGCTAGATAACCATGATCTAACTTCACATAATTGACATCCAAGGCTTTATAAATCTTCTCCATGAGGTAAAGGCCCTGAAATGAGACTCCTTCCCCTTGGAATTTAGTTTCCAACTCTCTCTTGATAATTCTAGAGTCATACATTTTTCACCTTCTCCAATTCAACCTAAGTGGCACATTTGGCCTACAATTCACATGTTTCATTCATTTCAACATCCAAACAACTTAACCTCAACTAACCACCTTTATAATAATAAAAAATATGGAATTGAAAATTCAAGGTATTACATTTAGTCAAGGTGTCAATCCATTTCAACACAAATTACTTTAACTGAGAAGTCCTACCCCCATTAGGACCCCTCCACATTTTCTATTATGTGGGCTTGGGCTATCCTAAATAGAGTTAGCTTCTTAGGGAAAAACATCACGTGTTGGTCCATGGTTATCCAATCCAAATGGGCTTCATAGCTAGGGCCTCTCAACTACTTCCATTTGTATATTTTCCTTATTTTTAGGCTGCAACTCAGCCCTTCATTTCTCCTTTTTTTCTAAACCTATAAAACACATGTTTCCCAGTCTATTTGGCTTTTATTTTTGCTCGCTATGCCACACCTGAAACTCCTGTCTAAATTCTCCATATTTTCACATTTTCTAATCTTCCCAAAGTTGCTAAAGATTAGGTGCTTCCCACATAGCTAAAAACATGGCAAATTATCCCATGCCACTACTCTATTACACACCCAAATCTAGCTAAGAACAAGATGCCTTCTCCTTATGGAGTGCATGCCATGCCTCCTTAGCCAAGCATGAATGTGCCTAATGAGATTTCAATACAATTTGGCTTGCATTTCATTGGTTGCACACCATTTTATCTTAGCAATTCATCTCTCATCATATTAGCATTACATCACTCTCAGTCACTCATTAGTTCTCATGATCTTAGGATAACTCATCCTAGCCATCCTTTCCTTTTCGTAGTTAGGATGCCTTAGCAGTCTCCACTTAAAGATCTAAGATGTTCCCCTCTTGCTAGGCTTCATAGCTCCCAATGTCCACCTCTAGGAAAATTTAGTCTTGGACCTTTCATTTCTCATTGTGCGATCATTACCTCACCCTAATTCTCTCTCTCATTGGTTTTCGTAATTTTAGGACAAGTCATCTAGTTATTCATACCTTAAATGTCCCAACACTCATCTAATCCATTCAATCTTTTTAGGGTTGATATCACTCTAACCTATCAAATCTAGTTATCTATTCCTTTCTAGGTTTTGTCTAAAAAGAAAACCAAAACAACTAAGTGATGTTTTGAACGCTAAACCAAAATCTCTTGCACCCTTACAATTATAATCTAAGCAAATTCATATTCATTAGTCAAAATAATATACTTATAAGGGAAATTTTTCAAGGCATTCTTGTAAAATCTTGGTTTTTTTTTTTTCCAAATAAGATTTAAAAATTCTTTTCAAAATCAACAAAAATCTCCTTTTCTTGTAAAAAGAGTTAATATATATATATATATATATTTATTTATTATTATTTTTTAAAAGTACCCATCTTCTAACTAGGTGCTCCAATTAGTAAAGCCTCCTCACTTAATTAAAATAAGTAAGAGAGCACTAAATAAAAACATCATGCCATAGGATTTGCTGGTCACAACATGAACTACTATTAAGAACACATACACATGTACAATCCCTTAAGATTTGCAATGTCCAAATGTTTCAACCTTAAACTACACATCAACATCCTAAACATAGTTTATTACAAAATTCATAAAGTCTATCAAAATCTAATCCATCAGTCACATGCATCATGGATTGTGCATCTTCCATAATACCTCATTGAAGTCTCTCCTAAAATGTTGGTGTAGGAGGGTGAGCATGAAATGCTTACTAAGGAAAAAGGCTAGTAATTACTAGTCCACTCAAAATAAGAGGCAACTAGAAGTTTATACTAAATTATATAAGTAGATAAGAATTAGCTTGCATGAATTTATCAAAGGTCACCCAACTGAATTGTAATCATCATAAGGTTTCATGATTAGCACATGTTTACATGGATGCATTGATGCAATACAAGGTACTAATATGATGCCTATGCTTTTAATCCCAAAAAGTTCAAATACATTAGTAATGCATAAATCGACATTTAGTAAAATCAACGAGTGTAGTAAACTACATCTACTCATGTCAAACCTCACCATTAAATCGTGCTGAAAACCCGTACGTTGAAATACCAAGTGTTATTTAGCACTACCACAGGGACGCTGGCAATCTTGTCCGCCAACTAGGACAACATCACACTATTCAATCGCAAATGACGGCCTAAACTCTCAAAACTGATCAGCATGATCAACATGCCTTCATAATTTGACTCCTATGCTCATACAGTGCTAGCATCACCTCCAAGTAACTATCGTCGATGTACATTGCCACAGATACCACCTGGACTCATTCACTAGCCGATGGGTTGTTAACAGCAACAATAGAAGCGGTCCCCATGAAAACCTACTCCTCTCAATGCTCGTCATGAGCTAGTATTGAATATGATATCATAGGGTAGAGGACAACTACTACTTTTAGAATAGGGTCTCAAGACTTACAACTGCATATAATGAGCTTGCCTCAATGCTTAATCTATTCGTCAAGCAGTCCCCCAAAACATTGATCAAGCATATCAATAGGTCTTATAGGAACTCTGGGAGAGCTTGCCTAAATCTCAATCAAACATCATGCTTAAAATCAAGTGTTTTGTAACTGTTGTAAAAGTTTGAAAATTCTTGGTCACCCATGCTTAGTATAAATCCTTGAATAGGGTCTCAAGACTTACAATCGAGTGTAGTGAGCTTTCCTCATGGCTTAACCTACTCGTCAAGCGGTCCCCCAAACCATTGATCAAACATATCAATAAGTCTTATAGCAACTCTGGGAGAACTTACCTAAATCTCAAACATAGCACTTGAAATCAAGTGTTTAGCAATTGTTGCAAAAGTCTAAAAATTCTCAACCACCCCATGCATAATATAAATCCTCAAATCATGATCCATGAAATTTCCCATCAACCTACCATGGTGCTCTTCATGGCTTAGTAAATTTGTTTAATGTTCTCCTAATTCTTATTAAAAATAGTTGTGAAGTGACTTAGTTGCAAAATAAATATATTTATCCAAATCCTATTCTAGTTGATGTCCTTGGGTGGCGTGAGGTTTAAGTTCTCTGCTTCTTATTCAATTTCCTATTTCATTTATGCTTTAGTTTCAATTATTGGCCTAAATTTGGTTAAGTGGAAATGGGTTGCTTATTCTTAAGTCACTCATATTGTAGTTAGCCTTCTATTTTACTAATAGCTTAACACTTTATGTTCAATGAGATACATTGCATGAGCTAGTAAAATGTGTGTACATCTGCAACTAGTTGTACATGCTTCTGGCCATCCAATTGAATTCTTATACATTTAAGCATATATATATATATATATATAGTCAACATAATCATAATAACAAGGATACAACATGAAAGGAACATAAATATTTCAAGTTATGAGTTCAGTTATCATGTCCATATTGCTAAACCAAAAAGTGTGCTACATTTTTAATGTATGGTTCAGTCTAAAGGTCTAGGTAGGTAGTTTAGTTAAGTAGTAGCCTATGTTTGCATAATGTCCTTATCTTTCAAGGGTACCACTGCTGGTCCAAGAGGGTACTTTTAGTCATGGCATATGAGGGCAGCCTAAACCTATTTTATTTCACTTATAACTAGTCCAAGACCTTCTATATTCATTAGTGATGTTAGTATACGAAGTGCCTAGGACCTAAATACTCAAATTGGAGGGACTCTATATTGTTGAAAGGTAAGTTTTGTCATGTGTATTCCTAAGTCCTATAGGGACAGTTTCAGTTTTTACTAAATCTTATTAAGTCCGCGTTGGACTCTTCCTTATAGCTTTTGGTGGTGGAACTGAGTGTTCTTGAGTTGAATGATAGATTATTTACATGTTCCTGTTGTTTCAAGTAAGAAATGGTCCCTATAAGTTCAGTTAGATTCTAATGCTCTAAGTGTGTTCCTGTTGGCTCTGTAAAGTATACCATACCATCCTAAGTGAATTGGGGGTCAAAATATAACCCGATCCACTTGAAAATTCTCTTGATATTTAATGTCACAACTATTGTGTACATAGTACAAGAACATCTAAGTGGATTCTCAATGTTTCGATAGAGGTTTGAATTGCTTACTCAACAAGTTTGTTGCATCCATTCTTATTGTTCCAACAAGTGCGTGTTTTGCTATTGCACACTCTCAGTACATTTCATTTGTTATTTTAAGAATATTTCAAATAAAGTTTTTGTAGCAAAATAAGTAGCTAACATACCAAATAAGTTAAGCTTAAAACAATTGTAAATTTTTTTGTTTAAAGCAAAGTATGTTCAAAACTCTCCTTTGTTGTTTCTTTAGGGCACCTGTCTTGCATTACTATAGTTCTAGTCTAGTCTCACAAGATTTGGTGCAATTTCTATCGATGATTGGATCAATATCATTCCCACATTTCAAGCTAACATTTTCCCCTTTTAGCCGATCATTGATAGGGAGATTTGATGGCCTAAATAGCGGTGAAACAGGACATCAATTTCCTGCTCAACAATGCAAGAAATTACATCTTGTTCCTTGCTTAATCTCCCCTAGCAAATAAAATCAATTTGGTCCCAAACTTGGTCCAAACATAATCTATTTAATTCCTTTCAAATTACAATACATCATAGTAAAAGAACACTAGTGTTACATGGCCCAAATAGGGGTGGAATATGATGTCAATTTGCAGTTCAACAATGTAGGAAATTGCATGTTGCTCCCTGCTTAATCTCCCTGGCAAGTGAAATCAATTTGCCCAAATTTCAATCCAAACATTAGCCTTTCAATATCTTCCAAACTACCATACATAATGATAGAAACACACAGGCATTTCAAATGGGAAATTGTCCACGCGTCTTTGCCTAGATGAGCAGTCCATAATCTAAACATATTGCCTTCATACCCATGAAATTTATATGTAAGATAGTAACTCTCGATCCTTACTTGTTCATTATTTGGAAGTAGTAACATACATGGAGACTTATAGTAGAAATTTAAGGGAAGCATAAGCATTAAATCAGACTTTCTCACTGCATACATTCTAACATGAATCATAGATAACAATCATAATGATTTTTCTAAAAATCTCCTAATCACCTACAACTTTAAGTCTATACATGGTATCAATCCCAAAATCCCCTACCTCTTTGAAAAGCCTCTGATTTCTAGCTATTGCAAGCCCAACGAGGACCAAATTCCCTTCGATTCCTCTCCTTCTCACCTCCACCTCTACTCTCCATTACACACTTTTTTCCTAGCTAGAAGCCTACTTTTTTCCTTGGATTTTCTTCCCAGTTCTTTGGCTCAATCTCCTCATATTTCTAATAGGTGATGAGTTCACTACAAGAGGGTGCATGCAGCTCCGCTCACCTCTAATTTCTCCACCTCCTCCTACTAGTCTTCCTCTGATTTTATAGGTTTTCTCTGAGGGATTTTAGCTAGTCGCTGTGGTTGACAAGGTTGGTCATGGGATGGAGAGGGAGAGGGAAGAAGCAACCCAAATTTTAAAGATTTCTTCCCTCGCTTGTATGGTCAGCTGCTTGCCATGCATGCAGCCATCACAAACCACCATCAGACCATAGTTTGGGCTAGTTTGCATGCATCCACAAGATAACTCCCATGTTGCAATCCCTAATCCCCCCTTTAATTGCATTTAGCCTTTCAATTAAACTACTAGACTGCACCTTGTTCGCAATTGTACCCTACTCCTCTACTTCCTTTTGGTTTCTTATACTTGGATTAATCTCTACCTTAGTCCTTACTTTGGTTAGTTACTAATGTCTCCTTTCTTGGCTTAGGTTTCTCAACTTTGGTCAAGATTACACCTTCACTGAGTATGTTTTTAATTATATGCCATACTTCCACCTTCCTACCTCTAAGGTTTCCTTACATATCACTAATGATTACAATTTAATTTACTATGCATACATTACTAGACGGGGGGCTTTGAAAGTCGGTTAAAAAGGATAATTGAAGTCACTTACTAAGTGACTTCTATCGAGTCGACTTGGAAAGTCGACAACTTTTAAAGTTGTTTAGGTAAACGACTTTAAAAATGAAGTAATTTTGAAGTCACTTAAATAAATGACTTTAAATGTCACCAACTTTTAAAGTCATTTAGTCTAAGCGACTTCAAATGTATTTTACTTTTGAAGTCGCCAATATAAAAAAACACTTCAAAAGTCACCAACTTTGGAAGTCGTTTTTATATAAGTGACTTCAAAAGAACAACATTTTGATGAACTTTTGAAGTTTCTTATTTAAAAATGACTTCTAAAGTAACAACTTCTAAAGTCATACTTTAGAAGTCATTTTCATATAATTGACTTCAAAAGCACAACATTTTGATGAACTTTTGAAGTTGCTTATTGAAAAACAACTTCTAATAAGCAACTTCAAAAGTTAAAAATGACTTCTAAAGTTGGTGACTTTAGAAGTCCTTTTCATATAAGAGACTTTGAAAGTTCAACCTTTTTATAGACTTCTAAAGTTGCTTACACTAAATGACTTCAAAAATTGATAACTTTTAAAGTAGTTTTTAAATAAGTGACTTCAAAAGAATTTTTTTTTATGGACTTTTAAAGTCATTTTTTCCTAAACAACTTCAAAATTTCTATATTGCTGAAGTTGTTTTTTCCTATACACATAATACACACAAAGGTCCCATGTACATCTGATACTCAAACAATGTTTATAAGCATTAAAAACCTGTTAATATACAACATTCATCCACTTCTTGATATAATATCACCTGTATACATTTGATAACAAACATCATATACACATAATACATCAATCTCCATAAACATGAAAAACCAACAACCACTACAATGCATCCACATCTTAATTTTTGGATACATTACCACCTATGCACACATTAAATAACAAACACTCTATGCACCTAATACTTCAAACAATCTTTATAAACATGAAAAACTAAACATTGTATACACCTAATACTTAATCTCCATATACATTTGAAACCAACATCCACTACAATGCATCGACATTTTCCTGATACACTACCACCTATGTATACATTGAATAACAAACATTCTATACACCTGATACAAACAATCTTTATAAACATGAAAAACCAAACATCTAATACAACATGCATCCACTTCTTTCTTGATACTACAAAACATCCAAACTCGTCATTATCCATCCACATCTATCTTGAAACTAACTTATAAAAGAAATATATAACACATGCATTCTTTATAACATCCACATTCACTTCATTTGTAAATCCATACACATTCACTTTCACACTCTAAGTAAGCCTCTCATTCCTCATCTCATAAAAACTATATAATTCAATGAAAATATTGAAAACCAATTTCCACATATTTGCTTCATGTTCAAGTTCCAAATTGACTTCATCCATACTCACTTTTTCCCACACTCCAAATTTTCACTCATTCTTTGCTTAATATATATATATATATATATTTCAAAAAAATAATAAAATCTAAAGGGACACATACAAGTCAATGAAAAAATACTTTATTATGTATTTTAGGTTCATGTAGTTACTCCAAGTGATCCAATTGAAACTCATTACATACTCAGGCCATTCAGTTCATATTCCATTGAGATTTACTATGGAGTAACTCTTCTTATTTGCCCACTCAGAAAGCATAGCAGCCTAAAATACAATATATTTAATTAAGCTCAAACTTTTTAGCTAAATCCATAAAAACTGTAGAAAAATATAAGATTATGAAAAGTAAAAAGTGTTCTACCTTTCTTAAATGGGAGACATGAGTATTATTGAATACAAGGGTCCTCATGTATCTCAGGACATAATACCCATGCTCCTGATTAGATTGTTGTTTAGGGAACTATGCAATGAGGATAACAAAAAAAAACCCATAAATATCGTTTATAATAATGTAGGTTTAATTAGCAATAACTTAAAGCAATTAACTATTTCATATACCTTGACATTCTTCCAAGTGAGTTTTGGTGGTTGTACATTCTCGGTGATATTAGCCCATTCAATCCAAACCTTATAAATTTAAATTTCAAATGCATTATAGATGAATAACAAATTACTTATCTACACATAACACATGAAAAAAAAAAAATGCTTACATATTTATAATTTCTGTGAGGGTAGGATAGATGTGTGATTCATAAGAATAAAAAAAAAGAAGCATGCCCATTGTGCACATTTAAAATGAGCAGCATGCAATGAGACTTACATAGATAGTCATATGAATTGTAATGGAAGTTGACAATTTCTAAGTATATAATAAGTTGGTAAGAAAATAAGAATATTAAAACTTACCCACTATTGTAGGGAATCATTAAGCCCTGTCCCTAAGAACAGGGAAAGAAACCTAGTAAAATATCTTAAATACGCCTCTCCATTGGCCATTGCTACGCTGTCTCAGAAATGATGTTAGGGTCAAGGAATTGGTTATGTGTACCCTCACCCTCAAAAAAGCTAGTCACATCATTCAAGAAGCTGCATAAAATAATAATTATTACCTATACTGTGAAAATATAACATGTAAATGTCAAATGATTTATAAGCAAGTATGTGCATATACCCCATGTAGGAGACAATGTGAGGATGCTTGAGTTGATCCCATAGGCAAACTGGTAATAGGTCCTTTACCATAAGTGACACTTCAACAACGTCCTTGGCAAGCACTCCCTACTTGATTTGAACAGGATTGATTGTCATATTATCATTGATGAGACCATAGATTAACCTTAGGGATAGAGGCATGTTGGTTGGGACTTCCACATGCTACTTGGATGGCTGTTATAAAGGATGTAAAAAATTTCAGCTAAATAATATTAATCAATGAAGAGGACCTAATTTATGATAAAAAAAGGTAAAGATATATGCAAGTACCTATTCCATTGGTGCAGCAGTAATAGGTGACACTGGAAAGGTAGCCGATCTCGATACCCCATGTTGTTGTTGATTAACTGTATACAATTATTATATAGTCAAGTGAGGTCTCTAATTAAACAATATTGATAAGGAAGGTACGATCATAAGATACATACTGTTGACTCTATGGGAATGACTAGTGCCTCCAGCCAAGTGACATGATATGCAACTACCTGTCTAAGGGTTATAATATTTTTCATTTCTAATGGGAATGGTAGGTACATATTAGCATTCAAAGCCATGGTAATTGACACCCGCTTAGTATGTGGTGGCATACTAATCCCATGCAAAACGTTTGATTCATGCTCATAGGATGAACCAACTACCACGATATTTTGACGAGAATCCAAGGCCAACAAGCATTAACCCACCTGCAAATCAAATATGTAATAGAGAGGTTGAGATAGATGATTATTACAGAAGGACAATGAAAATTTCTAGTTTTGTCTATATATATATATATATATATATATATATACCTCTTTGACAGGAATTTCCTTTTTGAGGGGAGCCGAATGTCCCTCATTATCTTCTTCAGTTGGGCAATTGTAGCTCGCATTTGATGGATGTATATGGGCACTGTGAGAATTATGAGCAGTGGATAGAGCAACAATCATCAAACCTCCCTCACGCAATTGACTAAATATATCAGTCTTTATTTTCTCAACAAGCTCATGGTAGGCCTCATCATCTTGAAATTTAGGTAAATGTCCTTTACCAAAGAATTTAAAAGGAAGAACACCGCGACTTGTTCCTCTAACTTGACTAGGGGTCCTTCTTATTGCCATAGCCCTATACAAGATGTCCTCATTGGCAGCATTGCTACTTAGAGTTCCTATAGTAGCGCTTTCTTGGGTAAGAATGTTCTACAAAATTTAATTAGAAAGACATGATCATGTCATCTAATTAATTTTATAAAATTTATATATAAGTGGAACCACTTACCATGCGAGAAGCAATTTGTGCAATGCTTTCATCTAAGAACTTGTCGCTAGTACGACCACCCAACCGAATGTGTCATCTTCCAAAGGATGGAGCGATCAATGAGTTCCATAGTTCCATCTTTTTTTTGCTGCTAAGAAAAGACACTATAGTTAGAGAACAACATGTATATAGCTATAGTAGCATTAAATTGAATGGAATAAATTGTCACAAATGCTTACTTCACACTCTTCTAAACGAGCATAGCCTAACCTAGATAGGTGGTGCTGCATATTTGTTTCATGTACCTTTCTTCCCCTTGCACTCTTTGGCTACACATTTGTACATGCGTGATCAAGTGCAATAATTGAATGTTACATGCAATTACTTAAATGATGTATCGTTTCTGCACATACCTTAAACCTGGCAGAGGTGCGATTTTGTACGAATTTATTCCAAACCTCTTGGTCAATGACAGAGTAAATGGAAGGCACCATGTATAGCCTTGACAGATCATTTACATTTGGAGCTATGTAATTGCAAACAAGGTAGTTCTTCCATTTTCTCCACTGCTCACCAGCCCTTTGTAAAGCACACATCTTCTTGTCATCTGGCACGCCAACGGAAATCTGTAAATTGTACACATCAAATTACTATATTTGAAAATTGAGGTAAGTTGTAATGTAAATAATACATGTACTTAATGTATACATACCTTCACCATTTTCCATATTGAATCTTTTGTCGAGGATGGGACATGTCTTCAATCATCAAATGTGATAGGAACCATGCTTCTTACTGTTGAACAGAGGAAACTAATATAAGCAGGTGCACTCTCACCAATCTCATAACCTCTACTATTGTATTAGATAATTTCTTTAATTCCCTTTGACTTTCTCTTGATAACCTTTTCCATTTTTGTTCACCCTCTACCCTTTGTTTTAGAGTAGTGCTCATGTTGGCCTCTTGTTCATACTCTTCAATGTGGCCGTAATCTTTAATTTGATGTTCTTCTCATTCCATCATTACTACAAAGAAGAACACAATGATATTAGAACAATGACATAAAAAAGGCTGTGTAATTCATTTAAAGAAACCAAACTAATATCTCTGATAAACATAGTTTAAGTAAGAAAATAATTAAAGGAGACTCTGTCTCCATCCATTCACATAAACATACAATATCTAATATATGTGACAAACTAACCTCAAGCAAAACAGATAAAGGATGCATGAAAAGTATTCGCCTGCTTAGTATAGATATTTGTAAAAGGGCTACATTGATGGACATGAATCTTTAGGGCAAATGAAAGTGAATGACAATGTTCTTTAAGGCAATGCAACAAACACATTGAGGACATACTCGCAGACATCATTTTCAAGAATCATGGAGATAATGTTTCTTAGGAGAATGCAAAGTAAAAGGTCTTACTTGATTTGAAGTTTTTTCCCATTCAACCAGTCATCAGAGTTGATGATTTGACAAGTTTTTATTTTTTATTTTTAACATAAGACATTTCTAAAATCCAAGCATCAACATTTCTAACAAAATTTTGGCAATCTCCTCTACTTTTTGAACTTTTGCATTTAATGCATACAATGCGGTTCACTTGATAAAACATTCATTCATACAATATAATATATTTAAAGACTCTGTTTCATCACATTGTCAAATTCATTGCAGTGAAAATACTGATTCAACCTATTTGTTATCATGATATAACAAATCTTTAATAAGAATTACTCTCTCACCTTCACAACATCAAATATAACATATAGATCCTTCAATAGTGCAAACATATTACACAATTCCCAGTTAATGAATGTTTAATCATGCATACATTATTCAACATGATCACCCATAATAAAAATTCTTCTTCCCACAATCTTCTATCTGGATTTCCTCTTGAATTGCATTGTAGCTCTTTTCTCAATCATTCACCTAACCTAAGATATTATAAACAAATACAATATCTCAGCAAACTTGCATTTGTGTAAGTGCACAATAATCTAAAATCATTATTTTTCATATCCACCATATTATACAATTGGATTGAATATGAATTTCATGAATGAAAGTTCACATTACTAATAATAAATCAAAAATTTCTAGAACAATTCTTATTTCAATTCAATAACCATGATCTTTCATGAATAATTTTCCATAATCTATATATATATATGTAGTACAAAGAACTTTTTCATTCCTTCAAATAATCATTTAAGATAAGATGCAAATTCATATCATAGCATTCCAAATGTAATCATGAACATATTTTCTTAATCTTATTCTTCTAATACCACCTATATAAATCTAAAACATATATATCATCTTTAAAACAAAGGATATCCTTGATATTCCCATATTTCAATTTACTGAAACAGTACATATAACATTTAAATTCATATAATCATAATAATATCCTTTGGCTTACATCCAAATGAAAACATTCAAATACAACTTCTACAGATAACATATATACAGTCATCAATCACAAGAATCAACAAGGAATTCTTAAAACTTGGAGGAGTTTGGACTGTTGACTAGTGGCTGTACAATTCAGGTAGGTAAGAGATCATGTGTGAAGATGATTTGATGCAGATCAAACTCTCCTTATTTCTTCTAATTTAATGTGAGTCACTAAAATTCATGTTTTGAGATCTTCACTGTGCTCACCCAAGGTTGAATATTGCCATTGATGCACTGTGTACAATAACTGTGGTCGAATAGGGATACTATAACCATGATTTCTCTTCGATCTGTAAAGCAAACCCTTGAATTGATCTTTGATAATCAAACTAGGAAAGGGTTGCTTGGGATTTGTCAAAAATCGAAGAATATAAGAAAATTTTTGGGGTTTTTGTAATTTGGGTTGTACACAAGTTCTTGCTTCGGTGTTATCCCATTTGTGTGTTGGACAACACCATTGCACTAATCATGCTGATGACCAGAGAAGGGGAAAACTTGCAAAGAACAAAACGGTTTTGCGTTTTCTTAATCAAGGTTTACATGCATAGAGAATACTTCATTTGTGTTGTTTGGCCAATAGTGTTGGGCAAGTTTTAATGGCAACCAAAGAGGGAAAAATGGGAGAGATGAAGAGGGGAAAGAGACCAGTTAACTTACTATTGGTTGCCATTGGCAATTTGAAGATGGGAAAGAGGAGAAGATAATGATAGCAAGTGGGAGAGAAGTGGATGATCGATCAGTCAGGTGGTGTGATCAAGTGGCCGTGGAAGCTTTTAGGTGTCATACGATAGTCAACAACAAGTTGGAGAGGGAGATGAACAGATAGATTGGCTAATAAATACGGCCAATCTGGTAGCATTCATGAGCGCCACCAGCAAGCCGAAGAGGGAAACAAGAGGAAGGCATATGTAGGAGAAGAGGGAGGATGTGGTGGTTGATCAGGTGGCGCTTCCAACTGTAGGGTGTAGCGTGATCACCAAAAGTTAACCAGGGAGGAACAAGGAAGAGGAGGATAGGGCTGAGGGGTGTGTCTGGCAGATCGACGATGGTAAGATGGCATTGCACGATGAGAGAGAGAGAGAGAGAGAGAGAGAGAGAGAGAGAGAGAGAGAGAGAGAGAGAGAGAGAGAGAGAGAGAGAGAGAGAGAGAGAGAGAGAGAGAGAGAGAGAGAGAGAGAGAGAGAGAGAGGTGTATCTAGTCGATGGGTTTTCCAAACATTTAGTGTACACTTTTCAAGTCGTTTGTTGACAAACGACATTAAAAGTAACAACCTCTTAGTGGCAACGATGCATCCCACATTGAGTCTGATCACATAGTGAGGTTGTTAATGGTCATTCATAAGATTTCATAGTTGAACTACTTAATTTAAATGAATATATGTATGTGATTGATATTAAGCTTCCAAAGTTTACTTGTGCCACAAAATATTGTAGAACACTCCTAAAGAACTAAAATTATGTGAAACCAATGAAGTACAAAAATTGTAGTAATAAAATAATTTTAAGCAAAGATAAGATTAATTAATTAATTATTTGGTGGGAATGTGTGTGTAGCTTAAATTTCCCAATCTATTTCATGAGTTGGGAAGTGTGTGTGTGTGTGTGTGTGTGTGTGTGAGTGTGATTCTTATATTAAAGTTTTCTTGATACCGATTTCACATAATTCAAACTTTTCTAAATTGTTATTTAAAATTCAAAGATGTTACATAATAATTACTACAAATTTGTTAGGTAATTTTTATTGCTAAATTTGATTGTACATAAAGAAGTCATTTGGTGTAATTGACTTTAAAAGTGTGCATCTTTAAAGTCATTTTAGAGATAAATGACTTTAAAGGTGTACACTTTTCAAGTAATTTACACTAAACGACTTCAAAAGTGTACACTTTTCAAGTTGCTTATTGATATACAACTTTAAAAGTGTACATTTTTTAAGTTGTTTATATTGAAAAACTTTATAAAGTTTTTTATTCAAAATATATACACCTTTTATGTTAGTACTTTACAATATCTAACAATTTATACACAATGAAATGGATTTTTTATGATAGTCAACATTGATTAATGCATTCTTTTTATGCACATATACTCACTTATCGATCCATATTGCTCATAACAAAAGATTAAAAAATTATAAATATGAAATTACACACACACACGCACAAACACACACATATTACAATTGACTACTATACATATTCCACATAACCCAAACTATATATTGTTTTCAAACCCAAGCACCTTCCTCACCATTGTCATGCACATAATCCTCATTCTCACCAAATACTACTTTGATTGATGGGATTGTTTTGGTCATAGAAGGGTAATTTATTTCAATATCTCTTAGATCATCTTCATCATAAAAATCCCTCAGACAGGATGATAAAATAGTTGACCATCTCTTATCACATTCATCTTATATGTAAAATACTTGTTTTGCTTGAGATGTCAAAATAAATTGATCATTTTTATAGTCAATCCTGTTGAAGTCAACCAACATCAGTCCAAGGGCATCAATTTTGATGCTGTCTTTGTTTCGTTCCACCCAATCTCACTTAAACACAACCACAGATTTGAAAGTCTAATCCAATGCCCAAGTCTCTCTTATAAGCCCTTAATAAATATCATTCGCCACTATTGGCGTGCTATCTTTTGAATTGGAAAAGAATGTAGCATTGACAACTCAGCTAACTCCCTATTATGTTGCACTCTTGAGTTATCATGGTCTTTCGTGTAAAAGCAATAACCATTGATGGCATATCTGACATATTTTATTACTTTTGATTGTGGTCCCATCACCATCCAACCCAGGGTTTCTGATATACTATTTCTTGCTACTTTTCTCTGATCATGAATCTGTGTATATTCATATTGAGTAGGCTTAAGTAAGATTAATATATATATATATATATATAAACAAGTGTAGTTTTTTAATTAATATTAAGCTAGAATTCTTTCATTTTACCTTCTTATGCAACCAATTATTAAAAGTGAGATAATGCTCAAATTGTATCCACTTCTGTTTCTTTATGTAACTTGGATTCTTTGCCTTAAATACATCTATGTGTTCACTACGCACGTACACACACACACACACACACACACACAAATTAATAGAGTAATAAAAGAAAGTGTCATTAACCATCAACAATTAAATTTTACATAAGTGCATGCATGATCAACTTACTCAATATATGGTTGGAGTTCATCAACATTTCGCAACACATAAAGATGCGGCAGGTCTTATTCTTTATAGTCAGTGATCAATAAATGACCACTTGATAAAGGTTCACCAACCTTGGGATCATGAAATGCAATTGATTATTTCTTTCTTAGGATTTCAATGGTATCCACTCCTGCTAAGTACTTTGTGCAAAACTCCACTGCTTCCTTTGTAATATAACATTTGGCTATACACTCCTCTGTCTGGTTGTGATTACATACGTACCCTTTATTTTCACGTACCTCTCAAATGGATACATCCATCGCAAGTAAACTGGCCCACATAGTCTGACCTCATTAATGAGGTGCATTGTTAAGTGTACCATGATGTCAAAGAAGGATGCTGGGATGATTGTCTCATGCTCACATAAGGTTTTCACTAGATGACCTTGAAATTCTTATAATTTTGAAACATCCACTACCTTCTTGCACAAAGCATTAAAGAAGTAGCATAATTTTCTAATAGCTCTCCTAACATTGTCTAGTAACACCGAACGTCTTGCTACTAGCAGTGGTTGTTGCATCAATGCATGGCAATCGTGGGACTTCATCCCCTTCAATTTTAGCTCTTCCATGGAAACAATGTTTTTAAAGTTTGAAGAGTAGCTGTCTGGGACTTTGAGTTCTAATAAGGTTTTACACATTATCCTCCTCTCCTCTCTATCTAGAGTATAATTTGCCTTTGGCAAGTATGTTCCTCGAATGCTCCTATCCTGTGGGTGCAACCTCCTCTTCAAACCCATGTTCATAAGATCCATTCGAGCTGCAAGTCCATTCTTTATTTTTCTTGGGACATTAAGTAAGGTATTGGTCAAGCTTTCACACACATTCTTCTCAATGTGTGTGATGTCAAGCACATGATGTATATGCAATGATTTCCAGCAGATGAAAGAAAATTGATTTCTTCTTCCAACAACTTCTACAATTACTTTCACGTACATGTTTACGTGATTTCTTATTTCCCCATAAGACATTAATGTTTTCAACCTGCTCCAATACTTATTGTCTTGTCAACATCTTTGGAGGTGTCCTTATCTCTACACTCTCATTAAATTCTCCCTTCTTAAAATGATATGGATGGTCTTTACGCAACCATCTTCTATGCCTAAGGAATTCTATTTTCCTACCATGTTTAAGTCATACAACACTTGTTTGATCACTACAGATAGCACAAGTATTAGATCCCTTCACAGTGCATTCAGACAAATTATCGTGCATAGGGAAGTTGCCTATTGTCCACAACAGTATAGCCTTTAGGGTGAATGACTCTTTCTTGTATGCATTGTATGCTTTAACGCCCATGTCCCATAATATCTCAAGATCATCAATCAAGGGAGAAGAGTACACATCAATGTCATTCCCTGGTTACTTTGGACCTGATATCAACATAGTTATCATCATGAACTTCCTCTTCATGCATAAAGATGATGGAAGGTTGTAGCAAACTAATATGATAGGCCAACATCTATACTTGTTACTCATAGAATCATGAGGATTAATCCCATCTGTAGATAATGCTAGTCATAGGTTTCTAGGTTCTTCACCAAAATTAGGCCGTGTGAAGTCTATAAGCTTCCATGTTGGGCTATTTACTGGATGGCGTGAAAAGCTATAATCTACTCTATCATTGGCATACCACACTAATTTCTTTACTGTTTCTATTATACAAAACATTCTTTTGAACCTTAGAATAGGGGGGAAGTACCATAGAACCTTTTGTGGGAACACCTGTAACTGTCTCAGTTGAATTCGTCTTTACCTTTCATCTTGGTTGTCTACAAGTTGGGCATGTAGTTTTATCCTTGTACTCCTTCCTATACAAGATGCAATCATTAGGACATGCATGTATCTTCTCATACATCAATCTTAGTGCAGCCATGGTTTTCTTTGCCTCCCATGTGTACCTCACCAATTTATCATCCTTCGGTAGCATCTTACCCACTGCTTTCAAGACTTTTGTAAAACCTTGATTTGAAAACCAAATCTTGATTTCAAGTTGTAAAGTTCTACCACTGTGGACAATGTAGTATAGTCAACAGCTCATCAGCTTCCTCTAATGTAGTATGAAATTGTTCAGGATCATCTTGGAAGTCATCATATACATGTCGAAATATTGGTACAGCTGTACTATATCCAACACTTACAAAAATGTCTTGATCATATCTTCTAAGCCTTGTCAGGGGCCTACGTGAAAGTTCTTCTCCATGCCAAATCCATGGGTGGTAGCTTTCATAGATTCCATTAAAGCACAAGTGTTCTCTCAACACTCCTATGGTTACTTTTTTCAAGTTTCCACATTTTGAGCATAGACAACGCATGCAATTACGATCAACACCTACCCTAAGTATGAACTATATGAAATTTTCTATTCCCTCCTCATCTTCTTTTGATGTTCTTCTCATAGTCATCCAAGCATATTTATCCATTATCATAAGAAATTAAAGAAATTTTCAGTGGAGACTTGTTATACATGAAAAGATTAGGTTAGGCATTTTAACAAATAAACATTAGATGTATAAGAATTAGAAGTATTTAAAATAACTATATTTCATGGAAATTTTCAATTAACAAAGAAAAAAATGCAAAATATGACAGACACATTCACAAATGAAATCAACTTTCAAAAGAAAATTTTCTAACCCACAACCTTGTAAAAATTCTTCAAATATGCATAATACATATGAGACAACCAAAGAGATACTAACTAACACTCAAAAATTGATATTGACATTGAATTTGTGAATCTAGTTCCAATTCATAGATTCGATTTGGTTTAGAGTAGGGAAATAGAAATCTAGTTTAGTTTTTGTGCACAAATATAAACACACAGCGAAAAGGCACGACAGAAGTTGATGAAATAATTCTTAAAATATAAGTACAATTGAAGTCATTTGCGTACGACTTTAATAAATTTTAAAATTTCACATTAAATATGTATTTATTTACTTTTATACATTACAATCTTAAAAAATACATAATGAAACTGACTGTACAAACACAAACATATATAATATATATACATAAACAAATACGTCGACAAGGAATTCAACTTATTTTTTGATTATATCCAATGTTACATATATATATATATATCAAATGTTGCATATTATTAGATCTTATTAATACAAGATCAAAGAGTGTATCTTCTCTTTTTCATCACCACTCTTCATCAAAACCTAATTTTGGGTGAGAACCACAAATCATAATGTTCTCCCTTTCTTTAATCGTGAGGCGTGGAGAGAGAAGTAGTTGTCATTTTCAATGAAGTCATACTATTTTTGTGAAATTAGGATGATCTGAGACTTAACCCCATAATCTGTAGTGAAAAAACCTACATGATCTAGAAAATGAAAACATAGAGAGTTAGTAACAAGAAAGGAATTTGTGATTTAAAAGAAGTTATGGTTTACTTATAGTTTTTTTCATGACACAGATGGTCAAAATATAAAAATGGAAAGCAAGAAGGGAAAAAGAGAGATGCATAAGAACTTAGGAGAAACCTGTCATGCCACCCATGAGAAGAGGAGGATACAGGAAAAAATGAGATGTTGACAGCTATTTATAAATGATCAATGATTTTAGAAGTCATTTAGCACTAAACGACTTTAAAAATGATACACTTTTGAAGTCGCTTGGTACTAAACAAATTTAAAAGCATATATGAGAATTGACTTTTAAAGTCGCTTCACTAAAGCAATTTCAAATGTGAGAGACATTTAAAGTTTCTTATAATTAAACAACTTCAAAAATTGACTTTTGAAGTTGCTTTGTGTCAAATGACTTTAAAAGTCCATTCCCACGTAATATTGAACATCCCGACAAATTTCTTTTCATACTTTTAAAGCCTCTTAAAATAAATGACTTTAAATATTATTCACTTTTAAAGTCATTTAGTAGTAACTCTGTCCCCACTAATTATAATATTCCTATCAAATTTATTGTGATACTTTTGAACTCCCTTATATAAAATGACTTCAAAAGTTATTGATTTTTAAAGTTGTTTATCTCTAAATGACTTTAAAAGTTATCAACTTTTGAAGTTGTTTAATATTAAATGACTTTAAAAGTGCTTCTTGTAAAAATTACCCTCTTCATGCCAGTTTTTTAAAGTCGCTTACAAATGACTTCTTAAGTCTATATATTTAAAGTCATTTATTTTCAACTTACTTGTAAAATATTTATGAAGTTAGTAGTCAAATAAGTGACTTCTATATGCCAACTTTAAAACTCTCGTGTGTAGTAGTAATCGAATGTCCCATACTTATTCTAACATTTCCAATTATCCCCTTGATATAATTAAGGATATGAAAGGAATTTAGTAAGTTGGAGTGAGTGAGAGATAGATTGTATGTAATATTCAAAAGAGTTCTCTAAATTTTGTAAATTACACATATATTAGATAGGATTTGACATAATCACTGATATTACATTCTTTCCCCCCTTACAAAAATTTCACCCTCAAAATTGTGTTATATGGGTGCAATCAAAACAATTTAGGAAGCTTAGTCTCATCTTACTCTCCCGCTCCTCAAAAGAGTGGTGTTGCGATAGAACCTTGATTAGGGGGATTGTCTTGGTTCACAAAGTCTTCTGTTTCCTATATAGATATGTACTGGCTGCTCCTAAAATGCGAGATTTGGTTGTAGCTTAGGTGGTAACTGATCTAAGACATGAGTAGGGTCCGACACATATTTTCTCAATAGGGATATGTGAAATACATCATGCACCTCTAATAATGGAGGAGATAGTGCTAATCTATAAGCAACCCTATCTATCCTCTCCATAATCTCAAATGGGCCCACAAACCTATGGTGTAACTTGGTCTTCACCCTAAATCTCATGACCTCTTTGGTCGAAGACACCTTCAAAAAGATGTGGTCTCCAACTTAGTACTCGAGGCCTCTCCTTCTCAAGTTAGCATAGCTCTTCTGCTTATTATGTTTTGCTATCAGGTACCTCTAGATGAGTCTCACATTTTTGACACATTGTTCTATAAGCTCTGACCTGATAAATTACTTCTCTCCAACATAGCTCTTCACTCCAATATGTCGACATGTGGCATGGTCTATCATAAAGCACCTTATATGGTGCAATGCTGATGTTGGAGTGGTAATGTTGTTGTAGGCGAACTCTACCAAACTAAGATTCTCAACCCAAAAACCCCTCTAGTCTAGTGCACAAAGCTCATAGCATATCTTCTAGAACTTGAATGGTCCTCTTTGAATAACAGTTGGTCCAAGGACGATAAGTTATGCTGAAAAGCATAGAAGTGCCCAACCCTTCCTGCACACTCTGCCAAAATCACAATGTGAATCTGTTGTCCCTATCCAAAATAACCACCAGTGGTACCCCATGAAGGCTCACGATTTCCTTGATATTTAACCTGGTGAGATTACTCTAGTGATTGCCTCTATTGAATCAGTAGGAAGTGAGCCAACTTGTTCAGTTGATTGCCACGACTCAAATATCATCATGCCCATTGGAAGTCTTGGGATGTTTGAACCATAAAGTCCATAGTCCCTAGTTCCACTACAAAACTAGAAGTTCAAGAGTTTATAACAATCCTGCACGCCTTCAATCCTTTTCCTTAACTCTCTGATAGGTCATCCATTAAGCCCTGCCCTCTCTTATATCATTCTTCATCCCAGGTCACCAAAGCTACCTTCTCATGTCATGGTACATCTTGGAACCCCTTAGATGCATAGTAAACTTAGAATGGTGAGTTTCCTTTAGCTACTCCTGCCTCAATCCTTGTGACGACCCAGGTTTTCCCATGCATTTTTAAATGCAATATCTAATGCCTAAGGCGGGATGCATCCCTATTTGAAAACCATTTTATGAAAACAATGCAATGCAACAGAAAATCTTTAGTTTTAAACTCATTTTGAAAACCCCGAGTGTCATTTTCTTTCACAACAACCAAAGTAATTTTTGAAAATTTCAGAAATCATAAATGTCTTCCCAGGTCTATCCAGTCACAGCTCATAGCCCAACTGTAAATAAACACAAATACATGTCCAAAGGGTAAAGGGTTTACTTATATGTATAATTATCTCTTTTTGATTCACTTGCTTGTAGCAATAACATTTCCTGAGGCATCTTCTACTCGTGAGTGGAGCTGTCCTGAAAAATGTTAAGGATTGGGTAAGTATACATTATACTCACTAGGAGTCTATCACCATTAGTTTTACAATGCATGCCATGTTTAAAATCATATGCTCTTTAAAACATGTGCATGTTTGAACACTCATGTTCAATATCGATATTAAAAACCATTGTCGAATTGGAATATTAACGACTTAAAGAATCTCATAATCCAAGTCGAAAGTATCGTATATATATCATAAACATAATGATATGCATAAGATGCTCAACTGAATCCAACTCATGGATATATGGTATGGTATGGTATGGTCGACCAACCTCATGTCATGCCATATGCAATGTAAGTAAGTCCACGAAAACATAGGGCCCACTATGCCCACGACCTCGCTGCCGTGTGGTCCCCGGGTACCTGGGGACACTCGATCATAGCCTCCACGGGGCATATGACACATCGACCCAGTGCCGTGACACCAGTGGTAGCCCCCTGTACCACATGTAGTTGAAGTAGGGACATGCCCTTTTTGGGCGTGGTACCCATTCCACCTAATAGTGGTAGAGGCTGGGAGGCCACCCCAGACCTCTCAGCATAGCGCCCACGAGCTTACTAGCCCAAATCATATACGATCAAACTAGCAAAATCCTCTTTTTCAAAACCTGTCCTCTTTGGGTCCCTCACAACTGCTTGGCCCTCACAACTGCCTACCCAGCATCTTTTGGGCACTCCAGCGTCTTTTGGTAACCCTCAAGGACATGCAATCTTTCAAAAACTCGATGCTCACAAATCATACAATATATGCAATTGTTTGCAAAACATGTCTATGCATAATGTATTTGTCATATGCATGCTGAATTTGTTTATAAAATTAAGTCATGCTAAACAAGTCATATAACTTAAACTTAAAATATGCATTCTCAAGACAATCATGGGTTCTTTTAAAAAGTCTAGTAGCGATAGAGCACCTACCTCGAAGTCTCCTGGAGTCGCGTCCTTCATCACTCAACCCGTCCCTGGGTCTCATTTATAAACTCCTAGATATGAATGGATACAAGGAGTCCTTATCAATTTAGATCTATTTAGAAATTAGATTGCTAGATTTGCCTTTTAGGGTCCGTGGGTCCTTGCCTAATTCATTGTCAGGCTAGATCCTATGATGTGGATCTACTATTCAATGGTTAACTCTGTAAATTGTCCTCTGATCCTAACTTTATAGTCTCATTAGGTCCGCGTGTCCCAGTTCCCAGGACACCTGTGCATCCTGGTTGAACTGCGACCGCCTCACGTGCGTGCGCACCCAAAGGTCGTGCCAGGGACCTTGTTTTGCATACACACATGCATGCTCAAGCGATGCACTATGATGCGCGTCTTGGATGGCATCTCATGGACACACCTTTGGTGTAGCATGGCGCATCTCAGCTCTCAGGGCACCCCGTGCATCCCGGTTGAGCCAGGATCCGTGCCCCACGTCGTACGCACACCCGAAGGCAGCACCAAGGACAGTGTACGCACTGTCGTATGCCTGGAACCCGTCCCAGGTGCATGTGAAGCATGGTGTCCCTGGGACGCCTTGTTCGTATAGAGCTGGCTGGAATCAGCTTCGTTGTTCTCCAACTGGAAAAACTGGCTGGGAAAAGACCAGATCTGGCATGGATCTCGCCTGGGGGAAGTAAAATGGAGAGAAAGGGAAAGAGGGGCTTACCTGGGTAGTCGGGGACGCCCTCCTTCAGGTGGTGCGGCTCCCTCTTTTCCGCCTAAAAACCCCATGTCGCCGAAAATCTTGAGAAAGAGGAAAAAACCCCAATGTCGGGCAAGACCGGAAAATAGAAGAGAGGGGAATGGGGAGACAGGTAAAAGGAATGGCTGGCCTGAATGACTTGGCCATTGCTGTTCTTCATGGAAAATCGAAGGAGGGTTTTTTCCGGTTTTTTTCCGAAAACCCCAGCCTCACATGGGCGGAAAAATCATGTTTTGAAGGGAGGGGAATAGGGCTTTTTATAGCCTTGCTATGGCGGTGCTACCAATGGCGGTGGCAGAAACCTCTGGAAACTAGGATTTTTAGAGAAATCTAGAGGAAGAAGAAGATGGGGTGCCGTTATCAAAACGGCCCCCTGCGTTTTCGGTCTTTTTCGTTTTTAAATCTAAATTACAAAAATGCCCTAATCTTTACATGGCTGTAACTTCTTCATAAGAACTCTGTTTTCGGCATTCTTTGGGGCGTTGGATTCCATTTCTTGAGTAGAATCTAATGGTACCAAGTTTCCTTACAAATTCCTTCATTTAATATTTTAAATAAACATTCAACACAGTTCATTTCCTATAGAATGCCCAATTCAGTAGCGTAAATTGCTTGGGGCATTACAATCCTACAGTGATTAGTATGACTAGCCTGCCATGGAACTGCATTCCACCATTAGTCCCCTTCTGAAACCCACTCGATACATGACTGTTAAGCTTATAGGATATGGTCCATGAAAGTAGAGCAGAAGCTAATGTTAGCAATTATACCACCTGACTTCCTACTAAGTGCATCTGTGACCAAATTGTTTTTACTTGGATGATACTGAATTGCAAAGTTAAAATCGTTTAAGTATTCTAACTAGCATCTCTATCTCATGTTGAGGCTACTTTATGGTCTATAAACACATCAAAATTTTTCCCATAAAGCTAATTTCACAAAATCTTCTAAGCAAACATGATGGCAGAAAACTGCAAATCCTGCGTGGGATAGTTCTGCTCATGCTTCTTTATTTGTTTGGAGCCATATGAAATTGCCTTGCCATTCTGCATGAGAATGCACCCCGATCTCTTTCCTGTGGCATCATTGTATACTACAAAGCTGCCATTGCCATCACGTATGGATAGAACTGACGCATATGTGAGCCTCTTCTTCAACTTCTGGAAGCTGATCTTATAGTCATCTTCCCGCTCAAACTTCTGATCTTTCTTAGTTAGAATGATCAATGGTAGTGTGATGCTTGAAAATCCCCTTATAAAGTGTCTGTAATAGCCCACAAGGTCCTGTAAACTATGCACCTCCATCATTGTCTTGGGTTGTTGCCAACTGGGCACTGCCTCAAATTTTTGTGTATCAATTACTACTTTGTCCTTAGATATAATGTGCCCAATGAAATGAACTTGATCTAGGCAAATTAACACATAGAGAACTTGGCATATAACTAATGTGCTTACAAGGAGCCCAGTTACAATCCTCAAGCGCTCATGATGCTCCTCAACACTATTAGAATAGACGAGGATGTCATAAATGAATATGATCAATAACTTGTCCAAGAAATCCCTGAACACCCCATTCATCAGTTCCATAAGTGTTACCAATGCATTTGTCAACTCGAATGGCATCATCAAGAACTTGTAGTAGCCATATCTAGTCCAGAACATAGTCTTCGGGATGTACTTATACATATCCTCAACTGGTGCTAACCAGTCCTTAGATCAACCTTAAAGAACACTTTGGCTAACTATATGTGACGACCCGGGTTTTCTCATGCATTTTTAAATGCAATATCTAATTTCCTAAGGCGGGATGCATCCCTATTTGAAAACCATTTTATAAAAACCATGCAATGCAGTGGAAATCCTTTAGTTTTAAACTCATTTTTGAAAACCCCGAGTGTCATTTGCTTTCACAACAACTAAGGTAGTTTTTGAAAAACTTCAGAAATCATAAATGTTTTTCCCCAGGTCTTTCTAGTCACAATGCATAGCCCAACTGTAACTAAGTACAAACACATGTCCAAAGGGTTGAGAGTTTACTTACATGCGTATTTGTTTCCTTTTGGATTCTCATAGCACTAACACAGATGTCCTCTTTTTGTGAGTGAAGCTGTCCTGAACCATGATACATATGGACATATCCTGTCCTTGAGTACTTACTGATGTCTGAAAAATGTTAAGGATTGGGTGAGTATATAATATACTCAGTAGGGCCTATCACTACTAGTTTTATAAATGCATGAGATGTTTTAAAATCATGTGCTCATTCATTCAAAACATGCATATGTTTGAATACTCGAGTTCAATATTAGTAGAAGAATCCATAATCAATTTCAAAATATGCGTATGTTTGAATACTCGAGTTCGATACCAGTATAAGAATCCATAATCAACTGAAATTCAAAATATGCGTATGTTTGAATACTCGAGTTCAACATCAGTATAAGAATCCATAATCAACTGAAATTCTTATAACTTAAAAGATCACATAATCCAAAAGTGAAAGTATCATATATATATATATATGATGACATCAGGATATGCAATAGATGCCTCATGGAGTCCAACTCATGGATCTCTAGTATGGTATGGTCGACCAACCTCACATCATGCTATATGAAATGCACATCAAACCATAGGGTCCACTATGCCCACGGCCTCCTCGCCGTGTGGTCCCTGGGTACCTGAGGACACTTGGTCATAGCCTCCACGGGGCCTATGACACGCCGACCTAGTGCCGTGACACCAGTGGTAGCCCCCTGTACCACATGCAGTCGACGTAGGGACTTGCCTCTTTTTGGGCGTGGTACCCATCCACCTATTAGTGGTAGAGGCCGGGTGGCCAACCCAGACCCCTCGGCATAGCACCCACGGGCTTACTTGCCCAAATCACATAAGATAAGTCAAAACCTTTTGTTAAAACTTGTTCTCTTTTGGGTCCCTCACAACTGCCTGGCCCTCGACACTCCAGCGTCTTTTGGCAACCCTCAAGGACATGCAATCTTTGCAAGTACGTAAATCATGCAACACTTGTTTGCAACACACGTATGTGCATAATGTATATGCAGTCATTCCAAAACATGGCTATGTACAAAGCATTTAACATGCATTCTGAATTTATTCATGCAAATCACATGCAAATCAAGTCATATATCTAAAACATATGTTCTCAAATATCAATAGTTCTTTTTTAAAAGAATCTAATAGTGATAGAGCACCTACCTGACTAGGTTGCGTTCACCCTCTTATCCTCGTACACTCCTGAACATGGTTTGAGGTCTTAAGGTTAGTTTAACCTATCTTTGATGGGTTTAGAGCAGTTGGGTCTTATTACTTAGGCATTAGGGGTCCATCCCCATGCCTATGGGTGTCCTAAGGTCCTAATTAGGCCTTGGTATTCTCAGTTTTCCAGAGTCCTAGTGGTCACGCGCCACCACCCTATTCTAAGGGTCATGCCCTACTTTTATTGGGCCTTGATTAGGGATTTTATGGTTTGGATGTGTCCGCGTCATTGATACAGACACAATGCCTATTGCGGCGCCTCAATCGGAGCTCTAGATCTCAAGTTATAAGCATTTTAACATTGTATGTACATAGAGTCTTAAAGACAAAAAGGGAGGAATGCTAAGGCGTTGCGCGTCTGCGATGTGCGCCCAGCCTCCTGAAGTAACAAAAAGAACGATGCATGCTAGCGTGCTGGCATCTGTAACGCGTGCCTCAGCGGGCGCATCTGCAGACGCGCGCGACAATGCCGCTCGTCGTCCCTTTAGCGGGCGCGACAATGCCGCTCGTCGACGTGGGACGGTCCTATTGGATCGTCCCGCCTGTTAGTGACCTGGATCGTCCTCAGGTCACCCTGGTTCGACCCTGTCGAACCAGTGCAGCCTGGGGATGTCCCAGGGGTCCTTTGTGGCGCTCTCAAGCTCCGTTTTGCATGGTTTTTCATGCAAAAACTTAGGGGAATCGAGCTTAAGATTATGGGTGAGATGGGTTTGGGGAGTTTTTGGGCATACCTGCTTTGTGGGTGGTTTTCTCTCCACGTTTTCCCCTTCTGGTCACTGCTCCGCGATGGGTTTTCTCTAGGGTTTTGGGCTGCCATTAGAGGCACCCAAGAGCTCTATTTATAGAGCTTTTACAGAGGGTTCTGGAGGGGTTCTAACCGCCTTTGAATGGCGGTGGGGAATCCTCTGGAATGGCGGTGGTTTCTTCTTGAAACACTGCCATTCCAGAAACCTCTAGGAGGTTGAAGACGACGGGGTGCCCGTATCAAAATGGGCACCTGTGTTTTTCAGGTTAAGTGGTTTTGTGAAATTTATAATTTTGCCGCTGAACTTAAAAGGGCCATATCTTGCTCATTTTAACTCCGTTTTGGGTGATTTTGGTCTCGTTGGATTCCTTTTTCCGAGACACATCTAATGGTACCACTTTTAGTACCAATTTCCTGGGTTTAGTCAAGGAAACTAGTGAAATGACCAAAATGCCCTTATCTTTAAAACTGAACTTTTTATGGGCTTTTAATATTACAAAAAATTGTGGTCATTACACTATAACTATTCAAAGAGGTCATCAATGTGGGGCAAGGGATATTTATTCTTTACCATGACCACATTTAACACCTATAATCCACACAAAGCCACAAATAGTCATCCTTCTTCTTGACAAATAGGACTAGAGCTCCCATGGTAGACACTAGGGCAGTTGATCTAAAAAATCTTTTAATTGTATCTTTAGCTCCTTGAGCTCTACAAGAGCCATATGATAGGGAGCCTTCAAGATGGAAGCCACTCGTGGTAGTAACTCGATGGTGAACTCCATCTCATGCCTCTGTGGCAATCCTAGCGCTTCTCTAGAGACACATTGCCAAACTCTTGCATTGCATCAATCTTCTTAATGAGAGGTGTCAGCACCTTTGAACCTCTACATAAGCTAAGTATGCTTGACATCTGCTAGATACAAGGTGTGCATCTCAACTAGCTGCAATGATGTTGATAGTAGATGTATCCAATCACCCCTTAAACATGACGGTATCCATCCCTATGATGACATCAAAACTATCATACTCAGGATGATCATATTGGCCTTGAGCTCCTGACATAATATGCATAAGAATACATCTTGCATGAGCTTTGATGCTATCATTAGTTCCTCAATCGGTGGGCTGACCTCTAGAAGGAAACCTGATCTTCTTGAACCCATGTCTAAACATGACACAAAGTTAGTAGATATGAAGGGATGAGTAGCCCCTAGGTCATATTGTATGCGTGCTAGTCTATCATATACTAAGAGAGCAATGATAGAGCTGGATGCACAGGCCTGGTCAATAGTGATGGAGAAAACTCAGCCCTGATTTTTGAGAGCTTGACCTCATCACTATGCTGGGTCTTGACAGGTTTCTACTCTTGTCACAGTAACTAGCCAACCTGTGTCGCTTGATGTTGCTATGGTGCCTGGACCAATAGTGACGGTGCTGCTCTTCTCATTTTGAAACAATCATGAGCAAGATGACCTGGTTGACCACAATGAAAACATCTATTGCCTTTGCCGAAACAATATTTTCTTGGATAGAATTAATGGAAACTCTAGCACATCCCTTATACAACCTCACTCCTCCTAAACTAATCCCTAAGCTATCTCATTTGTTGAGTGGGATTCTTTTTTATAGTAATCTTTTTTTTCCCCTTCCATTGGGTACTTTGGCTGGTCTGACCAAATTGTCTACTCTCATCTTTAAAGAAGCCTCTCAACTCCCTCTCTAGAATAGATGCTAGCTCCATTGCCTTTGCTATAGTGGTGGGTTGAGATGCTAGAATGCTACTCTTTAAGTCAAAATTAATTTTCTTGATGAACTTTTGTGTGGCCTTGAACTTTGAAATATATACCTTGTGTGTAAATATCCTCAAACGTGCAAACTCTGCCTCGTACTATGCAATCATCCTTGTGACCTATACGAGGTTCAAGAAATCTAACTCTAACCATTCCTTGACATGCGGCAGGAGAAGTTATCCATAAAAATGGAATTAAAGTCCTGCCAGGATATAACATCTCCACCTTAGAAATAGTTCTGCTTGGATTTTGATCACCAAAGTGTTGCCTCACTAGTCTAAACAAATCTTGCCACTCCTCAGGTATAGCCATGGCCATAAAGATTCGCTCTACATCTATAACCATGTCTTTGCCATCTCTGGTCCATCCTTGCTGGAAAAGTTAAGTACAATTTGCCTAAATCTCTCTAATAGATTGTCCCCCTTGGGACCACCCTCCTTTATGTCCACATCTCCAATTGGCTCACCTCCTCCCTTAGGATTCTGTAAGCGTTGTTCATCCTCTGAAAAGAAGCTTCACCACCTTATCTGCCGCATTAGGCTAGTCCCACAACACCTTGGGTCCAAGTGATTGTCAATCTATGGGTGAGTAGAGGGGAATCCTCTCTAAATCTCCTAGGAGCCATCTAAAACCAACAAAATTCTAGTAAGTTCCCTAATTAACTAGTTCATATTTTACCCTTAGATTTGATCCCTTAAAGGTTGATAATGTTTTTTTTTCATAGTAGCAAGGCATGAGCTCTAATACCAAAATCTATAACATCCCCCCCCCCCCCCCTTTTTTTCTTTTTTCTTTTCTAAATAAGATTTGAAAATTCTTTTCAAAAGCAGAGAAAAATTCCTTTTGTTGTAAAATGGGTTGAAAAACATATAACAGATATATATATATATATATAGACATACATACTTAAAAGTGCCCATCTTCTAACCAAGTGATACGATTTGTAAATCTCCTCATGAAATTAAAATAATTAAAAACATGAACTACTATTGCAAACACAAACACACACATGTGCAATTCCTTAAGGTTTATAATGTTTAGATGTATCAACCTTAAACTTACACATCAAAGACCTAAACATAGTTTGTTACAAAAATCATTAAGGCTATCAAAATCTAATGCGTTGGTCATGTATATCATTGATCAACTCACTTTCGTATTTTCTTCTCCACTATAACTCAACTAAGTCCCTCCCAAAATTTTAGTGTAGGATGGTAAGCATGAAATGTTCACCAAGGAAAATGCTAACACCTACTAGTCTACCCAAAATAAGTGGCAACTAGTATTATACACTAAATTATATAAGTAACTAAGTACATGTAATTAGATACAAATTAACTTGCATCATAAGGCATCATGATTCGCACATGTTTACATGGATGTTTTAATGCAATACAAGGTACTAATATGATGCACATGCTGTTAATCCTAAAAATTACAAATACATTGGTTTAGCATAAATAAACATTCGGTAAAACTAGCTAATGTAGTAAAGTATATACTACGCTTGTTAAGAAAAGATGCAAGTCAGTTTCAAAGATGCTCATCAAACCTTGGTGTCAAATCAAGCTGAAAACCTATATGGTGAAATACATGGTGGTATTTGGCCATACGATAAGGACTAGCTCTCATGCCCTACCAATTAGGATGATGTCACATTGCTAGTTGCTTTGCGAAAGTAATAAGCATGATCAACATGCCTTCATAATCCAACTCCTATGCTAGTGGGTCACTATTGTCACCTCCAAGTAACTACCATCACCTACATTGCCAGGAGTATCACATACACTCGTTCATCGGCCCCCATGCGTAATTATTGACTACAGTAAGAGTGGTCCCCATGAAAACCCACTCCACACAGAGCTCCTCCCAAGCAAGTATCTAATATAATATCATAGAATAGAGGCCATCTACTACTCCTAGCATAGGGTCTCAGGACTTATAGCCGCATGTAGCAAGATTGCTTCAGGGCTTAACTTGAGCAGTGCCCTAAAACATCAATCAAACATATCAGCAGGTCTTGTAGTTACTTTGGGAGAGCTTGCCAAAATCTCAATCAAACATCATGCTTTAAATTAAGTTCTTTGCAAATCATTGCAAAATTTTAAAAATTCTTGGTTGCCCATGTATAGTATAAATCCTTGAATCATGATCCTTGAAGTTTTTTGTCAACCTACAGTGATGCTTTTCATGGCTTGATAAATTTGTTTAATGTTCTCCTAATTCTTATTAAATAAATATTTGTGAAGTGACCTAGTTGTAAATCAAACATATTTATCCAAATTCTACTCTAGTTGATGTCCTTTAGTGGTGTGCGGTCTAAGTTTGTAGCTTCTTATTTAATTTCCACTTTCATGCTATGCTTTAGTTTCACTTATTATCCTAAATGTAGTTAAGTGGAAATGGGGTTACTTATTCTTGAGTTACTCCTATTGTTTACTAATTCTTGTGTTACTCCTATTGTTGGTTAGCCTTCTATCTTACTAATAGCTTAACACTTTATATTCAAGGAGATACATTACATGTGCTAATAAAAATGCATGTCCATCTACAACTAGTTATACATGTTTCTTCCCATCCAATTGAATTTCTTATAAATTCCTAAGGAAACAAGATTTAAGCATGTACATAATCAAGATAATCAAGAATAACAAGGATACAATAGAAAAGGAACCTAAATACACTATTTTAAGTTATGAGTTTAGTTAACATGTTAATATTAACTTTGTACAATGGAATTGAGTACATATAGAAAGAAACAAAGCAAGGTAGATAAAGAAAACTTCCTGGTTATAGGCTTGAATCTCCAGTGTAGGACTTCCTTACTCTGTCACTAAACAATGGTCTATGCACTTCACTTCAACCCAACTTACATTAAATTATTGCCAAGCTTTCATCTTCAATTTGATTCCTTCAACTTGTTTAGGCACTATATTCATAGTTGACAAGTAAAGAGGGAATCACCCAACATGCCACATCCCTTATAATGCTCAACTCTATCTAAGAAACCCTTAGGACCATAAACTACCTTAGAAAGAGGAATCTAACACCTTTCCTAAAGGGTTACCAATTCTTAGAGAATGGAATGAAGGAAGATGGTGTATGGAATGGAAAGTTTCCATTTTTACTAATTGTCATAAGTTTGTTGTTTATTGTTATTTCCTTACTATAATTTCTAAGTTTGCATGCATGTTAGTTTAGTAAGTTCCCAATTTCATTGTAATTGTGGTTTTAGTAAGTTGCCTGTCTAGTTTTAGTTTCGTAATTGTGGTTTCATTGTTAATGCTACATTGATTTGTGAGCTTGCCAGTAATCTTATAGCTGCACCAAGTTTTTAGCTCTGTTGATGGAGGATCTAGATGGATTTGTGGTTGTATCTTTATCTAAAAATCTTATCTTTAGTTATAGTTTTAGGTTTCATTAGGTTAGGGTTTTGCATCATAGTTGCTTGTTTTATTAATTCCTCATAAAATTAATTAATCTTACTTATTTCATGCAAAGGAAATTCGACAAAGGCGCGGCTTCATCACTTAGGGTTTGTTTGCTTTCCTTGATTGTGATTTTTACTTTTTGAGTGAAACTTTTAATGGGGCCTATTGTAACTTGCAATTTCAATTTTAATTTTAAATGGGTTGTATTAAAACAAGGCAAGTGTGTGGTATGGAGGTCCACACTTGATCTTCATAAAAAATCCCACTATAAGTATCCCTCTCTTTGATTTAATTTCCTACTTTAGGTTGCATTTAGGGTAATTTGCATTTGGTTAGTAGAATAATTCATATGAATTAGGGTCATTAATCTTATTTGTTGCATCTTTAATTAGGGTTCTTGCATTAGAGCACCTGTCTAACCTTGGTTGGATGACACATATGTTGTAGTAGTTTGCATTTGTTTTGTATTGGATATTTAAGTGCTTTATGGTGGAATGAAATTAATGCTAGTAAGGGCCCCACAAGTACCCTTATAAGATAAGGATTAGATTTGATCACCATCTCCTTGGCCCACTTAGGAATCAATTAGCACCCTTGTATATTGCAATCCCAATCCTTGAACTTTAATTTAATATCAAGAAGAAAAAGACTTAGGGTATCAAGCTCATATGACCCTTTTAGAAGGAGAAGATTTGTTGTCACTGCAGTGGGTCTTGAGCATTGTGGTTATAGTGGGTGTCTTAAAATTCAAGTGATTTTTCCATGCCTTCCATTAATGTTAGTTGAGGTCTAAATGACTCCTAACATGAGGATTGTATTAACCACTTTTGAGTAGAACCTAATTGGTAAGTAGTAGTCAAATCTAGAAAAAAGGAGGAGCTATCAAGACCTCAGATATTATGATTTGATTGCGTATCACATAGAGTTAGAGTCAGCATATAGATTAGGACATTTAGATTAGGATAGTTTGTGCAAGGGCATCAATCTTAGAACTTAGAGTTGGCACCTTTCAACATAGAGATTGAATACAACCTTAGACAAGGGGTAAGAAACCAAGTTCCTATCCCCATGGGCGAACCACTAGTGGTAGTCGAGAGCAAGTCTATTAGAGATTTTTATGCACCACTTCAACTCCATACCCTGTCATGCATAGCTCTACCTCTAACATGCATAAACCACTTTGAGTTAAATCCAACAGTGATCCAATTACTCCTTAATTTTTATGGCTAAGATAAAGAAGACCCTTACTTACATATCAAGGAGTTTGTTGATATTTGTGCCACATTTAGGTTCTAAAACTTTTTGGATCATTCCATTAGTCTTAGGCTATTCTCATTCTTAGTCAAGGATAAAGCCAAGTCATGGCTCAATTCCTTGGAGGTAGGTTCTATTAATACAGGACCAATTGTCTAAGAAGTTTTCGAACAAAATCTTCCCCGTTTACATGACAAATGCCCGTCGTAGGGAAATAATAGATTTCCATCAAAAGGATGATGAGCAATATTACGAGTGTTGGGAACGGTGGAACGAATTGTTGTAAAAATGTCATCATCATGGATTTGAGAAATGACAACAAGTTCAATACTTCTACGAGGAATTAATGCCTCAAAATAGACAAATGGTAGATGCCGCGAGTGGAGGAGCCCTCATACTAAAAGATGAAAGAGAGAGATGGGAGTTCTTTTAAACATTGCTCAATAATTCCTAGCAATGGGATTATTCAAATAGAAGAGAGAGAGAGAGAGAGAGAGAGAGAGAGAGAGAGAGAGAGAGAGAGAGAGAGAGAGAGAGAGAGAGAGAGAGAGAGAGAGAGAGAGAGAGAGAGAGAGAGAGAGAGAGAGAGAGAGAGAGAGAGAACTGACCTACAAAGAAAGGGAGTCTATATGAGATAGGAGTACATACAGATTTATCCTACAAGCTGAACTCTATAGTTGCAAAATTAGAGCCTTTAGGTGGAAGAATGGACAAACTTGAAACTAAGTTTGAAACTTTCATGGTGGCTACTTTTTTCCCATAAACCTCCACAAGAGATATGTGCTACTTGTTCTAGGATGGCCCATCTAACTTCTGCTTGTCCATCAAAGAAAGTATTCTTTGAATATCTTTTAGAACAACCAAATGCTCTTGGTGCATGTTGCAATCTTGGCAACAAAAATCCATATTCTGAGACCCATAATCTAGGATGGGCTAGGCATCCGAATTTGTCATGGTCTAAGAATACTTACGAGGGAGGTACATCTAAGAACCTTCCCTTTCAAAACTTTCCTAGGATTTTTGCTTCATAGTAACCACTAGGTTTTCAACTATCCCCACAAACACAAAAAACATTAATAGAGGATAATATACAATATATCATGAAAAAACTTAATGAAAATAGTAAAGCTTTGTTCCAAATCTAGAATGAGAGTTGACAAAATATAGCTAGGTTAAAGAGGCAAGTGGTTCAGTTGGAGGCATCTTTAAGTGAAAGAAAGTTCCTAGTCAGCCTATCCCTAACCCTAAGGGTCAATTAGTAATAGGATTTAGCTCACACAGACCCCTTAAGCAAGTCATGTGACGACCCGGGTTTTTGAAAACATGATTTGTAAAGTATTTTGAAAGGCAGGGCCCTTAAGAGTGTAAAATTTTTTTTTCACAAAATAAAGCAGCGGAAATTCTTTTCTTTAGAACTTGTTTTGAAAACCCAAGTCACCACTTCATACATAACATAAGTACAATTTGTGTACAAAATAAAATTCCATTGAAGGAATATACTTTTATTAAACTCCAGGATCCATCTAGTGGTTCACAAGATCTGACCAAATCTAGTACAATACTTGTCCAAATTACATAATCCAAAACTCAAGCTCACCATACAATAAAACTCTCAACAAAGAAAAATACATGTCTTCAAGGGTATACCTTGAAGATTATTCTCTTCAAGTCTTCTATAGTCTTCAGCTCCTAAGTCTCCTTCCTTGGATCTGAGATATTGCAACAAGTACAATATCTCAGCAAGCAATGCTTGGTAGGGGATTCAAGAAACATAATAATTGACAATGTATTTCCAATACTTCATAATCTCATTATCCTCAAACATACTCTTTACTTTGTAAGTTATGTATATCTATATACATACATACCCTTCATGGGTAAACCAATTAAATTCGTGAAAATAGTCAAATATCATTCCCAACTAAGCTGATCAATTCTCTTCATTTTGAGAATTTAGTATTACAGCTAACCTCATACTGGGAATTTCCCTTCTTGGGAAACATTGGTAATATACAATTACCTAGCATTTCATAATGCTATAACATAAGGCATTTCACTATGCCTATTCCCATATGCATCATAGTGCAAAATAATCAGAAAGGTTGCTATCTTAGCCTAATCCGTACTAGCGCGCTCGGATAACTGCCATGTTCACCATTGATACCACGGTGGAAAATATTATGTCACTGCCCGTATGGGGGGGCAAGACTTTCACAGTGGTGGCCTTCCCATAATTGCCACCAGCCGACTTTTAGCCTCTCATTGGGCAAGGTATTATCATATCATCAAATTTCAAGGAGCGGGTGGCCAAACCCTCATAACTCCTCTAGCAATAGCATCCCCTAGGCTCATGCCTATTAAAACAAACTCACAAGCCTCCAAGCTTGTATGTAAAATAGATTTCATATATATCAGACCATACGTCTGTTTACTTAGGGCTGAAATATTTTCTAGTTCCACATTCACTTATAGTTTAGTCCTTAACCATCTTATAGGTGTTTGGTTGGATCATAAGGTTTTCAAGAGATTTACTACAAGTATTATCATTACTCTTGTCAACATAAGATCATGAGTACAATCATGAATATCTCATGTAAATGCATTAATCAAATCCTCCTACCTTTAAGGATTGATCTCTTTTCCCCAATCTTCCATGATCTTGACCGATGTATGTAATCTGTACATTCATACATATTGTCAATATATAAATTATGAACAATCCTATTGATCACTAGATCTGATGTTTAGAATGATCTTTAGATCATTCATATCTAAGTATTTTTCTATCTCTAAGTCTTTGTATGTTCATCTCCTTGATCTTGATCTTTCATAGATCCTTTGATTGACAATCTACTCATGTTGATAAAGATCAAGGTCCTAGATCTTCTATCGCCTAGTTCTTCTTTGATCTAAGTTCAGTTCTTGGATCATCCCTATGGAGGATGATCTTGGTTTTCTTCCTTGAATCACCTTTGATCAAGGGTTTGGATTATCTAATCTAATGAACTATAACAAGTATACTACTAAACATACATACTAAGTACAATATAGTGTTCTTATTCTTATTGTTCTTGATCATCCAAGATCTAATGGATCTTGTTTGATCATCCTTATCTTACTTACTGTTTTTATTAAGGTTAGGTAATTTACTAACCTTTTATGCTCTTATGATTATTATTCAACCAGTTAATGTGCATGGTTGAAGGTAGCTTATTCAAGCCTAAATCTAGATTGCTCCTCTTATTTCCAATTGGCTAAGGCTTACTAGTTGAATGGGTGAACACAAAGTGGTTACCTCAATCCTCATGTAAGGAGGCGTTTAGACCTCACAAACGTCAATAGAAGGTAGGGGAAGAGCGAGGCTCTATTAGATAACCCCCTTAACCACTATGTTCATCATTCACTAGAATGACCATAGCTCAACCTTTCATAAGGTTCCTATAAGCATGTTTACCCTAAGTACTCTTTCTAATGGATTTTAATTAAGTCCATGAATATTTATAATGTCATTCATGGGGTTTATTATTCTTTTCCTAATTTGGGCTAAGGATTTGATAATCCTTATATTGTCCTACTAACTATAGCCCTTACTAATTAAGTCCAAAGTACTTCATTCTTATTTGTGTCATGAAACTCTACTTTCTCATTAGAATACATTTTTGATGTTTTATGCTCTTTATCTCATAACAAGTAAATCTACTACTAACATTCAACCATAAATGAATTATAAATTTAAAGCATAAAACTACCTAATTAACATTCAATGAAAATGAGGCAAGGTACTTAAATTAAATCTAGCACCTTATGATAAGAATGAACACATATCATACTAAACTCTAAATGTTATACTAGCATGCTTTATAACATAATAATATAAAATGAAACTAATTATACTTACATTTTTAGAAACCTTTACTTATGATCCAACCATTTGATCTTAGATCTTTTCCTTTGATTAAGGACTTTAGTTATATTTAGAGAATTTTCTCTATTAAGGTCAAAAGATCACATTGATCTATTTTTATCATAATCCATCCATGATTTCCTTGGATTTCATCATATAAACATTTATTCTTTCCATCCCAAGGATCTGATCACACTTGATCTCATTGATCAAGTGGGTCCCTTTGTATTTTTTTTTTTTTGGGTTTTTCTACCATAAAGGGTAGATCCCTTATTTTATCCAAGATCTGTCCAAATTAACCATAGATATTACTTTATTACATTATTATATCATCGCTAAAATAAATTTTCAAGATCTGATCACCTCAGATCTTGAGGATCTTAGAAATTGGACACTTATTTCCAAAATACAGAAAAATACAGAAATAAATTTTAGAAATATTATGACTTCATTAGAAACTAGACATTACAAGATTTCCATAGCTTCTTTCTGATCTCAATTTGGAGTTCATATGACTCCACAATCTTAAATTGAAGTTTTCAGCCGTTCCTAGGGTCCAGATTTGATCTAGGCCCACCAGAATTAATCTCTCTCAATTGAGGGTCCAAAACTACTCAGATCTTTCTGAAACTTCTACCCTAGGGGTTTTGGACCATTCTGGATTGATTGGTAGAGTCAGAGTTTTCATCTGAGCACTCCATCATCATGAATTAAGGGTTCTGTTGTTTACTTTATTTTTACCTTTTTATTACCAAAATTAATTACATTAAAATAAAAATTATATAAAAAAATACTAAACATATATAAAAAGGATTTCCACTTACTTGATTGGAGAGAAAACCTCATTTATATGCCCAATTTAAAAAAATACCTTGTTGATGAAGATATAGCCTAAAATCCACCTTTCTTGCAAATACCGTTGTTTGAACCGTTGGATCTTGAAATTTCTTTGGGGATTTTGTACAATAGATATGTTGGGAAGTTTTGGACGGTGGAATTGATCAAATTAGGTCTGGAACAGAGTGCCTAATTGATTTTAGGTCTCTTGTGCCAATCTAAAAAGAAAAACAAGTTGAAAAGAGAGCTAACTCTTGGAAATTTTGGGTTTTTGGGGAGGGATCTAGATCTAATTTTTCAAGGAGACTGAAGAGAATTTCGTGGGGATTTTATGAGGATTTTTAGAGGATTTTTGGGGTTGTATTTATAGGCATTTTGGGTCTTTTTCCATGATTATAATATGTTATTTTTTTAATATAAAATGGCATGAAAGTCTTCAATGCTCCCATGCCTAATTTTTCTTCCCCATGACTAGCTGATCTTTGTTGACCCATGTTTCACATGGGCTGCTGATCAAATTGGTTGTTGGGGACGTGGTGGTCCCCATGTGGGCCCCACATGGTGTAAAAAGTCCGTTTTGCCCTTTATGCATAAAATTTTGGGTTTTATTCCCATGATCTTGGATTTGAGTGTACTTAGTGGCGTTGGATTCGTATTTCTCAGTAAATTCTAAATTTTGATGCTTCATATTTTGATTTTTGGAATATTTTGATTTTTTGGTAAAATTACTATTTTACCCCTTTTGTCCAAAAAATGAAAAACTTAAGGATTTCTCATCCGAATTCGAAATTTGTGGTGCTTACAGTCATTTTGAAGGGTTTGATAATTTTAATTTCAATTTTACATGTATTATGATTTGATTATACTTTTATAAAAAGTATATTTTAAATAACCCTAATATTTCAGCCCGAAATATCTAAAACTCAAACTTTATTGATTTTTCTCAATCAATTTACAAAAACTGGGGTTATTACAAGTCAAGTCTATCATAACACTTAGGAGTGGTCGTCAGGTTAATAACGAAGTAGGGAAAACTAAGGAAAAGGAAGTGGAGAATGAAAAGGCGAAAACACAGGAGAAAGAGACTAGACAGAAATCTCCTACTCCATCTGAGCCTATAGTGGAGGCACCCTATGTGCCCAAAGCCCCATTCCCTCAACTCCTCAACAAGGCTAAGAAAGGAACAAATTTCAATGAGATAATGGAAGTATTTAAACTTGTGCAAATAAATATTCCATTACTCAATGCTATAAGGAATATTCTTGCTTATGGCAAATTTCTTTAAGAGCTTTGCACTACAAAGCGAAAGCTTAATGTGCAAAGGAAGGCTTTCCTCACTACGCAGGTGAGCTCTTTAATTCAATACAAGACCCCGCCAAAATTTAGAGATATAGGATGTATAGGTAGTGCACTATTTGACTTAGGGGCTAGTGTTAATTTGTTGCCATACTCTGTCTATGAACAACTATGGCCTGGTGAACTCAAACCAACTACTACCACATTGCAATTAGCTGATAGATAGATTAAGTTCCATGTGGTATGGTCAAGGATGTAATAATACAAGTGGACCAGTTTTATTTCCATGTCAATTTCATTGTCCTGGATACCCAGCCTGTATCTGACCCCACAAGTCAGATCCTAGTGATTCTTGGACATCCATTTTTGGTGACGTCCAATGCAATCATAAATTGTAGAAATAGTGTATCATAATTATCCTTTAACAATATGAAAGTTGAGCTCAATGTTTTCAATGCTACCATCCCCAATTCAATCTTGATGACTCTTGAAACATGATTGAAGATTTAATTCCAAAAGTTCTTCTACCATTGTCTAACTTTGATCCACTGGAAGTCTGTCTTACACATTGCATTTGTAATTTTAACATCTAGCTAAAGAAGTTAAACTTGGAGCTTATTGAGAGGCGACCCAGGGTTTTACAATCTTCATCTTCTACATCTTTCCATATAAGATCCCATGTTTTCAAACATTGGGGACAATATTTCATTTAGGTTGGGGGGTGTAGATGCACATAGTGATTTTTGAGTTTCTTGAGTTTTTCCAGTTCCCTTACTAAGATGAGAACTGGAGTTTTAGATTTAGTAAATCTACTATTTTCACCTCTTAATGGGAGTGTATATGGTAGTTTTGATATTATTCATGTGTTGAAGCATTTTATGAAGGTTAATTCTCAAAAAATAATTACACATAGATAATCAATACTAATATAAAGGTAAGACTTAGAGACCCAGAGGAAAATCAGTGGAGACTTATAACCTAGTGAGTTTAGAGACTATCTTCCTTCAGACAGTTATAAGTAATTCTACAGTTTCTTAAGTGTACATAATATAGTGTGATCTTATTATCCTTGTTTTGGTTAACTATCAAGAATAAATAGGAGTAACAACTTTCTTTCCAGAAAATTTATTGAATATGATAGGCTTTTGGAAACCTAGGAATGATAGGAGCCATCCTGTTCAGCTTACAGGCACAAAGCCTACCCAGTATATTTCATACCACTAATTAGCCATTTGAGCCTATTATAAAGCCTTTCTTTCTTAATGCCAAGCACCTTAACCCAAAATAAACTAGTAAAATAAACATCCATTACCCATTTTCAAAGTGAGTAGAGTTAGTGGAAAAGTTCAAAAAAAAAAGGGACAAAAAGTTAAAGAAGTGAGAAATAACGGAAGTTTTTCTCTCAAAGAAGTCAAAAGAAAAAGAAGAGTGAAGAAAAATGAAAAGAGGAGTATTATAAAATAAATAAAAAAAGTGAAAAGAAAGAGATATTAGAAGTAGAAAAGTTGAGAAAAGAAAGATAAGAGTAAAAAAGATATTCACTTCAATCAAGGAAGAATTATCCAACAACAAAAAAGAAGACCTCTACTCAATTTTGACCATTTGAAATCTTTATACCCTTCTTTTCTAAACCTATTCTAAGCCTACGTTTTGTCCTATTTAAAGACCTATGGATCTTAGGTGGAAACTCTGAGAAATAACTAGAATGAAATGTCTTGAGTATGTGTATGGTTAGTAAAATTGTCAATTCTCTCCATTAAGCTGTAAAAAACTAGTAGAGTGCTAATAAATTAGGATTCTTTGAGATAAAACATGGGACTCAACCTTAGAGAATTTTGTTGGTATATTCACTCCAAACCCTCAGAGACTTAACTTGTCCACTGGGGGTAACCTAGGGGTTCAAGGGCTTGTTGCATGCCCTAAATGCAATCATGAGTACCTATGAAGGTGGCGGTTTGTATTTATTTTTGAAAAATTATTTTTCACTTGTTTTGATCGGGACTAGAAAAATGTGGGTTGGGGGTGTGATAAGTGTCTAATTTTGCATAAAAACAACCTAATTAGTTACTCATGTGTTATAACTTATAGGGGTCAATTACGATTTTTAGACCAAAATTCATAACACATGCATTTTTTAACCTAATGAGGCTATAGGGGTTCAAGGGCTTATTGCATGACAAAAATTCATAACACGCTAATTAGAGGTAAGTACATAATCAATCATATTTTTTTAGGATATAATTAGGGTTTTTCACTTTTTATAGGAAGTAAGATGGTGATTTGATAGCTAAGAGCGATCGAGATGAACATTGAAGATCGAGATCAAATGATTGAGTCAAAGCCTCAAAATCATCACTTCAACATGAAACCAAAGTTCAAAATCATATTTAAGACAAGCAATAGATGCAATAAAAGGGGGCTTAAGGTGGCCAAAGTGAACCCATTATGCAAGCCATGCATTTCCGCAACCGTATGTGTGGGATCTGTACAAACCACCTTTAGCCATATAAGCCATGAGAACGGTGACATGCTAAGAGATCCATCTAAGTCTAGCATGAAGCCTAACCAATGGATCCCTCAAAGTTATCCATTAAAGCCATTAATCTAAGCAAAATGGAAGGCTAGGATTGGAGGAAAATCAAGAAGATTTTCCATGATATTTTAAAGGAATTTAAGGGAAATCTTCATAAGATATGTTGGCATGCAAACTAATAGGATGAGACCCTTTTATTTTTTATGTTTTTCCCACTTTTTTCTCATTTACCATTCAAGGGTTCACCTTTTTAACACTTCTCCACTCTCCTAAACTTCCATCCAAACCATCCAACCAATTCTCAATTCTTGGGAAACCACGTAGCCAATAAATTTTCCCCACCTCACCTCACTTTCCTATTTGGTGATCAAAGGTTTCCTAAATCGGAAACCTTAGAACTACTTCAATTCAAGCAACTTCAGACCCTAGATCTTTCCATATCTTTCCTAAACCTTATTCCTTACCTTATTTATTGACTTTCCATCAACCAAACATCACAAAATTTGAAGGCAAAGAGCTCCACTTTCCTTCAAGGAAAAAGATGCCTATACCCTTTTCAAAATTAGAAACCAACTAGCCATGCTTCCTATCTCTCTTATGTCATGTTTATTATACCATCGTCATAATTTATCTTTTACATAACCTTCCTCATTCAATACCCTAACCCTAGGGCCACTTTCCTTATGTTTTTACCCCTTCCTAAGTTAGGAAACCACTTATCTATATATAACCCCATATTCCATACAAATTTTCTAAGTAAAGGTGGGTGACATACCTTGAAATCAAGCTTTCCTTTAGTGTTATTTACTACTAGACTTTAGAACATTGTTGGTTCTTTTCTTCCTTGGTTTTCTTGTTATTCTCTTGCTTATTTTCTCTCCAATTCAGGTTAGTAACTTAGTTGTTTTACTTTAGTTCCATTGCTTAAGTTTTCATTGTTTTGCTCCTTAGAATTCATGCTACTTTCCAGCCTTTAATCTCTTTCTTCTTCACTCCATTCCATCAGTTTTTGTTTGTTATTCAATCAAGATTCAAGTTAGTTATTCTCTAGTAGTAACAATAAATAGTAGAGCTAGCTTAAATCCTTGATGTCTCTCTTAAAATTCACATTTTGATCATGATTTTTTTCCTTAGCTTAAATCCTTGGTATCCATAACATAATAAATTTCAGAGAGTGGGTGGCCAAACCCTCATAACTCTCCTAGCATAGCATCCCTAGGCCTACGCCTGTCTAAAGAAAAACTCTCAGGCCTCCATGCCTAGATGTAAAATAATCATAATAGCATGCAATTTGCATGTTCATATATTTTATAACAAGAATAACATCCTCACTTATTTGGTGGTAATCCACCAAGGACGTATCCTATAAACCTAGACTCATACATAATCAATATTGAACATGCAATTATAACATGCAATTCTTTTAATTAACATTATTTTTATCAATACAATTTAAAGCATGTCAAATATCAATCATATAATTTTAGTTTCATAACATCTATAATAAAAATTAAGATCATGTCTAGACCATGCATCTTATTATTTCGACATGCTATCTTAAACTTCCACTTACCTCGTGTGACGCATCCTTCAATTCCACTAGCATTGATCACCTTCCTTTCACACTGATCAAATCCTGATTTTCACCTGGACCCTCTAAATCAAACAATTGATTAGTAATTTCTAACTAAATGATCTAATTGAATAGGCAGAATTGACCAAAATCATAGAGCTTGATCAATTTTCATTCCTGGATCCTTGATTGATCTCAGTCGCTAATCAGGATTGGTGAAATCTTCTCTAATTGATCTTTTGATCCTAAATCTCTCATCAGATTCTTGATCTACACTTCCTAATGGTCATGATAGACTATGTGGATTGGAAAAACGAAGTTAGATTGGCATAGATCTGATGATCTGACCTTCAATGAAAGGTTTGGCAAGTTCAATAGTCGGATCTTCCCAGATCAAAAATTGGGAAGATGGGAGTGTGATGGTGGTTTTGTTACCACTTGGAGCTAAGACACAAAAAAAAAACATAGGGGAAAAGGGGTCTAAAACTTGGGCACACCGGCCTTCCTAGGCCTGATTGTGCCTTGCTGTGGAGAGAACAGAGGAGAAGGGTGATCCTGGGCGCACCGGCTAGCCTGGAGGCCTAGCCATGCTATGCCATGAAGAATAGTAGAGGGAAAAATCAAGGGTGAGAGGGTTTGTGTACTGGAGATCTGGGCATGCCAGCCAACGGATTTGACTTGCTGGTGATGAGGAACAGAGAGGGAGAGAGAACTGTGTGCCAGTGACAAAAGGGGAAAAATGGGTTTGGCGTCACTGGAAAAATGAAGGGGGAAGATTGGTTTAAGATCCCGTTTGCCGGAGACAGATCGCCGGTAGGCAATCACATGGGGAGAGGGGTTTTGGGTTTTCAAGCTACCGATTTTTGGCCTTCGAAATTGGGGTTTAGAGATTTCCTAGCTTACTAGCCATGGGGAAGGAGATCAGAGGGAGAGAGAAGTACATAGAAGGGTTTCATTGTGACTTGGACATGTTGGCGATCGAAATCTTCTGTAGGTCATCGGTGAAAGGGAAGAAGGTCGACATGGGGGGTTTCAGATCTACAGTTTCACCAATGAACGGTGATCGCATTTGGGCAATCAAGTGTAAGGGAAACCTAGGTTGCTAGGGTTTGAAATGTTGGGTCTGTTCTATTAGAGAACAGATCGTGTGATAGGGGAGAGGGTGCTATTATCAAAATGGCCCCCTCCTTTTACTTATTTTATTATATTTTTAGTTAATTAATGTGGGTTATATTTATGATGTTTTTAATATATTAATCATTAAAATTTTTAGTTAAAAAGGCATGCATACCACCAATGATGAAATTCCAACGTGTGTTGCCTGTCGGGCCCATATTTTTGGCAAGGGGAGCCCACTAGTGAAATGACTAAAATACCTTTGTAAGAAAATTACCATTTATTCATCCAATCTTTAATTTCAGTGAACTTAGTGTTGTTGGATTTGTATCGTCAAGTAGAATCTAGATTTAGTAATTTCAATTTCATGTTCTTAGTGTTGTTGGATTTGTATCAAAGTCCATTAACTTCCTCATTCGAACTTTGTTTTTAGCATTCTTTAGGTTGTGGGATTCTATTTTTTGAGTATAATCCAATTATGTATATTTTAGTTCCTGATTCTTATTCCATAAAAAATATCCTCCTAGAAAACTCATACCTCGATCATGCAATAGTAGAATTTTGGGGTTGTTACACCTTCTGAGCTCATTGAAGTAGTAGTGGTCAAGCCATTGAAGGATTACTCTAGTTTAGTCCAATACAACTTGCCATCTTGTATAACTCTACCTACGACTAACACATATCATTTCAAGTTAAAGCTAAGGGTTATTCTACTCTTGTCAACTTTTTATGGGCTAGAAAAGGATGACCCATATTACCATGACAAGAAATTCCTTGACATTTATTTTACTTTTAAATACCATAATTTCACATATGACTTTATTAGGTTGAGAATCTTCCCTTTTTCTTTAAAGAATAAAGCAAAAGCTTGGTTCAGCTCTTTAAAAGTAGGCTCCATCACCACATGGGATCAACTATCTAGGAAATTCTTGAATAACTTCTTCCTACTTCACAAAAGCAATGCCCTCAGAAGAGAAATCAAATTTCCAACAAAATGAGGGAGAGCAATTCTATAATTGTTGGAAGCATTGGAAGGACTTTCTTTTGAAATGTCCCCACCATGGCTTCGAGAAGTGGTAGTAGGTTCAATATTTTTAAGATGGTCCGACCCATAAAACCTACATATGATAGACATCACTAGTGGAGGGGCATTTGTGACTAAAAGAGATGTGGGGACTTGGAATTTATTTGAGAGCCTATCAGAAAATTCATAGCAATGGGATTATTCTACTAGAGCAAAAAGATATCCATAACCTCAGAACAAAAGCAATCTATATAAGATAGGGGTAACTCCAAATTTAAATACTAAATTGATATTTTGGCCCACAAAGTGGATAAGATAGATGATATAACTTAGTGGTTAGATACATTTATGATAACTAACATATTTCTCAGCAACCTTAGTATGAGGTTTGTTCCATCTATTATAGTCCCAATCATCTTAATGTTTCATATCCATCAAGCTTCAGTTATCCAAAAAACTTTTTGGAGCAAGTGAATTCTATGAATACATTAAAAACTCCTACCAGCAATCCTTATGCTGAGAACCTACAATGTAGGATGGGCTAAGCATCCAAATTTCTCATGGTCTTAGAATAATCAGGGAGGACCATTAGGGAGCCTTCCTAGCCAACCTTTCCCTAGAGCCCCAACTCCATGGCAACCTGCACCTCAACAGTCATTTCCTCCACAACAATGGGAATAATTTTTACAAAAGATCCTGAGTTTGTTTATGTAGAGTTCATTAAAAATCCAAATTAATATTAAACAAATAATCTAGACCCACTACCAATCTATTGCACAGTTGGAGCATCAAATGGGTCAAATTGTTGCTACTCTTATTGAGAGGGATAAGAGAAAATTTCCTAGTCAATCTGTGCCTTACCATAAGACTTAGTATAAGATTCGTACCACTTCTAGGGAGAAGACATTACATGAACGGACCCAGTCCATAACTACTCTTAGGAGTGGAAATGTAATAGATAACATGTAGGTTAGATAATTAAGGAAATTGAGAGAGTTGAGGAAAAGGATAGTCTTATGAAGAATAAGAAGGGAAGAAAGAAGAAACAACCATCTCCTACTTCTAGTTAGCCTAGTCTTGAAGATCATTATATTCCAAAGGCTCCATTTCCTCAACGTCTCAATATGGCTAAGAAGGATACAAATTTTGATAAGCTAATGGATCTGGTCAAACATGTAAACATAAATATTCCATTGTTTAATGCAATGAAAGATATATGTTGTTACGCCAAAATTTTAAAAAATCTCTCGACAGACAAGAGAAAACATCTAGTACAGAAGAAATCATATGTCATCAATCAAGTAAGCTTAATTATCCAATACAAAATCCCACCGAAGTAAAAATATTTAGGGTACCCCATTATATCATGTGTGATTGGAGACCATAATATTGATATGTCATTACTTGAGTTAGGGTTGAGCGTTAACCTATTGCCTTATTCTGTAAATAAGGAATTACATTTAGGGGACATGAGGAAAACTAGCACCACACTACAATTGGAAAATAGGTTTTTTAAAGTTCCTCATGGTGTGGTTGAAGATGTATTGATTCAAGTTTATAATTTTTTATTTTTGGTAGACTTTCTAATCTTGGATACATAACCTCTTTTAGACCTTGGTAGTAAAATTCTAGTCATCTTGGGATGGCTGTTATTGGCCACATCAAATGCAATCATTAACTATGGGTATGGTACCATGAAGCTATCCTTTAGAAACATGAACATTAAGCTTAATGTCTTTAATGCAGGATAACTAGACTTTGAAGCCCCTTTTGCGGTAAATATGATATAGATTCTATCATTCCTATCCTCCTCCAACACTGATCCTCTTGAGGCATGTCTGGGCCATTTTGCTTTTGATTTTGACATAGACAGCTTAATTGATGAAGTTAATGGTTTACTTGATATTACACCATTAATGGACACTTCAAAATAGAAAAGCCTGAGTAAGGCCCCTTATATTTCTTGACATTTGAACCTACACCTATCCCAAAAAGTGCATGTGATGGCTGTTTTAGTTTATTTGATCCCTTGCCTATTACTAATGCCCTAGATTTTGATAAAGAATAGGAAGGAGAGTCCATTGATGTTCTACAGAACATCAACAAGCTCCAGGGTGTGCAGAAGATGATAAAGAGGTTATAAGCTCAACTACTTCTTTTTATCAAGATGAAGATGAACAACCTTTTAGGGAAATGTAGAGTGAGTTTGACCCTAGCTTTCATGAAGATGTCACAGAGGTGGAAACATTTTAGTTTTTTGATGTTGGCATCCCATGTACCCAATTTGATAGTTTCTCAGTCCAAACTCTTCTTCATTTTGGTCTATCATGATCTTATATTTTCACCACCATATCTTTTTGGGTGGATTATGTGCACGATTAATGTGAGATTTTGAAATGGAGTGAGTTTTCTTAAAACTCCTTCATAGTTAGTTTAGGTTTAGGATTTAATAGATTAGTTAGTTAGTTTTAGTTAAGTATCATAGCATATTTATGCATTTTATATTTGCATACTTGTCAACATCAACAAATCCATGCACCATCTCTGTAGTGCACATGCTATTCTTCTAATCCTTCTCTCTTTACTTAGTTATTTCATTTGTCCATACTTAATTTTAAAACAAGAAGGACAATGTTTAATTTAAGTCTGGGATGCGTATTTAAATTTTGATGCATTCAAAGTTTTTCTTAGTTATTTTTGAGTTCTTTAGTTTGAAAAAATATTTGAAAATTTTCAAAAATTTTGAAAAATTTATGAAAATTCCATTATAAGGATGAGAATTTGGAATTTTCAAATATTCAACATATTTCTTTTGAACTTTACCTTATTAATATATTTTTGTACAATTAGTTTACTATTTTATCTTTCTTCTAAAGTATTCCATGAAAAGTTAAACTGGAAATATTCGTCACATAAAATAGCTATACTTATACTTTAGGTTGAAGAGATAATAAAACTTAGAAATCATGAGAAGATTTGCAGAGACTGATAGCCTATGTAAGTTTAGAGGCATTCTTTCTTTTTGAGGCATACACATACATACATACATACATACATACATACATACATACATACATACATACATACATACATACATACATACATACATACATACATACATACATACATATTCCAAGTTTTCTTTAAGGGACATAAATTCCTAGTTGGTCTCATAATTCTTCATCTTGGTCAATTGTTAAGAAAACATTTAAAAGACTACACCATATGCCTATTGAGTTTATGGTCATTTTAATTCATATGTAACTTAGGAAATGTTAGAAGCCATATTTGGTTAAGCCAGACTCTTTAGCTTTCCCTAAGTTATTAATTTTCCACTAGTTAACCCCTTTGACCCTTCTCCTTATGAACCCATTGACCAGTGCCCTTATTAACCCTTATAATATATCTATTACCTAGTTTGTTTTGGAAATATGTAGAACGTTGAAGAAGTATCTTGAGAAAAGTATGAGCGTAAAAAAAGACTGAAAAGGAAAAATTTGAAAGAAAGGCTACATCAAAAGTCAAAGAGGAAAATGAAGAAGATAGCCAATGGAAAAGGAAATGTTCACTCTTATGGGTAGAAAAGAAAGTTGTGAATACGCTGGTAGAAGACCTTTACTTATCTTTCAAAACAATATTTGTTTATCATTATACTCATTCTTTTGATAACCCTATCATAAGTGCATATTTTATCCTAATAGAAGTCCTTACTTGATTTTAGGAGAAGTATGCCTAGGATGTGGTTATATGAATAGGAAATGTGGTAGAGTGTAACATTCCTACTAGTTGATATCTTTCATGAGACCATTATCAATTATTTTATAAGTTATTGTTCTTTTGTATGAAATATGTGAGAATGTGGCCTTGCTAAACATAATTCTACTCTCATATTAAAGAGGGAATTAACCCTTTATGAGTGTTAAGTTATATCATATGAGATTTGAAGTCAAAACATACTTTTGGATGATAATTTAGTTTGTAATTTACTTGGATACCAATAATTATGTGTATTAGGTATATTCAGACACTCACATCTCAAAGTTTGATAATATAATGGAATATCTTTAGCATATGGGTAGGATTTTTGAACTTCTATCAATTTTTGTTAGCATGCTAAAGTTAGGAATTTAATGAATGCTGAATGAAAGAAAATTATCTCATATAAATGAAGAACTTTCATAAAAGTTTTGAAAAATGTTTATTGGTAACATTTCTAGAAACCCTTACGAGACTACAACTCATCTGCTAGGGATAACTTAAGGGGTTTAAAGGCTTTTTGTATATGATAAATGTAGACTGCAACACATGTGAAAGTGGTTCAAATTTTTTTAGATTTTGTATTTTGTAGTTTTAATCAAGGATTAGCAGCAATGATATGGAACTAAGCAAATATGCCAATAGTAACCACATACGGCACACATTAAAGCTTAATTACATTGATATCTTTATGTGTAAATTATCATTATACACTCCCACTAGCCTATATTCATTGGTGACATCAACATGGAGTGTATGGACCCACTTCACCTATGCTAGTCATATTTGTACATTTGCATACAATGGACCCCATTTTCATGAACTTTAAATCTCTAAAAAACCTTTTAAAAATATCTTACATTATATATATATTATGCACATAAAATCAATTGATAAAATAATAAAGATCACTAGGGCCTTTGGTTTACTAATTTTATTTACAATATGATCAATAATGAATATCTAATTCCATATAAGATAGTGGGTCCCATGTTGGACTTCCGATATACCTCATATGAGTTTATGAATGTCCCAGTTCACATAGAATCATCCCTCAATAGATTTTATCAAAAATACACCAAAGACACATGCTAGACCTTATTATGAATATAGATTCCACAAGTCCATGGATAATTATGGTTATGTATATCTAATAACAATTAGTATTCTTTATAGGTGTGGCCCCTACGTACAAAACACTTTCACATGTTATATGTATGTTTAAGGAGCATAGAGAGTAGTTGAGGATAGTGTTGAGCACCCTATAAGGTCACCAGCTATATGCCAATTCTCTAAGTGCAAGTTTTGGTTGGATGAGGTTCATTTCCTTGGCCACACATAATGTCCAAGTATGGAGTTGTTGTTGATCTTCTGAAGGTTGAAGCAATTTCTAAGTGAGAGAGACCTAAGATAGTGATTGAGATATGTAGTTTTTTGAGCTTGATAGTTTATTATCAATGATTTATCGAGGGATACTCCTGAATCACACAACCATTGACTTCTTTGACCATGAAGGTTCAAAAGTTTATCTAGATTGATATCTTGGAGAAGAGATTATAGGAGTTGAAGAGGAAGCTCACTTCTACCCATATCTTATCCTTATTAGACAGAAATAGAGGCTTTGTGGTATATGACAATGAGTCCATTAAGGGATTAGGGTGTGTCATTATGCACAATGGCAAGGTAATCACTTATGCCTCTAGACAATTGAAGAAGCATGAGAGGAATTACCCCACCCATGACTTAGAGCTTGCTGCACTTGTTTTTTCCTTGAAGATATGGAGGCACTACTAATATAGTGAGATATTGATGTATATACTAATTATAAGTGCCTTAAATGTCTCTTCTCTCAAAGTGAACTCAATGCAGGATAGAGGTGATGGAAAGAATATCTAAAGAACTTTGATTTCACCATCCAATACCAATCGAGCTAGGTTAATGTAGTTGTGATGCCCTAAGTAGGAAGTCAAGTGGCATGATTTCCATCATTGCCATTCACTCTCTTTTTCGAGACCAAGTCTTACAAGAATAGCAACTGTGTGAGGATACTCAAGCCTTGTGTGGAAATGATGGATTTGAGAAGAGGTCAAATAGTGGTGTAAGATTCTATGGGAGATTGGTAGTGATAGCAAGTGTAGGTTTGAGACAAGAGTTATTAAAGGAAGCACACAAATCTAAGTTTACCATTCATCCAAGGGATATGAAGATATTCCAAGACTAGAAGGGACATTTATGGTGGCAAGGTATGAAGAGGGACATACGTGAGTCTGATCCATGATGCATCACTTTTCGACAAGCAAAGGTGGAGCACTAGAGCTTCTTGAATGGAAATGGGACCACTTAACCATGGACTTCATAGTTGGGTTGCCTAGGACATCTAATGGGCATGCCACTATCTAAGTAATTGTAGATTGATTGACCAAGTTGCCTCATTTCCTATTTATTTAGTAGAGATAGTCATTAGAGAGTTTGGATAGATTATATGTTAAGGAGATGATGAGTTTGCATAGTGTGGCTCTTATAATCTTATCGGGTTGAGACATCAGGTTTAAATCTCATCTCTAATAAAGTGTACATGAAGGATTGGGCAACTTTACACAGTTTAGCACTGCATTCCATGCACAAATGAATGACTAATCTAAGAGGACCATTCAAGCACTGGAAGATTTATATAGAGATTGTGCACTTAATAGGAAGGGTTGTTAGGACAAGCATCTTCCCTTGGAGGAATTCACATACAATAATAGTTACCACTCAAGCATTGGAATGACACCTTATGAGGTGTTGTATGGCAGGTCATGTAGCATACCTACTACTAGCTGGAGTGATGTGGGAGAGAGATAGTTTGTTAATTCATAATTGATTAAGGAGTGTGCTTAAAAGGTTAGATAATTTAGAAGTGATTGTTGGCAGCTCATAGTAGGCAGAAGAGTTATGTTGACTTGAGAAGAAGGGATCTAGAGTTTGTGGTTAGTGATCATGTTTTTTGAAGGTTTCACTTATTAAGGAAGTGATTATATTTGGGTTGAAGGGAATGCTAAGCCTTAGATATGTGGGTCCATTCAAGATACTAAAGAGAGTTGGTCAAGTTGCTTATCGATTAGCACTACCCCCTCAACTATTAAAGGTTCTCAATGTCTTTCATGTATCCATGCTAAGGAAGTACGTGTTGGATCCCACATACATTCTTGATTAGGTGCTAGTCGAGCTACTGCCAAATCTCACATTCTCAGATCCATAAGTGCAGATGCTAGATAGGAAGGATAAGATCCTTGGAACCAAGACGACCCCCCTCATCAAGGTTCTATCATAGCATCACTCATTTGAAGGAGCCACTTGGGAGATGAGAGTGAGATGAGATAGAAGTTCCCTGAGTTGTTCTGATGTAATGTTGTAACACCCCTAATTTTTGGTAAAGAAATTAAATAAATATTAAAATTGAGAATTTCAATGAAAATCAGGCTTGAATATTAGGGTTATGAAATATGCACTTTTCATAGAAGTGAAATCAAAGTATAAGACCTGTATAATTGAAAACATATGCGACGAACGCTTCAAAATGACTATAAGCATGACAATTTCTGAATACGGATGAAAAATCTGTATTTTTCTTCATTTTAATGAATAAGAAGGAAAAATGGTAATTTAACAAATAACCAAGACTTGAGATATCAAAATCTGGAATTTACTCAGAAATACGAATCTAATGCCACTAAGTACGCTCAATTCTAAGCTTGGGAGAATAAAACAGATTTTTCTCCATAAAAGGGCAATTTGGTCCTTTTAGACATATGTGGGGCCCACAAGGGACCCACAAAGGGATCCAACGTCTAGAAAATAGCCCATCATTAGTCAAACCACTACCACCTACTAGTGGAGAAGGAGGTGGTAGTGGGAATCCAAAGACATTTAAATATTCAAAAGAAATCAATGTGATGATTTCAAGTAACCATGAATAATTTAAAATACCTCTATAAATAGCTCATAAAAATCCCAAAATTTTCCCTAATGATTCTCAGGAGGTTCTATAGAATGCTTTAAAATATCAACTCCAGAAACCTCCCCAAACTCCCCCAATTTCTTCTTCTTCTTCTCTTATTTTTTTTCCCTCAAGGCGTGTCCACAGATGCACCAGGCTCTCCAGACTGAGTGGAGCAGTTGGGTGTGTCGAAGGACGCGTCGTCCCCGATGGGACTAGGTTTCCGCCTGGAAATCCTATTTCAATTAGCCATCAATTTTTAACCATTTAAACTTCATCTCTACTATTGGATGGAGTCAGAAACATTTCCTATACAAAATACCTTTGATTTCATGATGATCCATTACCTGGATTTCCAGAAAATTCAAAACGAATTTTATCCCAATGCCGTTTACCTTCTTCGACAAGGTTTTTAAGATCATACGGCCAATCTGGCCTTCTAAAGGTGATCTTGTACTATTGGTAATCTCTGAAAATTGGTGATCTACTAAAGCCCCATGGTCCCCCACATTATCTAGGAACGACGACGGAGTAATTTCATCTGTATATGAATTTTCAGTAAAAGCTAGGGTTTCTTATTTCTCTGGCATTTTTCTCCTTCTTCGGTGAACTACTTTTCCCCAGACCAGCTCAGGTAGGCCACTATCACTCCCCTCTTTCATTTCCGATAGGTATGTTGGGTTTTCCAGCAAAGATGGGAGCTCCCCAGCCGTTGATCCATCGGAGACGATGGACTCGGCATTGAGGATTGAGATCCTATCCATCCACAGCTCAAATGTAATTTATGACCCATTGGATGGATTCCTAGGGTCCAAAAACCCCAGGATGTGAAATCTGGGCATCTGATGATAACGGAGGGAGGAGATCCAACCACAGGTGATTTGACGGCCCAGATCTAGACTGTCTCGCCTGTAGCCAGTCATGTAACGCCCGAGCAATTTATGCTAATTTGGACATTCTATAAGAAATGGATTGTGTTGAATGTTTTACCTTATTTAAAATAGTAAATAAAGGAATTTGTGAGGAAACTTGGTACCATTTAGATTCTACTCAAAAAATGGAATCCAATGCCTCAAAAATCACCAAAAACGAAGTTCGTATGAAGAAGTTACGGCCGTTTAAAGATAGGGGTATTTCTGGAATTTAAATAGAAAACGTTTAAAACGAAAAAGGAAAAAAAACGCAGGGGGCCATTTTGATAACGGCACCCCCTGTCGTCTTCCTCCTCAGATTTCTCAAGAAACCCTCAAATCCCAAATTTTCCAAAGAAGTCTGCCACTGCCATGGCAGCACTGCCATTGAGGGGCACTGCCTTCACCCCTCTATAAAAACCCCATCTCCCCCTCTTCAAAATCACGTTTTTTCCAGTCGTTTGAGACTGGGGTTTTCGGCAAGAACCGGAAACCAGTCTCTATGCAATCTTCGGCAACAGCCAGGCCCTAGTTGGGCCGGCCATCTCCCCATTCCCTCTCTTCTTTCGGGTCTTAGCAATGGGGATTTCCCCCCTTCTTCGAGTTTCCCAGCAACGTAAGTTTTAGACGGAAAGAGGGTGGAAGTTTCAGACGGAAAGAGGGTTCCACCACCGGGAAAAAGAGCGTCCCAGGCTGCCTAGGTAAGCCATTTCTCCTCCACTTTCTCTCTGTTTGCTTCCCCCAGGCTAGAACCATGCTGGATCTAGTCTTTTCCTGTCGTTTTCCAGCTGGGTTCCTGGCTAGAAAACACTCTAAGCCAGCTTGGGCCGGCCTTGCATGAACCAGGTGTCCCAAGGATGCCATGCACCACGTGCGCTTGGGACTGGGTCCCTGGGATGGGTTCCAGGTGTACGACAGTGCGTACACTGTCCCAGGTACGGCCTTCAGGTGCGCGCGCGAAATGGGGCACGGGTCTTAGCTCGACTAGGGTGCACGGGGTGCCCTGGGAGCTGAGACGTGCCATGCTACAAGGTGCGTCTCTGCGATGATGCGCGTCACTTAAGCATGCATGTGCGCGTGCAAAATGCGGTCCCTGGCACGGCCTTTGGGCGCACGCACGTAAGGTGGTCGCGGTTCAACCAGGATACACGGGTGTCCTGGGAACTAGGGCACGCGGACCTAATGAGACTTTAAAGTTAGGATTAGAGGATAAATTGCAGAGTCTAACTATTGGAAAGTAGATCCACACCATAGGATCTAGCCTGACGAATGAATTAGGCAAGGACCTTGGACCCAATAGGCAGAGCTAGCAATCTAATGTCTAAATGGATTGAAATTAAGGACTCCTTGTATCCATTCATACCCAGGGGTTTATAAATGAGACCCAGGGACGGGTTAAAGTGATAAAGGACGCGACTCCAGGAGACTTTGAGGTAGGTGCTCTATCGCTACTAGACTTTTTAAAAAGAGCCATGATTGTTTTGAGAATGCATGTTTTAAGTATATGACTTGTTTAGCATGACTTAATTCAGCGTACATATGATAAATGTTTTATGCATAGATATGTTTTGCAAATAATTGCATATACATTATGCATAGATATGTTTTGCAAACAATTGCATACATTGTATGATTTGTGAGCATTGAGTTTTTGAAAGATTGAATGTCCTTGAGGGTTGCCAAAAGACGCTGGAGTGCTCAAAAGACGCTGGGTAGGCAGTTGTGAGGGACCCAAAGAGGACAGGTTTTGAAAAAGAGGTTTTCGCTTGTCTGATTTGATATGATTTGGGTTGATAAGCTCGTGGGCACTATGCCGAGAGGTTTGGGTTGGCCTTCAGCCTCTACCACTATTAGGTGGATGGGTACCACGCCCAAAAAGGGCAACGTCCCTACGTCGACTGCATGTGGTATAGGGGGCTACCACTGGTGTCACAGCGCTGGGTCGATGTGTCATATGCCCTGTTGAGGCTATGACCGAGTGTCTTCAGGTACCCGAGGACCACATAGCGGCGAGGTCGTGGGCATAGTTGGACCCTATGGTTTTGTGGATTTACTTGCATTGCATATGGCATGACATGAGGTTGGTCGACCATACCATACAAGATATCCATGAGTTGGATTCAGTTGAGCATCTTATGCATATCATTATGTTTATGATATATGATACTTTCGACTTGGATTATGCTATTCTTTAAGTCGTCAGTATTTCAATTCGACAGTGGTTTTTAATATCAATATTGAACGTGATTGTTCGAACATGCATATGTTTTTAAGAGCATATGATTTTAAACATAGCATGCATTGCAAAACTAGTAGTGATAGAGTCCTACTAAGTATAGTATATACTCACCCTATCCTTAACATTTTTCAGGATAGTTCCACTTACAAATAGAAGACGCCTCAGGAGATTTAGTGCTACGAGCAAGTGAATAAACAAAGGAGACAACTATACATGTGAGTAAACTCTCTACCCTTTGGACATGTATTTGTATTAATTTACAGTTGGGCTGTGTGCTGTGACTAGAAAGACCTGGGGAAAAACATTTATGATTTCTGAAGTTTTTCAAAAACTACTTTGGTTGTTGTGAAAGCAAATGACACTTGGGGTTCTCAAAATGAGTTTAAAACAAAAGGTTTTCCACTACATTGCATGGTTTTTTATAAAATGGTTTTCAAATAGGGATGCATCCCGCCTTAGGAATTAGATATTGCATTTAAAAATGCATGAGAAAACCCGGGTGGTCACAGTTGGTATCAGAGCTAGGTTTTATCCTTTCACAGCCAGTCCAGCAGGTCCAAGGGTCATAGACAATCAAGAAGAAGTAGTATAAATTGAAGAAGTAGAGATGACTACTATTTGAGGATTACAATATTAATGCTCAAGGCATTTCACCATAAACCAATAGGTGAAAAAGGAGATGGGTCTAGCAAATACTTAGATATTGGATGGCTTAAATCTTATCAATAAGGATTGTTGTGCAGTGGTGCAAAGATGAAAACTCATATAAGGATCATATTATGATGAGAATAATGAATGAGGATGTTAGTGAACTTGTTAGTAGATAGTTCTGACCTGCAATAGAACTTAGATGGCTATCTTACCATCATAAAGAATATTAGAATATGAGTACACTATCACAAGGATATGATATGAGTATGATAGGGGATGTAAAAGACAGACTTTGAGAAGAATTTAGATGATAATCTAAGAGGGATGAGAATGCAAGATAATATTAGGAGATGACTGTGACTCGAACTAGGTCACAAAGGTATGGATCTTGAAGGACTTAGCTCAATTTTGGATATCTTAATTGGAGTCTTATGAAGAGTGAAGTGCTATTGACTAATAACTACTTGAGTATTATGGAGCAAATCAAGTGACAGATTATGTGAATAAGAGAAACATAACACGAATATGATAAGGAAATGAATTCGACCGAGTTATCAAAAGATTTTGACGATAATGCTAAGGATGATAATAGATTGATCCTGATATAGCATGATCAAAACGTCAATGTCATTATTAAGACATTGTATGAATTTTGTTGAGGCTACAGGCAACTGAGGATTTCAATGATCTTAAGACAGTTTAGAATTTTTGAGAAGCATTCAGTTTATCATATCTATTAAGTAAAGGAGTAGATGTAGTATCGATTATATGCAACAAAGCATATAGAGACATTGATCCAGGTAGACCAAATGAGGAGTTTGAAGAAAAGAAAGAAAGAGATAGAGATGTAACTACCAGTATTCAATGAATATTGAATATGAAAAGAAAAAGGTCATGACTTTATTAAGGAAAGAATAGATTCATAAAACTCTATCATCTTGAATCCCATAGGAAGGTAGATCAAACAAATGCAAAGGAATAATACTAGATGAGTTGGTGATCTTATTGTAAAAGAGTATAAAGGACAGAAAGCATATGGGGTTTAAGACTTTGAGTAAAGTATCGAATTTCAGGAGATTATGCGACAAGAAATTTTTGAAGAGGAATGGCGACCAACTAGAAATTAAATTCTACAAATGGTTTGATATCAATTAGATTCTTATCGGATTCATTAGCTTATGGGGAACACCAATGGATATAATCCATTAAAAGGAAAATTTGGTGATATCCCACCTTGCCAATAAAGTATATTCACAGTTAGATTTTTGTTCATATATATGAAGAAATTTATCCAAAATAGTAAAGATTGAAATCTTAATTATGACTTTAATTGACCACAAAATTTAGATCAGAAACTTTAATTGGATTCATAATTATGGTAATAATCCACTAAACATGTTAGATATTGTTTTTAATTAGTATTTACATGATCTATTTAGTCAAATTTGTGCCATTGATCTTGGATCATGGCCCATATGAACCTAAAATTAAAATATGAACCGTTGGATGTGTTTAGAAGGTCCCAAAACCTTAAAAAACATGTTCAAAATAGAAATTATGTGTCTCTATATCAGTCAAATGGAACAAAAACAGTAAAGGTGAAATCCATCCCTTAAAACGGCCTGAAATCTTAAAATCTCAAATCTGTGCCATTGATCTTAGATCATGACCCATATGAACCTAAAATTAAAATATGAACCATTGGATGTGTTTAGAAGGTCCCAAAACCTTAAAAAACATGTTCAAAATAGAAATTATGTGTCTCTATATTAGTCAAATGGAACAAAAACAGTAAAGGTGAAATCCATCCCTTAAAACGGGCTGAAATCTTAAAATCTCAATTCCAATCTCAATTGAGATCCAAATTGAGATCAAAAAGTTTGGATGGATTTCTTGTGATAATTTTAAAGTACCGAACCAATAAATTTTTTAATTTTAATTAATTAAAGTTTCTGTAATTAAGTGGATAAGTAACTAACATCCCTGATCTACAAGACCTAGGATGAGCAAACCACTAATACCTTGTTGGATGATTATTTTATAATTTATTAAATAAAATAAGTGGCTTAAATGGTATTGATTAGGCATATCATAAGAGATGTAGCCTTAAGAGTTACTAAAATCCCTAAAAATGAATTGTATCTCCTAGATCAAGATGATCCAGGATTATTGGACTGTATGGATGTATTTTTATGATGATATTGAGATAAGATCATGTGGATTTAATGAATGGATGATGAGGATTTGGGCTAGATCAAGATCTATGCCCTTAAATGGTATAAAGTAACTTAAGATCTTCTTGATTGGGTAGATCAAGGAAGATCAAATCAATGGATGAGATAAATAAATGATTTAATAATAAAATTACATCAATATAAAATGTTGGATCTAAAATAAAATGAAGGATCAAGATCTAAACCCTAAAGAGGTGAAAAATGACTATGGATCAATTATGACCCTTGGATCATGATAACATGTTAGATTTCTATTTGAATTATTGAACATTATGATAATTGTATTTCATTGCTTAGTTGAGTTAATTATAGAATTTTTTATTTAATTGTTTATTTATGCTTTAAATTTATGCGTAAGTAATGAAAATTTCATGAAAATTGAATTAAATGAAATTAGAATGGAAGGACATGGACATGGATATATGACATGGACTTAATGTTAGTAAGGACCATAGTTAGTAGGATAATATAAGGAATATAAATTCCTTGGTCCAACTTAGGAGAATAATAAATTTCCATGAATGACATTTTAGTTCATGGATTTAATTCAAATGAATTAGAAAGATTACTTAGGGGTAAATGCTCATAGGAACCTTATGAAAGGTTGAGTTAGGGTCAAGCTAGTGAATGATGGACATAGTGGTTAAGGAGGTTATCTAATAGAGCCATGCTCTCCCCCCACCTTCTATTGATGTTTGTGAGGTTTAAACGCCTCCTTACATGAGGATTGAAGTAACCACTTTGTGTTCAACCATTTAACTAGTAAGCCTTAGCCAATTTGACATAAGAGGAGCTTATAGACTTAGGACGAAATAAGCTACCCTCAACCAATAAAACATTAATTGGTTGAGTAATAATAATAAGAGCATAAAATATAGTAAATCATCTAACCCTAATAAAAATGGTAACCAAGATAAGGATGATCAAACAAGATCCATAGGATCTTGAATGACCAAAAACAATAAGAATACTAATGCAGTATTGTATTACATATGTATGTATGTATGTATGTATGTATGTATGTATGTATGTATGTATGTATGTATGTATGTATGTATGTATGTATGTATGTATGGGTATGTTGAAGAACATAGATAGAGAATCCAAACCCTTGATCAAACATGATTCAAGGAAAGAGTAGGGTATCTCTTATAGGAACACATACTTGAATAGAGAAATAACCTTATATGTATGGTTTGACAGATGGATGAATCCAGACCATGATGGACATTGTGGAAGAATACACTTGGGAAGTATGAATCAAGATACTACTTTAAGGCAGGCGGATATACAAAGATATATTAGAGATCCATGTGTATACATACATGATTATCTGTCTAGAATTATAGACCTTCATTGTATAAGTATGCTTAGTACCTTAGCATAGTCATGATCCAAACCACATGATCCAACTAAGTGATCCAAAACATATGATCCAACTAAATGATCCAAACCACATGATCCAACTAAGTGATCCAAAACGTATGATCCAACTAAGTGATCCAAAACATGTGATCCCATTTAAGGGATCCAAAACACATGATCCAACTAAGTGATCCAAACCACATGATCCAACTAAGTGATCCAAAACATATGATCCAACTGAGTGATCCAAAACATATGATCCAACTGAGTGATCCAAAACATATTATCCAACTAAGTAATCCAAAACATGTGATCCAATTAAGGGATCCAAAACATATGATCCAACTAAGTGATCTAAACCAAATGATCAAACAAAGTGATCCAAAACATGGGATCTAACCAAATGATCAAACAAAGTGATCCAAGACATGGGATTTAACCAAATGATCAAACAAAGTGATCTAACCTCATAATCTAATCTACTTGATCTAATCTAATGATCAAGTCTAATGAGGTGAAACTAATGAGATATGGAGACTAAGAAAACCATAAGAATAGGGTATGTACAATATTCTAGCCTTAGTTAAATAGACATATCGTCTGAGTACAATGTATTTTACATGCAAGTATGGAGGCTTGTGATTTTGTTTTACATAGAGATAGAGATTGGGGATGCTATGCTAGGGAAGTTATGAGGGTTTGGTCACCCGCTTCCTGAAACTTATATGATGGATACCATGCCCAAAGAGAGGCTAAATGTCGGGTGGGGCAATAATGGGAAGGCCCCACTGTGACAGCCATGGTGCACCCCATGAGGACATGGATTGATTATTCCACAGTTGGTATCAGTGGAGGATTATATAGTTATCCGGGCGCGCTATATGGATTGAGACTGTAAGCATAGTAGTCCTAATGTATTTTGCATTATGATGCATATATGATAGGCATAGTATGATGCCATGGCATGATGATATGCTATTACATGAGTTCCTAGAATGAAACCCCCATATGAGAATTGGCTAGGTATTACTCTCCTAAGTTGGAGTATAGCTAGGGGAAGGAACAAGTTTTGAGCAATCTTCACTATATTAACTAATTTGTCATGTACTACATAAATAATGTATATACTCTATGTGGAGAATACTCATGAGTGGATAACTATGATGAAATAAGGACTGAGGTATGTAGTCTTATGTTAATGAAGTAGTATGTTTTTGTATTCCCCTATCAAGCATAGCTTGCTGAGGTATTGTACATGTTTCCATGTTTACAATACCTCAGATACAGAGAAGGAGGGTTAGAAGCTCAAGACTTTAGAAGACTTAAGAAGATGTTGAGGAATAATCAATCAAGATACATCCTCTTGAAGACATGTATTTGAATTGAGGGAATTGTATTGTATTGAGAGTTTTTAATGTATTGTGAGATTTGCAAATTTTGGATTATGTAATTTGGACAGGTATTGTATTGGTACCAGGCTGTACTATGAACCACTGGATGGATTCTGGAAGTTTAATAAAATCATATTCCTTCAATGGAATTTTATTTTGTACACAAATTGTACTTATGTTATGTATGAAGTGGTGACTTGGGTTTTCAAAATAGGTTTTAAAAGAAAAGAATTTTCGCTGATTTGTTTTTTGAAATTTTTTTATTAAGGGGACGCCCTTGCCTTTGAAAAATGCATTATAAAATGTGTTTAAAAACCCGGGTCATCACAAATGTAATGATGAATTTTAGGGACAACATTTCCATAATTCAAGTTATTATTTAAAAAAGAGGTAATTTTCTTCTTCTTTTATTAACATGACCATTATAACATAATGACAAGTATCTTCATGCATCTTAATGAAATGAATTGAAAGAGAACAATGTGAGATTGGAAGGAAGACTAGAGTTAAATAAAATAACCTAGAAGACTTAATATTGTTAGAGTTGTAAGTGTATTTAAATGGAGTAAATAGATTAATGGGTATTTAAGGAAATGAATTAAAGAAACCCAAGAGTGGGAGTACGTGGTTGCATAGGTTAAAGTAGCTAATGTAGAATGGGAAATATAAACTCTTGAGTATGTATAAAAACAGACTTAAGTGAAAACTTTAACTAACATGAGTGTAACACTTATAAGGATTTAAGTAGTTTAATAAGCAAGGCCCACTAGTAAGGAAAAGAACTAATAAGTCATGGGAAGATGGCAAGATAAGAGAGTGGTGTACCCATGCAATGCAAGGCCCATAAGCCCAAAACATGAATAACATATCTAGGGTCAGGTGGCCTCATGCAAGGAGGAAATCACCATCATTAAGCTAGCCCAACATGTGAAATGCAAAGTGACACATGGGTCCTTTATGCATGAAACCATATGAAGAAAAATGCCATCATCTCCTCCCTTCTCATGCCTTACACAGTCTACTAAATAATGGCAAAGAGAGCTAAGAAAAAAACTAGAGAAAATATGAGAAGGAATCTAAAAAATAATCCAAAGATAATATGATGAAAGATTGGGAGAAAGCAAGGTGAAATAGCAACCCATTGAAGGGTGCTTGAGGAAGGAGAAGGGCATGCAGCTAGGAATGGAAACTCAACCAATTGGATGCCAACTTCACCTCTATAAATCAACAAGTTTGGGAGCTCATTCTTAGGTAGGGGGCATAGGAAAGTTGCTAATATGATCCACATTGACATTTTCCCAAATACCAATAGCTAAGTAGGAGTTTTCAAAAGAATTTTGTAATGCTACACATGATACATGCCCTTGGTGTATTGGGTTAGTTTGGAGCTTCAATCTTTGTGATCTTTGCTTCAAATTGATATGCATGATAGACCATGCTATAAGATGGTGAATGTGGTATTATTATCCAAAAATTGCATGGAATTTAGGATGGGATCATGCTTGCAAGTGGGTGGGCTTTTAGGAAATAATTCTTTAACTTGTAAACTAGTTGGAAGTAGTGATTTTCCATCTATGAATGTGACTTGTTATCACCAGAATTTTGATGGTATTTTTACATGATTTGTGAGGCAAAACATTTATCTATGTCAATACTATGTCTGGTTGAATTTTGGTCATAAATAAAGCACATAAAAAGCCTTGTCTATGATCTCTAGATTCCTTGTCTTGCTTTCTTTTTCTAAAGCTTCTAGTCTATAGGCATTCTAGTAGGAAGGCCAACCTTTTAATGGACTTTTTCTCAAGGGAGTGCCATTTGTTTTTTGCAGTTTTTTTTGCAAAAAATTGAGACCAATTGCTCCCTACATTTTGATTTGAAAATAAGCCAAATATGTTGTGAATTCTTGGAAGTAGCATGATCAGAGACTAATTCACATGATTATGCATGAAATCTCCATTGTTTGCAATTGATCTTATGATTTAAGTGTTTAACTCATTGGGAAAGTGCATTATTCCTTACACAAAATCTGTAGGATTGTGCCTTTTTCTTAAGGTTAAATGGGAATAAATCTAGGGATTTTTCCCCTAACAATTTGATAATGGTTAGTCCCAAATGCTACATTGATCCTACTAATCTTACATAGAAACCCAAAGGCATAGTTTGGATGCTTGGTTCTAGCTTCATATGATTGTTATGATTGTATACAAACTTATGGTATAAACAAATGAATGTAGCTACTATCTTATGACCAATGGCATATTATTTGAGAAATAATTGGATGACTAAACTTGAAATTAAAATTTCAAAATTTTCCTAACTTGTAGCACCGTGAAAGAAGGATGGTGAGCTAACCAATTTTGGTAGAAAAACTGCACTATATTGGGTAGATGTTTCGAAACACGTAACACATGAATGAACCCCTAGACGTTCTACTGACACAAGACATTTTGCAAACCTAATATCTACAACATTCAATGAGTCTATTTGGCAAGGAATACTAGTGGTGACATGTGTAACAAGACAAGGAATTGTAATATAGATCCTAATTTTTTGAACCATTGGAAATTTTAGGTAACTTTCTACATATATCATACTTTAAACTACTATTCTAGGATGGGTTTGGTGAATGATTTAGGGAAAAATAAAACTTACTAAGGAAGAATATTATACTTGTAGCCATGATTGAGAGTAGACTAAGGCTTTCCTAACCAAGAGATAGAGAAAATATACACCTTATCGGTATCTTTAACTATGGAGGATTAGCATTGTTTCTTTGCTATGACTTGTGAGTATGGAGCTACTATGATTGGTCAATATTCTTTATCGTAGTGCATGATTCAAGTGAATACTCTCATGCATATAATTTTTTGCAAGGGTTCAGGGAAAGAAGAAAGCTGAATGTGGAGACTTCCTATTGCAAATGGGCACGAATGTTAGTGTGGTAGCAAAGATGTTGGGATCTTACAATTTAGTTTTAGATGATGAAGGGATTTTAGTTTTAAAATATTTTGATTTATTTCTAAGAGGCAGAGAAACTTAATCATTATGTCTTCTTTGCTTGATGATATCTATTCTTTTAATTTTGATGATAGAGTAACAATTTAATTTGTTAGTAAAGTGTTTACTACTAGAATGCTTGTGAACAATGTTTACATTTTTACATTTTTCTAATTATAAGATCCCTAAATGGAAGAGCCCATTAGCATTTCATCTCTTAAAAGAGTGACAAATCGAATATGTTTGTGGTAATTAAGAGTGGGCCATTGAGTTTACTAAAGGTAGAACCCTTACCCACTTTTGAGTCTTACCTACAAGGAAAAATAACCAAATTTCCCTTTGAGGGAAAAGTCTAAGGAGCCACAAAATTGTTAGATCTAGTACATATTGATGTAAGTGAGCCCTTTACTCAGCCACCGAGTGGAGGATTTGTCTATTTCATTACTTCTAGCAATCATTTTAGTAATTGAATATGTTTACGTAATGAAACATAAGTCAAAATCCTTTGAAAGGTCCAAGTAGTGCAAGAATGAAGTAGTAAATGAAACTGGCAGGAGAGTAAAGGTTCTTTAATATGATAAAGCCAGAGAATTCTCTTAGATAAATTTAGAGAATATCTAAAGAAAAATGGAATTGTTTCTCAGTGGTACCCTCCCACAATACAATAATTGAATTGTGTCTTTGAAATAAGATATTGAATATTATTAGACATGCTTAGATCCATGATGAACTTCACTAACTTACTGCTATTCCTATGGGGATATGCTTTAGAAATTTCTATGTATTCAATTAATAATGTTCCTTCAAAGTCTATTCCAAAGGTGCCATATGAGATATGGACACAAAGGAAGAAACTAAACTTGAATCACTTAAATGTGTTTAGTTGTCCAGCACATATGAAAAGACTCCAAACTAAAAAATTAGACTCTAAGATTGATAAGTCTTACTTTGTAGGCTATTCTTGTTCTACTTACCAAGTGAGCAAAAGTGTTTGTATGAAAAAATATAGTTTTTCTTAAAGATGATTTCATCTTTAATGATGGTAATAGAAAAAAGATTGATTTAAAAGTGCAACGTATTGAACAAGTACAAATAAAGATGGGTTAAACTCATAATGTGCCAGAAGAGTCTGACAATGATCCTAACACTTTCAAGGAAGCAATGTCACACATTGGTCCTCAAAAGAGGCTAGAAGCTATAATGAATAGGAATGTTTGATTATGAGGAGACCTCAAAATTGCTATAATAGTCTATAAAAATTTATTGCCTATGGTAGCGCACTATTGTTGTGAGATATGGAAGATAAGCATTAAAGTAACCCTCTTGAATGGCCATTTAGAGGAGGATATTTATATTCTCTAGCTTCAAAGTTCAGAATTTTAGTGATCCAGCATCAAGAAGTTAGAATAAGTGGTTTGATCAAATAGTTTACGAGCTTGGCTTCTTGAAAAACTTTAAACTAGATCTTGTAATGGGAATGCTATTTTTTTTTCTATTTTATTTGTGGATGATATCCTACTCATTGTAAATGATGAAGGCATGTTGTCATTGACTAAGACATGTTTTTGTAATTGCAATTAATGATTTAGGAAAATCTTCCTATATCTTGACATTACATTATTTATAGAACTTAAGAATAGGAAGCTAAATCTATCAAGGTCCACTTACTTGGACAAGAATCTTTCCAAGTATCATCTCTTTAGAGAAATTTGATAAAATTGTAACAATACATAGAATACTAGCATGGTCCTATGTAAGAATGTCATGCACAAATCAAGAAATAATACAAAAAAAGAAGAAGAAGAAAAGATTCCTTCCAAGTATCACATGGATATTTTAAGAAGGGAATTGCTCTATTTAGGCAAGAGTTGAATCTATCAAAGTCAATGTCTCCTATGAATATATAAGATAAGGAACACTCCATATGCATTAGTTGTGGGAATACTCATGTTGTGGCACTTTTGGGTCACCCACAAATTTCTAAAAGGAGGGGGCATAGAATATTATCTAACCCTATGTTGAAAATTAATATTGTGGGTTGCCACCTAAGTAGATTAATAGAGTGGAGTTGCCACCTAAGATACATGCAGATTTAGGTCCCTAATGATGCAAAGAGGTCAAATAAACCAAAGATCTAGAGTTTGGACATTTCCAAGGTCTGAAAAGGACAAGAATGCAAGCAAGCTTGGCCCCTTTGAGTTTCTAGGTTCAGGACACTAGCTAGTTTGGTTTATCCTTTACTTAATTTAGAATTTTGTGGAAATCACAAATTTGATCATGAAAGAAAGAAAACAGGTCATATTTAAGTCACACATAAAAGCACTTAAGCTATAATGGAGGCAAACATCAGAAATTAAAAACATGGAATGAACTACATGGATGAAACTAGGAACTTGAAATGTCATGAAGTAGAACTAGAAACATGGTCCAAAGCTACTAAAATTAGCATAAAGTAGACATGAATCATGGCATAGACTAGAACTTGCAATATGGTATTCATCTGAAACTTGGAAATATCTTTGCAAATATTTAAAAACTAGAAATATGCTAAATATGAATCAAACATGAGGAATGACATGAAACTAGGAATTAAGGCTACAAGTCACGAAACATATTATGGGTAACACAAACTATGAATTTTAGAAACATGACCTTAAAAAAACTAGAAATATTTTCTTTTTCTTAGGGAAAAGTATATGGAACCACCCTTTACTACCAGGTTTTTTCAGAATGGTATCCTTACCATGGAAACATAGATGCATAACACTTGCTACAAAATTTTCCTCATACACAACCCTTCTGTCGTGATTCTAGAATGAAAAACATAATTGTGTTTCAAGGGCCACTAGATAATATTTTATGAAAACTTATTTTTCATTAGTAGTTTTTGAATAAAAATAAAAATTTTAAAAATTCAAATATGAGAAAACAAAGAATGTGCACTCTTGTTGGGGGGCTTTCCATGAGGTTCTTGTTGTGTTTTATTGGGAATATGAATAATTTTTCCTTGAAATAAAAAAAATTGACCCTATTTCTCCATTTCCATAGCCATTTCTTACTTTACCTCCTCCAACTCCCTCTATTTTATCATCTATTTTTTCAAATAACTAGAACAAAATCAGCCTAATTATTTTTCTAATCATTATAATTCTAGCAATTGTCTTTTTTCATCTCTCGTTTGATCTTTGGATTTTCCTAGGACCATCAAACAAGATCCATATGATTTAGACAATATCAGTTTTACAAGCACAGTTACAACAGCTATTGCATCTTCATGATTCAAGGTTAGATCAGTGTTTCATAAACACTCTTCCTTTTTTTCTTTAGAAGGCCATTTTGGGACTAAAAACCCATTTCATTGATCCATTCTAGTAGCTCCATTAATATTGATGCAAGGATGCATTTTACTTTGTTATTTGAGTATATTATGGATGATTCATCTTTATTATAAGTATCCATTCAATCATAATAGAGTAGTAGAAAGACTTCTCTGTCGTTAACACTAGATCATAGACTTATAATATCTGAATGTGATTGCAACTCTAGTATGCATGGGTTTAGGGGTTTGAGGTGATAAGAAGTATAAAAAATCATGGAGATAGTCTCATTGATTCTATAGCTACAAATAATATTAGATATTCTAGACTTTGGCACAAAATTGGAGCCAAGGTAGTCCAATTAGCTGATTGACAATTTAGAGTGTTCTCTATTGGGATGAGATCTTACAATCAATGGTGAGGATTTGTTGAAGTTGAACCTAGCTGTTGGAAGATTACTCTTGCAATGGTTGATAGTTTAGACTATCAGCATACATTCTCCTCATAATTTACCCCATTTATGCCCTTGTATGATTCTCTTTCTTCTCCACTCTTCTGCCTTGAAACTAGAACCCTCACTTCTTTATTCTTTCATCTTCTACCCAAAGTAGAACCTTTGATCCCATTTAACTTCCTGCAAAACTCTGCCTTTCATCGCATTCTCTCTCTCTCTCTCTCTCTCTCTCTCTCTCTCTCTCTCTCTCTCTCTCTCTCTCTCTCTCTCTCTCTCTCTCTCTCTCTCTCTCTCTCTCTCTCTCTCTCTCTCTCTCTCTCTTTTAAAAAATACTAAGGAAAAATAAATATTATCTGCTAGGCTTGGAAACACAATTTCATTAGTCATTCTAATAGAAGTGATAGAATTGTGCACCCGAGGAATCTGATCATCTAGGTGGATGTGTCTGATGTTTCCATAGTAAAGGGTACGACCATGATAAAAGCTAGTAGTAGAGGGTGGGTTTGTACATTTTCCCCTTCTTATGAAAACTAGGAAATGTGATTGGAACTAATTTTTTTAAACATGAATTGGGACTAAAAAAATTTGGCTATAAAAAAGGATGTTTACATCACTACTTGACATTGGAAATTCCATGAAAACTAAGGGATGGTTATTGAAACTAGAAAAGTGAAGTTCTTTCTTTTTCAAAAACATCATATTAAATATATAGTAAAGAAAATTAATAAGTTAAGAAGGAGAACTACATCATGGTAGAAATGAACTAAAATTCATTATGCTAAGGAAATATTCCTAACTAGAAATTTTTTTCTTTTGAGATCATGCAAAGAAGTGAAAGGCACTAGAAAAAAGCATGGACAAGTAACACCCCATAATAGAAATCAAAGATAACAAAATCTTAAAAGGAACTAGGAACAAACTTTTTATCGACTAGGACACTTAGGAAAAGGTGAGAGGAAGGTACAAAGATTGAAGAAAATCTTCCTCGTAGAGAATACAACTTCAATCATAAGATTTCATGGGTGGCATTCTAGAAATTATTCTCTAGCCACCATGTTTGATGAGAGACCATATTTTCTTCGCTAATCCCTGACATAAAACTTGGAAATCATCAAATAAATTTTTTTATTTTGGGAATGATTCATGACATACATCATGCTAGGATCACTTTCCCTTGGAACTTATGAATTTAGTATATCCATTTTAGGGAAAATTTATGGAAAGCAATTCTCCCTTTTTAGAGATCTACCATCATGGAGAATATTAAACTAGTAAATGAAAGAGACTCATGGGTCACCCTACATAGCACTCAGTAAGAGAATATTACCTTCATCCTTGGATGACAAGTGTCATTGAAACAAGCTTACAAAGAGGTCTAAGAACCTTCTCCATAGGATACAAGGAGCCCCATCCTTGAACCCATCTCTCTCCTTTTTAGGATAAAAGTCACCGAAGCTTAGGATGAGGATCCCATTGGCTAAATTCATGATATCCCCCAACATCTTATTCCATGTAGGAAATTTGACACCTTCACTAGAGGCCTAGAGGGAGATAACAAGCATGATTTCTTTCACATTGTGATTTCTTCCAAAGAAGAAAGGGTGAAGGGAACAATAAAATAGAAAGTAGAAATTAGTGAAATTAGTGAGATAAAGTTTAAGGAAAACCTTCTTCTCCTTTTTCCACAATGAAAATGTTCCCATGACATAGAACATAGGTTCAATTGGCCAACATGCTTAAAAAATCCTAACATCTCTTTTCATGCAAGCAATGGGCATCTTCCCTAGAAGCCTAGAGGGAAAAGAGAAGTGGCATGTCCTATTCAAGGAGATTTCAACCTAGGGAATGAGAGAGGAAGGAGGTTTCAAGAAGAGATATGAGAAGAGTGTATGTTAGGAATGCAAATACAAGAAATGAAAATATAAGAGCTAGAAAAGAAAAGAAGCTCAACCTAATATATTCGATTCCTTAAAGTAGCAAAGACCCATAAGGAACTCTCAAGATATGGGAAAACTTATCAAAATCTTATGATGAACTTATCTTTAAAGAGGAAATGAGCCCCCTATTTATACAGGGAGTGCATGGCATGACTGTAATTAGATTGTAAAGCAAGTTACTAAGGTGAAAAGATATTAAAAAATTGAGCTCTAGCACTAGTATACATGATCGTGTATATAGAACCCTTTGTTATACACGACTATGTATAAATGATGGCCTACAATACACTATAGTGCGTTTCAAGTGCCCCAAGATAGTAGATCATGTAAATAGGAGCTAGGACACATTTTTTGACGCCTTTGAATGTATTTTGAATGCAATTTAGATGTAATTTGAGTTTCTCTTTTTGGAATTCAAGTGGAATGCTATTTTAAAATTGAGTTTGGGATTTTAACCAAATTGAGAGAAATTCTTTTTAAAGTTTAGACACCTAAATATCATTTTGAAGACTTAGTACATTTTAGTATACTTTGAACTTAGAAAAAAAAAAAATGGTTGTTACAAATTTTAAAATATGGCACTTGAAAATTTAGACACCTAAGTAATTTTGGAAATATTGGGAAATAATTTGGTTATTTTTTGAAATGTTTAGAAATTTTTTTAAAAGACTAAAAAATTCTTAAAATTTTTAGAAAACTGGGATACTTTGGAAACTAAAAATGGCCTTTAGAAAACAACTTTTAAAATCATTGGAAGTGTGGATAAATATGAAATTGAGATGAGATTTACAAATTTTCTTGAGGACTAAAGGTGGGTCATCAAGGATCATCAACTAGTATAAATTTTATTGTCTGTAGTTGCTATTCATTCAAAAGGAGATTATGAAGGTAGTTAAAGGTCAAGGAATATATAGAACATAATTTTGTTGCCCAAGTGATTTTCAAGGGTCTACAGATGCCCCTCTTTGATGGAGATCATAAGGTGATAAAAAATTAAAGTGGAACAACCTAGAAAATGACATTCAATTACCCTCATATGCAAAAAGGTTTGAACTTGGATTTGGATTTGAATATGAAAGCATCATTTTAAATCCTATATTTTGACCAATGTCAAAATTCCTTAGAAAGGAAAAAGGTTTTCCATGTTTATAAACCTTATTAAGATTTCAAAAGGACTATTGATGGGTATATATATATATATATATATATATATTACATCTAATACCTCTTTATTTGGAATTTTTTAACCTTAAAAATATCTTAAATTTCACTGATTAGGGTTTATTCCACATTTTGTAGGATTAGGGTATAATTGAGAGAAACATGCAAATTTGCCATTCGAAAACCTAAAAGATGAAAAGTCCACAGTTCAAGCCACATGATGATCCTGCCTAACAAAATAATAAACATTGAAAGTTTAGAATGCAAAATTGGTGTTTTTATCATTTTTAGCACAATTAGAAAACCTTGGAAGCATCGCTGAACCTTTTTCATGTAAAAGAGGCTGTCATTGTCAAAAGGTAGGGTCGTAGATCTTCCATGCATGCATGCATGCATGCAATCCACCACCTTTTGGAAAGCTTCTAAGTGAAGCTTGAGAGCTACACATGTCTTAGGATGCACACATGTGAAGCACACCAAAGTTGGGGCCCATAAGAGACCATTATCCTTTGCTTTCTCTCTCTTTACTTCAAAATGGGGACAACCTTAGGGCATCACATGAATTCCTATGAAAAGCTAACATCATTCCACTCATCTCACATGATTTCCTTAAGAAAATAAAAGGAAATTAAGAAGGAAAAAAATTGTGGAGAGAGAGAGAGAGAGAGAGAGAGAGAGAGAGAGAGAGAGAGAGAGAGAGAGAGAGAGAGAGAGAGAGAGAGAGAGAGAGAGAGAGAGAGAGAGAGAGAGAGAGAGAGAGAGAAATCAATGGCTAGTTTTCATCCAAAATTTTAAAGAAAGAGTGCCTAAGATCAATATAGGTTGAGCCCACAAGACTCTATGATTAATGGAGTTAATTAAAACTAAGGCTATGTTACTTTAACCTATCCAAGAAAAGAAACTTAACGAAACTTTAAGGGGAAGAAAAGTAAAGAATCTAATTTAAGTAATTAACAATAAAAGGAAAGTAAGAATCTCAGACATAAATAAGAAAAGAAACATAAAGGAAATTCGCAAGGAACTAAAGCTAGAAGTAATTAACTAGAAAGCAAGGAAATAAGCACTAAGTAAAGAAACTACTAAGGAATAAAAGAAACTTCTTATTAATTGACTTGATTATAAGGATTGTTATATAAGCAAAGTAAAGGAAAGCAAGTAAAGAAAGCAAATATAACTTCTTCTTCTCGGGCTTGAATTCCACTATAGGGTTACATTGTTGTGTCACTCAACATGAACTTGAAGGCTTCTCTTCGACCTATAATACACTAACTTACCACCAAGCTATTCTCATCACATTATCTCAATATGCCACAACTAAAGAAGTAAAAGAAGGTATGGAATGGAACTGTAGAATAATTTGTGCATATCCTTGCTAAGAACTCTTACAAAAGAGGGTAGCTCTTATGGAGAGAGACAAGGAGGAGATTACAGGTCAATCATCCTTAAGTTAGGGGCAGCCATAGTGAAGGCTTCCTATCTTAAGCATGAGATGGAATTAAAAAAAAATAAACATGATGAAAGTGGACCTAGTCGTAGGACTTGCCAAATTCCTGCCTTAGGAGATGAAGAGATAGGTACTTATTCATGGAAGCAGTTTTATCCTTCAACATGAAGCCCTTAGCTAGAAATTGAAGTGAATTTATGAAAAGATTTTTTCATTTTTTCAGCACCCTAATCTAGGTTGAGAAAGATTCCTTGCTACCATAGAATGGTATAAGGCTTCTTTCCTTCTCCTTTAATTTTGAATCCCATAAGAAAATAAACAAAAAGAAAGGAAGAATTAAGCATGTGTGTGAAAGAGTGGAGCATGTGTGCATGTAAAAGAGAAGGGTGGAGAAAGTGGTGAGTGTGTGTAAAAGAGGAGGGTTAGAGAAGGTCGTGAGTGTGTGTGATGATGGTTCATAGAATGGTGGATATGGAGGATGAGTTGTGTGTGAAACTTAAGGTGGTGATGGGTAAGAGATGGATGCATGGCAGAGAGAAGAGTGGAAGGTGTGTATCAAGAAAAGGAGGGAGGGTGGGTTTTGCATGGAATTGAAAGGTATGAGTGGGTTTGCCTTTGATGCTAGATGAGGGAGATAGTGGGATAAGTGGGGATTGCATGCTATGCTTATCAGGCGATGCATATAAGAAAAAGAGTGTGAGGAAGGTGGTGTTAGTCTTGTGCATGCTTTTATGAAGCACATAAGGACATGTGAAACTAATGGATGTATGCAATGGTTAATCCTAAAATATGGAATGCAATGTAGATGCTTGTAAAGGAAATCATGAAAATTATATGTAGATTAAGATAATTCCTAGGATGCATGCTTATGCTTCATGCTTACAAAACTAGAACAATGAAAGAGAAAATCAAGGACTATGTTTAACTAGATGGTGCATACAACCTAAACATGAGTGATGCATGCAAACATGAAAAGCATGAATGGGTGATGTGTGGAGAATAGGTGTAAGTATGGAGAGGGAAGAAGAGAGAGGAAAAGAAAAGTGAAGAAGAAAAAAAAATGATGGGAATTAGGTTGGGTCGAGAACCCTTACCTTTGATCCTTGAGTTTGGAAGTTTTGGCTATGGGAGCTTGGGTAAGGGTGATCTTCCTCTCTCCTTTTCTCCTTGTTTTGGATCCTGAACTCTAGGAAAATTTATAACATAGGTTTTTTAACTCTTTTACCTCATGTTTACAAATTTTTAGGAGTGGAAGTCCTAAAGATGGACGGCTAGGATCTATAGGGATAAAGGAAGACAGGTTGAGATGTTATCGATGATGAGAAGGGAAGGAGAGAGGGAGAGGCATGGAATTGAGTGTGGGAGTGGTATTTGATTAGAATTTTCAACAAGGGCTAAGTGGTTCGGATTTTTAACTTTTCAATGCTTCATTCTTGGCCCTTAGATCATCATCATCCTATCTTGAATGGTTGAGATTTGTTTGGAGTAATCTTATCCAAATATGTTTTCTTTTAAAGCTTCATTCCTCTTCGCCATTGGATTGGACTGCTGTGGAGTGAATAGCCTAGGTTCCTTAGATATTTCCTTATCCACTTTAGGTTTCGCATGTTTTTCTTCCAGCCAATAGCCTTCCACATAGGTGGGATGTCTTTTTCCTAATTTTTAAGGATCTCTTTTCCTTGAAATTAGTTATCTTAATGGAAAAATTTCTAGCAATAGTCTTTCATTTTGGTCTTTTTTGCAATCTAGCTTTGTATTGGTCCATCCTTAATTGAATATGTCTTCATTGGCTACTAAGGATATGCATCTACAAGGGTAGATCTTGACCTTTAAATGTTTGAAAAGTAAGACAGTTTTCAATTGTAGATTTTTCATAAACTCTCTTTCTCTCTATTCTTCTCCTTAATTTTTCTCATCCAATCTCCTTTATTTGTTCATGTTTTTTCACATGAAATTGACTAGGAATCACCACCTTTACATGAAATTTCATGCTCCCCCTTAGGTGGTCCATTCCTTTGGTTGAGTAGGAGAGAGAAAGTAAGGAAAAAGTATTTTGTGGGGTGTGGTCTTTTGACTTGTTTTATTTAAGAAGCTTCCATTGTATATGATCTTATTGCATATAATTTAGGCTTCCTTTAGAAGCTTTCTAAGTTGTCAATATGCATGAATGCTTGCACGGGAAGTTCTGTCACCTTACTTTTGATATTGAAACCCTATTTTAAACTGATAAGGCTTTATGTTTCATTTAGGGTTTCTAACTACTTAGACTTTGATTTTGACATCCAATTGTCATGATAAACTCCTAAACTTTATGCTTGGTACATATGGTTTCACAATGTATTTTGGAAGGTAAAATTGCTCTTTCAGGTATAAAATTGTTAATTTTATGCATTTTTTCATTTGTACTCTTGGTCTGCAAAATTGTAAAATTAACCCTAATTAGTGACATTTAAGTGATTTATGGGGCCAAAATCTAATAAATATAGAGGTACGTATGTAATATTTCTATATATATATCAAACACCCCTAGACTTAGATTTTGCTGGTCCTTGAGCAAAACTACAAAAATTAGAAAAGAAGTTAAAAAAAGTCCTAATCACTTTCACTGTTGCTCGTCTACATTTAGAATATGTAGAAAGCCTTTAAATGATTATATTACCCTAGACTAGTTATAGTCTCATATGAGTTTCCAAAAATGCTACTCTCAAACATTTTCAAAAATCTTATGAAAGTCATTCATGTTTCTCAAAATTTTTTCTTGTACTCAGCATTCATTAAATTTTTAATGCTAATAGAAATGACCAATAATTCAAAATCCTACGCTTATGCTAAAGAGATTCCATTGTTTCATTAAACCTTAGAATGTGAATGTGTAAGTATATAGGTAATATATTCATAGTTCTTAATTTCCAAGCAAATTATAACTTAAATTATTGACTTCAAGTCTCACAAGATATACGTAACTCTTAGAAAGAAGTTACTGAGAAAGTTGTAAATCTCTCATTAATATGCAAGTAGAATAATGTTCTTGAAGTTAAAAATTCTCCTATATTTTCATACTGAAGAACAATAACTTAGAGAGAATATGATAATGGTCTCATGAAAGGATATCAACTATTAGGAAAATTACACTATCAAATCCTTGTTCATTTGTAACCATATCCAAGTCATAGTCCTCCTAAGATCAAGTTGGGACTTGTATTATGAAGAAACATAGGCTTAGGACAGGGTTATCAAAAGAAATGGTATAAGGATAAATAAAGGTTGTCTGGAAGATATGTAAAAGTCTTGTAAGATGTATTAACAATTTTCTTTTATAACCATAAGAATGAACATTTCTTTTTTCATTGGCTATCTTTTCTTTTCTTATTTTTCTTCATTTTTCCACTTTTGATCTTTGAAAATTTCTCTTTTCTACCATCATTGCTGTGTTCATTATATTGCTTATACTTTTTCTAAAGATAATTCTTCAACCATCTCTATGTATTACCAAAAAAAAAGGCTAATGGTTATACTATAGGGTTTCAATATGGGTAATGGTCAATGGGTTCACAAAAAAAAAAAAGGCTTATTGTAAAAGGCTAAAGGGGTTAATAGTAGAAAAGTAGTATAGGAAGGCTAGAGGCTTTGAGCTTACTAAGGATGATCTCTATCATTTCCTAGGTTTCATATAACTTTAATATAGCCATAAACTCAAGAGACAAATGGTATAATCTTTTAGATGTTTTCCTACTAGTTGATCAAAACAAAGAATAATGAGACCAACTAAAAAGTTAGTCTACTAAAGAAAAATTTAAATTTATGAATATAACCCTCTCAAATAAAGATTGGCTCTAAAGCTCACATGGCTTAGTAGTCTCCACTTGTCTTATTTAGGATCACTAAGTTATATTTTATCTTCAACTTAAACTATATATATATATATATATATACATACATATATATATATATAGTTATTTTTTGTTGTGAATATTTTGAGCTTAATTTTTCATGGAATTCTTTAGAAAAAGAATAAAATAGTGAGCTAATTGTATACAAGTCTATTAATAAGCTAAAGTTCGTAAGATATCTTGAATAGTTAGAAAATCCAAATTCCCATCCTTGTAAAGGAGCTTTACATAAACTTTTTAAAATTTTGAAATTTTTTATTTTTTGAAAAAGTACTAAAATGACTTTAAAAACCATTGAATCTATCAAAATTTGAAATACCCTACCCCCAGACTTAAATTAAATATTGTCTTCAATGTTTCTAAATAAAAGCATGGAAAAATGAAAAACTAAGTAAAGAGAGAAGGGTTATAAGGATAGTAATAGCACTCCAGGAATGGTGCATGATTTATGGATGTGGACAATTATATACAATGTAGAAAAATGTAACTAACCTAAACTATTTAATATATTTCTAAACATTAAACATAACTAAACTACTCGTCCATAATCCTAACTAACCATGAAGAATGTTTCTAGAAAACTCACTCTAGTTGAAAATCTTGCGGTAATTAATGTACATTTTTCACCTAGAGATGCATGGTGTTCATAAGATAAGAACATGAAAGACCACAGTGATTATTAATTTCTTGGGATCAACTTTAGATGAATAGTCTCAATGGTTGACAATGTGAGGAGCAATAGTGCCCATATCAAATAGAACATAATATTGCTCCTCCTCCCTTACATTTTCCTATAGTTGAGGGTTAAGTTGCCTCTGCACTTTCCTAAATGGTTATTATTGTTCTTCTGAAGACAGGGACCTGGTGGGCTTAACCCCTCAGCATCTTCTAATGTGCACCCTAGAGTTGGTTCGTGTTTGGCCATAACATCAATGGACTCTCCCTCCTATTATGTCATAATTGGGAAGGTTTTAGATGAACCTAAACATCTATCTTGTGAATGGTTAAATAAAGACTGTAGGTTCAAATCAGATGCTTCTTCAGTATTGAATGGCTCAGATGGAATCTCAAGAGATGTACGGGGTCCTACTTGGGATGTCCATTGAGAAGTGTCCATGAATGATTCAATATCCATTAAGGCACTCTCATCATCCATGGGGGAGTTTATATTGAACTTAAAATAAGTAAGGCATGCCTTAAGTGGATATTTACAATAGGATCGTTTATCTATCTCATAAAGATCTTCTAATGATATTTCCAACCCCATATAGTTATTCTTGGGCTTCTCATTATCCTTAATTTTTTCAGTTTTCTTAGCCCTTTATATGAAGTTAGTAGTTATTTGACCCTTTTGAAATTCCATTTATTGCACTAAATTATTTAGTAGCTTCTTGAAATTCTATTATATTCTACATATACAAACAAAGGGACTCCTCTAATGATTGTTCCCTTTATTGTGGTGTAAATGATCTATACTATTATAGCATTGGAGTACTAAGAAAGGGTTGAATAGGGTGTGTAACACCCCTAACTTTTGTAAGGAGATTGAATAAATAACAAAATTGAAAATTTCAAGGAAAATCAGACTGGAATGTTAGGGTTATTAAAAATGCTCTTCTTATAGAAGTAGAATTAAGGTATAAGACATGTATAATTGAAAACATACTCGACGAATCAATCAGGATGACAGTAAGTACGACAAATTCTAAGTTCGGATGAAAAATCCTTATTTTTCTTCATCTTTACGAATAAAAGGGTAAAATAGTAATTTTACTTATAACCGAGACCTGAGGCAATAAAATTTAGAATGTACTCAGAAATACAATTCCAATGCCACTAAGTACACTCAATTTTGTGTTTGGGAAAATAAAATGAATTTTTCTCCACATAAGGGCAAAATAGTCTTTTCACACCTCCATGGGCCCACAAATGGATCAAATTGCTAGAAAACGTGAAATCATGAGTCAAACCACTACCACCTACTAGTAGAGAAAGAGGTGGCAGTGATAATCCAATAACAATTTAATACTAAAAAGAAATGAAACATGATAATTACAAATAATCATGGAAAATTAAAAAATCCCTATAAATAGACCATAAAATTCCCAAATTTTTTCCTAATGTTCTTCACAAGGTCCCCTACCATGCCCTGAAATTTCAACTCCAAAATCCTCCCCAATCTTTCCCAAAATTTTCTTCTTTCCTTCTTTCTTTCTTTCCCTGGGAGACTGTCTACAGATGCACCCAACAGACAATTCATGTATGTTATCAGGGCGCGTCCAGGGACGCGTCGTCCCTGATGAACAAGGGTTTCTACCTAGGAAACCCTATTTGAATTAGCCATCCAATTCCATCCGTTAGAGTCAGATCTCCACCATTGGATTTGTTCGAACTAAGGAAATCTACAAAAGCCCTAAGAAAGTTGGATGGTTCACTGGGAAACTCAAAACGAAAACAAGCACAGTACTGGGTACTGTCTTTGGTAATCAATATTAGTTATTCTGACCAATCTGGTTGTTAAAAGTTCATCTGGAACCATTGAATCTCTTCAGTGAGTGGTGATCTACAAAAGGCCCAAGGTTTCACTCCATCTCTAGCAACGGTGATGGAGGAGTCTACCTTTGTATAGTTTTTTGTCGTCTAGAGTTTCTTATATTTATTTTGGTGAAATATCTCTCTTCGGTGAAGCTTTCTTCACAGGACCCGACTAGGTAGGTTACCCTCACCCTCTATTTTCATTTCGGCATGTTTCTCAAAATTTCCAACCATCCCTAAACTTCCCCAGTCGTTGATCCGTCAATAATAATGGATCCGGCATGGAGGGTTGAGATCTCATCATTTTTTGGCTTAGATACAAATTCTGAGCTGTTGGACAGATTCTTAGGGCCTAAAAAGCCCAGGAGATGAAATCTTGGCCGTTGACTGTCAAGGATGGAGGAGATCTGGCGATGGGTGATCCGACGGTCCAGAACTAGACCTTCTCGCCCATAGCCTATCACCTCTATCAGAACACCTATAATAGGTTGTAATAGGCGTGGGCCGCTGGTCGTCCCCGCACCCATAAGCCCAGATTAGATTTGGGTTGTCCAAATTTTGAACTAAGAGCTTATTTCTTCAATTAAGAGCCCAATTTAGCTCTGATTTTAGATCTGAAAGTTTCTATAGGTTCCTTGTCACTTGTATAAGTTACTGAACTCATAAGATTTATGTTTTTAATTGTATTATTTGTGATAATTACTAAAATCTGTGCCAACAATATTGGATCATGATCCAGATGACTTTAAAATGGAAATATGAACAAATGGATGGATTTAGGAGGTCCCAAAACCTTAAGGACCATGATCATAGTAAATTTTTTAAATCTCTAGATCAAGTAATTAAACAAAAATCGTAAGATCAAATTTTAGCCCTTAAAGCGGGCTAAAATCTTAAAATCCAAATTCTGATCTCAATTTAGCTCCAAATTGAGATCGAAAAGTTGGGTTGGCTTCCTCTTGATGAGGAGAACCTACTGAACCAATAAAATTATAATTTTAATTCATTAAACGTTCTGAATTTAAGTAGACAACGGCACTAACATCCTTGATCTACAAGATTTGGGATGATCAGACCATTCAAATAATTTTGGATGATGATCTAATAACATAATAACTTAAATAAATGGGTTGGATGTAATTGAATTGGAAGATCTTAAGAGATCTTGCCTTAAAAGGAGTAAAATCCATAAAAATGCATGGTAATCTCCTTGATCAACTTGATCAAGGATGATTGGATAGTGTGGATGTATTTGGATGATGATATAAAGTTAATTTCATATGGATTGATGGACTTGATGATGGTAATTTGGTATATATTAAGATCTATGCCCTTAAATTGGATATAATGACTTAAGATCTTCTTGATCGGTTGGATCAAGAAAGATTAGATCATTTGATGAGATGCATCAATGATCTGGCTGTAAAATCACATTAACAAAATGTATTAGATTTAAAGGAAAATGAAATATCAAGATCTAAACCCTAAAAGGGATGAAAAATGAATGGAAATCAAGTATGACCGTTGGATCATGATGAACAGTTATGACATGTTAAATTTTCAGTTGAATTATTATAATTGTCTTTTTGTTGCTCAGTATATTTAATTGTTAGATTTATTTATTTATGCTTATGTTATGAAAATTACATTGAAAATGTAATTAAATGAAAAATAGAGTTGAAGGACATTTACATTGAATGAATGACATGAACTTAATGATAGTAAGGGCTATAGTTAGTAGGACTTAATGACTGGGGTATTGAGGAATCTTCTTCCTCAGCTTTTACATCCTCAGGCTACTCTAGTTGAAGCACCAAGTATTCAAGCCCAGGCTCAACCTGACACAGCACATAGTACTTCTATACCCACACAGGATACTCCAACTCTGGTACAGGTTAATTCTTCACCTGTACCTAGTGGAGTGTTGGAAACCTCTCAATTGACTCTTGAAAAGATAGACAAGATGGTGGAAAGGTTCTAGAAGATGGTTATCAGCTACAATGGCAAGGGTGATACCAAGAAAGATGAAGAATGGATCTATGAAGTAGAGAAGACCTTCAGTGTATTGAGGACTCTGGAGAATTTGAAGGTCAAGTTGGACACATATATATTGAAGCAAGAAGGGACTTTCTGGTGGAGATCAGCACAATGGAATTTCTTCTCCAATCTTAAAGAAATTTCATGGGAAAAGTTTAAGGAAATTTTTAACAACAAATATTTCCCAGTCCATGTGCAAGTTCGAAAGGAGGAGTTCCTAGACCTATGACAAGGAAACCTTTCAGTTGTTGATTATGAAAATAAGTTCATTCAATTGAAGAGATTTGCAAGCCATATACGTGACATTGAAAGGCATACGGTGGATCATTTTATGGAAGGGTTACACCCAGGGCTAAGAATGAAGGTGTTAGGAACTAAACCTACAATTATGACCAAGTGTGTCGATTCAAAGAGGACTATAAGAGAAACCAATTCACCAAACTCGGAGGAGGGGGTAGTTATCATCAAAAACCCTTCAAGAAGGGCAAGAGACTACCAAACAACTTCAGGCCTTCTAGCCATCAGGGAAATCAAGCTAAACACCATGCCCCAAATGCAGATCATATCATCCAGGCAATGCGTGTCCTCATCCGGTGCCACAACCACTGTGACCTCCTGTCAAATGTTATCATTGTGGTGAGTTAGGGCATTTCTGTAATAACTGCAACAAACCCGTGGCAATTAAGGGTGAAAAACCTGAGAATGTACCACGTCATCAAGGAAGGGTGTTTGCCATTACTGACGAAGAGGCTGGTACATCTAATGCTATTATTTAAGGTACATTGCTTGTATCTGATCACCATGCCAAAGTACTATTTGATTTTGGATCTACCCATTCTTTTATATCATGTGCATTTGCATATAGTATACAATTGATAGTGAAGAAATTGAGATTCTATTTAGATGTGATGCAACCAGTGAGTAAAATAGTAAGATTACACGCATATCTTCAAGATTTACCTGTTGAAGCACAGGGGAAAAGAATGGGTATAGACCTCATTTTGCTAAACATAGTAGATTTTGACATAATACTGGGTATGGATTGGCTAGCAAAATACTAGGTAATTATGGACTACTGTAAAACGAAAATCACTTTTAACATACCAGGAGAAGAAACACTAGTATTGCATCGAAGACCAAATGGCTCAGACAAATATATCATATCAACTATGAAGGCTGCCAAATATGTGTCCAAGGGATGACAGGCATTTTTAGCAACTATAGTTGCTTTGGATGTTGAATAGTCCAAGATAGAAGAAATCAACATAGTTAGGGAATTCCAAGATGTGTTTCCTGAAGAACTCCCAAGTTTACCACCCCATAAGGAAATTGAGTTTACCATCGAAGTAGTTCCTAGTACAACACTAATTTCTAAAGCACCCTATAGGATGGCCCCAGCTGAGTTAAGGAAATTGAAGAATCAATTGCAAGAATTGTTGGACAAAGGGTTTATCTGACCAAGTAGTTCACCATGGGGAGTATTAGTGATATTTGTGAAAAAGAAAGATGGGTCTATGAGGTTATGTATCGATTATCGAATGTTGAACAATGTGACAATAAAAAATAGATACCCTCTACCCCGCATTGATGATCTCTTTGATCAACTCCAATCTGCTACGGTCTTTTCCAAAATTGAACTTAGATTAGGATATCATCAATTGTGTATCAAAGATGAAGATATACCCAAAACTGCATTCAGAACTCGGTACGAACATTATGAATTTTTGGTGATGGCTTTTAGATTAACCAATGCTCCTGCTGTATTTACGGGAACATCAGGAACATTTATGGATTTATTAAACACACTTAGAAGAGACAAACTATTTGGAAAATTTAATAAGTGTGAATTTTGGTTAGAAAAAGTCAACTTTCTAGGGCATGTAATTTCTTAAAATGGAGTAGAGGTGGACCCAACCAATGTGGAAGTAGTAATGAATTGGGAATAGCCAAGGACAATAACTGAAATATGAAGTTTTCTAGGGTTAGTTGGATATTATCATAGATTTATCCAAGGATTTTCCTGTATAGCTCTTCCTTTGACTTCGTTGACTAGAAAGGAGTACAGTTTACTTGGACTGATGAATGTGAAAGGAGTTTCCAAGAGTTAAAGAGGAGATTAACTGCAACACTAGTATTGACCTTACCATCAGGGAGTGGAGGTTATGAGATATACTGTGATGCTTCAGGAAAAGGGTTAGGAAATGTACTAATGCAAAATGGAAAGGTCATTGCTTATGCTTCATGACAACTAAAGGAACATGAAATGAACTACCAGATACAAGACCTAAAACTTGCGGCGGTAGTGTTTACCTTAAAAATTTGGTGACATTACTTGTACGGGGAGAAATTCAATGTATTCACCGATCAAAAAAGCCTTAAGTATATTTTCACCCAAGCTGATCTAAATATGAGACAAAGAAGGTGGATGGAATATATTAAGGATTATCATTTTGTAATTCAATATCATCCTAGAAGGGCTAATGTAGTGGTTGATGCACTAAGTAGACACACAAAAGTAGTATTGGCTAATGTCACTATTAAATAAGCTTTTGTTGAACAAATCGTAAAAGTCCAAGAAGGGGATATAACAAACTAAGAAATGTGTGAAAAGACAGGGTTTAGTAAATCTTTAGACAGGGGTATTTGGTTCCAAGGAAAACTTGTTGTTCTCACGAGTTTGAGAAAAGCACTACTACAAGAAGCCCATCAATCTAAATTTTCTATACACCCTGGAGGAACAAAAATGTACCAAGACTTAAAAAGAAACTTCTGGTGGGAAGGTATGAGGAGAGATATTGGGGAATGTGTGGCTAAGTGCTTAAATTTCTAGCAAGTGAAATGGGGAATGTGTGGCTAAGTGCTTAAATTGCCAGCAAGTGAAGGCTAAACATCAAAGACCAGTAGGATTACTACAAACCCTGGAATTGCCAGAATGAAAATGGGAACATATCACCAGGACATTGTAGTAGGGCTACCAAGAACCTAGACAGGCCATGATATGATTTGGGTAATAGTTGACAAGCTAACCAAGTTGGCACACTTCCTTCTGATCAAACAAAACCAATTTGTCAACAGTTTGGCCCAGTTGTATGTAAGGGAGATAGTCAGTCTTCATGGGGTCCCACACTCCATCATCTCTGATCGAGATGGGAGGTTTACCTCTAGAAGCTAGAAGAGCATGCAACAGGCATTGGGGACATCACTAAAGTTTAGTACAGCTTTTCATACCCAAATGGATGGTCAGTTAGAAAGGACCAATCAAACCTTAGAAGATATGTTAAGAGCCTATGCACTAGACTCGAGAGGAAGTTGAGATTAACATCTTCCACTACTGGAGTTCACATATAATAACAATTTCCATGCAAGTATCGGTATGGCACCACACGAGGCATTATATGGACAACCATGTCGATCGACAACCTGTTGGGATGAAGTCGGAGAGAGGAAATTGATAAAATCAGAACTAGTGGAACAATGTACAGATAAGGTGAGAATAATAAAGAAAAGATTGTTGGTTGCTCATAGTTGTTAGAAAATTTATGCAGATAAAAGACGCTGGACCCTGGAATTCAAAGTAGGAGACCACGTGTTTTTAAAAGTTTCACCAGTTAACGGAGTCAGGGGGTTTGGAAGTAAGGGAAAACTTAATCCGAGGTATATTGGTCCTTTTGAAATTGCTTCAAAGGGTTGGTCCAGTGGCTTACAAATTAGCCCTACCACCCCAACTCTTAGAGGTACACAATGTATTTCGCATATTCATGTTGTGGAAATACATTCCAGATGAGACTCATGTGCTTCGAAGGACCCCGATAGTGTTAAATATAGATTTAAACTTTAAAGAGAAGGCAATCCAGATCTTGGACAGGAAAGAGCAACAATTGAGGACCAAATCTATCCCTTTAGTCAAGGTATTGTGGCAACATCATACAGTTGAGGAAGCTACCTAGGAATAAGAAGACAAAATGAAAAAGTTGTATCCCAGTCTATTTGAGTAATTGTAAATTAGAAATTTTGAGGACCAAATTTTTGTAAGGAGGGTATATTGTAACACCCCTAACTTTTGTAAGGAGATTGAATAAATGACAAAATTGAAAATTTTAAGGAAAATCAGGCTAAAATATTAGGCTTATTAAAAATGCACTTCTTATAGAAGTAGAATCAAGGCATAAGACATGTATATTTGAAAACATACTCGACAAACTAGTCAGGATGACTATAATTGCGACAAATTCTCAGTTCGAATGAAAAATTCTTATTTTTCTCCATCTTTATGAATAAAAGGGTAAAATAGTAATTTTACTCATAACCAAGACCTATGACAACAATATTTAGAATGTACTCACAAATACAATTCCAACGACACTAAGTATGCTCAATTCTGAGTTTGGGATAATAAAACAAAATTTTCTCCACATAAAGGCAAAATAGTCTTTTCACACCTCCGTGGGGCCCACAAGGGGCCCACAAATGGATCCAACAGTCAGAAACACATGTAATCATGAGTTAAACCACTACCACCTACTAGTGGAGAAGGAGGTGGTAGTGAGAATCCAATGACAATTTAATACTAAAAAGAAATGAAACAAGATAATTACATATAATCATCGAACATTAAAAAATCCCTATAAATAGCCCATAAAATTCCCAAAATTTTTCCTGATGTTCTTCATGAGGTCCCCTACCATGCCATGGAATCCCAGCTCCAAAATCCTCCCCAATCTTCCCCAAAATTTTCTTCTTTCTTTCTCTCTCTCTTTCCCTAGGAGAGTGTCCATAGATGCACCCGACAAACAATTCATATCTGTTATTAGGGTGCGTCCAGGGATGTGTCATCCCCGATGAACCAGAGTTTTGGTCTTGAAAACTTTATTTGAATTAGCCATCCAATTCCATCTATTAGAATCAGATCTCTACCGTTGAATTTGTTCAGACTAAGGAAATCTACAACAACACTAAGAAATTTGGATGATCCGCCTCCTGGATCACTGGAAAACTAACAATGAAAAAAAGCACAGTACTGGGTACTGTCTCCATCAATCAATATTGGTTATTCTGACCAATCTAGTTGTTAAAAGTTTATCTGGAACTATTGAATCTCTTTAGTGAGTGGTGATCTACAAAAGCCCCAAGGTCTCACTCCATCTCCAGCAACGACGATGGAGGAATCTACCTCTGTATACTTTTCTGGTGTCTAGGGTTTCATATAATTTTTTAGTGAAATGTCTCTCTTTCCGGTGAAGCTTTCTTCACCAGACCTGACCAGGTAGGTTACCCTCACCCTCTATTTTTATTCAGGCATATTTTTCTAAATTTTTAGCCATCCCTGATCTTCCTTGGCCGTTGATCCCTCGAAAACGATGGATATGGCATGGAGTGTTGATATCTCATCGTTTGTCCGCTCATATACAAATTCTAAGCCATTGGATGGGTTCTTGGGGCCCAAAAGCCCCAGGAGAAGAAATCTTGGCCGTTGACTATCAAGGATGGAGGAGATCTGGCGATGGGTGATTCGATGGTCCAGATCTAAACTATCTCGCCCATAGCCGGTCACCTCTATTAGACCACCTGTAATTGGTAGTAACAGGAGTAGGCCACTGGTCATCCCCACATTCGTAAGCTCAGATTAGATCTGGGCTGTCCAAATTTTGAACTGAGAGCTTATTTCTTCAATTAAGAGCTCAATTTAGGTATGATTTTAGATCTAAAAGTTTCTATAGGTTCCTTGTCCTTGTCTAAGTTATTGAACTCATAAGATTTATGTTTTTAATTGTATTTATTTGTGATAATTACTAAAATCTGTGCCAACAGTATTGGATCATGATCCAGATGACTTTAAAATGGAAATATGAACAAATGGATGCATTCAGGAGGTCCCAAAACCTTAAGGACCACGATCATAGTAAATTTTTTAGATATCTAGATCAAGTAATTAAACAAAAATCGTAAGATCAAATTTTAGCCCTTAAAGCGGGCTAAAATCTTAAAATCCAAATTCTGATATCAATTTAACTCCAAATTGAGATCGAAAAGTTGGGTTGGCTTCCTCTTGATGAGGAGAACCTACTGAACCAATAAAATTATAATTTTAATTCATTAAACATTCTGAATTTAAGTAGATAACGGCACTAACATCCTTGATCTACAAGATCTGGGATGATCAGACCATTCAGATAATTTTGGATGATGATCTAATAACATAATAACTTAAATAAATGGGTTGGATATAATTGAATTGGTAAATCTTAAGAGATCTAGCCTTAAAAGTAGTAAAATCCATAAAAATGCATAGTAATCTCCTTGATCAATTTGATAAAGGATGATTGGATAGTGTGGATGTATTTGGATGCTGATATAAAGTTAATATCATGTGGATTGATGGACTTGATGATGGAAATTTGTGATAGATTAATATCTATGCCCTTAATTTGGATATAATGACTTAAGATCTTCTTGATCAGTTGGATTAAGAAGAATCAGATCATTTGATGAGATGCATCAATGATCTATTGATAAAATCACATTAAGAAAATGTATTAGATCTAAAGGAAAATGAAAGATCAAGATCATCATCAAGACCTTATCCCAATTAGGGGTCAGCCACATGAATCTTATTCCTTCATTCCACTCTATTAAATACCATGTCTTCATTTAGTCCTAAAGTTTTTAAATCTTTCCTCACCACTTCTATCCATGTTGTTTTGGGCCTTCCCCTTCCCCTTGCCCTTTTAAAACTTTCTACTTGTATTGCCTCACTTCTTCTAGCCGGTGCCGTTGTTGGTCTCCTTTGAATATGTCCAAACCATCTAAGTCTAGTCTCCCTCATCTTATTACCTATTGGTGCTATCCCCAAATTTTCTCGAATATTTTTATTTCCAATTCTATCTTTTCTTGTCTTACCGCTCATCCATCTCAACATCCTTATTTCTGCGACACTCATCCTATGAGTGTGATGTTCCTTAACTGCCCAACATTTTGATCCATAGAGCATGGCCGGCCTTATGGCCATCCTATAGAATTTTCCTTTTAGTTTGAGTGACACCCGTCGATCACACAAAACTCCAAATGCACATCTCCATTTGTTCCAACCTGCTTGAATTCTCTGGATAACCTCCCTCTCAATCTCTCCATTCTCATGAATTATTGATCCTAAGTATCTAAAGTGGTCTTTGACGGCGGCTTCTTGGTTATCAATCTTGACTGGTGCTCTACTCCTATTCTCCTTGCTAAAATTACATTCCATATATTCTGTCTTAGTTCGACTAATTTTAAATTCTTCAGATTCTAACGCTTCTCTCCATAATTCTAGCTTTATGTTTACACCCTCCCTTGTCTCATCAAGTAAGACTATATCATCTGTAAATAACATGCACTAGGGAATCTCCTCGTGTAGATGTTTTGTTAGCTCATCCATAGCCAATGTGAAAAGGTATGGACTCAATGCCGATCCTTGGTGCAATCCTATAGTGACAGGAAAATCACCAGTCACACCACTAGTGGTCTTAACATTTGTTACCGCTCCCTCATACATATCTTTAATTATGTCTATATATCCTTGCAAAATCCCTTTACCACCCAACACTCTCCATATTAACTCTTCAGGGACTCTATCATAAGCTGTCTCTAAATCGATAAAGACCATGTGGAGGTCTTTCCTCCTCTCCCTATATTTCTCTACTAATTGTCTTAGTAAGAAAATAGCCTCCATGGTAGACCTCCCAGGCATGAAACCAAACTGATTCTCCGATACACTTGTTTCATGATGCAGCCTCTTCTCAATCACTCTTTCAAAAAGTTTCATAGTGTGGCTCATAAGTTTGATCCCTCTATAATTAGTGCAGCTTTGTATGTCTCCTTTATTCTTATAAATTAGTACAATAGAGCTTTTCCTCCACTCATTAGGCATTTTCTTTGATTTTATAATTTTGTTAAACAACTTAGTCAACCAAACTACCCCAATGTCTACCATATGCTTCCAAACCTCTATTGGTATACCATCAGGCCCCATGGCCTTTCCTGATTTCATCTTTTTCAAGGCCTCTTTTACTTTAGGTATTCTAATACTACATTCATATCTATAATATCCAATGTTATTTTGATTTATAGTATTTTCAATCACTATATTCTTAGGGCCATTGTCATTTAACAATTTTTGAAGGTATGTTTCCCACCTTTGTTTGATCTCATCATCTCTGACTAATACCCTTTGATCATCACTTCTAATATACCTAACATGATCTAAGTCCTTATCCTTTTGTTTTCTTACTTTTGCAAGTTTAAACACATCTTTCTTAGCTTCTCTTCCTCCTAGTCTATTGTAGAGCTCATCATATTCTTTAAGTTTAGCCTCACTTACTATTCTCTTAGCAACGTTTTTAGCATTCTTATATTGCTCATAGTTTTCATTATTTCTAATCTTCTGCCATGCTTTAAAACGCATCCATTTTTCTTTAATAACTTTTTGAACTGTTTCACTCCACCACCATGTTTCCTTTGCTAATACCCTTTTTCCTTTAGATACTCCTAAGACATCTTTTGCCACTTTCTTAATGCACTCAGCCATATTAGTCCACATAGTATTTACTTTTGTTTCATAGTTCCACTTTCCTTCTAACATCAACTTATTTTTGAAGGAGGTTATTTTCTCTCCTTTTAAGTTCCACCACTTAGTTTTTGGGTGTGTATTAAGTTTAGTTCTTTTACTCCATCTTTTGATATGGATATCCATAACCATTAACCTATGTTATGAGGTCAAACTCTCACCAGGTATCACCTGACAATCCTAACATGTACATTGTTCTTTATTCCTAAGTAGAAAAAAGTCTATTTGGCTTTTATGAAGTCCACTTTTAAAGGTTATTAAATATTCATCCCTCTTCTTAAAGAGTGTATTTGCAATGGATAGGTTATATGACAAAGCAAAATTGAGGATATTCTCCCCTATCTCATTTCGTTCACCTATACCATATCCACAGTATATTCTATCATATCCTTCCTTATCTTTTCCTACGTGGCCATTTAAGTCTGTGCCTATAAATATCCACTTAGTGTTGGGAATTTCTTGCATGACCCCCTCCATATCTTTCCAAAACTATTTCTTGATTATCTCTTGTAACCCTACTTGTGGTGCGTATGCACTTATGTAATGCCCGAGCAATTTACACTATTTTTAACGAAAATTGAACATTTTATAGGAAATAAACTGAGTTAAATGTTTCACTTTATTTAAAATATTAAACAAAGGAATTTGTAAGGAAACTTGGTACCATTAGATTCTACTCAAAAAATGGAATCCAACACCTCAAAAATCACCCAAAACAGAGTTCGTATGAAGAAGTTATGGCCGTTTAAAGATCAGGGGCAGTTCTGTAATTTAAATAGAAAAACGAAAAAAATGAAAAATGCAGGGGGCCGTTTTGATAACGGCACCCCTTGTCGTCTTCAACCTCTAGACCCCTCCAGAAACCCCGTTTCTAGAGGTTTCTACCACCGCTAAGGGCGGCACCGCCATTGGCAGCACTGCCATAGCAGGGTTATAAAAAGCCCCATCTCCCCTCTCCAAAAACACGAGTTTTTTGGCCATTTTGAGACTGGGGTTTCTGGAAAAATCGAAAACCCGTCTCAACCCACTTCCCTGCATTTTTCGGCAACGGCCAGGCCCAAGTCAGGCCGGCCATTTCCATTTCCCCATGCCCCTCTCTTCTTTCCCCCCTTTTCTTCCTCTGGTTGCACTAGAATAGTGGGCTTTTCCTCTTCACAATTTCTGGCGAGCAGGAGCTTCAGGGTGAAGAATAGGTGCACCCATCGGCAATGGGTACTCTCTAAGACCACCCAGGTAAGCCCCCCCACCCCTTCCTATTTAGTTTTGCCTCTTCCCTGCCCAGATCCATTCCGGATCTGGGTGTTTTCCGGCTGGGGAGATGCTATGGAAACTGGAGAAGACGAGTTTCCTCTGAAACCCGTCCAAAACCAGTTGTCACTGGGGGCCAGCATCGGGGGCACGCAAGCGTGCGGCAAGCTTTTGACTCGTCCAGGATGCACAGGGCGTCCTGGGCACCAAGACGCAGCCTGCCTCCATCGAAGACGCATTTGCAGGACGTTGACTGGGACGCGTGCTGTAGCGCTACTTGGGCATGCATGTATGACAGTGCGTACACTGTCCCAGGTGCGGCCTTCGGGTGCACGCGCGACATGGGGCACGGGTCCTGCCTTGACAAGGATGCACGGGGTGCCCTGGGAGCTGAGACATGCCATGCTACAAGGTGCGTCCGTGCGGTGATGTGCATCATAGCGCGTCACTTGACCATGCATGTGTGCGTGCAAAACGCGGTCCTTGGCACGGCCTTTAGGCGCGCACGCACCTGAGGCGGTCGCGGTTCAACTAGGATGCATGGGTGTCCTGGGAACTAGGACACGTGGACCTAATAAGACTATAAAGTTAGGATTAGAGGATAAATTACAGAGTTTAACTATTGGAAAGTAGATCCACATCATAGGATCTAGCCTGACAAATGAATTAGGCAAGGACCATGGACCCTAAAGGCAGACCTAGCGATCTAATGTCTAAATGGATTGAAATTAATAAGAACTCCTTGTATCCATTCATACCCAGGAGTTTATAAATGAGACCCAGGGATGGGTTGAGTGATAAAGGACGCGACTCTAAGAGAGTTTGAGGTAGGTGCTCTATCACTACTAGACTTTTTAAAAAGAACCTATGATTGTTTTGAGAACACATGTTTTAAGTATAAGTTATATGACTTGTCTAATCTTATAAATGAATTCAGCATGCATATGACAAATACATTATGCATAGACATGTTTTGCAAACAATTGTATATATTGCATGATTTGTGAGCATTGAGTTCTTGAAAAAAAATTGCATGTCCTTGAGGGTTACCAAAAGACGCTGGAGTGCCCAAAAGATGCTGGGTAGGCAGTTGTGAGGGACCCAAAGAGGACAGGTTTTGAAATAGAGGTTTTTGCTTGTTTGATCGTATATAATTTGGGCTAGTAAGCTCATGGACGCTATGCCGAGAGGTCTGGGTTGGCCTCCAGCCTCTACCACTATTAGGTGGAATGGGTACCACGCCCAAAAAGGGCAACGTCCCTACGTCGACTGCATGTGGTACAGGGGGCTACCATTGGTGTCACGGCACTGGGTCGATGTGTCATATGCCCCGTGGAGGCTATGACCGAGTGTCCTCAGGTACCCGGGGACCACACGGTGGCGAGGTCGTGGGCATAGTTGGACCCTATGGTTTGAGGATTTACTTGCATTGCATATGGCATGACATGAGGTTGGTCGACCATACTAGATATCCATGAGTTGGATTCAGTTGAGCATCTTATGCATATCATTATGTTTATGGTATATATATATATATAATACTTTTGACTTGGTTTGTGCGATTCTTTAAGTCGTTAGTATTCCAATTTGACACTGGTTTTTGATATTGATATTGAACATGATTGTTCGAACATGCACATGTTTTAAAGAGCATATGATTTTAAATGTAGCATGCATCGTAAAACTAGTAGTGATAGACTCCTACTGAGTATAGTATATACTTACCCTATCCTTAACATTTTTCAAGATAGTTCCATCCACGAGTAGAGGACACCTATGTTAGTGCTACGAGCAAGAAAAATCAAAAGGAGACAATTATACATGTAAGTAAACACTCTACCCTTTGGACATGTATTTGTATTTATTTACTGATTGAAATTTGAGCTGTGACTAGAATAGACCTGGGAAAACATTTATGATTTCTGAAGTTTTTCAAAAACTACTTTGATTGTTATGAAAGCAAATGACACTCGGGGTTTTCAAAATGAGTTTAAAACTAAAAATTTTCTGCTGCATTGCATGGTTTTTATAAAATGGTTTTCAAATAGGGATGCATCCCGCCTTAGGAATTAGATATTGCATTTAAAAATGCATGGGAAAACCCGGGTCGTCACAACTTATAACATTTATAATCTGCTCTCCTCGAACAATTATTATTATTATAATTCTATCGCTGATTCTTTTAACATCCACAACTTTATCCTTTAATTCCTTATCCACTATTATTCCTACGTCATTTCTATTATTTTTCTTTCCTACGTACCATAATTTATACCCATCTATTTCTCTTGCTTTAGCCCCTTTCCACTTGGTTTCTTAGATACAAGTGATGTTGACTCTCCTACGTTTCATCGCATCTGCTAATTCCAAACTCTTGCTAGTTAGTGTCCCTATATTCCATGTGGCGATACGAATCTTATGTTCTGGTGATACCCTATTTACTATTGTCTTTCTTGACCTCCATGGTATGAACCCATGTCCACTTTTCATTGCACCTAGGTTTTGATGCAGTGTGTCGCTTCCGAGGGGACGCTCTAGTAGCCCTTGCCCATTTTTCACTACACCCAGGATCTGATGTAGTGTGTCGCTTCTGGTAGAACTCCCTAGCATCCCTTGCCTATTTTAACCGCACCCGGGATCCGATGCAGTGCGTCACTTCTGGGAGAATGCCCTAACAGCCCTTGCCTATTTTTCATTGCACCCGGGATCCGATGCAGCTTGTCGCTTATGGGGAACGCCCTAGCTTGAGGGAATGTCTGTTTTCGATTCATATCATATTTGGGTTACCATATTTCTTAAAATCTGAAGATGATTTTCATTTCTTCATTACAAACTAATATACATTCATTTCCAAGCAAAAAAGAAATAACAAAACCATCTTTAGCTTCACCCTTGCTGGTTGGCTACCTGACACAAGGGTTGCCATATTTAAGAAGAGGGAGATGATTTTCATTTCTTCCTCACAAACTAATATACAAATGCATATTCATTTATAAGAAAGAAATAACAAATTCATCTTCAACTTCTCCCCTGCCGGCTAGCACCCGACGCAGGACCCTCCTCCTTTTTCATCCGGGCTTGGGACCGTCATTGGCGGAGTTAAAATGAAAGATCAAGATGTAAACCCTAAAATGGATGAAAAATGAATAGAAATCAACTATGACCGTTGGATCATGATGAACAGTTATGGTATGTTAAATTTTCATTTGAATTATTGTAATTGTATTTTTATTGCATAGTAGATTTAATTGTTAGATTTATTTATTTATGCTTTACTGCTTATGTTATGAAAATTACATTGAAAAGGTAATTAAATGAAAAATAGAGTTGAAGGACATTTACATGGAATGAATGACATGGGCTTAATGATAGTAAGGGCTATAATTTGTAGGATAATATAAGGAATATCACTTCCTTGGCCCAAATTAGGAGAATAATGAAACTCTATGAATGAAATTTTAAATGTTCATGGATTTAATTAAAATCAATTAGAAAGAGTACTTAGGGTTAAAATGCTCATAGTAACCTTATGAAAGGTTGGGTTAAGGTCACTCTAGTGAATCCTGAACATGGTGGTTAAGGGGGTTCTCTAATAGAGCCTTGCTCTTCCCCTATCTTCCATTGACATTTGTGAGGTCTAAACGCCTCCTTACATGAGGATTGAAGTAACCACTTTGTGTGTAACCATTCAACTAGTAAGCCTTAACCAATTGGAAATAAGAGGAGCTGTTTAGACTTAGGATGGAATAAGCTATCTTCTACTAGTAATACATTAACTGGTTGAATAATAATAATAATAATAATAATAATAATAAGAGCATAAAAGGTTAGTAAATTATCTAATTCTAATAAAAATTGTAAGTAAGATAAGGATGACCAAACAAGATCCATAGGATCTTGAATGATAAAAAATAATAAGAATCCTAATGTCATTTTTTATTATGTATCTATGCATGTATGTTGTAGAAAAATCTAGATAGAGAATCCAAACCCTTGATCAAACCTGTTCAAGGAAAAATTAGGACATCCCTTATAGGAATACATGAAGAAAGAATACTTGTAAAAAGGAATAACTTTATACATATGGTTTGATAGATGTATGAATCAAGACCATGATGGACAATATGGAGTGAATACCACTTGAGATGTATGAATCAAGACCATGATACCACTTTGAGGTAGGTGGATGTACAAGAATGTATTAAGGATTCATGTATATACATACATGATCTTCTATCTAAAATTATAGACCTTCATGAGACAAGTATACTTGGTACCTTAGAATAATAATGATCTAATCACATGATCCAACCAAGTAATCCAACCCCATGATCCAATTCAACTGATCCAATCTAATGATCAAATCAAATGATGAGAAATTAATGAGATGTGTATACTAAGGAAACCCTAAGAATAGGGCATAGAAAATATTCCAGCCTTAGTTAGACAGACACATCTTCTAATATGTACAATGTATTTTACATACAAGCATGGTGGCTTGCGATTTTGTTTTACACATCCATAAGACTGGGGATGCTATGCTAAGGAAGTTATGAGGGTTTGGGCACCCACTTCCTGAAATTTATACAATGGATACCATGCCCAAAGAGAGGTTAAATGTTGGGTGGGGCAATCATGGGAAGGCCGCCACTGTGACAGCCATGATCCTCGCCCATGCGGACATGGACTTTGTTATTTCCACAGTTGGCATCAGTGGATTATTATGCAATTATCCAGGCATGCTGTATGGATTTAGATTGCGGTATGGTAGTCCTTAAGTATTTTGCATTATGATGCACATATGATAGGCATAATGTAATGCCATGGCATGATGAGATGCCACTACATGAGTTCTTGGAAGGAAAATCCCCGTATGAGAATTGGCTGAATATTAATCTCCTAAGTGGGAGTAGAACCAGGGGAAGGAACAAATTTACAGCATTTTCACTATTTTTAATGGATTTACCCTATACTACATAAATAATGTATATACTCTATGTTGAGATAATCCATGAGTAGATAACCATGATAGAATAATGACTGAGGTAAGTATTCTTATATTAGTGAAGTAGTATATTTTTGTATCCCCTACCAAGCACAGCTTGTTGAGATATTATAAATGTTTGAATGTTTGCAATATCTCAGATATAGGGAAGGAGACTTAAGGAAGTAAATCTTGAAGACTCAGAAGAAACAAGACTGATCAGGGTAATTCCCTTGAAGATTGAGTAATATGGTTATGTACTTTGTAATTTGGATTGTATTTGGACAATGCATTGTAATTGTAATATAGGGGTTGTGTACAAGTGAACTACTGGATGATTCCTGGTATTCAATAAAATTTTATTTTATACAAAATGTCTATGTGTATTATGTACATTGAGGTGAGACTTGGGTTTTGTTACAAACAAATTTTAAAGAAAAGAATTTCTACTGCATTGTTTGTGAATTTTTTTTACCATTAAGGGCCTTGCCTTTGAAAAAAGTATTACAAAATGTGTTATAAAAACCTAGGTCATCACAAGGTGGAACCACAATGCTCCTCCCTGATAATCTTGAGACCAAATTTGTTCAGGATTCCTATCTCATTTAGGATAATTTGTCTCATCATTGGAATAATTGCTAGGAATTTTGAATGCATTGAGTGTATTCACTTGCTCATGATAATATGCATTGTCCATGAATCTTGACTACCATGAAGTAGAGGGATATGTTGGAAGAGAATATGTATAACAATTCTTATACCAAGAGACCTAGATGACTCCTTGGTATGCTTATTCAATTCATTATCCATCCTATTGGCCAACCTATCTAATGCATTGTATAGATCAGGGTTATACCCTGTGTTTATCTCATACATTTCCTTATTGTGTAAGGGTTGAGGAGTGAAATAGTATGAAAGTGGTTTCTTATCCCTGCTTCATGGGCCATTTCTTTGGCTGGGTTAGTATGATCTATTTGAGTATATAACTCTTGCCTAAGTTGACTCTAACTTTGTATACAATGAATGATATTTGTTATATACCACAAGAGTGTACTTTAAATTTATTTATTTATTTATAATTAGTCTAAAGAGACCTAAACTAGATAATGAAACCTATATGTTTAATGATGCAAATAAACAAAGGCACACAATAAACCCTATGGCAAACAAGCTACAAGGTTGATTTTTCTTTTTTTGGATGTAGCTTTTAGCTTATGTCTAACCTAATAGCTCCTCCTCTCTTTTAGACTTGCCCTAATACTTACTGGTTAGATCCTACCATGATCAATCACTCCAAACCCTTCTCATTCATCCATAGGTGATCTAAGTTATTGAATGTGTTGGCAGAGCTAGACTTTTAAATACTAATGTAGTTGATTACGTAGGGGCGATTGAAGTGGCAATAGGTCACCTCCTTCCAAGAGGGTCCTATGTGCTCATAAGCTACTAAGGTCTCTTCTAGAATGATTTCAATTAAATTGTTGAGTCTAGGGTTGTGTGTAATGTGATGTTCGAGATAGGTGGGTCAAGGGATGGGGATTAAGTCCATCCTTAAGCTTATAGAGGTAAGTACACTTACTAATTCATTTAAGCATTCCCATGCAGTTTGATCAACATATATTCACCTTAAAGTAGCTAAATGTCCCTAATATGCAACAAAAGTAATAAATCTAATGCAAACCCTAAAATGCAATAACTAAGGAAAAACTTTATATATACTTTTTATCTACCATCCAAATGCAACTAAATTAATCAATGCAACTAATCTATGAAATGGAAAGAAGTTAGGATAGCTTGTATGGGTCCTAGATTCAGTCTTCTCCCATGAGGGTGGGTCCATGTATAGGCCACCTCCTCTTCTAGGATAGGAAAGCCCACCCTTGACCTATATTATGACAACTCTTTTTAAAATAAAATGAATTGCGATGGATAGACAATTATAAGCACACCCTCACTACAATCCACTCAATTAAAAATAGTATAAACTATCCTAAGGTCTTCCTCAATTCTTTATTCTCCTCAAAAATTCTACAAAAATGAAAAGGAAAGTACCAAATTCTTTAGAAATAAGGAAAGTATGAAAAAATGGAAACTAATATATATGCAAATCCTAAGTCTACAACTAGTGGTAAAGCATTATAAACCAAATTTAATTAAAACTCCATTGGTAGTCCCCAGCAAAGATGTCAAAAACTTGATGTGTCTTAATTATTACTGTAAGGTCATGCCTTTATTAGAGTATAGAATCGAAAAATATAGGTTGATCCCATGAGGACTCTATGAATAATGGAGTTAATTAAAACTTAGATTATGTTACTTTAACCTAGCCAAGCAAAGGAATTTAAAGGAACTATAACAGGAAGAAAAGTAAATAATCTAATTTAAGTAATTAACAATGAAAGAAAAGTAAAAATTTAAGACATAAATAAGAAAAGGAACAAAGCAAGGAAATAAGGTGTAAGCAAAATAAAGGAAATTAAGTAAAGAAAGCAAATAAAATTTCTTCTTCAAGAGCTTGAATTCCACTGCGTGGTTACATTGTTGTGTCACTCAACATGAACTTGTAGGCTTCTCTTTAGCCCATAATACACTAACTTACCACCAAGCTATTCTCATCTCATTATCCCAATATGCCACTACCCAAAAGTCAAATCTTATCCAAAAATCCTTAGGAATGAAGTGCTAGGAAGCTAAGAGAAGAGGATCTTAATACCTTTCCAAAAAAACACTACCCACTAAAGTAGTAAAAGATGGTATGGAATGAAAGTGTAAAACAATTTGTGCATCTCCTTACTGGAAACTCTTAACAAAGAGGGTAGCTCTTAGCAGAGAAGTAAGGGGGGGATTAGGCATAAATCATCCTTAAGTTAGGGGCAGCCATAGAGAAGGCTTCCTACCTTAAGCTTGAGATAGAATAAGAAAGAAAATAAACATGATGAAAGTGGACCTTGGCTTAAGACTCATCAAATTCCATCCTTAGGAGATAAAGTAAGAGATAGGTACTTATTCATGGAAGTGGTCCTACCCTTCAATATGAATCTCGTAGCTAAAAATTAGTGTGGATTTATGAAAAGATTTGTCTGCTCTCTCAACACTTTAATCTAGGATGGGAAAGAATCCTTTTTGCCATAGAATGGTACATGGCTTCTTTCCTTCTCCTTTAATTCCAAATTCCATAAGAAAATAAGAAATAAGCATGCATGTGTGCATGTAAAAGAGAGGGTGAATGAAGGTGCTGAGTGCGTGTGATGATGGTGCCTAGAATGGTGAAGATGGTGGACGAGTTGTATGTGAAACTTAAGGATGTTATTCGTAAGAGAGGAAAGCATGGAAGAGAGAAGAGTAGATGGTGTGAAGAAAAGGAGGGAAGGGGGTTTTGTGCATGGAATTGAAAGATGTGACTAGGGTTGCATGTGATGTTAGAAGAGGGAGATAGTGTGATGAGTGGGGATTGCATGTTATGCTTATGAGGTGACGCACATAAGAAAAAGAGTGCAAGGGAGGTGATGGCAGTCCTATGCATGCTTTTATGAAGCATGCATGGATGTGTACAACTAATGGATGCATGCAATAGTTAATCTTGATACATGGAATACAACATAGAGGCATTGAAAGGACAACATGAAAATTATATGCAAACTAAGATAGTTCTTAGGATGGATGCTTATGCTTATGCTGACAAAACTAGAACAATGAAAGATAAAATCAAGGAGGACTGCATGCAGCTAGATGTTGCATACAACCTAAAGATGAGTGATGAATGCAAATATGAAAAGCATGCATGGGTGATTTAAGGATGGAGATGGAATAATAGATAAGAAAAGAAAATGATGGGAATTAGGTTGGGTGGAGAACCCTTACCTTTTCTCCAAGGGTTTGGAAGTTTTGGCTATGGGACCTTGGGTGCAGGTGATTTTCTTCCCTCTTTTTCTCCATTTTTTGGCTCTTGAACTCAAGGCAAAGTTAGAAGATAGTTTTTCCAATTCTTTTACCACATATTTGTAAAGTTTTAGGAGTGAAAGTCCTAAGGATAAATGGCCAGGATCGAAAGGGAGAAAGGAAGAAGGGTTGATATTTTATGGATGATGAGAAGGTAAGGAGAGGGGGGGAAGTGTGGACTTGAGTGTGGGAGTGGTATTTGATGTGGAATGGAGTTTGAGAATGAGTTGGAATAGGAATGTGGGAAAAGGAAGGGTGGGTAGGGAAGAAGGTTTTGCTAGGATAGGAAAGGTGATTGCTTAAGAGGGAAGGAGAAGAGGAGAGTTAGGTATGATTTGGTTTGAGATTAGAAAGTGGATAAAAGGGGGAGGTGTGATTTTCATGGGCATGTATGTGGGGTTTGAATTTTGAATCGAATGTGATCCATTGGATGTTGAGGAAGGGTAGAGATCTTAGGACTTTGATTTGAAATTTCAACAAGGGCTAAGTGGGTGGAAGTTTTACCTTTCAAATGATTCATTCTTGGCCCTTAAATATTCATCATCCTATCTTAAATGTCTAAGATTTAGTTGGAGTAATCTTATCCAAACATATCTTCTTTTAAAGTTTTTTTTACTCTCTACCATTGGATTAGACTTCCCTAGAGTGAATGGCTTAGATTCCTTGGAAACTTTCTTATCCACTCTAGGTTTCCCATGTTTTTCTTCTAGCTAATATTATTTCACATAGAAGGGATGTCTTTTTCCTAGTTGGAAGCAATCTCATTTCCTTGAAATTGGGTGTGTATCTCAATGGAAGATTTTCCACCAATTGTCTTTTGATTTGGTCTTCCCTGAAACATAGCTTCTTATAGGTCTATCCTTACTTCAATATTGATAAGTATCCAATTTTATTATAAGAAATACTCAAGTAGTAGCCCATGTTTTATAAAATATAGTATTATTTTAAGGGTTTTTTTGGAAATTTATAGCACATGTATTTTGACCTAATGATTGAAAAGTTTAATATGTTGAGGTTTAGAAGTAAATCCAGAGTATGTGAATCATCATAAGTTTTTTGTACTTAATTAGGGTTTTTACTCTTTTTGTAGGAAGTGAGAAGATGATCCAACAACCTATATTGCGCTTTGTAGAATTTTTTGTAGGTCGAGTTATGAAGTTAGCTTGCGGGGGTGTAAGGGGCAATGTGCCCTTATGGGGGTGTGGGGTAGAGTCCCTAGAAGAAATTGAAAGAAAGCAAAGGTGATTAAAATGATCCATGCATAAATCCATGCATTTCTTCCACTTTGCATTAGAATTGGAGTAATCCAACTAGGAAACCTAAGGAAGTCAAGCATTGCCACTTAAGCCACCAAGGAATGAGCCATCAAAGTGAGCCATGAAGCTATGGATGAATTCCACATGGAACCACCATATTGGAGCACCAATTCAAGAAACTATCCTATGTTAAAATGTGCAATTTTTAAGGGATTTTGAGAGAAAATTGTAAAAGGTAAGATGATCATGCATTGAGGGACCCATCAAGAGAGAAAACCCCACTTTCCTAATCCATTTCATAACCTTTTCCACAACATAAACATAGGGTTACACATTTTTTTACTTAAGGAGGGAGCCACCTTCCTAGAAGGTGATGCCTCCTCCCTTGCTTAGTTGTCGATTTTAGTGGCTTCCTAATTAGGAAACCCCTAGATCTATATCCTTTAAAAACACATCAAATCCTAGATTTTCCCTAAATTTTCCACATTATTTTTTTTATCCTTTCTCTCACCCCATTACAGACAATCACCATTCACTTAGGAGGGTAGGAATTCCACACCTCCTTATTAAGAAAAAGATGCCTTCTCCCCCATTTTCTCAAATTAGAAACTGGCCATGTCACCTCTTACATCATCACTCCACCTCATCTTCCACCTAACTTTCCTCCTTCACTCTCTACCTAACTTTGCTACCTTGAAACCCTAGATCTAGATATCCTTTCCTCTTTGATATAGCCTTTCCTAAGTTAGAAACCAGCCATCTATAAATCCTCCTTGGTTCCCACATTTTTTACCCAAGTAAAAGTTAGGTGAGACAACCTTGAAATTACACTCTATCCTTAGGTGATCTTTGGAGCTAGACCTAGGCATTCTTTTGGGCTGTTCTTCCTTAGGATTTTTTACTTAATTCTAGTATTATTTGCTCTCCAATTCCAAGTTAGTGATTTATTTTCCTTGCTTTAATTTCATTGTGTTCTGCTTGTGTTTTTGCTCTATATTTCTGCACGTCTTTTTCCATCTTTCTTATTCTCTCTTCTTCACTCCATTCCACTAGTTTTTATTTTCCATTCAATCAAGATCTAAGATAAATATTCTCTGATATTAACAGCCAAGAGAATAGATAGCTTAGAGCCTTAGGTTCACCTCTTGAATTCCATGTTTTCTACCTTGTTATTCACCTTAGTTTGGGTGCATTTTGATTGCTATAGTTCATCAACTTCCCATCTTCTCTCTTCAATTATTTTCTGAGTTTTCTTTTAATGTTAGCTTACTTTAATTCATGATCATTAGATTTGATTTTTGGTTGTATTTTTGATCAGGTTTTAGGGCTTAGCTACCTACGCAATTTCCAGCTTTTCAACATGTTTTATGCACAAAATTTTGATGCATTTTGGCATTAATTCAATAAAATTATTTGAGGTTTCTTGCTGTTGAATGCTTACATTATCAAATTATTTTAGATATGGGTTTATATCTTGCATATAAATTATTTTTTTAGTTGCTTTATATGCTTGATTTAATTTGAAGTTCTAAGTACTTGAAATCTTGAATTTTTACCCTTAATCATTATGCTTTATTTCCAACCATCAAAACATATTAATTGCATGAATTCTTAGGAATCCCTTTATATTTTTAGGGTTTTTATTGATTTCATAACTTAGGCTGCATGTTAGTTTTGATTTAATGCATCAAACATGGTCATTTTTCAACCTATGAACCATATGCACAATCCATGGATCATGTGCATGGTACTAGGTCAATTTCCTCTTTGATTTTTGGTTTAGAAAATTTTCTTTTTGAATTTTAGTAAGTTTTATTTTTGGAAAGTTTCTTGTTTAGAAAGTGTTAAAATAAGAAAGTTTCTTTTTTAGTAGTTTCCTTAAGTTAGTTGCTTAGTTTAATTCATTATTGTTTTGAATTAGTTTCTTTTGTTAAGCACATGTTGTTTAGGTAAGTTTCTAATTCCATTGCTTAGTTTTAATTTTAGCAAGTTTCCTTTAATTGTTGTTTCTAATTTCATGCATTTACTTTGCTAGTTTAAATTCAAATCAATCTGAATGGCTAGAGTTAAGCACTTTAAATGACATCCATCCAATATACAAATTTGTGAGATTCCTCATGGGTTCAACTTCTCTTGCATGAAATACTACAGTGATTCATGCAATTATGAGTAATTTTAAAGTTACACCAAGTTTTTTTCACCATTGTCAGGGAATTGCAATGGATTTGTAGTTTGATCTTTATTTAAATTGTTCATCTTTAGTCATAGTCTTAGGTGAATTAGATTAGGATTCTTACATTGCATTTTCACATTTAGCTCATTCCTCATTAATTGATCCATCTTACTTGTTTTGTGCAAGGGGAATTTTGCAAAGGTGTAGTGAAGATCCTATGGGCGAAAGCTTCATCAACTTTTATTGCTTTTCAAGATTAGGATTATTTATTTTTGTGTACTTGTAGTGAGGCCCCATTGTAAGTTGCAATTTCTTTCTCAATTTTAAACGGGTTTTATTCATGCAAGGCAAGTGTGTGGTATGGAGGCCTACACTTGATCTTCATTAGAAACCTCACTGTAAGTCTTCTTCACTCTCTTTTATTTTCTTAGTGTATTCATATAGATTAAGGTCATTCATTTGAATCATTGCATCTTATTTAGGGCTGTTGCATTAGATTGCACCTATCTAACCTTTGATTGGATAGCATACAGGTTGCATTAATTTGCTTTATTGTATTTGCATTGCTCGTTTACGTCTTTATGGTGGATGGAACATAATGTTAGTAAGGGCCACTCAGGGACCCTCATAAGATAAGCACTGTATTTCATTGCTAGATCCTTGGTCCATTGAGGAAATAAACTCAATTCCTTATATGCTCATAATTCGAGTCATTAATTTAATCTTAATTTAAAATTAAGTAGCAAGAGACCTAGGGGTTTGAGCTCATAGGACCCTTTTTGAAAGAGGCAATCTATTGTCACTCCAATGACTCTTAAACTTTGTGGTTATAATGGGTATCCAAAATTCAAGTGATTTTCCTATGCCTTTTCTTGATGGTTGTTGAGGTCTAAATGCCCCTTCCATGAGAATTGGATTAATCACCTTAGGAAAGACTTAACTGATAAGCAATAGTCAAGTCTGGATTAAAGGAGGAGCTGACTAGCTTTAGGTTAAAAGCTACAACCTTATAGATTAACCAAGATCAACAAGATATCTCATTAGCATTAGAAATTGTTTTCTTGCATAGCATATAGAGTTAGGAGTAATTTAGATTTAGGTTGCATCGATTGGATGGGTTTTTACTTTAGAGCATGCAAGGATGTTGATCTCACACACTGAGTTAGTACCATTAGATCCTGAGATTGAATGTACCCATAGGCAAGGGGAAAGAAACCAAGTTGCTATAACCATGGCTAAACCACTAGCAGTAGTTGAGCATAAGGCTATAAGAGATTTTTATGCACCACTCCAATTGAATACTCCATCATGCATCATATTGCCACCTACCACTACAAACCACATTGAGCTTCAGCTAAGAGTCATACAGTTGCTCCCAGGTTTCTATGGTGCTAAGAGAGAGGACCCTTACTTACATATCAAGAAATTCTTTGATATTTATGCTACATTCAATTACCATAATGTCATGGATGATTCTATTAGACTTAGGCTATTCCCTTTCTCATTAAAGGATAAGGCTAAATCATGGCTAAATACTTTAGAGTTCAGTTCCATTGACACATGGGACCAATTGTGCAAAATGTTTTTGAACAAGTTCTTTCCTATCCATAAAACCAATGCTCTTCAAAGAGAGAGAGAGAGAGAGAGAGAGAGAGAGAGAGAGAGAGAGAGAGAGAGAGAGAGAGAATTAGTTTACAACAAAGAGATGATGGAAGTGTTTAAACATATGCAAAATATTATCCCATTACTCAATGCTATTAAGGATATTCTTGCTTATCCCAATTTCTTAGAGCACTTTGCACAATGAAGCGAAAGCTTAATGTGCAAATGAAAGCCTTTCCCACCAAGTAGGTGAGCTCTTTAATACAACACCAGACTCCTCCTAAGCTTAGAGACCCAGGGTGTCCTACCATTTCTTCTGTCACTGGAAATCACGTCATAAATAGAGCACTACTTGATCTAGTGACCAGTGTAAATTTGTGGTTCCTTTTTTGTGTCTATGAGTAACTAGGGCTCAGTGACCTTGATACAACCAATACCAATTTATAGTTAGAATGTTGATCAATAAAAATTCCACGTGGTATGGTTGAAGATGTTTTAATATAGGTGGACAAGTTTTATTTCTTGATAGATTTTATTGTACTGGATATCCAACCTGTGTTCGGCCTTGATAGTCACATCCCTATGATTCTTGGATAACCATTCTTGGCCATGTCCAACACTATCATCAACTATATGAATGATGTAATAAAACTATCTTTCGGCAATATGAAATTTAGGCTTAATGTTTTTAATGTCGATCATTAGCATTTAGACTTAGATGATTTTTGTGTTGTAAATTTAATTAAAGGTCTACTTTGAGATGCTAATACATCATTATCTATTTTTGATCCACTTGAAGCATGTTTATTGCATTTTAATAGTGATTTTGATATAGAGAAATCCATTGAAGAGGTAAATAATCTTTTGTATGCTACACCTATAATGGATACCTCTAAATGGGAACCTCATGTGGAGCCACTTCCTTCATTAGAATCTATATCAGTCCCATCTATAGAAAAACCACCCACCTTAGTCCTTTAGCCTTTACCTAAAAATCAAAAGTACTCCTACTTAGGACCTAATGAAACCTTACTTGTCATCATAGCCTTAGATCTAGATAAGGAATAGGAGGGTAAGCTTCATGGTATTCTCAGAGAACATAAGATAGCTTTAGGGTGGATCATAGCGGATATTAAACCCCAACATGAAGGAGGTAGTGAGAGATAAAGTACTTAGGCTCTTAGATGTTGGTGACATCTACCCCATATTTGACACCACTTGGGTTAGCCTAGTTCAGGTTGTTACCAAGAAGTCTCTAGTCGTAGTAATTAGAAATGAGGAAAATGAGTTAATCCCCACTCGCATGACCACTGGGTGGAGAGTTTGTGTTGATTTCCAAAAATTGATCTTGGTCAGGAGAAAAGACCACTTTCCTTTGCCATTCATAGACCAACTTCTAAGAAGGTTAGTGATACATAAGTATTACTATTTTCTTGATGGTTATTTTGGCTATAACCAAATTCGTATTACACCTAAGAATCAGGAGAAGACTAGTTTCACCCACCCTTGAGAGCCATTGCCTACATTGTATGCCTTTTGAAGTTTGCAATGTTCAAGCTACTTTTCAAAGGTGTTGGTGGAGCATAATTTATGTTATGGTGGAGATATTTTTAGAGGTGTATATGGTTTATTTCTTAGTGTTTGGATCTTCTTTCATTGAATGCCTACACCATTTAAAACTTATCCTTGCTAGGTGTCAGGAGAAGAACAATATTAAATTGAAAATGTCATTTCATGGTTCAAAATGGCAGTCATAGGCCTCATTATATCATGTAATGACATTGAAGTGGATAAATCCAAAGTGGACTTAATCTCTAACCTTCCTTATCCTCCAAGAACGATGAAGGAAATTTGCTCATTTTTAGGCTATGCTAGTTTCAATAAAAGATTCATCAAGGACTCTAGTAAAATTGCTAAGCTCCTATGTAATTTACTTACAAAGGAGACCACTTTTGAATTTGATGATGAATGTATGAATGTATTTGAGTGTTATAGGGTGAGTTAACTTTTGCACCTATTATTTGCCCACTAGATTGGATTACACCATTTGAGATAATGTGTGACGCTTCAGACTATGTGATCAGGGCTATTTTGGGCCAACATATTGATAAACTTCCCCATGTGATATATTATGCTAGAAAAACACTCAATAATGCCCAAATTAATTATTCAACTAGAGAGAAAGAGTTGTTGGTAGTTATATTTGCCCTGGATAAATTTAGGTCTTGCTTGCTAGGATCTTAGGTCATAGTATACTTAGATCATGTAGTACTTAAATATCTTCTTTCAAAGAAGGATGCAAAGCCTAGGCTGATCCAATGGATACTATTACCACAATAATTTGATCTAGAAATTCAAGACAAGAAACGTTCTGAGAATTTTGTAGTAGACCACTTATCTAGGCTAGTTGTGGAGTCTACTAGTGAGAATGTGCATACAATAGAAACCTTTTTTGATGTGCAATTGTTGCACATTTCTCAATTACCTTAGTATGATGATAGAGTCAATTATCTTATAACTGGACAAAAGCATAGTCATTGATCTAAATAAGATGGAAAAAGGTTCGTTACTGAGGTTAGACACTTTACTTAGAATGACCCGTACTTATTTAAGTACTGTCCTAATCAAGTTACTGAGAGATGTGTACCAGATAGTGAACAATGTAAGATAATCTCTTTCTGTCATGACCATGCTTGTGGGGACCATTATAGTTCTAGAAAGATAGTTGCAAAGATTTGGTAGTATGTTTTTTATTAGCCTATTATTTTCAAGGATTCGTATGCTTATTGATTCGCATGTGCTAGATGTCAACAGTTAGGGAGCATAGAAAAAGAAATATGATGCCCTTAAACCTTATTCTGATCATTGAGCCCTTTGACATTTAGGCCATTGATTTTATGGTACTTTTTCATAATTCCTTTGGTTATTTGTATATCCTTGTGTAGGTGGACTATGTTTCAAAATTGGTAGAAGCCATTGTGTATAAAACCAATGACCATAAGGTTGTAGTCAAGTTCTTAAAAGAAAATATATTTTGTACATTTTGGTACACCTAGGGCCATAATTAGTGACGTGGGGTAAACATTTTTGTAATAGATTATATTTGAAAATTTAATGAAGAAATATAGTGTGACCCATAAAATTGCTATTCCTTATCATCCTCAGACCAGTGGATAGGTAGAAGTGTCTAATAGAGAAATAAAGAGTATTTTAGAAAAGACAGTCAATCCAAATAGGAAAGATTGGTCTTTGATGTTCAATGATGCTTTATGTGCATATAGTACTGCATTTAAAACTCCTATAGGCATGTCACCTTACCATTTGGTCTATAGAAAGGCCTACCACCTACAAGTAGAATTAGAGCATGTAGCATATTGGGCAATCAAAAAGCTCCAACTTAATGAGTTGGATGAACTTAGGAAAGATGCATATGAGTCTGCAAAGCTATACAAAGATCGCATAAAATACAATCATGATAAACACATCTTAAGTCCTTTACCCCAGGATAAAAGGTCCTTAATGCATAATTCTATATTGCATCTATTTCTAGAAAAACTTAGATCTTGATGGACTGGACCCTACATAGTACATACTGTATATCCTTGGGGGGTTGTTGAGATAGAAAAGGATGGAAAGATCTCCAAAGTTAATGGACAAAGGTTGAAACTCTTCCTCAAATTGATAAACCCTGAAGTGGAAGAAACATTACTTGAGGAACCAATCTACTAGGACCCACATTAGCATGTTCTCTTGCACCTGCTTCCATCATTAAGTTGCATTTTTTCATTATCATTGTACACCATGCATGGCTAAAGACATTAAACTTAGTACTCATTGGGAGGTAACCCAAAATTTTACAGTCTCATTATTCTACATTACCCATTCGTCATATACTTGTCCTATATCTCAAAACATTGGAGACAATGTTTAGTTTAGGTTGGGGGTGTAGACATGTATGAGATTTATGATTTTTTGTTCATATTTTTGTTAAAAAAATTTGAATTTTTCTGAGTTTTTAAAAATTTTAGGTCAAAGTTCCTTTACTATGATGAGAATTGGATTGTCTAAAGTTTAGTATTTCTACAACTTTAACTTCATTATATAAATGCATATGGTTGATTCTGCATTTTATTCATGTCTTGAAGTGTTTTGTAAGAGTTAAATCTCAAGAAATAATTATAGACAATATATAAGTCTAGACTGATAGATGGTTATGTCTTAGAGATCTTGAGGAAATCAGTGGAGACCTATATAACTTGTGATAATGAGAGATTATCATCTTTTTTTAGGGTTATAAATAATTTCATATTTTCTTCAGTGTACATAAATTTTAAAGATCCCAGTATCTTTGTTTTGGTCAAAATTCCAAGAACTAAAAGGAGTATTAACTTAGTTTTTGAACATTTATTGAGGCAGATAGGTTTGAAGAAACGAAGAAAATGATATAGGGCATCCTTGTTTTAGCCTAGAGAAATAAAGATTACCCAGTATATTGTACCACTAATTATACCTTTTGAGCCTCTTGATAAGCCATTTCTTTCTCAAACCCAATTTAACCTAACCTAAAAGAACCTAGTAAGAATATCCATTACCTACCTTTGAAAAAAAGAGTAGAGATGATAACAAAAGCTCAAATAAAGGATGAAAAATCTAAGAAGTGAAAAACATCAAAGATTTTGCATAGAAAACCCTTTCCCTCAAAGAAAAAGAAATATAAAGAAAAGAAAGAAAAACTGTATTATTAAAAAAAGAAAAGAAAAGGAAAGAGAAGTTGAGAAAAGAGAAAGGAAAAATAGAAAAGATAGTCACTTCTAATATAGTCAAAAGAAAAAGTTACCCAAACAATTATTGAGGACCTCTACTTAGATTTGAAACTTTGAATCCTTATACCCTTCTTTTCAGAACTTATCCTAAGTCGATGTTTCATTCTATCTAAAGACCTATTGATGTTAAGGTGGAACATAGCCTTGATGAGGATTTAAATAAAAGGAATAAAGGTGAACTATTTCTACTAGTCTTGGTAAGGGCATCTATTCTTGAGGATCATAATTCTTTGTCTCATTTGTGCTTAAAAGAAATTATGTGAACCATCAGATTTTTGGATTAGGTCACATCATGAGTGAATTTTGTTTGACCCTTTCTTTGAGAGATTTATTTATGAGTGTATACTAATGAGAATTTGAGGTCACACAAATATGATAGCTTAGAAAAGAGATAGCTTAGAACCTTAGGTTCACCTCTTGAATTTCATGTTTTCTACCTTGTCATTCACCTTAGTTTAGGTGCATATTCATTGCTATAGTTCATTACCTTAGCCATCTTCTCTCTTGAATTCTTTTTTTATTTTTCTTTGCATTTTAGATTAATTTAATTTGTGGTCATTAGATTGAATTTTTATTATTGTTAAGATTAGGTTTTAGGGATTAGTTAGCTACACAATTTCCATCTTTTCAACATGTTTTATGTGCAAAATTTTGATGTATTTTAACATTAATTCAATAAAATTCTTTGAGGATTCTCATTATTGAATGTTTCCATTATCAAATTACTTTAGATCTAATTGTTATATTTCATTGAAATTATTGTTTCAGTTGCTTTATATGCTTGATTTAAGTTTAAGTTCTAAGTACTTGAAATTTGTAATTTTTCTCCTTAATCTTTTCACTTTGTTTCCAGCCATCAAAACTTCTTAATTTTTTGAATCCTAAGGAAGCTATTTTAATTTTTAGGTTGTTTATTGAGTTCATAAATTAGGCTATAATTTAGTTTGCATTTAAAGCATCAAATCTAGTCATCTTTAAACCTATGAACCATGCCCACAATCCATGGATCACATGCATGGTAGTAGGTTAATTTCCTCTTTTGATTTTTGTTTAATTTAGTTGCTTAATCTTGTTTAGTATTTGTTATTTAGTTGTTTGCATATTAGCCTAGGTTTAGGAAGTTTCCTTTTTGAATTTTAGAATGTTTCATTTTTAAATAGCTTCTTGTTTAGGAAAGTTTCCTTTGTAGTAGTTTCCTTAAGATAGTTACTTAGTTTAATTCATGCTTGTTTTGTGCTAGTTTATTTTGTTAAGTGCATGTTGGTTAGGTAAGTTTCTAATTCCATTGCTTAGTTTTAAATTATGTCAAGTTTCCTTTAATTGTAATTCCTAATTTCATGCATTTACTTTCCTAGTTTAAATTCAAATAAATTCAATCTCTCTCTCCTTGGCTAAAGTTAAGCACTTGAAATAAGATTCATCCAAAATACAAATTTGTGAGATTCCTCATGTGGGTGCATTACTACATTGATTCATGAACTTACAAATAATTTAAAAGTTACACCAAATGTGTCTTTGTTGTTTTCTTAGGATATGTATCTACAAGGGTAGATCTTGACCTTCAAGTGCTTGAAAAATTAGATGGTTTTAAACCATAGATTTCCCATAAATTCCTCTCTCTCTCTCTCTCTCTCTCTCTCTCTCTCTCTCTCTCTCTCTCTCTCTCTCTCTCTCTCTTCTTCTCCTAATTTTTTTTTAATCATCCTATAAGTTTTACTTTTTCATGTTTTTCCACATAGAATTAAGTGGGAATCACCACTTTTACATGGAAATTTCATGCTCCCCCTTACGTAGTCCATTCATTTGGATGAGTAGGAGAGAGAAAGCAAGTAAAAAGTCTTTTGCAGGCCTTGATCTTCTAACTTGTTTTATTTCACACACTCCCATTGTATGTGAATTGAGATTCCTTTAGAAGCTCCCCAAGGTGTTAATATGCATAAATGCTTGCACGAAAAGTTCTATCACCTTACTTTTGATATTAACACCCGATTTTGAAATGATAAGCTTTATGTTCCATTTAGGGTTTCTAACTACTCTGACTTTGTTTTTGACATTCAGTGATCATTATAAATCCTAAACTTCATGATTGACATGTAAAGGTCCACAATGTATCTTGGAAGGTAAAATTGCTCTTTTGGTGGTAAATTGTTTATTTTATGAAATTTTCATTTGTACCCTGGATTTGCAAAATTGTAGAATAAACCTTAATTAGTGATATTTATGTATTCTATGGAGCTAAAACCTAGTAAATATAGATGTGTATGTGCGTGGGTGTGGGTGTGCATGGGTGTGTGTGGGTGTGTGTGTATCTCAATAGACCAAAGGGAAGAAGCCATGCAAGTGAATGAAGATTCTAATGGGAAAAATTTCAATGGGCTGCACTATGAAATTCAAAGAGTCAAAACATGTTCTTTATGGGAGAAAAAATGTTTTTCAATTGAATCTAATTGTACAAATAGAAAATTGGTGGGATGAGTAGATAATAAAGGAATTCAAGTGGAATGAAAATCTCAACAGAATCCTAGCTGCTCACTTTAGGGCATGCTACTTCAATGGATGAGAAGAAATGAGCCATTTAACTACATCTTTTTTATGGGAGACTTCAGGGAAATCACAATCAACAATCTTAGGGTTAAAGCATGATCCAAGGGTGAAGAAATTAGGTAGAGAAAAGTGAAAACCCTAGCTACCATATCATGCTACCATTCAGAGGAAGAAAATGTGCTTTCATGCAATGAATTAAGAAAGGTGTTCCACGATTTTGACTAAGGAAGGTTCCTAAAGGAGGTAAGTTGGAAAAGGGATAAGGATAGAGGGAAAAGGAGGATATGAGATAGTTTCCATTAGGAAACTTTTTTCTCCATCAACTCCACATGAAAACAAAAGAAGGGTTTCAATGCATTCTCCCACATTTCCCACCCTTGTCTTCAATGCAAAAGAGAGAGAAGAGGGGAGAACCCCAAAGGAGACTCTCCATCTTTGAGGATCAAATGAAGATCACTTGAAGGAGAGAGCCATACAAGGTAGGATCACAGCCATACTTTCAACCATCCCTTTCATCGAATCCTATCAACCCTCAATGCATACTTCAATCCCCACACTCCTTCTATCTTTTAGCCATAGCCTTCAATGTTTTCCTCTTGCTAAACTTGCACCACAATTCAACCATCTTCATCTTTAATGCCATCCACCCTCTTTTACTTCCTTTAATCCCATGAATTAATCTTTCTCTCATTACTTTCCAACTCAAATTCACAAATGTTGTTGTTTTAATTAAAACTTGCAAGCATACGAATCATTTGCAATATAGCATGCGAGTGAGGTTGATCCCACAAGTAGTTGAACTAATGTGATGCTAGTGGTCATACTTTAAACTATCTAATCTAGTTATAACTTTCTAAAATCATAACTTTCTAAGCTAAAAATTAGAAACAAATAAATGATCCTAACATGCAACTAATCTTAACACATGAAGAACTAAACTTTACATGAATTAAAAAAACTAATTGAAACATGTAAAACATGGACAATATGTTGTGTAAGGCACTTGATCTTTATGCATGAATATAACTATGAAAATTGCATGTATGAAGAATGAACAAGGATCATAAACTCATGAATAAACTAAACTATCATGTACTATATGAAATTGCAGCAATGCAACATTAATAAAACAAGCTACTCCTATGGAAATTACCATCAAAACAATGCTTGTAATCAATAGATGAATGCCAGAATCAAACATGAAAGAACCATATTAAGCAGTCATGAACATAAGATTTAATTCAAGTAACATAATGGAAAGCATTGTTTAAATGTTTCAAAATACAATTTGGGTGTGAAATCTCCAAGGAGCTATGGGCACCATACTAGATCAGGAACAATCACTTATCCTCCTATTGCAATCTTGATATTCAAAGGAAAAACTTATGGCACATGAGCAATAAACAATGGAAGCAAGGAAGACAAAGTTGGACTTTAATGGAAGCTAAAAGAGAATCAAAAGGCAATTAAAGGTAAATGAAAAAACTAGATTCAAGATGACTTCCCTTGGCTGCAAGGAACAGCAAAAGAAAGCAAGGCAAAGACTAGCACGGAAAGAAATAAGGTAAACAAGAGAAGAAGTAAGGGAAACGAACAATGAAATGAGAAGCTACTACACTTAAGGATCAGGCATGGAGTAACTTGGAAGATGCTTTACCCTTAGGAAAAGAATAGTAGCACCCAACCAAAGGAAATCCAAAGCAAAAAGGAGAAGATGATGATCTAGGAAGGGACGTCTCCTTCCTCAATGGAGGAGGCATCTTTTTTCTTTTAGAAAATATGTGCCCTCAATGCTTAGGTTTGTGCTATTTTATAAATTTTTGTCCTATTTTTTCTAAGGTACCCTAATACTAAGGTGTGGAAAGGATGAAATCAACTTAATTTGGATGGTTAAGATTGTAAGTAGCCAGGGTTTCCAAATAAGAAACAAGGACTAGAGGTGGCTGGACTTTGTGAGGTGGATTAGGTGGGAGACGCCACCTTTTTAGTAAGGGGCATCTCCCCTTTAAAATTCATTAGAGCTCCTCCTAATTAGGAATGTGGGTGAGGTGATATGGTAGAAAAGAAATGGGAAGAGGAAAAGGTGTAAGGAAAGTGGGGTGTAAGAATGTAACGCCCGAGCAATTTACGCTATTTTGGACATTCTATAAGAAATGAACTATGTTGAATGTTTTACCTTATTTAAAATAGTAAATGAAGGAATTTGTGAGGAAAATTGGTACCATTAGATTCTACTCAAAAAATGGAATCCAATGCCTCAAAGAATGCCGAAAACAGAGTTCGTATGAAGAAGTTACGGCCATCTAAAGATTAGGGGTATTTTTGTAAATTACACAGAAAACGAAAAAGAATGAAAACTGCAGGGGCCATTTTGGTAACGACACCCCCTGTCGTCTTCCACCTCTAGATTTCTCCAGAAACCCTTTTCTCCCGATTTCTCCAGAACACACCAGGGGAAATGGCGGCACCGCCATTGAGGGGCATCGCCTTCTCCCCTCTATAAAAGCCCCATCTCCCCCCTCACGAAAACATGATTTTTCGGCCATTTTGAGACTGGGTTTCTGGAAAAATCGGAAACCCGTCTCAAGCCAATCTTCCCTGAGTTTTTCGGTAACCGCCAGGCCCAAGTCAGGTCGGCCATTCCTTTTCCTGTCTCCCCATTTCCCCTCTTCTCCTTTCTGGTCTGGCATTGGGGTTTTCCCCTTCTTCGTGGGTTCCAACAACATAGGTTTCCGGCAGAGGGAAATGCACCACTGGGAAAAAGGGTGTCCCCAGGCTACCTAGGTAAGCCCCTCCTTACCTTCTCTCCATTTTGCTTCCCCCAGGCCAAGATCCATGCCGGATCTGGTCTTTTTCCCAGCCAGTTTTTCCAGCCGGAGAAGACCCAACCGATTCCAACCAGCCCTGCACGAATAAGGCATCCCAGGGATGCCATGCTCCACGTACGCTTGGGACTGGGTCAGTGGGACGGGTTCCAGGCATACGACAGTGCGTACACTATCCCAAGTGCAGCTTTCGGGTGCGCGCGAGACATGGCGCATGGGTCCTAGCTCGACCAGGATGCGCGTCATAGCGCGTCGCTTGAGCTTGCATGTGTGCGTGCAAAATGCGGTCCCTGGCACGGCCTTTGGGTGCGTACGCACGTGAGACGGTCACGGTTCAACCAGGATGCAAGCGTGTCCTGGGAACTGGGACACGCGGACCTAATGACACTTTAAAGTTAGGATCAAAGGACAATTTATAGAGTTTAACGAATAGTAGATCCATATCATAGGATCTAGCGTGACAAATCAATTAGGCAAGGACCATGGACCCTAAAGGCAGATTTAGCAATCTAATGTCTAAATAGATTGAAATTGATAAGGACTCCTTGTATCCATTCATACCCAGGAGTTTATAAATGAGACCCAGGGACGGGTTGAGTGATAAAGGACACGACTCCAGGAGACTTTGAGGTAGGTGCTCTATCGCTACTAGACTTTTAAAAACAACCATGATTGTTTTGAGACTACATGTTTTAAAGTATAAGTTATATAACTTGTTTAGCATGACTTAATCTTATAAATGAATTCAACATGCATATGATAAATACATTATGCATAGACATGTTTTGCAAACAATTGCATATATTGCATGATTTGTGAGCATTGAGTTCTTGAAAACTTGCATGTCCTTGAGGGTTACCAAAAGATGCTGGAGTGCCCAAAAGACGCTGGGTAGGCAGTTGTGAGGGACCCAAAGAGGACAAGTTTTGAAAAATACATTGTGCATATATTGCCAAGACGTGTGCTACATGCATAGATTGCATGATAAGTGTAGCCTTAATCGATGAGGGTGCGCTGATGAGGGCGGGCTGATGAGGGCAGGCCAGAGAGAGCTGATAGGCTTCTAGGATGGCAGGCTTCTAGGCTGTCAGGCTTTTAGGCAGGGTTATGACTTTGAATGCAATACTAGCATGAGCAGATTTTATGCATTGCCTGCATGTTTTGCAACCAATTTCCTAAATTGCATGATTTACGACGAATAAGTGTCATATGTCCCGTGGAGGCATATGACCCTATGTCCCTAGGTACCTGGGACCACACGGCGGCGAGGTCGTGGGCATAGTTGGGCCCTATGTTTTCGTGGATTTACTTGCTTTGCATATGGCATGACATGAGGTTGGTCGACCATACCATACCATATATCCATGAGTTGGATTCAGTTGAGCATCTTATACATATCATTATGTTTATGATATATATGATACTTTTGATTTGGATTATGTGATTCTTTAAGTCGTCAGTATTCCAATTCGACAGTGGTTTTTAATATCGATATTGAACATGATTTTTCGAACATGCACATGTTTTAAAGAGCATATGATTTTAAACATAGCATGCATTGTAAAACTAGTAGTGATAGACTCCTACTGAGTATAGTATATACTCACCCTATCCTTAACATTTTTCAGGATAGTTCCATCCACGAGTAGAGGACACCTACGTTAGTGCTACGAGCAAGTAAATCAAAAGGAGACAATTATACATGTAAGTAAACACTCTAACCTTTGGACATGTAGTTGTATTTACTTACAGTTGGGCTGTGAGCTATGAATGGATAGACCTGGGAAAAACACTTATGATTTCTAAAGTTTTTCAAAAACTACTTTGGTTGTTGTGAAAGAAAATGACACTCGGGGTTTTCAAAATGAGTTTAAAACTAAAGATTTTTCACTGCATTGCATGGTTTTCAAATAGGGATGCATCCCGCCTTAGGAATTAGATATTGCGTTTAAAAATGCATGAGAAAATCTGGGTCATCACAGTTGGTATCAGAGCCCAGGTTTTATCCTTTCACAGCCAGTCCAGCATGTCCAAGGGTTATAGGCAATAGAGAAAATCAAGAAGAAGTAGTATAAATAGGAGTAGCAGAGATGACTACTTCTATTTGAGGATTACAATATTAATGCTCAAGGTAGTTCACCATAAATAAATAGGTGAAACACAGCTTTGTTTAACAAATAATTAGGCAGAGGATAGTGCAACCCTTATCCAAAATCTAATCTAAGACGACTTAAGGATTAAGGATTGTAGTATGGTGCAAATATGAAAACTCATATATGGATCATATTATGATGAGAATGATGAATGAGGATGTTAGTGAACTTGTTAGTAGATAGTTCTGACCTGCACTAAAGTAATCTCATCAAAGGTGAGAAAATTGAAGAACCTAGATGACTATCTTACCATCAATAAAGTAATCTCATCAAAGGTGAAGAAATTGAAGAACCTAGGTGGCTATCTTACCATCATAAAGAATATCAGAATATGAGTACACTATCACAAGGATTATGATATGAGTATGATAGGGAATGTAAAAGACAGACTTTGAGAAGATTTTGATGATAATCTAATAAGGATGAGCATACAAGATGATATTAGGAGATAACTGTGACTCGTACTAGGTCACAAAGGAATGGATCCTGAAGGACTTAGCTCAATTTTGGATACCTTAATTGGAGTCTTATGAAGAGTAAAGTGCTATCGAATAATAACTACTTGAGTATTATGGAGCAAATCAGAAGATGTATCCAAGTGACAGATTATAAGAGAAACATAACACGAATATGATAGGGAAATGAATTTGATCGAGTTATCAAAAGATTTTGATGATAATACTAGGGATGATAATAGATTGATCCTAACATAAACTTGTAAGAGAAGTATAGCATGACCAAAATTTCAATGCCATTATGAAGACATGGTATGAATTTTATTGAGGCTACAGGCAATTGAGGATTTCAATGATCTTAAGATGGTTTAGAATTTCTTAGAAGCATTCAGTTTATCATAACTGTTAAAGGAGTAGATACAATATCGATTATATGCAACAAAGCACATGAAGACATTGATCTAGGTAGACAAAAATAAAGATTTTGAAGAAAAGAAAGAAAGAGATAGAGATGTAACTACCAGTATTCAATGAATATTGAATATTCAAAAGAAAAAGGTCATGACTTTATTGAGGAAAGAATAGATCCATAGAAATCTTTCATCTTGAATCAAGTGGGAAGATAAACCAATCAACTTCGAAGGAATGATGATAGATGAGTTGGTGATCTTATTGTAAAAGAGTATAAAAGAGAGAAAGCATATGGGATTTAAGACTTTGAGTAGAGTATCGAATTTCAGGAGATTATGCGACAAGAAATTTTCGAAGAGGAATGGTGACCAACTAGAAATTAAATTCTACAAATGGTTTGATATCAATTATTATTACAATTAGATTCTTATTGGAACCATTAGCTTATGGGGTGCACCAATAGATATAGTCCATAAAAAGGAAAATTTGGTGATATCTTACCTTGCCACTACATGAGTAAATAAAGTATATTGAAAAAGGAATTAAGCCGGGACAGTGACTTGTCCATTTAGCAAGTAGGGTACCATCAAGGATCAAAATGGAGGTCTTACTATTATAGATTGGAAGACCAAAAATCTTAAGACCATTATTTAATCATTACCTTTAGAGTACTATTGACTAAATAAAGGTATCCCACCCTATTTAATCAAATATGTTAGTAGTCGAAGTTATATACTCAGAGGGATATTATAAGTATTTGGACATGAGTTTTATCTAAAAGAAGTTACTTGTTAGACTAAGTCATTTGAGGGTATGAGGTCAGTTGATTAGGCGACATCATGGAGTTGATTAGGCCACATCATAGAGGACCTACAAGTACAATGAACATAGTAATAACTAAGACAGAAGCAAAACTAAGGAGCGATCTCCACCAGTAAGACAGATTTTTTCAAACCTAAATAGATACCATGACAAACCATAGAAATCACTATAGGTCTGAAAGATGCTGTTGACTTGGATTGAAAAGAAAGGTAGATAAGTACCGACCACTTTAGAGACCCTTGAGCTTATGACAAAGATATATCGGGAAAGTGATCAATAGGTAATCAAATAAAGTCTTTCTATATGTCTATGAAAATGTTCCATGCTTACCTGAGTGTTTTTCAAATTTGATAATTTAACAGCTTCAGCATAACTTGATGTAGTAGCTATTGAACGAGAACTGCTAAGTATGAGGAGGCACTTCAAGGATAAATTTTGAGGAATTGAGAAAATCACTACTTATGAGGATACCTCCTAACAATACAGACTGCATGGTTGAGGATAAAGCCTTGATAAAAGATTGCACAATATATTAGCATAGGGGATGGAAGGCTATAAGGTGAATATTTAATGTTACATTGCCTTTAGATAAATAGTTAGTTGTTATGAGCATATACCAAGTACAAAAAATCAATTGAAGGAATTTTCTAAGGACTAACCCTACTGGATTGAGTATAGAACTTTTGGACTGAAAGGTTACGAAAAAAACCATCAGGAAAAGAAAGGACAAAGAGGATGATGACAAATGATTCAACCATGACCTAGTAAGGGTACTCGGATATGAATAAGAGGCTTTTTGCTTTGCATAAATGAGAACATTATTGAAAATCCTAATGACAAATGGATGTGAATAGTGAGATAGGCCTCTGGATGAGAACATTTGATCCATGATGATGAATCGACCATTAACATTTGACATGAGAAAATGCGTTTAATGAATTCAATAATTATGAAACTAGATATAGAGTTAGGACATTTTACTTTCAGTATATGATAAGGTCCTCGATGAAAGATGCTACTAATAGGCTTTCTTGATTTTATTTTGAATGTAACTTTGGTTGAGGAATCAAGTCACATATGGAAAACGATAGACAGTTGAAATTCGAAGTTAATCAAGGGTTTGGCTATAGAGCACATGATACCATGTCAGTTATTGAAGTATCTTGGGGACAAATATAAAAGATAAGAAGCAAAGTTAGACACAATAGAAAGAAGGTAACTTTTTTTTGGACTCTTACTAATGACATACAACCAACCATTACAAGGGGATGTGGATGATAAAGAGATCACTAGATGAAAGACAAGAAGAAAAAGGGATTATCCTATGATATTCAAAATAAAATAGGAGAAATAAGATCATATGATCTCAAAGAAGTATGGAGTAATTTATACATGAAGAAGCATGATCCTACGAGGAGACTATCCTATATACAATGAGAAAAGTATAGGCATCTAAGGATTTCAACATAGATGAATTATAGCTAGAAACTGGTATTGTTAAACTGGCACGTATGGGAGTATGCATCAGAGTATGCAAAGCAAGCGGCCCTTATAGGTAAGGCCTTGTAGAAGGAACAATAAAAATGATAAATTGAGGTTAAGCCTAGAATTGATTCCTAAGGGGGGAGTGCATTCACCAAGAAGTTATCTAAGAGACAAAATACCTTGAAGATGATAATTTATGGAATTTTGAGGATGAAATTCTTTTAAGGGGGTAATAATGTAACGCCTGAGCAATTTACGCTATTTTGGACATTCTATAAGAAATGAACTGTGTTGAATGTTTTACCTTATTTAAAATAGTAAACAAAGGAATTTGTGAGGAAACTTAGTACCATTAGATTCTACTCGAAAAATGGAATCCAACGCCTCAAAGAACGCCGAAAATGTAGTTCGTATGAAGAAGTTACGGCTGTCTAAAGATTAGGGGTATTTTTGTAAATTAAATAGAAAACGAAAAAGAACGAAAAATGCAGGGGGCCGTTTTGATAATGGCACCCCCTGTCGTCTTCCACCTCTAAATTTCTCCAGAAACCCTTTTCTCCCGATTTCTCTAGAACACACCAGGGGAAATGGTGGCACCGCCTTCTCCCCTCTATAAAAGCCCCATCTCCCCCCTCACGAAAACATGATTTTTCGGCCATTTTGAGATTGAGGTTTCTGGAAAAATTGGAAACCCGTCTCAAGCCAGTCTTCCCTGAGTTTTTCGGCAATGGCCAGGCCTAAGTCAGGCCGGCCATTCCTTTTCTCATCTCCCCATTTCCCCTCTTCTCCTTTCCGATCTGGCATTGGGGTTTTCCCCTTCTTCGTGGGTTCCGACAACATAGGTTTCCGGCAGAGGGAAACGCACCACAGGGAAAAAGGGTGTCCCCAGGCTACCCAGGTAAGCCCCTCCTTATCTTCTCTCCGTTTTGCTTCCCCCAGGCCAAGATCCATGCCGGATCTGGTCTTTTTCCCAGCTGGTTTTTCCAGCTGGAGAAGACCCATCCGATTCCAACTGGCCCTGCACGAACAAGGCGTCCCAGGGATGCCATGCTCCTCGTACGCCTAGGACGGGTTCCGGACGTACGACAATGCATACACTATCCCAGGTGTGGCCTTCGGGTGCGCACGCGACATGGGGCACGAGTCCTAGCTTGACCAGGATGCACGAGGTACCCTGGGAGCTGAGACGCACCATGTTACACCAAAGGTGCGTCCGTGCGATGCCATCCAGGATGCGCGTCATAGCGCGTCGCTTGAGCTTGCATGTGCGCGTGTAAAATGCGGTCGCTGGCACAACCTTTGGGCGCGTACGCACGTGAGACGGTCACGGTTCAACCAGGATGCACAGGTGTCCTGGGAACTGAGACACGCGGACCTAATGAGACTTTAAAGTTAGGATCAGAGGACAATTTATAGAGTTTAACGAATAGTAGATCCATATCATAGGATCTAGCCTGACAAATGAATTAGGTAAGGACCATGGACCCTAAAGGCAGATTTAGCAATCTAATGTCTAAATAGATTGAAATTGATAAGGACTTCTTGTATCCATTCATACCCAAGAGTTTATAAATGAGACCCAGGGACGGGTTAAGTGATAAAGGACACGACTATAGGAGGCTTTGAGGTAGGTGCTCTATCGCAACTAGACTTTTAAAAAGAGCCATGATTGTTTTGAGACCTCATGTTTTAAAGTATAAGTTATATAACTTGTTTAGTATGACTTAATCTTATAAACGAATTCAGCATGCATATGATAAATACATTATGCATAGACATGTTTTGCAAACAATTGCATATATTGCATGATTTGTGAGCATTGAGTTCTTGAAAAATTGCATGTCCTTGAGGGTTACCAAAAGACGCTGGGTACGCAGTTGTAGGGCCAGGCAGTTGTGAGGGACCCAAAGAGGACATGTTTTGAAAAATACATTGTGCATATATTGCCAAGATGTGTGCTACATGCATAGATTGCATGATAAGTGTAGCCTTGATCGATGAGGACGGGCCTATGAGGGCGGGCCAGAGAGAGCTGACAGGCTTTTAGGCTATTAGGCTTCTAGGCTTCTAGGCTGTCAGGCTTCTAGGCAAGGTTATGACTTTGAATGCGATACTAGCATAAGCAGATTTTATGCATTGCATGCATGTTTTGCAACCAATTTCCTAAATTGCATGATTTACGATGAATAAGTGTCATATGTCCTGTGGAGGCATATGACCCTGTGTCCTTAGGTACACGGGGACCACACGGCGGTGAGGTCATGGGCATAGTTGGGCCCTATGTTTTTGTGGATTTACTTGCATTGCATATGGCATGACATGAGGTTGGTCGACCATACCATACCATATCTCCATGAGTTGGATTCAGTTGAGCATCTTATACATATCATTATGTTTATGATATATATGATACTTTTGATTTGGATTATGTGATTCTTTAAGTCGTCAGTATTCCAATTCGACAGTGGTTTTTAATATCGATATTGAACATGATTGTTCGAACATGCACATGTTTTAAAGAGCATATGATTTTAAACATAGCATGCATTGTAAAACTATTAGTGATAGACTCCTACTGAGTATAGTATATACTCACCCTATCCTTAACATTTTTCAGGATAGTTCCATCCACGAGTAGAGGACACCTACGTTAGTGCTACGAGCAAGTAAATCAAAAGGAGACAATTATACATGTAAGTAAACACTCTAACCTTTGGACATGTAGTTGTATTTACTTACAGTTGGGCTGTGAGCTGTGACTGGATAGACCTGGGAAAAACACTTATGATTTCTAAAGTTTTTCAAAAATTACTTTGGTTGTTGTGAAAGCAAATGACACTCGGGGTTTTCAAAATGAGTTTAAAACTAAAGATTTTTTGCTGCATTGCATGGTTATCATAAAATGGTTTTCAAATAAGGATGCATCCCGCCTTAGGAATTAGATATTGCATTTAAAAATGCATGAGAAAACCCAGGTTGTCACAAAGAAAGGCCTAGGAAAGTGAAGTGAAATGGAAATTTTTGATTGGCTAATTTATTTCTTAAGGGCTTGGGCTTGGTTGGGTGGTTAGAATGGGATTTTAAGAAAGTGGAAGAGTTATGGGGTGGTAGGACTCTTGAATGGAAAGTCAAATTCGTGGTGATATTTTGTGGTGAGGTGGAAAGTGAAAAAAAAAATGGGAAAAACATAAAAAGTAGAAGGCTCTCATCCTATTGGTCCATATGCCAACTTATCCTAATAAGATTTTCCTTAATTATCTTCAAAATATCCCTTAAAATCTCATGGATAATCCTCTTGAATTTCATCCAACCTAGCCTTTCATTTAGCTTAGCTTGATAGCTTAGATAACTAACTTTGAAGGCTTTATTGGCTAGGCTTCAAGGATGGCTTTAGGAAGCTCTCTTGGCTTGACTTCTTGGCTCCATCACTTGGCTTGAGTGGTTTTTCTTGAATTCCTTAGCTTGCCACCTTCTCTCATGGCATATATGGCTAAGGTGACTTAAGTTTCGATGCAAAGGTGGTGGGAATGCATGTCTTACTTCATGGGCCCACTTTGACCATCTTTAACTCCTTTAATCACATCCATTTCTGGTCCACAAGATGATCTTGCCCTTTGGTTTCATGTTGGATTGATGATTATTAGATTTTGACACAATCTTTTGATCTTGATCTTCAATGTTCATATGGATCGATCTTGGCTATCAGATCATCATCTCTCTAACTATAAAAGATAAAAAATTCTAATTAAATCCCCAAAAAATATGATTAATCACATACATACCTTGGATTAGCTTCTAAACCTACAAAATTACAAACTTTTGCTTCATTAGGTAAAATTTGCATGTATTATGAATTTTGGTCTAAAAACTTGTAACATCCAAAAAGATAAAAATAAAGTGGAAACACACATGTGTATATATATAATATAATAATAAACATTAAACAAATAAAAAAAAATGAAAGAGAAAATAGACCTTACGGTCTATTTGTCAAACTTGATAGAAAGAAGGAGAGAAACTGAAGGAGAGAAGAAGAAAAGAAGATGAGAAGGAGAAGAAGAGAAAGGGAAAGGGAAAGGGAAAGAAGGAGAAGGGAGAGAAGGAGAAGGGGCTCTATACACTGTAGAAATCCTGCCATGCTAGAGAAGAAAGAAAGGGGGTTTGGGGGTTTTGTATTGCTGGAGTTGCAGGAGCTCGCCAGAGACGATGCCGACTTGGATTAGTGATCCAAGCCGATCACTTTACCCAGCATGGTGAAATGATGAAAATTGGTTTCATCATGATTGGACAAGAAACAACATTGGATCAGAGGGAAAATAGTACGCATGCTAAAATAGTAGCTGGAATTTGTGGGCCATCGCCGGAGACGATGACATCTCTGATCGTTGATCTGAGCCGGTCATCTTGCACGGCTTGCCTAGAAGAATAAAAGCCCTAAGGTTACTGGGAGATTCGAGATCATTTTGATTGTTGATAAGAGGGAACAATGTGTACAACATGAATCGGAGGATTTCATTTGAAATCAGTATTGATCCAGACCATCCAAGGGTGTAAGAAGCATGGAAGCATGCTCTGAGGGTAAAATCTATGAAGCCCTATTCCCGATTTGTTGTATTTTGCTAAATCCATACAATTTCATCTGAGATCTAGGTTTTAGGGATAATCTGACTATTGAATTATTAATCTATGTTTAGTAATGGATAGATCTATACTCGTATAAGTTAGATTCGACAGAATTTGTGATATTTGCTAGAAAATAGATCGAACAATCTGGACTGTCCGATTTGTCACTGTGTAAACAGTGACATCTTGAAGTTTGATAGATTATTAGGCACCATAGATGGGTTATGAAACACTAAAATTAGAAGGATTATGATGAGTATTACTAAAATTGATGATTAGATGTCAATTATAAGTGTCATGGAGTGATCCAATTGTCGAATCGTCTCCAAACTTCACGAGATGTTAGGGATTGACCCTTCATTGATTAAGGGGCATAAATTAAGTGGATGATGACATAGATTGATGATCAAAGACCACAAATGAGGGTTAACTAGATGATCTAGGTCATTGATCCAAGATTAACGGCCAGATCAATGAAGTTATCACTTGAGTTGGTTACTTTGAGATGTGAGAACGTCAAGTGATAGATGACTTGTGATGTGATAGGTATGTTATAGTGCATAATGTGACATTATCTACATGCCTAATTGGAGTGTTGCGATTGTTGAGGTAGGTGATCACATTTGGGATTTTCCTTTTGATTTCATCGATCATGACTTATTAAAAATTCTTGAGGTATGTGTCTTGTGCACTATTGTGATTTATTAAAATGTGTTTAGTACTTCATATTTGTTATCGTGACATTTGATTTCATGATCATCCATGTTTGATATGTGATGGATTACACCTTATCATGGATCTTGACTAAGACAATTGGGTGAAGTGGGGTAAGCCAGGTCTTGTACCAATTTGACGGTGGGCCAGTAGTTTTGGGCTAATAGGCTTCTGACTGAAAATCGACTGATGTAGGCTGCACATGAGAGACCTAGGGTTGGATTGTATCTGGTGAAGTGGGGTAAGCCAGGTCTTGTACCAGTTTGAGGGTGGGCCAATAGTTTTGGGCTGACAGGCTTCCTTCAGAAAATAGACTAATGAGGAATGCACATGAGGGACCTAGGGTCGGATTGTATTGGGTGAAGCGGGGTAAGCCGGGTCTTGTACCAATTTGAGGGCAAGCCGATAGTTTTAGATGACATGCTTCCGTTTAGAAATAGACTAATGTGGGCTGTATGTGAGGGACCCAGGGTTGGATTGTATCGAGTGAAGTAGGGTAAGCAGGGTCTTGTATTGATTTGAGGGTGGGCTGGTAGTTTTGGTTGACAGGCTTCCGTCGGGAAATAGACTGATGCAAGCTACACGCAAGGGACCCAGGGTTGGAATGAGTACTTATTGCCATTGCTGTGAGTGTAGCTGAGGCACTCATAGGACTTATTTGTGTACAGCTTTCTATGATTACGACATGCATTATTTGTTCTGTGGATACGGACTTTTGGTTATAGTGATTGATAAGCATCCATGAGTTTCATGCATTGCACGCTATGATATTCAGATTTGATGATGATTTGCTGAGCACATAATTTCTTGATTTATCCATGGTGGATGGTTGATGCTTCACATGCCTTATAACTTTTGTCTTATGAGATTTTTCCATGATTACAATACTTCGTTCCATTTGAATTTATTATTAAATGTGAATCACCTGCACAAGCATGGCTTGCCGAGGCATTGCTTTGTTTTGCAATGCCTTAGATTTTGGAGCATGATAGCGCTAAGGGTAAGTAAGTGGAGTAGCATTGACTAAGCGAGGACCTTGATGATCATCTATCTTTTTGTGCATCAAAGATTGATTTAGTGTACGGCTCTTGGATTTGTGTGTAGATTGGTTGGGATGTACATGGATGTTGATATTTTGGATAGATTGGACCCACACTACTCATATAGTGTACCTTTACTTGCTGATGGGTGTATGACATGGTGATCATGGATGGACTCTGGGGGAAATTTATACATATTATTCTTATTATTGTCTTTTCACAACTGTGTATGATTTTTCATGGTTTTACTTTGAGCATGCTTAATGTATCGACAATTTGATTTCTGTTTGTTATTGTGGTTTTGGATATGGGATGACCCTCAAGGATTTCTTTTGAACACTATGTTATTTATGTTAATTGCAAGTTTTACTTTCAGGGATCCTGCCTATTTTATAAAACATATTATTATTACTATTTATAAATTTGGGAAAAAGGTTTAGGAAAAACTTAGGGTGTCACAAAACCCTAATTTACCCTTATAAGTTGTAACACATGGATAAATAATTGGATGATTTCTATGCAAATTTAGACACTTATTAACCACCATATCCTATTTCGCCCATCTCTTCACCATAACCGAAAGCACTATATTTCCTTATCCCTTCCAAACCCATGCGCCTTCGCTTCCTCATTACCTTCATACCTCCACACCTCCCCCTTCTTTGCTTTTCCCCATCCCCCTCTCTTGTAACGTAATGCATTCACCACCCATGCCTATCCTCCACACTTCATCCTTCAAAACCTTCTCCTAATCCCTTTCTGACATCCGTGGGTCCTATCCATCATCTATATCTTAGTACCCTTCCACCTTAGATGAGAGTAAATGGTGTGATATTTACTTAGGGTTTGTGGCATAGATTGGTGGGTGACAACTAACCTTTGTTGAATGACACAATAATGTTATGCCATAAGCAGACAGTGGGAAAGAAAGGTGGTAGTGTATTGACTAGTGTAGTTTTCCAAGGAATTCCTTCGAGTGACATAGAGGAGTACTTAGGTGAACTCATTCTAATTCATAGACTTGCTTTTAGTTGCTTTAGTTTGTTTCTTTATCTGTGACTATCTTATGTAATCTTTCATTTGAGTGAAACAAAGTTTATTTTCCATTAGTTTATGTGTATGTTTACATTCATGCTTTGTTAATTATTAGAAGTAGTTTTACATTGCTTGTTTGTTAAATTATTTTTCCTAAGGAATAGAATAAAATATGTTATGAAAGGTGTTTTTAAGATTAAATGATTCTAGGTTAAAAGTGCATAAACATTAATATTAGATTTTTAGCACCCTTTTTATATGCTTAATGATTGCTATGAAGAGGGATACTAGGTAGGGTAAAAAGAGAGTAATATATGTGAATTTTTGATAGCCTGTGCTCTAACAAGATAGGTTATACTTTGAATAAGTGTATTACTGGGCTAGAAAACTAGTATTAAGGAAATCTTAAAAGAGAACCTTAAAAGACATATGTTTTGTGTTTTTAGAATTATTGAAATTCTATTAACATGTTCATGTAAAAATCTAGATAGCTTAATCCTAAGAATATTTGATTTTTAAATCCTAGGCTTAGATTTTAGTTCTGGTGATTTTAAGTGCTTTGGTTTTTTTATAGAAATTTTAGACTATTATATTAGTTAAATAAATTATTTGGCTCGATTAAATTAATGAAAATAGGCTTTAATAGAAATTAGTTTGTCAAGACAACCTATGTGGATTGGTACATACTTGCAGGGTCTATGACATAGTGAACCCATGCACTTGTAGTTATTTTAAAAACACATCAAATTTTAGGTTCCATTGCAGGGAACTCAGAAGAGGAAGTGGCATGTACATGGACCCACCCTTGTACAAAAAGAATTTTCCAAGACCCTAGAGTGAGCTATTTGAAACTCTTTCCATTTTCTAGAATTAGGGTTTGCATTATTTGTTTGCTAGTGGAATTCATATAGTGTGCATTCATGAATTTAACTACTGCACATGCTTAGGACTTTGTGTTAGTTATCAAATATTTAATAAGGATAGCCTACACCTTGGCTATTTCCCAAGGACATAGGCTGTTAGAGTAATAGTGTCTAGTCTACTGAGGTTTTGACCCCTTGTTAGATAGTGTATAGGATGTTGCATTAGTTTATAGCTTTTTATTGCATAATTAGGATTTGTTCAATTGCTTTAGAGTGAATTACATGTTGACTGGATTGTCATGGGAATGTATGTAATTGATTAGTAAGGGCACTCACCCCTACAAGATCAGGGGTGGATTTCATCACCATCCCATAGCCAAACTAAGTTAAACATCACCTTACGAGCAACTCTAGCCTCAATAATTAATTTAAAATAAATTTAAAATAGACCTATAATAGCTTATGAGCTCATTAAACCTTCTTGGAACGAGGCGATCTATTTCCATTGTAGTGGCCCTTGTCCAATCAACTACGTTGGTATTTAACCGACTAGCTCTTCTAGCACATTCAATGATTTAGGTCACCTACAGATGGTAGGAGAGGGTGTAAAGTGGTTGATTATGATCAACATATGTCTGGTAAGAAATAGGGTAAGTATAAAAGAGAGGAGAAACTACTTAGGTTAGTAATAACTTAAAAGTCACTACCCCAAAGAAAATAAAGAAAAATCAAACCTCTTAGCTTGTTTGTATTAGGATTAAGATTAATTATGTGATCTTCAATGTGCATCATATAGGTTGCATCATATATCTTAGGTTCCTCTTAGTTTAATTAAAAAAATTAAAAAAAGAGAGGAGGACTCTTTAGTTGTATACAAGGACTTCTTTTTGTTTTACATAAAGAAGAGTCAACTACCATCGATCCTTGAATCCAGATTAGTAATCTTAGGCACTGAGATTGAATGAACCATTAGGCAAGGCTTTATTAATCAAATAGATCAAGAAACATGCAAAAGACATGGTAAATGGAGTAGCCAAAGTCAAGCCTCTAAGATACTACTCAATATTAGTACAATTTATCTCCCGTTCTTGCATAGTGTTACCTGCAACTATTATAGAGCATTTCAAGTTAAAATCGAGTGTCATCCAACTTCTGCCAACTTTTTATGCTCTAGATTGCAGCTATTTCCCTCTTTTTTAAAGGATAAAATGAAGGCATGGATGATTTCATTAGAAGTATGGTCTATCATTAGTTGCGTGTAATTGTCTAGAAAAATCTTGAACAAATTCTTTCCAATCCACAAAACCAATGCCCTCTATAAATAAATTATAACTTTTTAGTAGAAAGAACATGAGCATTTTTATGAATGCTGGGAAAGCTGGAAGGACTTATTGCTCAATTTCCCACATCACAAATTTGAGAAATGGCAACAAATACCCTACTTCTATGAAGCCCAATAATCGATATACAATTGATGCCATTAGAGGTGGGGTACTAATGACTAAGAGTGACACAGAGGTGTGGAACTTCTTCAAACTTTATCTAAGAATCCCCAGCAATATGACTATTCTGCTAGAATAGATAGATATCCACAATCTCAGAAGAAAGGCAGTAAAGATGAGAAAGAGGCCACTTCTAAATTTGATTAAAAAAATAATAAATTGAGAGACAGGATCGATCAATTTGGTGGACTCCTTCGTAAGTCTGGGGATGTTATGTTGGCTAGAGAATCTTCCATGAAACCTTCATATGAGATTTGCTTAATTTGTTTAGTACAACCCATCCCTCTGCTTCGTGTCCATCCAGCTCCACATTCCTTAAATTTTTTTTGTAGCAAGTGAATGCAACAAGTGCATTCAAAACTCTTATCAACAACCCATATGCTAAGACCTATTATCTTGGATGGGCTAGGGATCCCATTTTTTCATGGTCTCAAAATAATCATCAAGAGAGATGACCTGAATTTCTGTATTTGTAACCTTTTACTCGCACCACAATCCCACAACAACCTTAGCTTCCTCAATAGTTCCCATAACAACTAAGACAACCATCTATGGAGGAGAACCTCGCTCTATTTATGAAAAGTGCAATACAATTCCTAACTTAAGCGAAAGGGAAAATGGAAAGTTTCCTAGTCAACTTGTACTTAACCCTAAAGGTCAATATGAGATAGATTCATCTTCTGGAAATTAGAACATTCAAGAGCAGACCAAATCCATAAGCTCGCTTAAGAGTGGTCTAACAATAGATAACCATGTAGGTGTAACTAAGGATTCTAATCCAATTGAGCATATTGAGAAGCCAAGCAAACTTTGATGTGAAAAGAGAAGAAGTAGAAAACCACCACCACTAAACCCAATCCTGAGTACATTCCCAAGGCTCCATATCCTTAGAGGTTACAAATGGATACGAAGAGTACAAATTTTAACAAAATGAGTGATGTGTTTAAGCATGTAAATATTAATATCCTATTACTCACTTCAATAAAAGAAGTACCTTGTTATGAAATTTTTTTAGAAGATCTCTACACACAAAAGAGATGAATGAATGTGTAGAAGAAAGAATTTCTTGTCCACCAAAGCCAACTCCATACTACAACACAACACCCCATCAAAATATAGAGATCTAGGGTGTCCCAAAATATCATCTATGATAGGGTAACACATAATTGATAGGGCACTGCTCAATTTGGGCTTGAGTGTTAACCTATTGCTTTGCCTTGCATATGAGCAATTAAGTTTAGGCGAGACGAAGAGGACTACCACCACACTACAATTGGCAGATAGTTTGTTGAAAATTCCACATGGTGTGGTAGAAGATATTCTAGTAAGTTAAAAAGTGCTTATTTCCTATAGAATTCCTAGTCTTAGATACCCAAACTATAGCAGACCCTGGTAGTTAGATATGACTCATTTTGGGGTGGGCCTTCTAGGCCACATTGAATTACATTATCAATTGTACAATGGTATTATGAAGTTGTCCTTTGAGAAGATGGACTTTAAGCTTTAAGCCTTTAATGTAGGATAACCTGACTCTACAGATATGTTTGAAGTAAATGTGATAGAGTGTACCATCCCTACCATCCTCTAGCATTAATCCTTTAGAGGCTTGTCTTGCCCATTTTGGTTGTTATTTTGATATTGACATTTCTATTGATGAAGTAAATGCATTATTAAATACTATATCTTTCATGGAAACATCTTAATGGAAAGCTTGAGTTGGACCTCCTATGCTTCAAAATTTTAAAATTGAGCCTTTTATTGTAGAAAACATGCCCAATTTGAACCTACCACCATTATTAAACAATTCACAATGCAAGAGTTTAGGTTCATCTGAAACCTTCCCTGTTACTGAAGAATGGAAGGAGAGTCCATTAATATTTTTATCGAACATTGTCCAACTCAAGGATGTACAATAGAAGATTAGGATAGTTTAAACCCTACTAGTTCCTTACATCCAAATAAACATGAAGATGTGGGAGAGGAGGAATATTTTAAAGTATTCAATGAAGGCATCTTAGGACAATGCACAAAGAGTTGTTCCCAAAAAGTTTCTCTTCATGGTAATCCATAATGATCTTACTTAGATTGTAGAAAGATGGTCATTTTGTGATGACCCGAGTTTTTGCAACACATTTTGTAATACATTTTTCAAAGGCAAGGCCCTTCGTAGTAAAAAATTTTCTCAAAACAAAGTAGCAAAAATTCTTTTCTTTAGAACTTGTTTTGAAAAACCTAAGTCATCACTTCATACATAACATAAGCAGAATTTTTTCATAAGATAAAATTTTATTGAAGGAATATACTTTTATTAAATTCTAGAATCCATCCAGTGGTTCACAGTACAGCCCAGGTATCAATACAATACTTGCCCAAATTACATAATCCAAATTTGAAGGCTCACTATACAATAAAAACTCTCAATACAATAAAATACTCTCAAATAAAAATACATGTCTTCAAGGGGTATACCCTGATGATTATTCTTCCAAGTCTTCTTAAGTCTTGAGCTTCTAATTCTCCTTCTCTATATCTGAGATATTGTAAACAATGAAACATTTACAATATCTCAGCAAGCTATGCTTGGTAGGGGATTCAAGAAGCATAATAATTCAACAGTATAATCCAAATACTTCATAATCCCATTGTTCATACTCATGGAGTAATCTCTTTACATTGTCATATATATATATACATCCTTACACACACATTGTAATGCCTCAAGCATTTTCGCTATTTTTGCGTCCATTTGACAAAAATGAATTGGACATTCTATAGGAAATGAACCATATTAAAATTTCAAAATAGTAGTATAAGATCACCTATTGGGTATGAGAAATACTCACCCAAATATATTATTTTTCAGGGTAGCTCCACTCATGATTAGAAGATGCATTAGGAAATGTTAGTGCTACGATCAAGTAAATAAAGAAGAAACAAGTATGAATGTAAGTAAAAACTCTACCCTTTAGACATGCATTTGCATTTATTTATAGGTGGGCTGTGAGCTGTGACTGGATAGACCTGGGAAGACATTTATGATTTCTGAAAATTTCGAAAACTACTTTGGTTGTTGTGAAAGCAAATGACACTCGGGGTTTTCAAAATGAGTTTAAAACAAAAGATTTTTCCATTGCATTGCATTATTTTTATAAAATGGTTTTCAAATAGGGATGCATCCCGCCCTAGGAATTAGATATTGCATTTAAAAATGCATGGGAAAACCCAGGTCATCACACACATACAGTATATTGTGTATAGATATATACATACGGTCAAAACTGTGAAAAATAGTTAATATCTCAAAACATAATCATACCCAGCTTATGCTGAGTTGATAAATCATCCATACTCTGCTGGAAATACTCCCTCATTTGGGTAGTATTGGTAATCCACAATTACCCGGCATCTCATCATGCCATATCATAAGGCATTTCACTATGTCATGCATCATAGTGCAAAAATACTCAAAGGACTACTATTCATGCAGTCAAAATCCATACCAGCATGCCTAGATAACTGCCCAATAATCCATCTATACCATCCTTGGTGGAAATCACAATATCCATGTTCGTATGGGGAGGACCATGGTTGTCATAGTGGCGGCCCTCCCATAATTGCCCCACCTAACTTTTAGCCTCATTTAGGCTTGGTATCCATATAATAACAAGTTTCTGAGAGTGGGTGGCCAAACCCTACTAACTCTCGTAGCATAGCATCCCCAGGCCTATGCCTGTTAAAAACAAAACCACAAGCCTCCATGTTTGTATGTAAAGTAATTCTCATATGTATAAGACAACCTGTTTGTTTACTTAGGGCTGGAATATCTTCTAGTTCCATATTCACTTAAAATCTATTCATCTATTCTAACTTAACCATTTCATATGTGTTTTGTTGGATCATAAGGATTTTAGGGGATTTAATGCAAGTATTAACATTACACTTGTCAACATTTCTTGACATAAGATCATGTATTTAACATGTACATCCCATGTAGATGCATTCATAAAATCTTCCTACCTTCAAGTAGTGATTCATCTCTTCAAATCTTTCATGATCCTGATTGATGTATGAAATCTGTAAATTCATACAGACTGTTAATATTTATAAAATTTGAATAATCCTATATTGTTTATCCTATCTACATTCTTTGTCTAATCTTGTCCTTTGATATAAAGGATCTAGATCTTGTGTCCTATCATGATCTATCTCTCTCAAATGGTATTGATCAATAGATCTGATGGTTAGAATGATCTTCTAATCATTCAGATCTAAGTATTTTCTATTCTAAGTCTTTGTGTATTCCTTTCTTTGATCTTGATCTTTTATAGATCCTTTGATCAATAATTTATACTTGTTGATAAACATCAAGGGCTTAGATCTTCTATCATCTAGTTCTTCTTTGATCTAAGTTCAGTTGTTTGATCATCCCTAAGGAGGATGATCTTGGTTCTCTTCCTTGAATCATATTTGATTACAGGTTTGGATTCTCTATCTAGATTTGTCTACAACATACATACATGATAAAATACAACATTAGGATTCTCATTGTTCTTGATCATTCAAGATCCTATGGATCTTGTTTGATCATCCTTATCTTAATTACAATTTTTATTAGGATTAGATAATTTACTAACCATTTATGCTCTTATTATTATTATTATTATTATTCAACCAGTTAATGTTTTATTGGTTGAAGATAACTTATTTCAGTCTAAGTCTATACTGCTCCTCTTATTTCCAATTGGCTAAGGCTTACTAACTGAATGGTTGAGCACAAAGTGGTTACTTCAATCCTCATGTAAGGAGGCGTTTAGACCTCACAAACGTCAACGGAAGGTAGGGGAAGAGCGAGGATCTATTAGAAAGCCTCATTAACCACCATGTTCAGCATTCACTAGAGTGACCTTAGCTCAACCTTTCATGAGGTTCCTATGAGCATTTAACCCTAAGTACTCTTTCTAATTGATTTTAATTAAATCCATGAACATTTAAAATCTCATTCATAGGGTTTATTATTCTCATAGTTTGGGCCAAGGATATGATAATCCTTATATTGTCCTACTAATTATGGCCCTTACTAATATTAAGTCAAAGTGATTCACTCATCTTAATTTTCCATGAATCTCTATATTCCATTAGTTTACATTTTTAGTTATTTATGCTCATCATATCTTAACAACTACTTAACAATTGAATCTACTAATAAAATTTGACAACAAAATCATAAACTTTAAGCATAAATCAAATATAAGTTTAACAATCATATACTAACATGCTTCCTATGAATGTAACTTAACCTAATGGAATAAAACTATACTTAAACTAGCATGATCCTAAGTTATGAAATACATGAAATTTTACTACTAATCTAATGGAATCATGATAAAATCTCAAATTTAAACTAACATGGCCCTAAGATAATTAAATCTACCAACCTAATAACAAACTAATAACATTTAAAGCATAACATGCTAAAATTTAAGAAATACACTATCATGCTTCCTAATTTATAACATAAATCATATTTACAATTCTATTATCAAATAAAAGACCATGAAACTAATTAGATTAAGATTATTAGAAACTTTTACTTATAATTCAACTATTAGATCTTAGATCTTTTCCTTTAAATCAAGGGTTTTAATTACTTTTAGGGTTTTTACTCCATTAAGATCCAAAGATCATATTCGCTTGTTTTTGTTATATCTATTCCATTATCTAACTAGATTCCATCATAATATCATTCATTCAATCCATCCCAAGGGTCTGACCATACTTGATCTTATTGATCAAGTGGGTCCCTTTGCATTTTTAGGAATTTTCTGCCATAAAAGGTAGATTCCTTATTTTATGTTAGATCTGTCAAAATAAATCATGGATATTACTTAATTTTAACATTATATCATCATTAAAATAGATCCCCAAGATCTGATATTGGAAGCTTATTTCCTAAATACAAAAAGTTTCATGAAGAATTTTCTAAATGTTATGATTTCAAAAGAAAATAGACGTTAGAAGCTTTCCATAGGTTCTTTCTGATCTCAATTTGGAGCTGAGATGATTCCACAATTGATGACTAAAGTTCACAGTCATTTCTAGGGTCCAGATTTGACCTGGGCCTAGTGGAATGGACGGCTGGGATTAGTCGGGCGGAACGGGTCTAGTCGGGCAGAGTGGGCCAAGCTCTCGTCCCTGGGATGCAAGCAGGAATGCACCACCTAGGACCGCATCAATCAATGTGTCGTTTCATTGGAACGTTGCTACATGCGAATAGCGCGCTAAAAAATGCTCCTGCAGGGGGCGTTTTCCTGCGGCGTTCTGCTGCACGTCCTAGGAACTCAATCTTCTTAGGAAGATTGGACAGTTCATTTTAGACCATCCAATCTATTCCTCTTTAATTAAGGGGTCAAAACTTGATTAAATTTTTTGAAACTTCTATCGTAGGGGTTTTGGACCCTTCTGAATCAATTGGACTGCTCAAATTTTCCATTTGAGCCCTTCATCATACAGAATTGAAGGGTTCTTACCCTTACTTGATTTTTACAATTTTTAACATAAAAATAATTTTAGAAAAATAAAAATTACATTAACTAACATGAAATTAGTATAAGAATAGCGTCCACCTACCTAATTGGAGAAAAAAGTAGATTTTGTAGCCCAATTTAAAGAATTATCCTCTTGATGATAAGATAGCCTGATAACCACTTGTTTTGTGATTTCTCGTTGATTGCACCGTTGGATCTTGAAATTGGTGTGGGGGTTTTGTAGATAAGGTAGTATAGGGCAATTTGAATGGTGGGATTTGTGAGATTTGAATTGGAACAGAGTGGCTAATTGAATTTAGATCTCTTGTTCCAATCTAGAGAGAGGAGAGAGAAAGTGAAAGAAGAGAGAGTTTGGGGAATGAATCTAGATCTGGTTTTTCATGGGAAGCAAGATAATTTTGTGAAAATTTTAATGAACATTTTTGGAGGATTTTTGGGGGTGTATTTATAGATGTTTTTTAATTTTTCATAATTACTTGTAATAATTATGTTTCAATTCTTTTGAATATTAAATTAACATTGGATCCTCTACTACCACCTCCTTCTCCACTAGCATTTGGTAGTGGTTTAACCACTCATTACATGTTTTCTGGCCGTTGGATTCTTTTGTGGGCCCCATGGAGGTGTGAAAGGACCATTTTGCCCTTTTATGGAGAAAAATCCATTTTATTCTCCCGATCTCGAAATTGAGTGTACTTAGTGGTGTTGGAATCATATTTTTTATTACATTCTAAATATTGATGTCTTAGATCTCGATTATGAGTAAAATTATAATTTTACCCTTTTATTCATAAAAATGAAGAAAATTAGAGATTTTTCATTTTAACTCGGAATTGAATGTACTTAGTGTTATTTCAATCGGTTTTTCAAGTACATTCATAATTTATTAGTTTTAAATCATGTTTTGATCTTTATAAAAAGAGAATTTCCAATAACTTAATATTCCAGCCCAAAATTTTTGAAAATTCAAACTAAATTGATTTTCTGAATCAATTTGCAAAAATTGGGTTATTACACATTTTGTGAGGAATTGGAAAAAATATGTAAGAATGATGTAAAAACCCTAATATAATGAAACCTAAAACTATGACTAGAGATAAACAATCTAAACAAAGTTTCAACCACAAATCCGTTGCAATAGTGCCAAAAACTTGGTGTAGCTTTAATATTACTTGTAGGCACATGAATCAAAGTAGTATTGCACTTGAGATAGGTCGATCCCATGAGGAATCTCACAAAATTTTTAATTGATTGGATCTTACTTAAGTTGTTGATCTTAGCAAAGAGAAATGGGTTTTGATATAAACTAGGAACCATTGAATGGGAAGCATACACTAATTAGAAACCATAACTAAAGGAAACTTTCTAAAAGTAAAGATATTCAACAAAATTATAAAATTTCCTAACTAACACACATTCAATAAAAGAAATTAATGTAAGACAGAATGGATGAATCTAGAAAAATTTAACTAAGTAACTTACTAAAAGTGAAACTTTCTTAAATTTAAAAATAAAACTTTCTAAAACTAAATAGGGAAACTTTCAAAACTAAACTATGATCTAAACAACTAATTCACATCAACTAAACTAAAATTAATCAACAAACAAAGTAAGAATCAAAATAGGAATCACCCAAGTCCCATGTGCATGATCCATGGAATGGTGTGCATGGTTCATGGGATGAAAATTACTTAAGATTCAACAAGAAAAAGCTAACTAACATGTATTCTAATCAAATCACTTAATAAAAAACCTAAAAATATGAATGGATTCCCAAGGAATCAAACAAATATGATGATTAAGGTGCTAGAAACTAATAATGAAGATTGAATAGAAAATTTTCAGATTTCATGCACTTAAAAATTCAAATCAAACCAAGCATGGAAAGTAATTGAACTAGCACTTTTTGTGCAAGATAAAACTCAAGATCTAAAGTAATTTAATAGTGGAAATAAAAAATAACAATAATCCCTCAATTTACTTTATTGATTAAGCAACAAATTACATCGAAAATAGTTTGTATAACATATAAATGTAAATATGGAAATTGTGCGCTATTTAAGCTCCTAAGATGATATGTAAATAAGACCCAAATGAGAATTAAGAGAAAAGATGGCTGGAATGATGGGCTTATCCAATGAAAAAAATTCCTAAAACTAAGCTACCTTCTAAGGAAAAAAATGTTAATTTCAAACAGGGAAATCAAGGATTCAAGCTCTTCCTTTCTCTTTCTACTAGAGAAGAACTAACTTGGATCTTTGATGAATAAGTAAGAAAAACTAAGAAAGTGGAGCAAAGAAGTAAGGGAAAGCAAGATTAAGCATGCATGTGAAACTAGAGCAATAAAACAAGAACAAAACTAACTATGAAAGCAATGAATTGAAACAAAAAAACTAGTCTAGAATTGAAATGCAAAATGCAAAGGAAATACTTGAGGAGTCTAAAGAAGAACAGCCCAAAAGGAAGCCCAATTCCAAACCTTCAAGAATCACCAAGCTAGAGTGCTACTTTCAGGGTTTTTTTTACCAAACATTTAGATGGAAATTTTTTTTGGAATCCATGGAGCTTAATAGATGGCTGGGTTTCCAAATGAATGAAGCTTATTCTAGAAAAGAAATTGGATCTAGGTCTAAGGTTTCAATTAGGAAAGTTAGGTGGAGAGTGAGGTTGAGGAATGAGGTAAGCAAGGTGACATCATGGTGGTTGCCATCTTTAGAAAGGGGAGGAGGCGCCACATTTTTAGGAAGGTAGCATGTTTCTCCTCCCCTTCTAAATACATAGTGTTTGGTTGTTGGAAAAGAGAGAGATGGAAAGAATAAAAGATAGGAATATCAAGGGTTTGAGGTGTTTTGAGTGTGAACTAGGATTAGGGGTTTCCCATTTACAAAACCACTTAAGGTGACAACCAAGTAAAGGGTTTCAAGTAAAAATCATGGAACCCTAGATTGGGTGGTGGAAAAAGATGAAAAATAGAAATGGAAATGTGATTCTCTCTCTTGATGGGTCCACCAATGCATGGTCATCTTATGTTTTAGAAATATCTCTCAAAATCTATCCCTTGAAAATCACACTTTTGGCATAGGATAATTGCTTGAAGTAGTGCTTTGTGTGACTTTGAGAGGCATGACTCCATGTGGTTGATGGCTCATTCCTTGGTGGCTTGAATGGCTAGTATAGCTTATCACCCTTTTGCATGGCTTAAATGGCTAAGGTGGCTTACATAGCTCTCATGCAAAGTTGGTGGAAATGCATGACTTGTTCATGGGCTCATTTTATTCATCTTCAGCTTCTCCAATTGCTTCTTTACTTGCCCATGGATAATCTTGAACCTTGATCACACTTTGGAATGATGACATTTAAGCTTTGACTTGATCATTTGATCTTGATCTTCAATTTACATCTTGTTCAATCTTGGCCATTGGATCATCATCTTGATTCCTACAAAAGAGTAAAAATCTTAATTAAATCATAAAAAATTATGAAAAATCACATACGTAATCTAGATTAGTTTATGAACCAACAAAATATCTAAATTTTGATTTATTATCCAGAAATGCATATGTTATGAATTTTGGGGAAAAATCCTATAATAATATCCTATAATTTATAACATATGGACTACTAATTGGGTACTTTTTATTTAAAATTAAAAACTTATCACTATCCTTTGATTCCATCCAAAAATCTCTAGGTGGTAAATGTACATTTATTATCATGAGATCCAAATTGATGTGAGTTAATATAGAAAATCATCCATAGTTAGTGTTAGGTAGAGTAGATTCGTTAAGTAGGATAAGGGTGTCATAGATTAGTTAGTTAGTTTACTTGTAAGGTCATTTAGTTGCACATGCATATGCATATACGCATTGTTATATTGGATCTCGTTGACCATATTAGCAGATCAATGCACTATCCTTAGAGTGTAGGTTCTATCTTTCTCACCCTTTCCTCTCCAATTTATTATTTTCATTTTTCCATGTACATAAATCCAAACTTTGTATATAAATCCAAACATTGAGAAAAATATTTAATTTAAGTCTAGGGTTGAAGTATTTCAAAATTTGATATTTCATTTTGGTTTTTAGAGTCATTTTATTTTGAAAAAGTTAAAGATTAAAAAAATTGAAGAAAAAACTAATGAGAAGATCCTTCACAAGTATCAGAATTTGGAATTTTTGAATATTCTATATATTTTTAATTTTAGCCTATTAATGGGTTTGCATGCAATTAATTCACTATTTTATCCTTTTTCTAAAGTGATCCATGAAAAATTGAACTTAGAATAATTATTACACAGTAGCCATATATATAATTTATGTTGAAAAGTAAGCATACTTAGAGATCTTGAAGAAGATTTGTAAAGGCTACTAACCCATGTGATGTTAGGACTATTATTCCATTGTGGGGGTTATACATGACTCCAAATTTTTTCTTCAACAGACATAAATTCCTAGTTGGTCTCAATATTCCTCATCTTGGTCAACTACTAAGAATCACATGACAAACTATGCCATATATCTCTTACGTATATGACCAATTCAAGTCATAGGAAACCTAGGAAATTATGGATGTCATCTTTGTTAAACCTCTAGCCTTTAGTCTTCCTTAAATTATTTTTGACTAGTTGGACCCTTAAGTGTTTATATTAAGCCTTTTCTTTGTGAACCAAATAACCATTACCCATATTTAATCCCTATAATATATTCATTACGTAGTTGTTTAAGAAAAAGTATGAACAATACAATTCAAGAGATGAACATCAAAAGGCTGAAATGAAGAAAATTCAAAAGAAAAAGGCTACAAATATAGTCAAGTAAAAATAGAAAAAAAAAAGAAAAAGCCAGTGAATAAGAATGTTCACTATTATGTATAGAAATGAGAATTGTGAATACTTAGTGGAAGACCTTTACATAACTTTCAAAACAACCTTTGTTTACCTTTATACCCATTCTTTTGATAACACTATCCTAAGCCCATATTTCATCCTAATAGAAGTCCTAACTTAATCTTAGGAGAAGTATAAGTTGGACATGGTCATAAATGAGTAGGGAATTTGGTAGAGTGGATATTTCTAATAGTTGATATATTTAATGAAACCATTATCATATTCTTTCTAAGTTATCGTTCTTTTGTAAAATGTGAAGAATTTTGGTCTTTGATGAAAATTATTCTACTCACATATTAATGAGATATTAGCCCCTTTTGAGTGGCTTCTTTTTTAGTGTTAAGTATATCTTGTGACATTTGGAGCAAAGCATACTTTTGGATGGTAATTTAGGTTATATTTCACTTAGAGATCTATAATCACACACACACACACACACACACACACACACACACACACACACACACACACACACACACACACACACACACACACACACACACACACACACACACACACTAGCTATAATACATAATCACATTTTGAGGCATAGTGAAATCATAGGATATCTTTAGCATAGGGGTAGAATTTTGAACTTTTGTTCAATTTTATTAGCATATTAAAGTTAGGATGATGAATAGAAGAAATTCTCTAAGATAAATGGAGAAGCTTGCATAAATTTTTTTGGAAATGTTTATGGGTGACATTCCTAGAAACCCTTATGAGACTAAAACTTATCTACTAAGGTAACCTAGGGTTTTAAAGGCTTTCTACATACGTTAAATGTAGACAACAACACCTACCAAAATCATTAGAAATTTTCAATTTTTTAGATGTCTTCTTTTCTATTTTTGTAGTTTTTCTCGAGGACTGGTAAAATGTAAGCATAATGCCTGAGCAATTTACGCTATTTTTAACAAAAATGAATTGGACATTCAATAGGAAATGAAAAGTTCCCTTTTTGGAGATAAGGGTATTTTGGTCATTTCACTGTTTACCCTAACTAGATCCAGAAATTTGGTACTAAGAATAGTATCCTTAGGTGCGTCTCAGAAAAAGGAATCCAACAAGACCAAAATCACCCAAAACGGAGTTAAAATGAGCAAGATATGGCCCTTTGAAGTTCAAAGGCAAAAGTGTAAATTAATTCAAAAACGGTTTTAGCCTGAGAAAAACAGGGACCCGTTTTGATACGGGCACCCCTATTCTTCAACCTCCTAGAGGGTTCTAGAACAGCGGTGTGCAGGGGAGAAACCACCGCCATTCTGGAGGTTTCTCCATTGCCATTCCATGGCGGTAAGAACCCTCTTTGAGCTCTATAAATAGAGCTCTTGGGCGCATCCAATGGCAGCCCAAAAGCTTAGGAAAAACCCATCGTGGAGAGGCAGACAAGAGGAGCAAACGTGGAGAAAAACATGGCCACGAACCAAGTATGCCCAAAACGCCTCCAAACCCATCTCCCCCTTAGTCTTAGGATGAGTTCCCCCAAGTTTTTGCATGAAAAACCATGCAAAAAAGGACTCTAGGGAGCCACAAAGGACCCAAGGACGGTGCCTGGGTGTACTGGTTCAACAGGGTCGAACCAGACGCATTTGTGGACGCGCTCGCAGATGAGAAAATGGGCAGAAGGCCCGGTGCGTTTGTGGACGCGCCTTGTGGGCCTTCCATGTATTATGAATACTAAAATGCCCATAACTTGAGTTCTAGGACTTCGATTGAGGCACCGCGAAACGCGTTGTGTCTGTATCGATGATGTGGATCCACCTAGACCATAAAATACTTGATCAAGGCCCTATCTAAGGTGGCCATGACCCTTAAACTATGATAGTGGCACGGGGCCACTAAACCTTTGTAAACCTGACGATACCAAGGCCCAATTAGGACCTTGGGAGACCCATAGGCATGGGAATGAACCCTTAATGCCTAAGCAATGAGATCAACCATTCTAAAACCTATGGAAATAGGCCAAGCTAACCTTGTTCCCCTAAACTATGAGCAGGAGCGTACGACAACAAGGGGACTAGCGTGATCAAACCAAGTAGGTGCTCAATCGCTACTAGACTTTTTAAAAGAACCATGATGTTTTGATGTAGGTGCTCTATTGCTACTAGACGTTTTAAAAGAACCCATGATGTTTTGATGTAAGTGCTCTATCGCTACTAGACTTTTAAAAAGAGGCCATGATTGTTTTGAGAATGCATGTTTTAAGTATAAGTATATGACTTGTTTAGCATGACTTAATTTTATAAATGAATTCAGCATGCATATGACAAATACATTATGCATAGACATGTTTTGAAAAAAGATTCTTGTCTGCATGATAAGTGTAGCCTTGGCCGATGAGGGCGGGCCAAAGAGAGCTGACAGACTTCTAGGTTGGTAGGCTTCTAGGCTGTCAGGCTTCTAGGCAAGGTTATGACTTTGAATACGAGACTAGCATGAGCAGATTTTATGCATTGCATGCATGTTTTTCAACCAATTGCATAAATTGCATGATTTACGACGAATAAGTGTCATATGCCCTGTGGAGGCTATGGCCCTGTGTCCCTAAGTACCCGGGGACCACACGGCGGTGAGGTCTTGGGCATAGTGGGCCTTATGTTTTGAGGATTTACTTGCATTGCATATGGCATGACATGAGGTTGGTTGACCATACCATATATCCATGAGTTGGATTTAGTTGAGCATCTTATGCATATCATTATGTTTATGATATATATAATACTTTTGACTTGGATTATGCGATTCTTTAAGTCGTCAGTATTCAAATTCGACAATGGTTTTTAATATCGATATTAAACATGAGTGTTCAAACATGAGCATGTTTTAAAGAGCATATGATTTTAAACATAGCATGCATTGTAAAACTAGTAGTGATGGACTCCTACTGAGTATAGTATATACTCACCCAAATCCTTAACATTTTTCAGACACAAGTAAGCACTTAAGGACAGGATACGCCTGTGACAGAAGACACCCAAATATATCATTTTTCAGGATAGCTCCATTCACAAGTAGAAGACGCCTCAGGAAATGTTAGTGCTACGAGCAAGTAAATCAAAAGGAGACAATTATACATATAAGTAAACACTCTACCCTTTGGACATGTATTTGTATTTATTTATAGTTGGGTTGTGAGCTGTGACTGGATAGACGTGGGAAAACATTTATGATTTCTGAAGTTTTTCAAGAACTACTTTGGTTGTTATGAAAGCAAATGACACTCGGGGTTTTCAAAATGAGTTTAAAACTAAAGATTTTCTGCTACATTGCATTGTTTTTATAAAAATGGTTTTCAAATAGAGATGCATCCTGCCTTAGGAATTAGATCTTGCATTTAAAAATGCATGGGGAAACCCGTGTCGTCACAGTAAGTCTAGGGAAATTTGATGGCATAGAAAGATTACACATAATACCTCTACATTTAGTAGTTTTTAACCCTAAAAATATCTTAAATATTACTAATTAAGGTTTATCTACATTTTTAAGGATTAGGGTACAACTGAGAAAACACACAAAATTTTACCATTCAAAACCCTCAAGATAAAATTTTCACAATCTGAGTAACATCATGGGCCCATCAAACAAAATTAATGAAGACTAAAAGTTCAAAATGAGAAATAGGTGATGCTAGCATTTTTAGCATAGTAAGAAGCCCTAGAGGCATCATTGAAGCTTATCTGCACAAAAGAGGCTGTCACTACCAAAATGTAGGGTGGCAAAACTTCCACACTTCTATGCATGCAATCTACCACCTTTAGGAAGCTTCTAAGTGAAGCTTGAGAGCCACACACATCAGAAGATGCACGCATGTGAAGCATACCAAAGCTGGAGCCCACAAGAGACAATTATCCTTTGTTTTTTCTCTCCTTACTTAAAAACAGGGAGCACCTTAGGGCATTGCGTGAAGTCTTGTGCAAGGTTGACATCATTCCACTCATCCCACATGATTTATATAAGAGAATAAAAAGAAATAAAAAAGGAAAAAAATGTGGAGATGAGAGAGAGTAAAAATGGAAAATCAATAGTCAGTTTCATCTGTGAATTCAAAGAAAAAGTGGCTGAGATCAATCCACATATAAGGCTATCCTAAAGAAGCCAATGAGAAGTCATTTGAGGTAAGATATATCAATGGGAGAAGCCATCCAAGTGAGTGAAGATTGAGCTATGATTGGTGGAAATTTTTTTGGTGGGTTGCCTACTAAAAATTCTAAGACCCAAAACATGTTCTACATGGGAGAAATTGTGTTTTTCAATTGAATCTGATTGATCAAAGAGAAAAATAGTGAGCTAAGGAGACCATAAAATAAATAAATCCAAGTGGATAAGAAAATCTCAATAGAATTCTAGCTGTTAACTTTAAGGCATGCCAATTTGCTAGATGTGAAGAAATGAGCCATTGAACTACACCTTTTTTTGAGAGACTTCAACAATATCTCAATCAACCATCTAGAGTTTAAAGCATGAACTAAGGGTGGACAAATCAGGTAGAGAAAATTAAAAACCCTAGCCACTATCTCATGCTACCATTATGAGGTAGAAAACATGTTTTTTTGTTACCATATCATCTAAGAATTGAATTACGAAATGTGTTCCATGATTTTGACCAAGCAAGGTTACTAAGGGAGTAAGTTGGAAAAGAGACAGGGAAAGAAGATAATGATAGAGGGAAAGGGAGGATAGGAGAGAGTTTCCACTAGGATACTTCTATCATCAACTCCACGTAAAAACAAAAGAAGGGCTTCAATGCATTCTCCCATTATTCCCTACATTGTCTTCAATGCAAAAGAGAGAGGAGAGGTAGGAATCCTAAAGGAGACTTTCCATCCTTGAGGATCACAAAGATCACTTGAAGGAGAGTGCCATACAAGGTAGGATCCCAGCCAAGCCTTTCATCCAATCTCATCAACCTCAATGCATACTTCAATCCCCACCTTCGTTCTATCTTTTAGCCATATCCTTCAATGTTTTCCTTTTGGTAAAGTTGCACCACCATTCAACCATCTTCATCTTTAATGACATCTACCCTATTTTACTCCCTTTAATCCCATGGATCAATATTTCTCTCATTACTTTCCAACTCAAACTCATAACCATCTCCTATTTTCCCCATCTCTTCACCATAATCTAATGCATCATATCTCCTTCTCCATTCCAAACCTATGCATCTTCTCTTCCTCATCACCTTCATGCCTCCATGCCTCCCCCTTCTTTAATTTTCCCCATCACCCGCCTTGTAACCCACAACATTCACCACCCATGCCAACCCTCCACACTTCATCCATCAAAACCTTCTCCTAATCCCTTTCTTACATCCATGTGTTCCATTCATCATCTATATGTTAGCTATCATTCCACCTTGGATGAAAGTAAATGGTAAGATCTTTACCTATGTTTTGTACCATAGATTGGTGGATGACTTCTAAACTTTTTTGAGTGACACAATAATGTTATGTCATAAGCAAACAATGGGAAAGAAAGGTAGCAGTGTAGTCTAGTGAAGTTTGTCGAGGAATATATTTGAGTGACATGAAGGAGTACTTGGGTGATCTCGTTCTAAGTTGTAGACTTTCTTTTAGTTGCTTTAGTTTGTTTCTTTATTTGTAACAATCTCATGTAATCTTTCATTTTAATGAAATAAGGTTTCTTTTCCCTTAGTTTATATGTACCTTTACTTTTATGCTTATGTTCATTTATATTTGTTAATTATTAGAAGTAATTCATGTTGCATGTTTACTAAATTAGTTTACTTAGAGAATAGAACAAAAATATCTTAGAATAGGTATTTTTATGATTAAATGATTCTAGGTTCAAAAGTAAATAAACATTAATATTATATTTTTAGCACTCTTATTATATGCTTAGTGTTTGCTCGTGAAGAGGAATACTAGGGATGGTAAAAAGAGAAAAATATATGAGAATCCTTGATAGTATGTGCCTTGAGAAGACATATTATACTTTGAATAAATGTATTATTAGGCTAGAAAACTTATATTAACAAAATCTCAAAAGACATATTTTTTGTGTTTTTAGATTTATTGAAATTCTATTAACATGTGTATATAAAAATCTAGATAGCGTAATCCTAAGAATCTTTAATTTTTAATGTATTGGTTTCTAAACCGTAGGCTAAGATTTTAATTTTGATGACTTTACATGCTTTTGTTATTTTTATCATTTTTAGGGTATTAAATTTAGTTACATAAATTATATGTCTAGATTAAAGTAATTAAAATATGTTTATATTGAAATTCATTTATTAATAGAGTCTTCGTGAATCGACCGATACTTGCCTTGTCTATGCCATAGTGGACAAATGTACTAGTTGTTATGAAACACATCAACTATGAAGGATCACCTACAATCTTATGCACTTGGAGATTGGAACTAATCACTTACAATTTGAGGTATATGTGAAAGATCACCTTTGATATGTGGAATTTGCAAAGGATCACTTGTACTACTAAGAATTTTCAAAGGCTCACTAGCAATCCTAAGCATTTGAAATTTGGAATGGATCATCTATAATCTGAGAAAAATTGTGAATGATCTCCTATCTTCCTAGGAATTTATGAATGATCACCTACGACCCTGATTCACATTTGAAATTTGGGATGGATCATTGCAATGCAAGGAATTTACAAAAAATTCCAACAATCCTAAGCATTCAGAAATTGAAAATAATCACATACAATTATATGTAATTCAAAAATGTAAAAGGAACTCCTACAACCCTAGCGAATGAAAGAGTATCTTCTGCAATCTTGGGTAATATACAAGGGAACTCTATGATCCTAGAGAATGAAAAAAGATCTCCTACAATCCTCAAGAATGGACAAGGGACCTCCTACAATCCTAGAGAATGAAAAAGAACCTCTTGTGATCCTAAATGTAAATGACCCAAAATTTTGTAATTATTTCATGAATAATGAAAGTGAGAATTTTTCCCAATTGTGAAAATTGAATTTTTAGAAACACAAAATTTGAATTCTGAGATCTCAATGGATGGATAGAGCTAAGGAAGAACATTCCAATGATGGCAAGATTATACAAATCTTATGCTGGGGTCCCACATTGTGGTGAACCAAGTTTTGAAAATTGATGGGGAGAAGACTATGGACAAGCTAACTAGATGAGACAAGCCAATTCCCTTCCCTTCTCTATTTCTCTGTATCTGGCATGCATGATCATCATCAAAGCCTTCAGAAATGATTATTTTTATCGAGGATTGACTCCCACCCCAAAACCCAATTTTGGTCATTGATTAGAAATTGGCATTCTTGTTAGAATCTGAGCAGGCCAATGATTTCATTACTATTCGATCCTCCTCTTCAACAACAAGAACTCCCAAATAATTTGTTGGTGGCCATTTTGACAATGAGGGAAAGTAGATATGGAGTATCTTAATTTTGGAGATAACTACATCCTTTTGATGTTGCTCGTAGGCCCCCTGATGATGTAGTGGTGAGTCCCTCTCAGGGATTTACCGGGCAAACAATTCGAGTGGACAGTTCATGAAGATAATGTGATCCCATGTGTTTTGTATTTAGGCTCCAGGGAGCAAGATGACAATTCGTAAGAAAAATCTATGGTTTGGTCTCTAGATGAGTACTCATGACTTGTTTGGTAGATGATGCCAATATGTGTTTGGATTTCTATTGGCATGAAAGAGTGCCAGAATTGTAACTTTAACAATTTTACATTTTAATGAAATTGATGCATCTTATTTTACTTGAACTATCAAATTATGATTATTTTCTCATGTAGATAGAGATATTAAGATGCATGCAGTAGGAAAGTTACTTAGTGATTGTGATGCATTATATAGTATGACTAATAAGAAGTTAGTCATGAAATTTGGTATCAAATAGAAATGTGTTTTCAAAATATATAGTATGTACGTATGAGATGCACATTGTGATGCAGTAGATTTCAATTTGTAGTCCTAGTTCTACTTGCTTGGTATATTCATATACTCAATCTATGAAAAGAATGTTGATTAGTTTGAAAAAACCAAAAGTGAGGAGTGGTAGACCCTAGAGACAGAAAGTGAAGAAGAAATGAGAGCTATAAGATGTTTTAGAACTCATCTTTCCTAAGTTTATTATGTTGACTTTGAATGTACTCATGCACAAAGAGCTAAACTATATTTTATTTATCTATTCATTGTAATTGGGATATGACTAGAAAAATTTGGAAATGCTTTTGAAAATGAAATGGAACTTAATGGCACTCAGACATGAGTCTAGTGTTTTTTCTTGTGAGAGTTTGGATGGTTAACACTCTGTAATTTCAAAATCAATTTTCAATGAAAAAGGTTTTTTCGCATGATTTTTTTTTGTAAATGCAATTTCCAAATAAGGATCCTGCCTCTAAAAGGTTTTTAAAAAAGATAGTTGTATTTAAAATTTTAGGTAGTCACAATTGGTATCAAAGTTTAGGTTTATGTCACTTATTGTGAATTACTTAATAGAAAGTCATGAATGGTCAACAAAACAAGAAACTTTTGTTCGTGTTTGAGTAAACGAGAATGTTCTCACATGAGATTGCTCTATTTTTAAAAATATATGCCCCTTAAGAGGCGTGGAGGTGCATCACAAGACCATTACCACCCATAGTGCATCATTTGAGTAGGGGAATGCAATGAGTGAAGCTATCCAATTGTTGGTGTAGCAACTCGAGTAGTACCTATAAAACCCACCATAGGAAACAGTAAGTGGAGGGATAGGAGCTTTAAGAGGAAATGCTAGTAGGGGATAAAATCAGCTTGACAAATTCAAGAAGATGGAATTACCATTCTCTAGAGAGGATGAACTAGATGTAATTAAGACTTGGATATTTGAAGTTGAGAAAGTGCTCAAGGTAATGGAGGTCCCTAAAGAGAAGAAAGTGATTATGACAACATTTTTGATGACTAATGAAGTGACATTCTAGTGGTAGGTTGTGAAAGAGACTCATTTTGTGGGTAACAATGCATACCATGGGGGGAGTTCCAAACAATCTTCTTCAATAAGTACTTCCCCACACATTTAGAGATAAGAGGAAAAAGAATTCTTGAGTATGGAGCAGGGTGACTTGTTGGTAATTCTATACAAAAACAAGTTCACTTAACTCTTTTGCACTAGGTGTGTGTGCTACTAGCAAGAAATCAGCTGAGAACTTTGTTGATGGATTGATTTGGGTTAAGGACCAAAGTCCTTGGAGTTTAGAATACAACCGTGGCAAAGGTGGTGGAAATGGCTTCCATTTTTGAAAAAGACTTCAAATAAGCACATACTAAGAGAAAGGAAAAGAAGAAGAATGTTAGCTCTAGAGAACATTATGGAAAAATAAGGAGAGGCCATGTAGTCTTCATGGTCTTAGCAATCATGAAGGCATCAATTTAACAATAGAGGAAAGGTGCTTAAGTCCATACCATGCCCAAGATGCAGGAAGTACCATGCAAGAAAATGATGCCTCATGGACTTCTGATGTTACAATTGTGAAGAGGAAGGACACTTTGTGAGAAACTAGCACAAGAAGAAAATGGAGGGAGATGGTAAAAAAGATCCAATTCCCAACAACGGAGGTGAGTGTTCGCCATCATATTAGGACAAGCACAGGAATCAAATGCAGTTATTGACGTTACTCTTCTCATTCATGACAAACCTACAAAGTTTCTTATTGATTTGTGTTTAATGCACTTTTTTTTTTTTCTAATGATTTGCATTGTGTGTAAGTGGTCTAGTCCAGAGTTTAAGGTTTTGTTTGGAGGTAATGACTCTGTTGAGTGAGTCTTTGTGTGCACAAAAATTCCTCAAGAATGTGTTAGTTGTGATTGAGAAAAGATGAATATATGTTGACTTGATCCTCCTAGATATGATGTACATTGATGCCATCCTAAGGATGGACTAGTTGGCCTTGCATTGGGCAATAGTGACTACTGCAAAAAGAAGTTCACCTTCAATGTTTTGAGATAGGATTTCATAGTGGCATGTGTTATTTCAGCCATGAAGATGGAAAGACACACTACCAAGTAATGTTAGGCCTTTTTGGCTATAGTTGGTTGACAAACCTAGGCTATAGGAGGTGGCAATGGTCCCAAAATTTCCTTACATGTTTCCTAAGGAGCTACTAGGATTACCACCCAAGAGGAGATCAATTTCACATATCGGATTAATACTAGGCATAGCTTCCATCTCCTAAGCACCATATGAAATGGCCCCAACAAAGTTGAAAGAGGTACTAAACCAACTGCAAGAATTTCTGGACAAGAGATTCATTAGACCTAGTGTTTTTCCATGAGGAGTATTAGTCCTTTTTGTTAAAAAGAAGGATGGATCAAAGAGACTTAGCATTGAATATGATGCTTAATGCAATCTTAGTGAAGATTAAATGTCCATTACCCAAAAATGATGACCTCTTCAACTAACATCAATTAGCAGGGTCTTTCAACAATTGTTTTGAGCTTCAGATATCAACAACTAAGGATTAGAGAAGAGGATGTCTTGGAGATGGAATTTAGGACTCATGGGAACTACAAATTTCTAGTAATGTGATTTGGGTTAACAAATGCTCTGACAGCATTCATGGATCTCATGAATAGGTTAATCAAGACCTCATTAAGATTGTCATCATCTTTGTGGATGGCATCTTGGTTTATTCATTAAGTCAGGAGGAGCATCAGGAACACTTGTGCGTGGTATTTGATATGCTCAAAACACATTGTTGGTTTGCCAAATTTAACAAATGTGAATTTTTGTTGGAGGAATTCAACTTTTTGGGCCATGTTATTTCAAAGGATGAAGTTGTAGTGGACCTAAAAAGGTAGAGGAAGTGAAGAAGTGGGAAGCACCCAAAATGGTGACCAAGATGTGTAGTTTCCTAAGTCTTGCTGGATACTATAGTAGATATGTAAAGATATTATCACACATTGCCTTACCATTAATTAATTTGATAAGGAAAGATGTGAGATTCTTATGGGATAGTGCAAGTGAAACAAGATTCTAGGAATTGAAGAGGAAGCTAACCACTGCACTAGTACTTCCCTTATCATTAAGGAGTGGGTTTTTTGTGGTTTTTAGTGATACCAGAGGCAAGGGATTGGGATGTGTGCTGATGCAGAGTGCGAAGGTGATTTCTTGTGCTTCTTCATTGTTGAAGAGGCATGAGGTTAGTTACCCTACTCATGATCTAGAGTTGGGAATCATGGTTTTTACCTTAAATATTTGGAGATATTACTTGTATGGAAAAAGCTTGATGTGTTCATGGATCATAAGAATTTCAAGTATATATTTTTGCAACAAGACTTGAACTTGACGTAGGTAATGGAAAGACTATAACTTCTCCATCCAATATCATTAGAGAAAGGTAAAAGTAGTTGTCATTAAATCAAAAGATTTGTGTGAGCATGCTTTTTCCAAGAGGTAGAAATTGCTGTAGGAAATGGTTAGGAGTAGATTAGAAATTTAGCATGGGGATGGAAAATCATTTACTACAAAATTGACGATGAAATGTCCATGGTTGAGAGAGTTCTATAGATGTAAAAGGACGATGGATAGATGCAAGCATTGGTTGGGAAGTTAGGCTTCACCCAGGTAGCTGATGGTAGTGTTGGATACATGGGATATTAGTGGTTCTGACAAGTTTCAAATTGAGGCAAGTCGTCCTTAGGGAGGCACACTAGTCATAGTATACCATTCATCCTAGTGAAAAGAAAATGTACCAAGATTTGAAAAGAAACTTCTACTGGAATGGCATGAAGAAGGATGTGGGAGAGTGTTTGGAGCAATGCTTGACATGTCAACATATAAATGCTAAGCATTAGAGGGTGACAGGACCTTTGTAGTCCCTTGAGCATCTTGAAGGAAGTGGGATCATATCACCATGGACTTCATTACGGGTTTGGCACGATATGATATGGGTGATAGTTGATCCATTGATAAAATTGGTACACTTCTTCTTAATCCACAAAAATCAGTCTTTTGATAGTTTTGCATGGTTGTCTAGTTAAAAAGTTGTGAGCATGCATGGGATACCAGCAACTATCACTTCCGAGAAGGACAAACAGTTCACCTAACAATTCTAGAGATGTGTGTAGGAGTCTTTTAGGTTGATATTGAGCTTTAGTATGACATTTCATCCCCAGATTGATGGACATTCTAAGAGGATGATTCAGACTCTAGATGACACACTAAGAGTATGTGCAATTAAATGAAAAGGGAATTAGGATGAGAGTGTAAAGTTGGTTGACTTTCCATCCAACAATAGTTTCCACTCAAGCATCAGAATGGCTCCATATGAGGATCTATACAAGAGACCCTACTATTCACTGACATGTTGGAATGAAGTCAGTGAGAACAAAAATTTATAGCCAAAATTGGTAGCACAGTGCATCCACAAGGTGAGACTCATCTGAAAGTGGCTTGTTGTAGCTCAAAACAGGCAAAACCTAAGTTGACATGAGGCCTAGAGACTTAGAGTTTGAGGTTGGGGACCGTGTGTTTCTAAAGAATTCTTTGAGTAAAGGGATCATGAGATTTAGAATGAAAGGAAAGCTTAGTCCTTGATTCATTTGTCCATTTGAGATTTTGGATAGGATTGATTTGGTGGCATATTGAATAGTCTTACTACTATAGCTATTAGAGCTTCACAATGCTTTCCATGTTTCTATGCTAAAGAGATATAGAGTTGTTGATTGAGCTACAACCAAATCTGACATATGAGCCACCAGTTGGAATTTTGGACATTGAAAGTTGAGAAACAACAAGATTCTTCTAGTTAGTCCATTAGCAACATCATTTAGTTAAAGAGGCACCATAAGAATTGGAATTTGAAATGAAAGAGAAACACTTAGAATTGTTTACTAACTAAAATTGCGATGAATTTTGGGAACAAAATTCCTTGAAGAGATAGTGATGTAAGGACCCAAATTTTTTTAATCATTTTTATGATTAATGAAAACAAGAAATTCTCCTAATGGAATTTGTTTACAAATGCAACAATTGGATGTTCAAACCTCAATGGATGGATAGAGCATAGAAAGAGCTTTGCAACGATGCCAAAATGTTGCAAATTTGACATTGGAGGTCCATATTGTAGTGAGCTAAGTTCTAAAACTATATAGTGTCCCCTCCTCCCCTCCCATTATTTTAGTCCCTTTTTAATGGAGGGATATAAAAGGGTAGAAGATTGGAGGGATAAAATTTTGGAGGAATTGACTGGATGAGCACAACTGAATCCCTTCCCTTCTCTCTCTCTCGTGAGCATGATTGTCTTTGAAGCTATTAGAATTTTTTATTTTTTTATTTTTTACCTTTGACAAGGGTAAGTAGATTTGGGATATTTCTATCATCCTTTTCTGATTCTTGTTCACCGATCTTTAGCAAGAAAAAACTAGTTGAAGTTCCATTCATTCCACTTCTCCAATCTATTCACCAGAGTTAGCTGGAACCATATTTGAGTTCGCAACTTAGTTATTTTAGGATTTCACTCACTGATTGACCATCACAAACTAGATCTGTAAGTATTCAACTCCTCTTTCTTGATACAGTTGTATATTAGTGGCCAAACATCTTGATCGATGACCCTGTCACTCATTCTCTCATATTTGTTACCAATTCATGATCAAAGCTGTAGATTGATGACTTCCTAACTTCTTATGCTCATGTATATGGCTGGAATATTTTAATTGGTGATTCATAGCATCCTTATTCTTAGATTTGTTCATTGATCAATATTAGGAGCTTATATTATTGATCTTCCATATTTAATATCATGAATTTTCACTAGTCAACTAATCTAAAAGATTAGAATCATTTGATCATAGGTAGGTGGTTCATAGATTACTAAGTTTTCAATGGGGTTTGATTTGTGTATTGTTGTGATGGCCTATATAGTTTGAGATCTAGTTTTGATTTATATATGGATTTGATGTGCTATAGGTTTGCAATTTTTTATTATATTCCAAGGATGTTGGTATTATGTTGGTTTGATCTTAGACTTTTGTGTCAATGGATGTTCAATTACAAAATCTAGATGTCCAGATCTATGTTTTGACATTCAATTACGTGAACTGGGTTCCAGATATATGCTTTGACGATTGGTGAGGAAATCTAGATGCTCAAATCTATAGTTTGATATTTTGTCATGGAATTTGTGTGTTCTGATTTATATTATGATAATTGATCATGTATTTTGGACGATCCCATCTATGTGTAGTTCTATATTTGGATGTTTGATATGTATTTTGACACCCAGAATCTGTATTTGCAAACATTAAATATGTGTTTGGTATTTAATTTTCATATTTGGTATGTTTAATCTATATTTTTAAGCTATGATGCAGGACTAGTAAGTTGTATTGGGTATAAAAGTACCTAATATTTCATATTTTAGATAGGTGGATGATGATAAAGCCTTATGGGAGCCATGCTAGGAGGTGTATGGGTTACCCTGCGGCTTGCAACCTCTAGAGGAAGCAGATACCCAATGCCTACAAAGTGGCATCTTGATTGCAGTGATCACAACACCCTTTTGATATCAGTAGTAAGCCTTGTGAGGATGTCGTGGTGAGTCTCCCCTGAGTATCAACATGCACACAATTTGGCCAGACCATTTATGAGGATAGTGTGATCTCATGTTTTTCATATCCTTGCTTGGGGGAAGAAGATGACGGTTTGAAAGAAGAACTTGTGGTTTGGTTACTAGACGAGTACTCATGACTTGTTTGGCAAAGAATGCCAATATGTGTTTGGATTTTTGTTAGCATAAGAGAGTACCAAAATTGTAACTTCGTTACTTTATGTGATGACCCTTTCTCTTTTCGGCGACGAAGAGAAACCTAGAATGGGTTTCTCCAGTGCACATGCCCCTTCTCATTGGAAACCCCTCTTTTCTCGGAAACCTTCCCTCCCTCTTCTCGGTGTGACAAAAAGCCCTTGAAGGGTTTTTCCTCTTTTCACTAGAACCCCTATGGGTTTCTCACGCTGGCGCACTTGGGGAGGTCTCCTCCCTGTTAGGAGCGGATGAAGCCTAGGCCAATGGCCATTGCTAGCCACCACCCTTTCCCCTTTCCATCTGTCTTCTCTAGTGACTGGAAGACCCTATGCCGGCATGCCCAAATCTTTGCCATCTTTCTAAAACCCATTTTCCTCACGCCTGAACCCTCTTTGTTACAATGATGGAGAGAAACCCAAATCGGGTTTCTCCAGTGACCCTTTCCCCTCCTCTTTTCTGGCGTTGACGGGGAACCCATATCAGGTTTCCCCCTTCCCATCTGGTCTACCCTGGCTTTGGCGTAGCCCCTTCTTTATTGGGAATTTTTTGGTGTTGAAAAGAAACCTAGATTGGGCTTCTTTAGCAACCCCTCCCCTTTCTCTCCGGCATCAATCAAAAACCCAGAGCATGTTTACTCAAGTGGCCAGCATGCCAGGGGCTGAGTTCCCCTCCATTTTTCCCTCTCTTCTAGACGGGCAGGCAGTGACTGCCGGTCACCAATTCCTCCTCCCATACCTTCCACTGTCTCCCCTTCCACAGGCGAGTTAGGGCTGAGTCAACTCACCCTAACTCATTTTCAAGGAACCGAGTAAACTCGGAACCCCCTTATTACCCTTGAACTTTAACCCTTGATTCTGGTCAATCTAGGAAGAATTTCAAAACATCTGAGAGTACCCTCTCGATCCACATGATGCAAGGAACAAAACCCATCTTCCCATTTCTCAATCAGGGAAGATCTAACCATCGATTTTACCAAACCCTTGATCAAACTTCAGATCGCCTAATCTAAGCTGATCTAACACTATTTTTCAATCCAAATAATACATTGTGATCCTCATGAAGTATAGATTAAGATCCATGCAAGGTATTTTGGATCTAAAATTCCTATGGAAATGATTTAGTTCATTGTGATCAACAACTGAGATCAACTGAAGATCCAAGTATGAAATTAGATCCAAATTAATGATCCGAACCGTTTAGAATTCTCAATTGGATTAATTAAATAGAATTACTAAGCTGTTATATGATCTGGGGTGATCAAGTGAGGATCTTTGATGAGATCAACATGGATGTTTGATGATCGGGTGCAATAGAGACGATTGGTGGACAATCCGACTAAACAGACAGCTGGAGGTCATTTAGATTGACTTGTTCAAGGTAAGATTACTGTCTTAATCATCAGATGGATTGATTTGATTTTAATTAGATATAATTAAGCATGAGATTCAAGTAATAATGCTCGATTAATTGATTCAAATGATAAATTACCTGAAATTAACATGATTTGAGCCTAGTAGCCCTGAAATAGGTAATGATATGATTAAGAATAAGGACTTCATGGTTATGAGTAGGTTGATTAACTAGGATTTAAATTGTTAGCCAATTAGGTTGGCCCCACCTTAAGATTCTAGGGCTAGGAATCATTGGAATGTCTTAAACACGGTACAATGAATTTGGAAATATAATGATGTGCAATTAAGAATCCAAGTTAGGTAAATTTGATTCTAAGTATGATTGGATGTGTTATGTATCTAGGTACAGGTATTGAAGTGATTGAGATAGATTGTAGTCTCATCAAGACTTGAGAGTTATAGACTCGTGGTTCTTAGTTTGAGGTAGGTGATAACATTTGAGATTTTTTCTTGATTTCATGATCATGACTTCTCACTTGAAATTCTTTAGGCATGTGTTTTACACCCTATCATGTTTATTAAAACGTGTTTATTACTTCACCTTTAATAGCATGACATTGATTATACGATTATCCATGTTTTCGCATGTGATGGTTTATACTTTATCATGTATTTTAATTCAGCCTATTGAGGTTTATTTCACTTAGGAGTTTTTCATGATTCATAGCATGTTTTGCTGCTTTATGACAGGTGCTTTTACTCGATGGGTACTATGCTAGGAGGGTTGTAGGATTTGCTACCCACCCTTTGACCTTCCTATGATGATGATTAGACATTGCCCTTGAGTGGTATAGGGTCAGGTACGTAGGTGGTGGTATCATGGATAGTCCACCCTATGGGTCTGTTCCCCCATGGGGACAAAGAAAGTCTCCCATTTAAGTGTTGACATGGATCAACAATGGTTTAGATCCTGGTGCGCTTGCCACTGTAGCATAGTAGCCCATACTCTTATTCTATATGCTTATGTGGTATTTATATGTGGGGTGAACTGGGGTAAGCCAAGCCTAGGCTGTGAGTGACTCCTAGGGCTAATGCAAGCTACATGGGACGGACCTAGGGAATTGGTATGAATACTCATTACTGGTGATTGATTGTCAACACTCTTAGGGCTTGTTTATGTATGGTGCCCTGTTTTATCATGACATGTATTATATTTTGATGTGGGCACAGATTCTTATTTCTTTTGATGGATGCTCATACATGTTTTGATCATGCCTTGCATGTCATGATGTTTTTCTTTGATATTGCATTGCCTTAGGTGAAAAGCATGTTTTAATCCTGATTGTTTCATTCAAATTTATGATTTCATGAGCTTTACATTCTGAATGCTTGATGATTTCATTTTCCTTATAAATGATTTACTCTATTAATACTCGATATGATATTGGTATTCTTTGCAAGTGTCTATTGAACGTTTTATTTCTCGTAATTACCTACACAAGCATAGCTTGCTGAGGCATTGCTTGTTTGCAATACCTCAGATAGAGAGACTGACAACAGGTTGATAGGCTGGTAGAGCAAGTAAAAGTGATGCCATTTTCCCAGTGAAGCATTGAGGATGTTTAAGGATCACAAGGCTTGTTCAGGACCTCACTTCGGGCTTTGAGCATGGACTGTACTTTAATTAAAATTGCAATGTGACCAGGATGTAACAATATGAATTCATGCTATATGTGATGGTGTATGGAGGGACCCTGGGTATTTTGTCATGACTTGATTTTCCTATCCATTGTTGGAATATACATTCTATTGAAAATAGTATTTGATTGTGTAGATGGGTGTAGAGACTGAGTCCCCTATATGTCATCTCCTATATTATGTTTATCAGGTTATTTTGTGTTGCACTTATCATGTGCAATGGTCCAAAATTTAGAGGAAACTCTGTCAAATTTTTGGTATAAATGGTACTTCATTTCACTGTCAAATCCATGGTTTTGTGGTTGTATGACTCCTTGGATTTTGAAATACATGTTTTTATTGAAGCTTTGTTTTTGGTCACTTTAAAAAAAAATTTAAAGTTTTTAAAATAAGGACCCCAACTATTTTTATAAATTGTTGGGTAAAACCTGGGGTGTCACAGTTTAGTATCAGATCCTAGGTCTACTCCATCACAACCATTCCAACAAATTCAAAGGTCACTTACGTCCATGAAATGAGGTGATTTCCTAAATATGAGTTACACAGATAACTCATATGAGGGATGTTGATGATTGTAAAATAGACAATGCCATGGATGTTGGCAGATTTTCTTAGAGAAGTTGCAACTTTAAGTCCTTGTAGGTGCACCAGGAGGTACATTTTTGTGGGAAGTGCATGATTCTTAGAACCATGAATCAGCATAAACATTATAAATTAGTTTCTCTTAATGAGAACCTTACTATATAATAGTAGACATATTTATATGAATTGCTTTTGAGAGTTCAAGTTCTAACATGAACGGTACGAGTAAACTGTTGGAAAAAGCGTAATAATTTTTGCAATAACAATAGCATGATAAGAAAATGATAAAGGAATAAAAATGATTACAATTATTGAGAACTCGACAAAGTTGGCAAGAGTATTGTATAATTAAAACTTGAAGTAGATTTATTTAACAAGTGAACCCTAATATGGTGAAAATTATTGAGAATTTGATGAAGTAAGATCCTAGTATTTCTATATGTGATAGCTAGTCATCAATGAAAAGTAAATGCTTATGAATCATTCTGAGGATTTCAATCATGATTGGAGACACTGCACTTGAAGGATATAACAACCACCTTACGATTATAGTTAGTGTTAATGATGTAAATCAAGTAGGGGGAGGTACTTATTGAAGTAGGATGGAGAATGGATATTGCTGTGAGAATAAAGTGAGATAAAAGCTAATGAGTCCTGACACTTACGAAAATTCTGATATCAGGCATCAGTAGAGAGTGAATACTTACAAATTGTTCTTGGCGTTTTAATGATGATTTGAAGTGCATATTACCTGGAGGACATGATAACTAATTTACAAAAATAATTCATGAATAGAAATGATTTTGTAATGAATCAACCAAGAAGAAAAACACATGAAGTGAGTGAGGCGAGATGAAATTAATTATGATTTATTTGCATCCAAAATTGATAGAGTTGATAATGTAGCTTCTGATGACGAAGGAAGTATTTTAAAGGGTAAATTTCATTGGGTATGAAATAAATCAAGTTGTAAATGATTTTGATTGATATGGCCATGAAATAATTTATTAATTCAACAAAGTGAAATAATGGAAGTGGTGACACTAAAAATATAATTATGATGATTCTAAGGATGATTATTTGAGAAGATGTGTTCGTCTTTCACTGAGACTTTTATCTTGAAGGCCCTTGGGAAGGTTTGTGATAATTAGTAGTTTTGGAAACTAAGAGACTTTTTCACTTAAGTGAAGAATTGGACAGTTCAATGGTATTGAACCGGTATACACAGTTGAAGAGACTTACCCTAACTCCTTTCCCATGAAGAAGGAGATAGTGGATAGATTGTGATATGTTGACACCTGTATTGAGGGATCATGCATTTGTGTCTCATTCTACATTGGTAGTGAGGTTGCAGACATAACCTTTATGTAAGAGGGATCCTTATGGGACCAAGGTTGATGGTAAAAACTTGGACTTGGGTAGTTCGAGTTAGCCTAGTATGGGTAAGAGGTCTTTCATTGACATAGCTACAGAGGCCATTGAGCCAGCGACATTTAATCAGGTAGTGTTGGGATACGGATGAGAAGGTGTACTAGTTGTAAGGACAAACACCTAGACAATTATGTCCTAGAGTTAGTTGACCACTGCAACAGAGGTAATAACATTAGTAGCAGCCATCACAGTGGTAATCCTGTGAATATTTTGACTGTGGAGAGTTAGGATATTCCTTTAAAGACTGTCCCATTGGACAATGAGTCAGACAGATTGACGTTAGGGACAGGGCATAGATGGCCCACATTATCAGTGATAAATGTTTCCATTACTTAAAGGTGAGTACATGCCTAGAACTAGATGGTGGAAAATATGTTCTAATTGCTGATGACTATGTTAGAATCCTCCTTGATATAAGATTCAGTCATTTTCATACTTTATGTATTTGCCCCTTGATGAATACGCTTGTATAAATGATAGCCTCTGAGTGCGATATTATGACCCTGATGATGAGTGAGAGGATGGATATTGAGCAAATCTTACTTGATATGACTGATCATGATACCATCCTTGGAATGGATTTATTTAGGGGGGACAGTTGATTGTTGTGAGGAAAAGGTCACTTTTATTGTACTTGGACAATTAGTAACCTCGTTTCTATGTAGGGAGAGCATCATTGAGGCTTGTGTTATTTTGTCTCGAAGGAAGCACAGTGCTTTCCTGAGATGCCAAATCCTCCTTGGGAGTGTGACAGTGGATGATAGAGAGCAGCCACAGATTGAGCACACATGTGGTGTACTAGGGTTCATAATATTTCCTTAAGAGGTTTTAGGATTTTACACATGAGGGATTGATTTTTTCATATTGATATCGATTTGGCATCAAACATAGTGTCTATTTCTAAGGTGTCATACAGGATGGTCCCAATTGAGCTGGAAGGGTTCCAGTTACAATAGTTATTAGGTCTTAATTGAGTGCATTAATCCTCTTTATGATAAAAGAGGTAGATCCTTATTGCTATGCAGAGATTAATGATTGGTTGATAGCATCACAATGAAGAATTGATTTTCTCTAGCATGTATTGATGATCTATATGATCAACTTTGGATGGTGCATGGTGTTGGTGGATAATGAATTAAGGATTGTGACTAAGATGTCTTTAAGACAATTTTTAGAACTTGTTATGATTATTATAAGTTTTGGGTGATACCAATTGATGAAATTAATACATTGATAGTATGTATGGATATGATGGGCTGAATTTCTAAAGGTTACTAAGATAAGTTAGGATTATGTTAGTGAAATGATGTTTTGTATACTTCATGACTTGGAGTAGCACAATATATCTTTGTACATTATTATAAATATTTGAAAGATTTGTCTTTTGCTATAAATGTATGTGAGTATGAATTATGACCAAGAAGGTGAATTTTCTTGACCGCGATATTTCTATCGATAGAGAGACTGTTTATTGAGATTGTGATGAACTGGGATTAGCCCAAATTCATGACTAAGGTTGATAGTCTCCTTAGTCTAGTGAACTGTTATTGCTTGATGATTGAGTTCTCCAGGATAGTAGTGACATGGATATTGTTTATATTATGTTTATGAGCCATATTTCTCATGAAGGTGAGAAGTGTGATAGTAAAGTATGTTTGAATGCAAACATTTTTCTTATGTATAATCTGGTTTTGGATTATAGCATGTACTTGTGAGTAGCTGATGAGGGCAGCCTAAGAGGGCGATCGATGCGGGTGGGTGTGAGAGGCATTGGTAGGCTTCTAGGTGGTGAGCTTCTAGGTGGCAAGCTTCTAGGTGCTCACAGTATGATCACATTATGGATTTGATTCTGATTGGCATATGATTGCCTGTTACTGAGCTGGTATGCTCTGATTTTGATTGGCATGTATTGCCTATTTAGGAGTTGATATGATATGGTGTAATTGATATACATTGCCCAGTAGTGAGGTAATGTGCTCTGGTATAGACTTGGCATAGAATTTTGTATATATGAGCTGAGATGCTTTGTTTGTACCGTTATGGTGATTTACTTAGATTAAATTGCACGCAATGGTTAGCTCTTGCATGAGAGTGGTTTACGTTAACTACGTTATATGTGGTTATGACACATTCTAACCATAATATGAGTTCGTTGTTTTGGAAGGGTTGAAATATGCCTTGGTTTATATATATATATATATATATGAGTTGCTATCTGAAGGGATGATATAGCATGAAATTGTTATTGGCATTAACCTTGAAAATTTTTGGTATGATCTGTGAATTTTGTGATATGGGGAAGTTTTAAAATTGTTGAAGGATAAAATAGAAAGAATTTCAGGGACAAAATTCCTATAAGGAGGGAAGAATGTGACGACCCTTTCTCTTTTTGGCTACGAATAGAAAACCAGAAGGGGTTTCTCTGGTGCACAAGCCCCTTCTCCTTGGAAACCCCTCTTTTCCAGGGGACCTTCCCTCCCTCTTTTTGGTGTGACAAAAATCCCTTGAAGGGTTTTTCTTTTTTTTCACCGAAACCCCTATGGTTTTCTCACTGCCACCACACCTGGGGAGTTCTCCTCCTTGTTAGGATCGGATGAAGCTTGAGCCAATGGTCACTACTAACCACCACCCTTTCCCCCTTCTATCTGTCTTCTCCAGTGACTAGAAGACCCTATGTGAGCGTGCCCAGATCTTTGCCATCTTTTCATACCCATTTTCCTCACCACTGAACCCTCTTTGTTACAGTGACGGAGAGAAACCCAGATTGGGTTTCTTTGGCAACCCTTCCCATCTGGTCTACCCCAGCTCTGGCATAGCCCCTTCTCTGTTGGGAATTTTTTGGGCACAAAAAGAAACCCAGATCAGGTTTCTCCAGCAACCCCTTCCCTCTCTCTCTAGCGTTAATCAAAATCCCAGAGCAGGTTTACTCAGGCAGCCAGCGTGTCAAGGGCTAAGTTTCCCTCCATTTTCTCCACTCCTATGGTCGAACAGGCGATGGCTACTAGCCACTAGTTCCTCCTCCCATACCTTCCACTATCTCCCCTTCTATAGGCGAGTTAGGGCTGAGTCCACTCGTCAAGTTGACTTGCCTTGACTTTTTTTGAGGGAACCGAGTTAACTCTAAACCCCCTCATTACCCTTGAACTTCAACCCTTGATTTTGGTTAATTTAGGAAGAATTTTAGAAATTTGTGAGTACCCTTGCGATCCTTATGACGCGAGGAATAAAACCCATCTTCCTATTTCTCCATCAGGGAAGATCTAACTATCAATTTGACCAAACCCTTGATTGAAATTCAGATCGCTTGATCTTAGATGATCTAACACTATTTTTTTATCCAAATAGTACATTGTAATCCTCATGAAGTATAGATTAAGATCCATGCAAGGTATTTTAGATCTAAAACACTTATGGAGATGATTTAGCTGATCATGATCAAAAACTAAAATCAACTGAAGATCCAAGTATGAAATTTAATCCAATTGATGATCCAAACCATTTAGAATTCTCAATTGGATTAATTGACTAGAATTACTAATTTGTTATATGATTTGGGGTGATTAGGTGAGGATCTTTGATGAGATCCGCGTGGATGTTTGATGATCAGGTGCAATCGAGATGATTGGTGGATGATCCAACCAAACAGATAGGTAGAGGTCATTCAAATTGACTTGTTCAAGGTAAGATGACTGTCTTAAGCATCCAATGGATTGATTTGGTTTTAATTAGATATGATTAAGCATGAGATTCATGTAATAATGCTTAATTAATTGATTCAAATGATAAATTACTTGAAATTAACATGATCTGAGCCTAGTAGCTCTGAAATAAGTGATGATATGATCAGGAATAAGGACTTCATGGTTATGAGTAGGCCGATTGACTAGGATTTAAATTGTTAGCCAATTAGGCAGGCCCCACCTTGAGATTCCAGGGTTAGGAATCATTGGAATGTCTTAAACACGGTACAATGAATTCGAAAATATAATGATGTGTAACTAAGAATCCATGTTAGGTAAATTTGACTCTAAGTGTGACTCAATGTGTTGTGTATCCAGGTATGAGTATTAAGGTGATTGAGCTAAAGTGTAGTCTCATCAAGACTTGAGAGGTATAGACAAGTGGTTCTTCATCTGAAGTAGGTGATTACATTCAAGAATTTTCCTTGATTTCATGATCATGACTTCTCACTTGAAATTCTTGAGGCATGTATTTTAAGCCCTATCATGTTTATTGATATGTGTTTATTACTTCACCTTTGATTGCATGAAATTGATTATACAATTATCATGTTTTCACTTGTGATGGTTTATACTTTATCATGTATTTTGATTCAACCTATTGAGGTTTATTTGGCATGGGAGTTTTTCATTATTTATAGTATGTTTTACTGCTTTATGACGGGCGCTTCTACCTGGTGGGTACTTGCTAGGAGGGTTCTAGGGTTGGCCACTTGCCCTCTGACTTTCTTATGATGATGATTAGAGACTGCCCTTGAGTGGTACAGGGCTAGGTATGTAGGTGTTGGTAACATGGGTAGTCCCCCCTATGGGTCTGTTCCCCCCATGGGGATAGAGAAAGTCTCCTATTTAGGTGTTGATGGGTAGCGGTAGTGGTTTAGATCCTGGTGTGGTTGCCATTATAGCATAGTAGCCCATATTCTTATTCTATATGCTCATGTGGTATTTATATGTGGGGTGAACTGAGGTTAGCCAGGCCTAGGCCATGAGTGACTCTGGGCGCTAATGCGGGTTGCATAGGAGGGACCCTAGGGAATTGGTATGAGTACTCATTACAGGTAATTAAGTGTCATGGAACACTCTTAGGGCTTGTTTTTGTATGGTGCCCTATTTTATCATGACATGCATTATCTGTCGATGTGGACATGGATTCTTTATGCTTTTGATGGATGCTCGTCTATGTTTTGATCATGCCTTGCATGCCATGATGTTTTTCTTTGATATTGCATTGCCTTAGATGAAAAGCATATTTTGATCTTGATTGTTTTGTTTAGATTTATGAGATTCATGAGCTTTACATACTAAACGCCTCATGATTTCATTTTCCTTATAAATGATTTACTCTATTGATACTTGACATGATATTGGTACTCTTTGCAAGTGTTTATTACATGTTTTATTTCTTGTAATCACCTATACAAGCATAGCTTGCTGAGGCATTGCAAACAAGCAATGACTTAGATAGAGAGAGTGACAACAGGTTGATGTGCTGATAGAGTAGGTAAAAGTGATGGCAGTTTCCTAGTGAACCATTGAGGATGTTTAGAGATGAGAAGGTTTGTTCAGGGCCTCACTTTAGGTTCTGAGTATGGGCTATAGTTTAATTAAAATTGCAATGTGACTTGGATGTAAGAATATGAATTCATGCTGGATGTGATGATTGCATGGAGGGACCCTAGGTATTTTGTCATGACTTGATTTTCTTATCCATTGTTGGAATATACATTCTATTAAAAATAGTATTTGATTGTGTGGATAGGTGTGAAGACTGAGTCCACTATATGTCATCTCTTTTATTATGTTTATCAGGTTATTTTGTATTGCACTTGTCATGTGCAATGGTCCAAAATATAGAGGAAACTCTACTAGGTTTTCTGTATAAATGGTATTTCATTTCACTATTAAATCCATGGTTTTGTGGTTGTATGACTCCCAGGATTTTGAAATACATGTTTTTATTGGAGATTTGTTTTTGGTCACTTAAAATTTTTTTTCTAAAGTTTTTAAAATAGGGATCCCAACTGTTTTTATAAATTGTTATTAAATTGTTGGGTAAAACCTAGGGTGTCACACTTTAACATTTTAATGAATTGACACATGTTATTTTACTTGAACTATCAAAATATGATTATTTTTCTCATGTAGATAGAGATATTGAGATGCATGTTCTATGAATGTTATTGAGTGATGGTGATGCATTGTAAGGTATGGCTAATAAAATGTTAGTCATGAAATTTGGTATGAATAGTAATGTGTTTGTACGTATGAGATGCATTTTGTGATGCAATAGATTTCAATTTGTAGTCCTAGTTCAACTTACTGGGTATATTCATATACTCAGTCTACGAAAACAATGTAGATTAGTTCAAAAAGATTAGAAGTAAGGATTGAAAGACCCTAGAGAGAGGAAGAGAAGAAGAAATATGAGATACAAGAAGTTTTGGAATTTATATTTCTTGTGTTTATTTTATTGACTATAAACGTACTCATGTATAAACTGCTAAACTATATTTTATTTCTTTTTAAATGTAATTGAACTATGACTAAAACTTTAGGATTACTTTCAAAAATGAAATGGAACTTGATGGGACTCATAAGTTAGTCTAGTGTTTTTACTTGTGCAAAGTTTGAATGGTTAAAATTAGGGATTTCTGGAATCAATTTTTAGTGAAAAAGGTTCTCTTGCATGATTTATTTTATAAATGAGATTTTCAAATAGGGATCTTGCCTTTCCAAATGGATTTTAAGGAAGATAATTGTTTTGAAAAGCTTGGCTCATCACTTAGGGAATCGAAAAGGAACTCTTGCAACCCTAAAATTTCTAAAATAGAAAGGATCTCTTATGATCCTAATGTTTTTGAAATTAGGAAGGATCTCTTGCAATGCTAAAATTTTTAAAATTGGATAGGATATCTTGCCATCCTAAGGTTTTTTTCAATTGGAAATTGTCTCTTGTATCCCTAGAAAATTTGAAATTGAAAAGGATCTCTTGCAATCCTAATGTTTTTGAAATTGGAAAGGATAGTCTACACTTCTGAGATTTTTAAAATGGAAAAAGATCTCTTTGTGATCCTACAGAATTTGAAATTGAGAGACTAGAAGGAATGATTTTGGAAAGTGGGAATTGTAAAGATGTATCACTCACATCTTCGAAGATGTGGGTATTTGTACATGGCAGGATCTTTGAAACCCTTCAAGTTTGAAAAGACTAACATGGTTAGATCTTTGAAACCCTTCAACTCTGAAATGACCAACATAATCGAAACAATGGCTAAAATCTTGTATGGAATGTCGATGATGATTAAAAATCATTTTCCAATGATTCAAGAAATCAAAGGATTCAAAGTTTTGAACCTTTGGGAAAAAATGAATGCTTGAAAACTTTGATGATTGGAATTTTTGAAAATCAATGAGTTAAATATATATGAATGATTTTTACGAAATTTATGCTTTGAAATGATCTTCTTTTTCTTTTCTTTTTTGAAATTCATTGATTGGAATTCTTTCTAAAATTGTGTAAGATGATTTTTTGTTGGAAAAATAAGGAGAAAACTTTAGCACTCAAGAGGAAATAAAATGGAAAGTGAGTTTTGAATTTAATTATGATCTTTCTCTTTCCATGAATGTGATGATCATCATGAATTCTTTCACATTTCTTTCCTTCTTTGTTACAAAAGTGGATATGATGAAAGTTCACAAGATTGAATGGTTAAATGCAATGAATTGGAGTGATGGACTCTTGATTGCAACACATTACACAACAAACCACTTTGATCATGGATTTATTGGGATACGGAAAGCCATGTTTTCTGATGAGGAGGAATTGAGTGAACAACATGGAAAGGGTGATTGTCATAAATGTTTTGTGCTTGTTTTCTTTCGAGTTCTACACCAACTACTTAGGAACCATTTACCAAGTGATGAACCATAAAGTCACCTCATCCCCTTCTTTCTTACTAAAACATTTCTTTGCCTTGATTATGATAAAGTTGAAGTCTTAAATGGGTTCAAAAATTGAATCTTCTTTTATTTTCTAGAAAGGTTCATGTGACAATTTAGAATTGATCAAGGGGAGATTACGAAACTAATTACTTTTCATGCTAAGACTAACCATAATGCCACTATTTTGAGAAGGATAGGAAATTCTTGGAGAAGGTTAGATATGGGAACTTTTCTTGGCTATGACTTTCACTATCATGGAAAGGAATTCATATGGGAATGATTGAAGGTCATGAAAATGATGATAATTCTTTGGATTCAATGGACTCTTAAAATGTAGTAAATATGAACTTTAGATTATGATCACTTACTTTTAGTTTAGCATGTACCTAATCCTTTGTCTTAGTGTCTTCTATTTGTGTTTTTGCTTGACGTAGGACCATTAATCATCATGAAAGCCTTATGCCAATTAGGGGTTGACAAGGACCTTTAATCATGTACTTAATATTTTCTTTTACACATTTTTCTTAATTGTGCTAATCTCATCATCATGTATTTTTATCTTTTTCTTTTACCACTTTTGCCACAACTTTATTTTCTTCCTTTCCTTTAGTTGTGACGTGTCTTTTATTTTTCTTCTTCTTTGAATGGGAATGTGAGAGATTGCTGTGTAAAAAATGATCTATCTGCTAGAAAAGTGAATTTTCTTATTAGTTATTGATGCCACACTTGTGCAAGGAAAGTTACCTGCATACTCTTTATTGCTTAGAGGATAAGGTCTAGCATGGTTCTAAGGACTAATGCCCTAGTGTACATAGGAAAAAAAGTTGGATGTTTGAGAGGTTTGCACATGATATCTCCTGAGTTGGTTCATATTGACAATGGTGTCAATGTCTCAACCATTAATCCCTTGAAGTTTTAGTGCATTCTTGGAGTAGATTTCCTCAATGATGTAGGGCCCTTTCCACTTAGGACTAATTTGCCTCTCATATGTATGTTTGGAGCTCTTTCCTCTTTGAGGACTAGTTCACCAATTTACAAATTTCTAGCCCTGACTTTCTTATTGAATGCCCTAGAGACAATTTAAGTAATCTTGATTGTGAAACTTGTGGGGAAATTTCCACAACTTACATTTTGTAGCCAACAATGATGGATGCTTTATCAAGGTAAAATCTCCATGTTTCAAGGTTGAGGTTTTTTGCGGTTGAAAGATTTCGTAAATGTAATGAGGTCATGTATTGGTTGATTTGGTAGGAGGTTCAAGAGGCTTTTTAGAAGAGCATTTTAGGTAATGGTTGGTATACATTTTTCACTTTTAGGATTTCTTTATTTAAGAACTTTTCATAAGCATGGGAAGGGTCTATGATAGGGTATTTAGCTATGTGGTCTGAAATGGGTTAGTCCTTGACAAATTTTTGAAAGACATATTTGAGGTTGAATTTTGTCTGTGGGAATGATTGTTGAGAAACTCCTTTGGGTAGTGCTTGTACTTGAGAGGAAAGCTATCTTTGAGGCTAGATTACTACTACTCAATTGTTTTTTATCTTCTTCTTTGATTTGTTCTTCCTATTCCTATGAGTCTTCTAGCATGTTGAAATCTCATGCTATTGTTAATTCTAGCATATGTTCTCATAGTGCCATGTAAAGAATTCTTTGTTACTTACGCAATAACACAAGTTGGGAGTTTCATCATTGGTTAAGTTATTGTCAATTGAAAGTTCTTATTTATTTTATATAGCTCTATATTAATGGTTTTATGTTCATCCTTTCTAGGTGGGTATAGACTGATTCATCTTAATGTTCAATCACCTTTAAAAGTTTCTATAGGATTATCATATTATCTTATGAATAGCTAAGAGTATAAAGGTGCTAAAAAGAAGAGACAAACAAAATGATCCACAATGTAAGGATTTTAAGAAGAAGAGATAAGGGGATACTTGGAATTGATATTTATTAATTCAAAAGAGAGGAATATATTTGATTCATCAAGATGAAGAAAAAATAAAAATTATCACTGACCAATTAGTGAGAGGGCCAACTCCTGGAAAAAATGTGGAGATGTAGTTCACAATATCAGCATGATCTTCAAAGAACTTGTGGATTTCATCATCTGTAAAGTATTCTATGATCATCCATGATGTTAGCACATGGTATTATTAGAATCACCCCAAATTGTTACTCTAGATTCTCTTCTATATTGCATATGTCTGAATGGGACCTGTCACATTGAATCGGATAGTCAAATCCATGATCTTCGTATATTTGGATAGCTTTATGTAGTTGGATAAACATACTCATGATCTTGAATGTAGTTGGACAGCCATATCTATGATCTTGATGTACTTTAATAACTTTATCTGTGACCTTGTAGTAGTTGGATAGACATATCCATGATCTTGAATATAGTTGGATAATTTAATTCATGATCTTGACAATTGTTGGATGATCCTATTCGTGAACTTGAATGTAGTTACATAACTTTACTCATGGCTTTGAGTGTAAAACATGGAATATGTTGTGAGAAATTAATTGTTGAAATTAGAATGATAAGTGTGTTATGGATAAGTAAATAGTTAGTTGCATATTCCAAGCATTATGAAAATGCTTATGTATCTTGGAAATGTAATGAATGGAAAGATGAATACATTATGCATTGTTGTTAATGATAGCAAAAAGAAGACAATTTTAAACTATTTGTCTTCCTAAAATTAATTAGAGATGGTGATTAAAAACCAACTTTAAGAATCTTACTTAAGAAGGCTGTTCTTCAAGAACCATCTTAAAAAGTTTCTTGGGAAATACTTTTTTCTTGGGAAATAACATAAGGATGGTTTGGCATAACCATTTTTAAAATTTTAAGTTTGAGAAAATAGTTAATTGTCTTTACAAATTATACTTAAGAAGATGGTTATGGATAACCATCTCCAAAAATCCTACTTTTAAAGACTATTTGTGCTAATCGTATTTAAAATTCCTACTTTTACAGATGATTTGCTTTAACCATCTTGAAACACTTGCTTTAAAACATAACATCCTACAATATACTTGTTTTCCTATCTTCAATTATCTTCAATTAGTAGCATATAAAAATATGCACCTACATAGTCTGAAGTTCATCTAGGTGCATTTTTTCTCTTACTAGCTTCAACTATAACACCATGATTAAATTAGAATTAGATATGTCTCTACCTTTGAACTACACTATCTCAACTGATATTGATGGAAATGGCTAAGTCTTTTTTGTTTGTCATGTTTCATATGTTTACATGATTATGGTTTGAAAGTTCCTTTCTTAAAAATTTTCCTTCCTATGTATGGATCTTTTGTGTTTTCATCAATCTCTCTATTAATTAGAAATCCCATATGCATGCATATAATTAGTTTTTTGCATCATTAAATTTATTTGTAGACCTAGTGTTTGGTAAAATTCCTAACCATGTTCATTAAACTTTTCATGACTAAAAAGTTTTCACACAATCGTAGCTTCAAATTTTTGAAAAAATGGACAAATATGCTTATATAACCACAATAAGATCACCAAGAGAATATGAGGATGGAATAGAAAAGTTCACAGAGATCACACTTAGGATGTGGGTGATTATAATTGCATGAATTGTCCATGCTTGAGATGTGGAAACCATAAAAAGGTACCTATAGGCAAGTTGAGTGAACATTTATGCTTTAATGGACTTGATGAAATCTATTGTCCTTAGATTTGGCATGGAGAAGAACTTCCTCATGGATCCTCTATAAGGGAAAAAAGATGTAAATATGAAGACACTTTAGGAAGCATAGCAGATGGTATAGTTGCACCAATGTTTCGAGATGCGTACAATATCTTCGAGGATGACCCTGAACAATTTCATATTACATTGGAGGAAGCTGATGAGCCATTATAGTTGGTGTGTATATATTATACCAATTTGTTTGCACTGGTAGAACATTATAACATGAAATAGATATTTGGTTTTTCATATTAAGGTTTTTAGAAGTCTTAAAATTGGTGGCTAAAAAGCTATCAAAGGAAAATAAATTGGTGAGATCTACATGGGAGGCAAAGAAAACCCTTATAGTGGATTGAAGTATAAGAAGATACATGCTTGTCCCAATGACTACATCTTGTACAGGAATAATTATAAGGATAAAACTACATGCCCAACTTTTACACAGTTAGTATGGATGTTGAAGAAGAATTCAGCTAGCCTGGTGAAAGACATGCTTGTGAAAGGTCATATGATATTTTCCCCCTATTCCAAAGCTTAAAGGAATGTTTACTATTATGAAAATAATGAAGAAACTAGTATGACATTTTGAGGAGAGAGTAGCTAATAGCTATGTACGTTATCCAACAAACAACTAAGCAGGAAAGCTGTAGACTTCTTGAGGCCTAATTTTGGAGAAAACCCCAAAAACCTAGAACTTCAAATATCTATAAAAAAGATTAATCTCATGTTTCTATGAGCAATAGGTATAGTTATTGGCCTTTTGTGATAGTTTGTTACAACCTCCCACTATTGCTATGCATGAAGAGGAAGTTCACGATGTTAACTATGTCCATATCGGGTCCCAAGCAACCAAGGAATGACATTGATGTACTATGCTTCATTGATTGATGATCTTAAGACTTTATGGAATGTAGGGATTGAAGCTTATGATGCATACACAAAAGAGTTATTCACACTGAAGATTTATTCATCTTGAAGTCTATACTATAATGGGCATTAAGCAACTTTCCTACACACAGTAATCTAGTTGGATGCATCATGAAGGGATACAATGCTTTGTGCTACCTATAGTGATAAAACGTGTGCCATACTACTTAAACATGGTATAAAAAAAAGAAGAGACACTCATTGGTTACAAAAGGTGGTTCCACAGAAACCATCCATACCATTTTAAGAAGGGCAAACAAGTATACTAAAAATCATTACATGCATACCATGTGCTTATGTTATGCACATTGAAAAGAATGTGTGTGAAACCTTGACCATTACCTTGCTTAACATGTCAGGAAAAACAAAAGATGGACTTGTAGCTCAATTGGATCCTATGAAGATGGGTTTCAAGAGAAGGTTACATCCATAGGATTGGGGAAGATGAGGAACATACTTGCCTAAAGTAACTTATACACTCGAAAAATAGGAGAGAAGAAAAGTGTACCTTTGTCCAAGCTCAAAGTACCAAATAAATACTCTTCAAATTTTAGAAATATTGTCTCCCTGGAAGAGTTGAAATTGTTAAGGATAAAGTCACACATTTTTCATACACTGATGCGACAACTCCTAGATATATCAATACATTTTATGTTTCTAAATAAAGTTAAAGGATCTATAAGAAAATTATGATACTTCTTTAATGCTTTGTCAAAGACTATCTAATGACATCTTTACGTGAACTTGAGACAATCTTCCCCCATCCTTCTTTGATATCCTGGTACACTAAACAGTGTAGCTCAAGGATGAGGTTAGACTCTGAAGGTTAGTTTATTTGCATTGGATGTACCCATTTGAGAGGTACATGAAAGTTTGTAAAAGGGTATGGAACAAACTACAATCAGTTGAATATGTGTATTGCTGAATGTTACATTGTAGAAGAAGTGGTGGAGCTTTGCACAAAGTATTTATCAAGAATGGATGCCATTGGAATGCTGAGAAAGAAATTGATTAGGCAAATTCAATGATCCAAATGTTGCAAACCTCTCTTGTGTGGTCTTGTATTGATCGTTGAACATAAAGATCTGGACCATGCCTACCTTTGTCTTGTATTGACCATTGAATAGAAAGATTGGAAACACACCTACCTTTATGTCTTACAAAACAGCATTGTTGAAGTCTAGCCATACATTGAGTATGTTGATTGATAAATGTTTAATTTTTCATCAAAATCACCCAATTAGATACCCATGTGTTATAACTTATAGGGGTAAATTAGAGTTTTCAGACCAAAATTCATAACACATGCATTTTTTACCTACTGACGAAAAAAGTTTGTTATTTTGTAGGTTCAGAAGCTACTCCAAGATAGGTATAATCATGTTTTTCTAGGATTTAATTAGGATATTTTACTTTTTTGTAGGAAGAAAGATGGTGATCTGATGGCCAAGATCGATAGCGATGAAATTGAAGATCAAGATCAAAAGATTAGTCAAATCCTCAAATTTATCACTTCAACAAAAACCAAAGGCCAAGATCATCTTGTGGACCAGTAATGGATGTGATTAAAGGGAATAAAGATGGCCAAAGTGGGCCCATGAAGTAAGCCATGCATTCCCACCACCTTTGTATGAAAGCCACTTAAGCCACCTTAACCATATAAGCCATGAAAGAAAGTGCAAGCTAAGAAATTCAAGCCACTCAAGCTAAGGGTTGAAGCCAAGAAAACAAGACATGAATGATTCCTAAGCCGGTCACGAGACTAGTGAAACCTTCAAAATTAGCCATCAAGTTAAGCTAAATGGAAGGCTAGGATTGGAGGAGATTCAAAAGAGTTATCCATGAGTTATTTTGAAGATCATTAAGGGAAAATTTATTAAAATAAGAGGCCATATGGACCAATGGGATAAGAGCAACCAGGTTTTAGAGTTTTTCTCACTTTTCTCCACTTTTTCCTTAATTTCCACTTTACTTTTAAGATGCAATATGAATTCCCAAAACTCTCACTCCTTCCACATCTTAGGAAACCTCCCAACCAATCAAATATCTCCACCTAGAACCATCCATCTCATTCCCACTTCATTCCTCACCCACATTCCTATTTTGGAAGCAGTTAATGATTTTGGAAGGGGGGAGATGCCCTTTCCTAAAAAGTAGACGTCTCCCACCACTCCCCTTCCTTAAGACAGCCCTCCTCCCACCCACTTTCCTATTTGATGTCTACTCTTTTTCCCCATCCTAGCCATTGAATTTAACCTACTTTCATCCACACCATACCATAGTATTAGGTGCATTATGAAAAATAGGAGAAGTCTTAGAAAACCTAGCCAAACTTAAGCAAAGGGAGACTTTTACAAAAGGAATAAGACACCTCCCCCATTGGGAAGGAGACATCGTCTTCCTAGGGCACTAGTTTGCTCTCTTTTTCTTTGAATTTATGTTGTTTATGGGAAGATAATATTTTCCTAAGGTGGAAGGTACTTCTTCAAGCTATTCCATACCTAGTTTTAGGCCATTTGATTCTCTTTCCAAGGTTGGTTCATTCTCCCTCCTCCTGTTTGATCTTAGTGTTATTCATGCCATATTTTTCTTTGTTATCCTTAAGCTTTCCTTGCTTTTAAACTAAGATTCAAGGCTGGTTTTCCCTTGGTGTGACAGCCAAGGGAAGTCATCTTGAATCTAGTTTTTCCCCTTTAACTTTCATTACATCTTTATTCTCTTTCAACCCTCTTGATTTTTCAGCTTTGGTTGCTTTAGTTCCATTATATTGTTGCCTTAATTTTGCATAAGATTTTCCTTTGATTTCAAGCACAATTGTTCATGAGTGACTGCTGCAACAATTCGAAAAGAATTTGGTCTGTAATTAAGGAGTGATTGAGATTAAGGGAACATCATTGTAATAGCATTTAAGTTTTAGATTTGGACTACATGAATGGAATATTATGTTGATGACCTTTTGGATGTGATTCACTGAGATTAGTTGGAATTTTCAATTCATGTTTATGACCAACGGTTAATTAAACTTGTCCTTGAATGTTTGAATGAATTAGGAGTGATTAAATTCATGTTCTACATGTGCTATTCATGAAAAGTTTCAATTACCTTACTACTGAAATATCTTTTCATGCATTGTTTTTGTTAATTTCTAGCACCATTCAATTCATATTCACTTGATTTTTCAAGAGGCTATTCATATTGTTAGAGTGCTCCTTTAATACTTGAGTAGAATTGCATGCTTAGGTTTTCAATAGAGTTGCTTTGATCCACTTATATCCAATGAATCATGCGTACCATTCCATTGTTATATGCATGATACTTGGGTAGTTTTCCTTTCATTATTTCTTAGTAATAATCTTTAATTTAATTCACTTATTGGTTGTAGTTAGATTTAAGTACTTTGCATCTTAGTTAGTTTGATTAAAAAAGTAGTTTGTTAAAGCATGTTTCCATAGACTAGTTGTTAATTTCATGTTTAGGAAAGTAGGTTAGGAGAGTTGATAAATTGCATTTTAGGATAGTTTCACTTTAGGAAAGTCATAAAATTAGAAGTTTTTTTATATAGGAAATTTTTAAGTTTAGAAATCGTATGTTTTAGGAAAGTTTCCCATTTAGCATGTTTCTTGTTTTTGCTTAGTTTCCATGTTTCTTGTTTTTATTTAGTTTCCATTTCTTGCTTTTGCCTAGTTTCCAATTTGAAGTTTTAATTTTCATTCTTAATTTAAGACAAAAATCACTTGATTTTTGGCTAGGTTAGATAGTTTAAAGTAGGGACCACTAGCATCACAATAGGTCACTCCTCATGAGATCGATCTCACTAGTGTATTATTTTGCAAATGATCTTAGGCTTGTAAGTTTATTTAAACAACAAGTTTTTAGTGACATTGCTGGGGAGTTGCAATAATTTGTGTAGTATTTTATACTTTAGATTATTTTCCTCTAGTCTAGGCTTAGGGTGCATTAGATTAGGATTTTTGCATTTGCTGCTGTTTTCCTTATGTTGACCATATTTCTTTGATTTTTGTGAGGGAAATTGGGGAAGGAGAGATGATAATCTTGTGGGCCACGGCTTCATCATCCTAAATTAGGTTTTATTACTTTCCTAGATTAAGATTTAGTGAAACTTATAGTGAGGCCCATTATAAATTACAATTTCTTTATTATTTAATTTTAAATGGGTTGTAATAATGTAGAGCAAGTGTGGGATATGGTGGCCCACACTTGATCATCATCAAACCCCTCACTATGAGTATCTCTTACTCAATTTTTATTCTAATTTGCATTTGAATGTTAGTATAATTCATATAGATTATGATCATTCATTGATAATTGTTGCATCTTTACTTAGGATTGTTGCATTAGAACACCTATCTAACCTTGGTTGGATAGCATATAGGTTGCATTAGTTTGCTTTTATTTTACATTGCATATTTACAGCTTTATGGTGGAATGAAATTAATGATAATAAGGACTCCACAAGAATCCTTATAAGATAGGGATTGGATTTCATCTTTAGTTCCTTAACCCACCTAAGAAACAATTAACATCATTGTATGCCATGATCCCAACCCTTGAACGTTAATTTAAAATCAAGTAGAAAGAGACTTAGGGCATTCAGCTCATATAAGACTTTAAGAAGGACGTGATCTATTGTCACTCTAGTGGCCCCTGAGCACTATGGTTATAGTGGGAGTCTTAAAATCTAAGTGATTTTCTCATGCCATTCATCGAGATTAGTTGAGGTCTAAATACCTCGTAACACGAGGATTATACTAACCACTTTTGAGCAAAACCTAATTGGTATGCAGTAGTCAAATATGGACAAAAGGAGTTATCTAGATTTAGGTCTAGGATACTACCACCTATGTACTAAGCAAAGATAATCAAAACACTACTTGATTAGTGCTTACTAGGATTTGATTATGTATCACGTAGAGTTAGAGTCAGTATTTAGATTAGGGCATTTAGTTTAGGACAATTTATGTAAGGGGGTCAATCTCAGAACCTAGAGCTAACACCTTTCAACCTAGAGATTCAACACAATCTAAGACAAGGAGAAAGAAACCATGGTCTGATCCCCATGGCTGAAGCACCAGCAAAAGTTGAGTGCAAGGCAATTAGAGATTTCTATGCTCCTTTACAACTTAGAGTTAAAGCGTGGAGTCATTCAATTACTCCCCACCTTTTATGGTTAAGACTAAGAAGACCCCTACCTATATATCAAGAAATTCCTTGATATTTGTGCCACATTTAGGTTCTAAAATTTTTCAGATGATTCTATTAGGCTTAGGCTATTTCCTTTCTCACTCAAGGACAAAGCCAAGTCATGGCTTACTTCCTTGGAGGTAGGTTTCATAAATACATGGGATCAATTGTCTAAGAATTTTTTGAACAAATTCTTCCTCTTTCATAAAACTAGTGCCTTTCATCATGAAATTATCAATTTCCAATAAAGGGATGATGAATAGTATTATGAGTGTTTGGAACAATGGAATGAACTGCTGCAAAAGTGCCCTCATCATGGATTTGAGAAATGCTAGCAAGTTCAGTACTTCTATGAGGTATTAATACTTAAAAATAGACAAATGGTAGATGTAGTGAGTAGAGAGGCCTCATGCTAAAAGATGAAAGAGCGGCTTGGGGTTCTTTCAGGCATTGGTCGACAATTCTTAGCTATCGGATTATTTAAATAGGAGAGAGAGAGAACTAACTAGCCTCCAAAGAAAGGGAGTCTATATGTGATACAAATGCATACAGATCTATCCTATAAGCTAGACTCTATGGTTGAAAAATTAAACAAACTAAAGCCTTTATGTGGACGAATGGACAAGCTTGAAACTATGTTTCAATCTTTCATGGCTGCTACTTTATCCCATAAACCTCCATAAGAGGTATGTGCTACTTGTTCTAGTCCAGCTCGTCTAACTTCAGCCTGTCCATCCAATAAAGTATACCCTGAATATCATGTAGACCAAGTGAATGCATATGGCCAACCTAGTAACAAACCATATTCTAAGAACTATAACCTTGGATGGGCAAGGCATCCTAATTTTTCTTGGTCAAAGAATAATCACCAAGGGGGACCACCAATGAACCCCCTACCCAAAATTTTCCTCCTAGGACTATAGTTCCTTAATAGCCACCTAGCTTCCAACAACCTCAGTAACTAAAGAAACCATCTTTAGAGGATAGAATTTAGGGCATGTTTGAAAAATAGAATGAAGACACAAAAAGGGCTATGAACCAATTCTAGAATATCAATTCTCAAGTCCTAACCAAATTAGATATGCAAATGAGCCAATTTTCAGTTGAATTACATAATACAGGAAAGGGTCAGTTCCCTAGTCTACCCAACCCCAACCTTAACAGTTAATCTGAGTTAGGGTCAAGTTCTCAAAATCAAAACCCTCATGAGCATACTAAGTCTATAACCACCCTTAGGAGTGGTCATCAGATCGATAACAAAGTAGGGTAGTCTAAGGAAAGTGTAGAGGAGAAAGAGGTAACCAAAACACATGAGAAAGAGGAAAGACAAAAAACCCTATAAAAACTATAGTGGAGGCACCCTATGTTCCTAAAGCCTCTTTTCCTCAATTACTGAAAAGAGCTAGGAAGGGAACAAACTTTAATGAGTTAATGGAGGTATTTAAACATGTACGAATCAATATTCCATTGCTCAATGCAATTAAAGACATCTCCACTTATGCTAAGTTCTTAATAGAGCTCTGAACAAGAAAAAAGAAAGCTAAATGTATAAAAGAAAGCTTTCCTCACCAAGTAGGTAAGCTCTTTGATTCAACACCAGACCCCACCAAAGTTTAGAGACCCAGGGTCTCCTACCATTTCCTGTGTTATTGGAGATCACGTCATAGATAGGGCATTTCTTGACTTAGGGTTGAGTGTTAACTTGTTGCCATACTCTTTCTATGAGCAACTTAGACTCGATGAGTTAAAACTAACCACTAATGACTGCAATTAACAGATAGATCTGTCAAGATACCATGTGGTTTGGTTGAAGTTTTCATGATACAGGTTGACTAGTTCTATTACCCAATTGATTTCATTGTATTGGACACCCAACCATATCTAATCCAGATAGTCAAATTCTAGTCATACCTGGATGTCCATTCTTGGCGAAGTCCAATGCCATTATTAACTATAAGAATGGTGTAATGAAATTATCGTTTAACAACATGAAAGTTAAACTAAATGTTATTAATTTCGATCAACAACATTTTGGACCTCGGTGATTCCTGTGATGTCAATTTGATCGAGTATCTAATTAATAACATTCATCCACCATTGTCCATCTCTGACCCACTAGAGGCTTATCTCATGCACATTAATGGAGAATTTGATATAGATAAGTCTATTGAGGAGGTAAACAACCTTCTAGAGATTGTTCCAATCATGGATAACTCTAAGTGGGGGCCTTATGTGAAATCACTTCCACCTTCTGAATCTATCCCCACACCCTCGATAGAGCAACCACTTATCTCTGGACCTAAAACCCTTGCCTAACAACTTGAAATATTCATACCTAGGCCCAAATGAAACCTTACTTGTGATAATAGCATCATATTTAGAATATGAATAAGAGGGTAAGCTTTTAGATGTTCTTAAGGAACATAAATCTGCTCTAAGGTGGATGATAGAAGACATAAAAGGGATTACTCTGGTCCTATGCATGCATAGGATACACCTAGAAGAAAATACAAAACCTTCTAGGGAAACCCAAAGATGACTAAACCCCCACATGAAGGACATTGTCACAGATGAATTCCTAAAGATCTTAGATGTTGGCATTATATATTTTATCTCAAACTATACCTAGGTCAGTCCTATTCAGGTTGTACCTAAGAAATTCGGGGTCACGGTAGTAAAAAATGAAGATAATGAGTTAATACCCACCCGCATGACCACTAGATGGAGAGTTTTCATTGACTATCAAAAGTTGAACATGGCCACGAGGAAAGATCATTTTTCTCTATCCTTCATTGACCAAATGCTAGAGAGGTTGGCCAGACATAGCTATTACTATTTTTTGGATGGATATTCTAGTTACAACTAGATTCCTATAGCATCAGAAGATTAGGAGAAGACCACCTTCACCTACCCTTTGGGAACCTATGCCTGTTGACGTATGCCTTTTGGCCTTTGTAATGCTCTAGCTACATTTCAAAGGTGTATGTTGAGCATTTTCTTTGATACGGCAGACAGGTGTCTTGAGGTGTTTATGGATGACTTCTCAGTATTTGGGTCATCATTTGATGAGTGCCTACACCACTTAAAGTTAGTTCTAGCAAGGTGTCAGGAGAAAATTCTTGTTTTAAAAGGCAAAATTACTATTTAATGGTATAGAGTTGGATAGTTTTAGGCCACGTAATACCACTCAATGAGATAGAAGTTGGTAAGGAAAAAGTGGATGTAATAACCAACCTTCCTCTACCAAGAATAGTGAAAGAAATCTGCTTCTTTTTAGGACATGCTGGTTTTTACAGACACTTCATCAAGGATTTTAGAAAAATTGCCAAGCCCCTCTATAATTTACTTAAAGGAGGCCACTTTTGACTTTGATGAGCACTGTAAGAAAGCATTTGAGCTAATTAAGGCTAAGTTGACTTTTGCACCCATTATTCGACCACCAGACTGGAATGCACCTTTCAAAATAATGTGTGATGTGTCAAATTATGCCATTGGAGCTATTTTGGGGCAGCACATGTGATAAACTTTCTCATGGAATATATTACACTAGTAAAACACTAAATGGCATGCAGCTCAATTACTCAACCACTGAGAAAGAGTTGTTATCTGTGGTGTTTGTTCTGGATAAATTTAGATCTTACTTGTTAGAGTCTAAAGTTATAATGGACTCAGATCATGCAGCTCTAAAGTACCACCTTTCTATAAAGTTTAGCAAACCAAGGTTGATTTATTGGATACTACTGCTACAAGAGTTTGACTTAGAAATTCAAGACAAGAAAGGTGTCAAAAATGTTGTAGCAGTCACTTATCTAGACTAGTGGTAGAGCATACTAGCAATCACATGCCTATAACTAAATCCTTTTTGGATGAACAATTATTGCATATTTCCTAGTTGCCTTAATACGATGATATTGTTAATTATCTTGTTATAGGACAAATGCATAATCATTGGACCAAACAAGATAAAAAGATATTTTTGACCAAGGTTAGATATTTCACATGGTATGGCCCGTACCTATTCAAGTACTATCTTGATCAGGTGATTAGGAGATGCATCCCCAATAGTGAGCATAATAAAATCATTTCCTTTGTCATGATCATGCATGTGGGGGGCATTTTAGTTTGAGAAAGGCAGCAACAAAAATTTTGCAGTGTAGTTTTTATTGGTGCTTCATATTTAAGGATTGATATGCTTATGGCACAACATGTGTGAGGTGTCAAAGATTAGGTAATCTAGGAAGGAGACACATGATGCCCTTAAACGCAATCCTTATAGTAGAACCATTTGATGTTTGAGTCATAGATTTCATGGGACCCTTTTCTAATACTTTTGGAAATCTCTACATCTTAATGGAAGTAGACTACATGTCCAAGTGGATGGAGGCTATCCCTTGCAAAAACAATGACCACAAGGTTGTAGTAAAATTTTTAAAAGAAAATATTTTTGCATGGTTTGATACTCTTAGAGCCATAATAAGTGATGGTGGAAAACACTTTTGTAATAAAGTGTTTGAAAATTTAAGGAAAAAGGATAGTGTCAACCATAGAATAACTACCCCATTCCACCCTGATACTAGTGGACAAGTAGAGGTATCCAATGGGGAGAAAGCATATTTTAAAAAAGACAGTCAATTCAAGTAGGAAAGGCTGATTTGTGAGACTCGATTACACTTTATGGGCTTATCGTATAGCTTATAAAACACAAGTAGGAGGCAACCCAGATGTTATTTCAAAAAAAGTCTCCATCTTCAACATATTTCTATATAGGATCCTATGTTTTCAAACATTGGGGACAATGTTTCATTAAGATTGGAGGTGTAGATGCATATAGGGATTTTGAATTTTCTTGAGTTTTTTCCAAAAAGTAAAAGAAAAAAAAAATGTTTTTGGAAGAGTTTTCTTGCTATGATGAGAACTAGATGTTTAGAATTTAGTAATTTTTCCATTTTCTCCTCTTAATGGAAGTGTATACTACTAGTTTTTCATACTAGTCATACGTTGAACATTTTATGAAAGTTAGTTCTTAAAAACCATTTACACACAGCACATAGTCTAGACTAATAGAGAAGTATGACTTAGAGACCCTGAGAAAAATTAGTGGAGACTTATAACCCAATGAGTTTAGAGATTATCTTCCTTTAGAGAGATATAAGTAATTCCAAAGTTTTCTTCAGTGTACATAACTTAGTGTGATCCTGTTATCCTTGTTTTGCTTAATTATTAAGAATAAATAGGAGTAATAGCTTTATTTCCAAAAAATTTATTGAATCTATTAGGATTTTGGAAACTTAGGAAATGATATAGACCATCCTTGTTCAACCCAGAGACATAAAGCCTACACAATATATCTACCACTAGTTAGCCTTTTGAGCCTATTATTAAAGGCTTTCTTTCTTAACCTCACTTACCTTAACCCACAAAAACCATTAAAATAAATAACCTTACCCATTTTAAAAGTGAGTAGAGTTAGTAGAAAAAGTTTAAAAAGGATAAAAATTCAAGGAAGTGAGAAACATCAAAAGTATTTCTTATAAAGAAGTCGAAAGAAAAAGAAGAGTAAAGAAAAGTGAAAAGAAAGAAGTATCAGAAACAAAAGAAGAGGAGAAAAATTGAAAGAGAAAGACAAAACTGCAAAGAAATATTCTCTTCATGCACAACCAAAAGAAAAATTTTCCTAACAAATATTCATTGAAGACCTCTACCAATTTTGAACCTATGAAATCCTTATACCCTTCTTTTCAGAGCCCTACCTAGGTGGAACATAGGCTTAAAGAGGAGATAAAAGGAAGGAATTAAGATAAATTACTTCTTATATTCTTGGTAATAGCACCCACTCTTAAGGATCACTTTCCTTTATCTCTTTAGCATTTAAAAGATTTATGTGAACTATTAGCTTTTCTAGATTCGGTCACATAATGAGAGCAATATGTTTAAATCCTTATTTGAGAGCTTCATTTCTAAGGGTACACATGAGAGGATTTGAGGTCATGACATATTACCAATGGAATTTAAGCATATCTAGTTAGAAGTCAGGACTTATATGACTATACAAACACATGTGCTTTGAGAAATAACCAGAATGAAATGTCTTTAATATGTGCATGATTTGTAAAATTGTCAATCCTCTTTACTAAGTTGTGAAAAACTAGTAGAATGCTAATGGATGGGGATTTTCTAAGATAAAATAAGGACTCAACCTTAGAAAATTTTGTGGGTATACTCACTGCAAACCCTCACCAGACCTAACTCATTCATTAAGGATAACATAGGGGTTCAAGGACTTGTTGCATATACCAAATGCAATCATAAGTACCTACAAAAGTGGCACCTTGTATCAGTTTTTGAAAAATAAATTTTTACATGTTTTTCTTGGGACTAACAAAATGTTGGTTGGGGGTGTAATAAGTGTTCAGTTTGTATCAAAACCAACTAAATTTAATACCTGTGTTATAACTTATGGGGGTAAATTAGAGTTTTTAGATCAAAATTCATAACATGCATTTTTGACCTAATGAAGCAAAAGATTATCATTTTGTAGGCCCAAAAGCTAGTCCAAAAGTAGGTATGTGATTAATCATATTTTTTAGGATTTAATTAGTATTTTTTACTTTTTTTGTAGGAAGAAAGATGGTGATCCGATGGCTGAGATCAATAAGGATGAAGTTGAAGATCAAGATCAAAAGATAGAGTCAAAGCCTCAAATTTATCATGTCAACATAAACTAAAGATCAAGATCATCTTGTGGACTAGTAATGGATGTGATTGAAGGAGCTAAAGATGGCCAAATTGGGCCCATGAAGTAAGCCATGCATTCCCACTACCTTTGCATGAAAGCCACTTAAACCACGTTAGCCATATAAGTCATGACAGAAGGTGGAAAGCTAAGGAATTGAAGCCACTCAAGCTAAGGGTTGAAACCAAGAAAACAAGCCAAGGAAGCTTCCTAAGCTAGCTATGATCTTAGCTAATGAAGCCTTCAAAATTAGCCATCTAAGCCATCAAGCTAAGCTATATGGAAGGCTAGGATTGGAGGAGATGAAAGAGAGTTATCCATGAGTTATTTTGAAGATAATTAAGGGAAAATTTATTAAAATAAGAGAGCATATGGACCAATGGGATAAGATCAACCAATTTTTAGAGTTTTTCTCACTTTTACGTACTTTTTTCTTAATTTCCACTTTACCTTTAAGATGTAGTACGAATTTCCAAAACTCTCACCCCTTCCACATCTTAGGAAACCTCCCAACCAATCAAATATCTCCACCTAATACCTTCCATCGCATTCCCACTTCATTCCTCGCCCACTTTCCTATTTTGAAAGCATTTAATGATTTTGGAAGGGGTAGGCATCTCGCACCTACTCCTCTTGCTTAAGACAGCTCTCCTCTTACCCACTTTCCTATTTGATGTCTTACCTTTTTCCCCATCCTAGCCATTCAATTTAACCTACTTCCATCCACACTACACCTTAGTATTAGGTACCTTAGAAAAAAATAGGAGAAGTCTTATAAAAACCCAGCCAAACTTAAGAAAAGGGAGACTTTTACAAAAACAAATAGATGCCTCCCCCATTGGGAAGGAGACATCCTCTTCCTAAGGTACTAGTTTGCTCTCTTTTTCTTTGAATTTCTATTGTTTATGTCAAGCTACTATTTCTTGAAGCTATTCCGTACCTAGTTTTAGGCCATTTGATTCTCCTTCCGTGGTTAGTTCATTCTCTCTCTTCTCTTGTTTGATCTTAATTTTATTGATGTCATCTGTTGCTTTGTTTTCCTTTAGCTTTGCTTGATTTTAAAGTAAGATTCAAGGCTGCTTTTCCCTTGGAGTGATAGCCAAGGGAAGTCATCTTGAATCTAGTTTTGCCCCTTTAACTTTCATTGCATCTTTATTCACTTTTAGCCCTCTTGAATTTCCAGCTTTGGTTGCTTAAGTTCCATTAGATTGTTGCCTTAGTTTTGCATGGGATTTTCCTTTGATTTCAGGCATACTTGTTCATGAGTGAATGTTGGAACAATTCAAAAATAATTTGGATTGTAATTAAGAAGTGATTGAGATTAAGGGAGCATAATTGTAATAGAATTTAAGTTTCAGATTTGGACTACATGAATGGAATATTATGTTGATGATGTTTTGGATGTGATTCAATGAGATTAGTTAGAAATTTCTATTCAAATTTATGAAAGGCAGTTAATTAAACTTGTTCTTGAATGTTTGAATGCATTACGAATGATTGAATTCATGTTCTACATGTGTTATTCATGAAAAGTTTCAGTGACCTTACTGCAGGAATTTCTTTTCATGCATTGTTTGTGCTAATTTCCAGCTCCATTCAATTCATATTCACTTGATTTTTCAAGAGGCTATTTAGATTGTTAGAGTTCTCCTTTAATACTTGAGTAGAATTGCATGCTTAGGTTTTCAATAGAGTTGCTTTGATCCACTTATATCCAATGGATCATGCATACCATTCCATGGTTACATGCATGATACTTGGGTAGTTTTCCTTTCATTGTTTGCTAGTAGTAATCTTTACTGTATCTCACTTGTTGGTTGTAGTTAGATTTTAGTACTTTGCATCTTAATTTATTTTATTAGAAAATTAGTTTGTTAATGCATGTTTCCATAGACTAGTTGTTAATTTCATGTCTAGGAAAGTTGATAAATTGCATTTTAGGAAAGTTATTGATTAGGAAAGTCATAAAATTAGAAGTTTTTTTTTATTTAGGAAAGTTTTCATTTTAAAAATTGCATGTTTTAGGAAAGTTTCCCATTTAGCATGCTTCCTATTTTTGCTTAGTTTCCATGTTTCTTGTTTTTGTTTAGTTTCCATTTCTTGTTTTTGCTAAGTTTCAAATTTCACGTTTTAATTTCCATTCTTAATTTAGGACAAAAATTACTTGAGTTTGGGCTAGGTTAGATAGTTTAAAGGTTGGAACACTAGCATCACAATAGTTCATTCCTCGTGGGATTAACCTCACTAGCATATTATATTGCTTTCACTTTCACTAGCATATTATATTCTTTGTGAGTTTATTTAAAACAACAACATTGATGCTCGCTCTTTCTCTCTAATTGCTTTCCAATTTTTCTCTATTTTATATATGGGAAAAATAAAGGGAAATATTTTTCTTTACATCGCTTCATTAGTTGTGAGCACATGGACTTCTTAAAAGCAAGGTATCCAAATTATGCAAAGAAACAGAAGTGGTTGCAATATGACTACTATTGCACTTTCACTACTTGGCTCCATCGAAAGGTAAAATGAATTAATGCTTCATTATTCACTTATTATTAATTGCATATATATGCTTAATTATAACAATCATCCCACTTAATATGTTGGATGGTGATGGGACCATGACCAGAAGTAAGAAAGTATGCTGGATATGCCATCAATGGTTATCACTTTTATATAAAAGACCATGATAACTCAAGAGCACAACATAAAATCGAGGTCAACTTAGTTTCCGATGCTACTTTCTTTTCTAGTTCAAAGAATAACAACCCGATTGTGATGAAAGATACTTATTATAGGGTTATACAAAGATAAAGGCACTAGATTATACTTGTAGAATTGTGGTTGTGTTTAAGTGTGATCGGGTGGAACACAACATCAAAACTGATGCTCTTAGATTGACATTAGTTAACCTCAATAAGATCTATTATATAAATAATTAGTTTACTTTGGCATCTTAAGAAAAATAAGTACTTTATGTTCAAGATGGACGTGATAAGGTATGGCCAACTATTTTATTAGCCTCCCTAAGGGACTTTTATGATGAAGATGACCTACACAATACTATAATAGATACTCTCATACTATTAATAAAATGCCATTAGTTGATGTAAATAGTGAAAATGATGATTATGAGCGTGATACTAGTGAGGAGGTTGCTTGGGTTGAAAACAACTTAAAATGTAAATAATTTGATTATATAATTAAAGTACTTATCCCAAAATGTGAATGTGTTATTGTGTTAATTTTATTTATGTATATATATATATATATACTATGGTTATATATGCATCTTCATTGCATAGAGTAGGGAGCTTTTTAAAGATAGATGAGGTTTTTCATCTTTAAAAACTAAGCTTGTAAAGTTCATTTAGTGGAACTGACTTGAAAAGTATCATTTTTCAAATTAGTTTACTAAAACCGACTCTAAAGATAAGTTTTTAAAGTTGATTTATTAGAATTGACTTTAAAAATCATTTAAAAATTCCTTATAAGGCCTTCCTAGTCTGCCCCTTACCCTTCTTACCATATCATTCTCCCTACTCTATAGAGCTCTCTCTCTCTCTCTCTCTCTCTCTCTCTCTCTCTCTCTCTCTCTCTCTCTCTCTCTCTCTCTCTCTCTCTCTCTCTCTCTCTCTCTCCTAGTCACTAGCAGTAAAAAAAAATCATTTTGGCAACTATTTCTCTCTCTTTGTTCAAGATTTCCAATTTAGTTCATATGCTTGTGATTTTATGATGGTATTATGAGTGGCTCTACTAGGTTCATGATTTTCTATGCTTGATCATACGCTTGTGTGCATGAGAACTTTTACATGAACTAATGATTTTTTTTGTCATATATCTATTGGGCATGGCCAATTTGTCCCATTTCATTCCTTCCAAGATTGGCATGCACCAGTTTCATTATTAGCTAGTTATACTAAGTTGCATTTCCCATTACATGCCTCCAAAGATTGGTGTGCAATGCTTTATTTTCACTTATTGACCTATTTGGAAATTTACTATTGTATCATGACAATGAAATAAGTTATAGCCAAACAATCTCGAGGAAGGAACTGCAATATATCATTGAAGTTTTTGATTTTTATGTGTCTTGGATATTGCTCCACAAGATGCAGTTAAAAGGTTCTACATTGCACTATCTCTAGAATAAAGTCTTTAGAAGCACAATCGCTATTGTTTTAAGGTAGTAAACAATTAACTTTCAAATTGAACTAACATGATGAGATAAAGATAAATTCCAATCACAAAAATGTATCAATAAAATGAAAAGGAAAATAAGTTAGACAAAATTACATAAGTGAAATTGCCAATAGATAAAAGCTACTTCTAGGAAAGGACATTTGATTAACAAAAATAATGACCATCATTAGACTTTAATCCAAAACTGTAAGGAAGAAAAGTCCCACATGACAACCTATTTAAATCAAACATCAAAAGTCATATGCTCTATATGGTGTCCACTACCCTTTAACCTTACAAGCTGGAAGCTAGTATTTGCATGTCCCTTGTAAAAAAATTAGTAAAACATTTTGGCAGCTAGTACCTCACCATTTAGACTTTGGACCAATCATTCTAAGGTTGCTATTTGCTCATGCAACATAGAGACTTCATCTCCTATCATCAATTCATTATCATAATTATGACTTGCTCCCTCCATCAATCTATTGATCATATTAGTTAAAAACCTTGTTAGAGACTAATACAAACCAATCCAAAATAGATCTTCATTATGTTGTGATATTAATTGAAGGAATCAATGAATGAATCAAATGATTTGTAGTAAAACCAGTCATCTAGTGACCTAAAATCAAAGTAAAACAATGTTAGTACTAACTATAAACATTCCACAAATAGTACTAATTAGGGTTAGTTCAATATTTTGTGGGTCTTGGGTACAACCTTCCAAGCTACATTGTGGATCCGTACATGCCAAATAAGAAGCAAAATAGTACAGACTAAAAATTGGTTGTCAAATACATAGTTTGAGCTATTAGATTTCCTAGGAGGAACATTGAGCCTTATCTGTTTTAAATAGGGTGATTTTATAAAAGGTAAGGTGACAGAACTTCCCATGCATGCATGTGAACTAGCCACCACCTTGGGAAGCTTCTAATGGAAGCTCAATTCATATACATTGGAATAACATACATTGGCAACTTTTTGAAATAAAATAAGTCACAATGCTAGGGTGCACAGGAGACTTCATTCTTATTGTTAAGTGTTTAATTTTGTCCAAAATACCCTTAATTTAGCATTTAATAAGACCATCTAGCCAATCAAATTTGCAATTTTTAGCTTGATTTTGATTTTAGCTTCAATTGACCATCCAATCATTAATTTTTCAAAATTAGTGATCAGATGATCATAAAAGCTAATCAGAGGTATAATCTACAGTTCATATGATTCTAATTTGGTCTTTTTTTTGTAGACCAACCAAAAGTGGTTTGGACTGCTAATTCTATGGTGCAGATCAATTAGATTGCATATTAGATGGCACGAATTGTTATGATTATTATCAAATAAAAAATTAATGATGTAGATTATCCAAAAGGGCATTGAATGAATGAGATCACTCACAAAGCAGATGGGATGGTTTCCTAAAATAAAAAGAGTTCTAATTAGAGGAAAGGACATCATGGATAAGATATCCTAAATAAGAGATCAATTTTGGAATGAAGAGGGATAATTAAAGGGTGTAGAAGTTTCCTAGTTGGAAATTAACTCTTCATTGTAAGGGAAGCTTGAAGGAAAGTAGGGGTGGAAATAAAAATAGAAGGAGATCTAAAGAGGAAACCCAATGCATTGCTATAAAGGAATGGCTCCCATCTCACAAAGCTTCTCTCCCACCTTGGATCGTAGGAGGCAGCCATAGCGGAAGACCCGCAACAGACTAACCTCCCTTCTCTCTCTTTTTTTTTTTTCATTCCTTGTATTACTGTGTTTTTCCCTTTGCTTTCCATTGTTTTTTAGGAAACTATTCATCGCTTTTCATTGTTTTTCATTTCTTTTTACCATCGTTCTCTTCTCCCATATCTTCTCCTTTCCTCTTCATGCTCTTTCTCTGTCTTTTAGCTCCACCTCCCAACATTTATGATCTATCCTAGCACCATTCCCTATCACACCCTATCCTTTCCTAGCTCCCTTCTTTGTCCACACACCACTTTTCCTCCTCTTGGCTTCCTCCTTTCTCTGCTCCACTTCCACCCACAAATGGAAAGCCTCTTCATCGAGCCATTTGCCTCTACCACACTAGCCTCTGCAGCCATAACCTATCACCACACTAGCTCTCCTATCTAGTACCGGCATCTCCTCCTCCATCATGCCTCCACACCAAAATTGGACATGCACCACCTAAAATTTTCAGCATCAGTCGATGAACCCTATTCACCGGGCCGACATGCACTGGTGTCTTCTTCAACGCAGCACTACACCATCCAAGGAAACCCAGCATAGATTGGCCAGCCTGACTCATCTTCCTCTATTCCATCGAGTTTTTTTGTTTTGTGGGAAAATGAAGGAACTTTTAGTGAAAATTCCAATTTTGCCTACAGTGCAAAAAATTCAATTACATTTTCATCTTGCTCCTATTCTTATCTATGTTCTATTTTATTCCTATTTAGCTTATCTATGATCTGCATTATTCCATGATTAATCTAGGAATAGTTTTATACATCCCTGTTTAACGAAATCAATGGTTATGCTTTAATCACAGGATTTTTTTTTCAATTTCTCATCTATTTCACATCCAATTTTCAATAAACTTCTAGATCTTGTTGTTAGGACATTTTATAGCTTGTTTATCATTCTCGATCTTCAATCTAAGATTCAAAAATCATATCTAAGTCATTAAAATCCAAAATCCTTATCTAGACTAGATCATTGAAATTTTATAGAATTTACCTAATCCATCCGTTGGATCATTAATTAGAAGCACCATAAATATATTAATGAAGACTGGGCAAGATTGATGATAATAGATTTGAAGAAATTGGCAATAATAAATCTAGAGAAGTGGATTTTTCTTTTTCTTTTTAGTTAAATTTCTGTCCTTTTGAGTTGGACCTCAATAATTTTCATTGATTAAATATATCTAAAGTATAATAGCACTTTCATTTAATTTTTATCATTTATTTTTAATTTTTGAATAATTAAATTTTATTTAAACTCCAAATTATTAATGCAAGTCCTTGTGGTATCAATCCGTACCTGCATTTGCTACACTACAATAGGCCGTGCACTTGCTGTAAAATAACACACACTCTCTCTCTCTCCCTCTCTCTCCTGCTCAATCAATGGAAGAGATCACCACCAAAGGGGGAGTACAAAATTTTTTCCTACAAATGTGGTTTTTCCCAATCAAGTTTGCATGGTATACATGGAGAAATAATGACAATTGGTAGAAAAAAGAATGGTGTAAAAAGAGACAATTTACAAAAAATCTACAATTGAAATTCATCTTACTTTTCAAACACTTAATGGCCAAAATTTATTCTTGTAGATAGACATTCCAAGCAACCAATAGACACTTACTCAAATAAGGATAGACCAATGAAAAGCTAGATTACAATGAAGACCACACTAAAAGCCTATTGGTGGAAATTTTTTTTGTAGGATGCCCACCTATTTTCAAGAAAAAAACGCCTACTTTCAAGGGGTGGAATGGGAGAAAAAGAAGGAAAAACCTAGAGAGGATGAATAAAATCTCAAATGGAATCTAGGCCATCTACTCTAAGGCATCTTGATCTAACAGTGGAGAGTAAATAAGCCCTTAAAGAAGATCTCATTGGATAAGAACACACCAACCAAATCTCAGCCATTAAAGTTGGTAATGATGGTCTATGACCAAGAATGAAGCATCAAAATGTCACAAATTCTAGCTACCTTGCCCTTGTTGAAAATTTAAATCAAAACCTTGAGGAAAGTTCTTTCAAAATTAATGATTTCATCCTATGTTAAAGGTGTTCCAAAAATGTCCGTGATCCAGTAAATAGCTCTATGAACGAATGGATAGGATCGAATTGGAAAGTGGAAAGATTTTTATAAGTTATCTCAACCACTCATTTCAATATGATGGTTCACATCCATCATAGAATTTTTTGAATGCCACACAACCAAAGTGAATTCCACACCTCCCGCCCTCTTCTCCTTTCTATTCCCACTAATTTTCCTATCTTCTCCCTTCCTTCCCATACATTTTTCCTCCCTTAACCTATCCTCTTTACTAAAAAAGGGCAGCTAAGTGTGCAAAGCTCTCACGTATGTGGGCTCAAGGGAACGAGTGAACCACAAGGGTGTATAGAACATAGCCTTACCTTGATTTTTTTGTAAGAGGCTATTCCCACACCTCAAACCTGTGACCTCAAGCTTACACGAAGACAACTCTACTATATTCTCTCATATGCCTTCTATTTCCCCTCTCCATTCCCATCCATATCCCCATGGATTCTGCATCTCCCCTATCTTTTAATCTACATTTCCTGCCTAAATCTCCATCATGTACCCTTCCTCTCACTCATATGATCTCCACCATCCATTCCCTAGGGCTTCCTCTCTAAAAATCTATAAATAAGGATGCTTTACAAGGAATCCCATCTTTTAACTTTTCCTAGAGTTCAAAGACAAAGCTAGAGAAATGGAGGGAGAAAGATCACCCTCACCCAAGCTCCCACAAATCTCATATGTTTGATTCCTTGGAATAAAGGTAGGGCTCTCAACTAACTCATTTCCTTCTTTTATTGCCATTCTATTTCTTATTTCCATCATCTTTGCATTGCTTATGTGACGACCCGGGTTTTTGAAAACATGATTTGTAAAGTATTTTGAAAGGCAGGGCCCTTAAGAGTGTAAAATTTTTTCGCAAAACAAAGCAGCGGAAATTCTTTTCTTTAGAACTTGTTTTGAAAACCCAAGTCACCACTTCATACATAACATAAGTACAATTTGTGTACAAAATAAAATTCCATTGAAGGAATATACTTTTATTAAACTCCAGGATCCATCCAAGGGTTCACAAGATGCCCAAATCTAGTACAATACTTGTCCAAATTACATAATCCAAAAACTCAAGCTCACCATACAATAAAACTCTCAACAAATAAAAATACATGTCTTCAAGGGTATACCTTGAAGATTATTCTCTTCAAGTCTTCTATAGTCTTCAGCTCCTAAGTCTCCTTCTCGATCCGAGATATTGCAACAAGTACAATATCTCAAGAAGCAATGCTTGGTAGGGGATTCAAGAAACATAATAATTGACAATGTAATTCCAATCCTTCATAATCTCAAGTATCCTCAAACATACTTTACTTTGTAAGTTATGTATATCTATATACATACATACCCTTCATGGGTAAACCAATTAAATTTGTGAAAATAGTGAAATATCATTCCCTAACCGTTGATCAATTCTCTTTATGTTGAGAATTTAGTATTACAAACACTAATCTCATACTGGGAATTTCCTTCATGGGAAACATTGGTAATATACAATTACCTAGCATTTCATTATGCTATAACATAAGGCATTTCACTATGCCTCGTTCCCATATGCATCATAGTGCAAAATAATCGAAAGGTTGCTATGTCAAGATCGATCCGTACTAGCGCTTCGGATAACTGCCTTGCTCACCACTGATACCACGATGGAAAATATTATGCCACTGCCCGTATGGGGGCAAGACTTTCACAGGTGGTGGCCTTCCCATAATTGCCACCACCCGACTTTTAGCCTCTCATTGGGCAAGGTATCATCATATCATCAAATTTCAAGGAGCGGGTGGCCAAACCCTCATAACTCCTCTAGCAATAGCATCCCTAGGCTCATGCCTATTAAAACAAACTCACAAGCCTCCAAGCTTGTATGTATGTAAAATAGATTTCATATATATATCAGACCATATGTCCGTTTTACTTAGGGCTGAAATATTTTCATTCCCTATTCACTTATAGTTTAGTCCTTAACCATCTTATAGGTGTTTGGTTGATCATAAGGTTTTCAAGAGATTTACTACAAGTATTATCATTACTCTTGTCAACATAAGATCATGAGTACAATCATGAATATCTCATGTAAATGCATTAATCAAATCCTCCTACCTTTAAGGATTGATCTCTTTTCCCCAATCTTCCATGATCTTGACCGATGTATGTAATCTGTACATCCATATATATTGTCAATATATAAATTATGAACAATCCTATTGATCACTAGATCTGATGTTTAGAATGATCTTTAGATCATTCATATCTAAGTATTTTTCTATCTCTAAGTCTTTGTATGTTCATCTCCTTGATCTTGATCTTTCATAGATCCTTTGATTGACAATCTACTCATGTTGATAAAGATCAAGGTCCTAGATCTTCTATCATCTAGTTCTTCTTTGATCTAAGTTCAGTTCTTGGATCATCCCTATGGAGGATGATCTTGGTTTTCTTCCTTGAATCACCCTTGATCAAGGGTTTGGATTATCTAATCTAATGAACTATAACAAGTATACTACTAAACATACATACTAAGTACAATATAGTGTTCTTATTCTTATTGTTCTTGATCATCCAAGATCTAATGGATCTTGTTTGATCATTCTTATCTTACTTACTGTTTTTATTAAGGTTAGGTAATTTACTAACCTTTTATGCTCTTATGATTATTATTCTGTCCGCTAGTGTGCATGGTTGAAGGTAGCTTATTCAAGCCTAAATCTAGACTGCTCCTCTTATTTCCAATTGGCTAAGGCTTACTAGTTGAATGGGTGAACACAAAGTGGTTACTTCAATCCTCATGTAAGGAGGCGCTAGACCTCACAAACGCCAACAGAAGGTAGGGGAAGAGCGAGGCTCTATTAGATAACCCCCTTAACCACTATGTTCATCATTCACTAGAATGACCATAACTCAACCTTTCATAAGGTTCCTATAAGCATGTTTACCCTAAGTACTCTTTCTAATGGATTTTAATTAAGTCCATGAATATTTATAATGTCATTCATGGGGTTTATTATTCTTTTCCTAATTTGGGCCAAGGATTTGATAATCCTTATATTGTCCTACTAATTATAGCCCTTACTAATTAAGTCCAAAGTACTCCATTCTTATTTGTGTCATGAAACTCTACTTTTCTCATTAGAATACATTTTTGATGTTATGCTCTTTATCTCATAACAAGTAGATCCACTAATAACATTCAACCGTAAATGAATTATAAATTCAAAGCATAAAACTACATAATTTAACATTAAATGAAAATGAGACAAGGTACTTAAATTTACTCTAAAGCAACTTATGATAAGAATGAACACATAAACTCTAAATGTTATACTAGCATGCTTTATAACATAATAACATAAAATGAAACTAATTAGATTTACATTTTTAGAAACCTTTACTTATGATCCAACCATTTGATCTTAGATCTTTGCCTTTGATTAAGGACTTTAGTTATATTTAGAGAATTTTCTCTATTAAGGTCAAAAGATCACATTGATCTATTTTTATCATAATCCATCCATGATTTCCTTGGATTTCATCATATAAAGCTATTCTTTCCATCCCAAGGATCTGATCACACTTGATCTTATTGATCAAGTGGGTCCCTTTGTATTTTTTTGGGTTTTTCTATCATAAAGGGTAGATCCCTTAATATCTCATATATATCCAATTTAAACATAGATATAACTTTATTTAAGTATTAGATCATTATTAAAACATGTTTCTAAGATCTGATCATCTCAGATCTTGAAAATCTATGTAATTGGAAACTTAATTCTTAAATACAGAAAGTTTTTATTGAATAACATGTCATTTTTATTATTCCATAAGAAAATAGAGGTCTCAAGCTTTCCATAGCTTCTTTCCGATCTCAATTTGGAGTTCATATGACTCTGCACTGATCCCGGAAGTTCACAAGTCCTTCCTAGGGGCCTTAGATTTGATCTCGGGCCCAAGGAAAGGACGGCCCGTATTAGTCGGGCGGAACGACAGGCGGAACGAACCGGCGGAACGAACCAGGCGTCGTCGGGCGCGTCCGCTGGGACGAAATCCCGACGCGCGCGCTCGCTGGACGTCCCACAGACGCGGACGGACGAGCGGAACGCCTGCCGTCCGCGCGCCCCGCAAACCGGTGTCAAGCCGCTGGCGCGTCCGCTCGTCTTTGGACTCCGACGCGCCTTCCGTGCGCTTGAACAGACGCCCACGCGTATCGCACGCGCCGGCTCCGACGGTGCGTCACGTGGGCGTCGTCTCGATCCGGGAGATCTGGATACCCATTCTCGGGACCGTCCCAATCAATCCTCTTGCAATTGAGGGCCCAAAAGGTCTCCCGATTTTGATGAAACTTCTACCCTAGGGGTTTGGACCCTTCTTGATCGATTGGTACAGATTTCATCCGAGCACTCCATCATCCCTAATTAAGGGTTCTGTTTACTTTATTTTTATCTTTTTATTATCAAAATTAATTACAGTGAAAATAAAAATTACATAAAACATTACTAAAAATATAGGAAAAGGATTTCCACTTACTTGATTGAGGAGAAAACTTGATTTACATGCCCAATTAAAAAAATACCTCGTTGATGACGATATAGCCTAAAATCCACCTTTCGCTTAAATACCGTTGTTTGAACCGTTGGATCTTGAAATTTCTTTGGGGGTTTTGTAGAATAGATGTGTTGGGATGTTTTGGACGGTGAAATTGATGAAATTAGATCTAGAACAGAGTGCCTAATTGAATTTAGGTCTCTTGTTCTAATCTAAAAAAAAAAACAAATTGGAAAAAGATTTAGCTCTTGGAAATTTTGGGGTTTTGGGAGGGATCCTAGATCTAATTTTTCAAGGGGATTGAAGATAATTTCGTGGGGATTGTATGAGGATTTTTGGAAGATTTTTGGGGTTGTATTTATAGGCATTTTGGGTCTTTTTTCATGATTATAATATGTATTTTTTTAATATAAAATGGCATGAAAGTCCTTTAATGCTCCCATACCTAACCCATGACTAGCTGAATTTTGTTGACCCATGTTTCACATGGGCTGCTGATCAAAGTGGTTGTTGGGGACGTGGTGGTCCCCATGTGGGCCCCATGTGGGCCCCACATGGTGTAAAAAGTCCTGCTTTGCCCTTTATGCATAAAACTTTGGGTTTTATTCCCATGATCTCTGGATTTGAGTGTACTTAGTGGCGTTGGATTCGTATTTTCAGTACATTCTAAATTTTGATGTTTCATATTTTGATTTTGGAATATTTTGATTTTGGGTAAAATTACTATTTTACCCTTTTTGTCCAAAAATGAAAAACTTAAGGATTTCTCATCCTAATTCGAAATTTGTCGTATGCTTATTACAGTCATTTTGAAGGGTTTGCTAAGTTTAATTTCAATTTTACATGTCTTATGATTTGATTATACTTTTATAAAAAGTATATTTTAAATAACCCTAATATTTCAAATTCGAAATATCTAAAACTCAAACTTTATTGATTTTTCTCAATCAATTTACAAAAAAAATGGGGGTTATTACAGCTTACAACCATTTTGCTTTGCACACATCCACCTAAGGTTGCAAGCACTTCTTTTATTAGATCATTCATAGTATATGTACACATTATAGTTGCATGTACTTCTCTTTCACCCTTTGCTTACCCTTTGTAGGTTGCAAACATCCTTCCTTAGATCTTGTATTGCATCAATGCTTCTTTAGTTCCTACATGCATCTAAGTGACACGCATCTTGAATGTTTATTTGAAAGCTCTTCATTTCATGATTTCCATTTGCTCTGACTTACATGCTCCAGCTCACCATTCATCTATTGCATGCATTTACCATGTTAGCATCTTAAAATAGCAAGCATCAATATTTTCTCTCATGCACTTCACTCGAATGCCCTAGTTTTGCAGACATTTAATTTAGGAACTCCACGCATCAACCTTGTATGACTAAAACACATTCTCCTTATTCTTACATGGTTAGATTTTGTATCTAGCTTAGCATTCTTCCTTCCTTCCACCAATTTGCATTACACTCATGAAGCCTCACCTCACGCATCTTCCATGTAGAATAGAACACACCCATCCTCTTACATGTTCATGTCACTTTTACATGCATAACATGCACCATAATACACCTCTCTTTGGTCCATTTCATTACATGCAATCCCCGAAGGCAATATTATACATTATCCTTTCATGCTCCATGCATCATTCATACTTAGATGCACATGCAAGTCATTCACCACTCAATCCCTCACCACAATACATCTTAATCCACTCCACCACCTCAGGCATCCATGCACCAGCCATCACCCATTCATTACATGCACACTCCCATCTTATTTTCTTGAACATACTCCTGCATCTCTCCAATTACTTGCACACATTCTTCCCCTTAATGTTTTCATCCTTTGTTTTCTTTTGGGATTGAGGATTAAAGGAGAAGGAAAGAAGCCTTGTACCATTCTATGGTAGCAAGGAGTCGCTCCAATTCTAGATTAAAGGTTGAGAGGAACCCAAATCCTTCCATAAAGCCACTCAAATTCTTAGCTAAGTGCATCATGTTGAAGAGTAGTACCACTTCCATGGTGAAATACTTATCTCCTTCCTCATCTCCTTAAGCTTGAATAGGTGAATCCTAAGAGAAGCGTCAGTGTCTCCATTTTTTCTTTTCTTTATTTTTTTATTGAAGAAGGAAGGCTCCTCTATGGCTGCCCCTACTTTAAGAAGAAGGGACCTCTAATCCTCTCTTAGATCTCTTCTTAAGAAGCTACCCTCTATTATAAAGTATCTAGCCAAGGAGATGCAAAAATTATTTTACATCTTCCATTCCATCTTCCATTTTATTCTACTTTTATGGGTCATGATCTTTTTGGAAAGATGTTAGGTACCGTTTTTCTCAGATTCTGTAGCACTTGATTCCTAAGGATTGGAAAGGATTTGAGTTTTTGGGTTGGGGCATGTCGGGTTAAGGAGATGAGAAAAGCTTGGTGGTAAGTAGTGTAAAATGTGTTGAAGAGATGTGTACAAGCTCTTGTTGAGTGACATGATAAGAGAGTCCTACAGTAGAATTCAAGCTCGGAGTTGAAGAAGTTTATTTTCTTTCTTTATATGCTTATATAAGAAATCCTTGTAATCAATCAATTATTGAGAAATATCTTTTAGTTCTTACTTAGTACCTTGTTTGATTTCCTTTAGTTACTTGTTACTTTCACTGCTTAATTTCTTAGATTGCTTACTTTACTTTCCTTGTTATTTCCTTTAGTTAGAAATTTTCCTTTCCTAAAAAGATTTTTCTAGGCTAAAATATTAATTAAAACTCCTTAAAATATTTCTCACAGGATCAATGTATATATGCTGATTCTATACTCAAATAAAATCGTGCACTTGCAGCAATTATTAAAGCACATCACTAACCAAGATGAAATCTTTGCCGCTCATCCAACATGACATTAAACACTCATTTAAACTCTATTTTAGAAAACATTCTAATTTGGTGGAAACACATGTTGCATTTGTTAATCTAGTTCATTTGATATTCAAATTGTTAGATTAATCAAACATGATGAAATTCTAGCCATTCATCCACTATAGAAACTGATATCCCTCATAGGTTCTATTTTAGGAAGGTTTCTAATTTTATAACCTATTGACAAACAATGAAATCTATGCTAACCATGACCAAAGCTCAAATAGTTGACATGCAAAGCTTGATCAGTCTTCACCATGGGGTAGAGACCATAAATTAGATGCCTTCCCATTAGAACTTAGTTTCCAACTCTCACTTGATGATTGTAGGTTTATATGTTTTTCACCTTATCCCATCCAAATTAAAGTGGCACATTTGGCCTATAATTCACATGTTTCATTCATTTCATCAACCAAACAACTTAACCTCAAATAATCACATTTATAATAGAAATATTATTGAAATTGAAATTTTAAAGTATTACATTCTACTCTCTCTTAGAAAATTTTTGTCCTTGAAATTTCATTATAATTTAGAGACTAACTCTAAATTCTTATTTATCATGTCCACTTCTACTTTCCATGTAGCTTCTTCCATGGAATGGTGTTGCCATAATATCTTGACCAATGGAATGGTCTTATTTCTCAATACCTTCTATTTCCTATCAAGGACCTCCAAAAATTTCTCCTCAAATGTCAGATCAAGTTGCAACTCATTAGGATCTTGATTGAGCACATGTGTAGGGTCCAGATATACATTCAAAACACAGATATGTGGAATGCATTATGTAGCGATGATAGTTGCAGGGGTAGACCCAAATGGTATGCTACTCGACCAATCCCCTCTAGGATCTAAAATGGTCCTACATATCTTGGGCTCAACGTCCCATTCACTCCAAATCTCATGACTCCCACCATTGGTGAGATTCATAGAAATATGTGATCTCTAGCTTCAACTCCAAATTCCTTCAATGTACATCCACATAACACTTCTATCTATGATGCATCTCACCTGGATCACCCTTATTTTATCAATACCTTATGCTATCAACTCAGACTTAACAAACTCCCTTTTCCCAACATTTCTCCAACATGTAGGTGTTCAACATGGTTGGCCATAAAATGCTTCATAAGTTACCATGCTAATGTTGGAATGATAATTGTTATTGTAAGCAAATTCAATGAAAGGAAAATGTTCATCCCAGTTACCTTTCCATTCTAGGGCACAAGCCCTTGGCATATCTACAAGTATTTGGACAATCCTATCTGATTGTGCATCTATCTAATGGGTGGAATCCTATGATGAACCTCAGAGAAGTGGCCAAACCTTCCTTTACACTATGCCAATAGTGAGCAGTAAATATGTTATCTCTGTCAAATACCATGCTTAGAAGTACCCCATGCAAACTCACAATCTCCTTGATGTAAGACTTGGCTAAACTCTCCAAAGATATGAAATCCATGGTAACATGGTCCACTTCCACTCAAGAAGTTCTAAAGTCTGCAACATACTAGTTGGTCTTCGGTATTCTGCCTTTACTTTCTAACATATTAAGCACCTAGTCACATATTATCATATATGAAACCCACGATACACCCTAATGCATCTAGATCGTATGCTATACCTCAATCCATGTGCTCCCTACAACACTTGTTTCCTCATTTCTACTACTATAGGTACCACTAATCTACCCTAGAAATGTACACCTCCATCAACATAGGTGATGCTTTCCAACCATAGCATGAGCCTCTACTCACTCTTTTTGTGCCTGCAAAACTTGTTCTACGAAGACTGATCTTATAAACACATTATCAATCATTCCCTTCACTTTTCTACTAAGTTCATATGCTACAAAATTTTCCTTCCTTGGATGATACTGAATGGTGAAGTCATAATCTTTTAGATATACCATCAAGTGCCACTACCTCATATTTGGATCACTCTGTCAAAATAATATTTAACATTTTTGCATATGTAAGCACTTCACAAGTCTTTAATTTCTTAGAAGCATAAGCACTTACCTTCGCTTCTACATTAAATCACATCCAAGATCTTTACCTGATGCATCGCTATACACCGCAAAATCTCTACTTCTTGTTGGTACACTCAGTACAGGTGTTGAAGTATGCCTCTTCTTTAATTCTTAAAAACTCAAGTATTGTTCTGTCTACACAAACTTCTAATCCTTTCTAGTTAGTTGTGTCATGGGTTGAGTCATAGAAAACCCTTCAATAAATGTCCTATAATCTCTAGTCAAACCAAGGAAACTTCTAATCTTTGACACTATCTTAAGTCTTTCCCAAATAGTGATGGCTTCCACCTTCTTAGGATCAATTGCTATACCATCCTAAGATGTAATATGTTTGACAACCCGCACAAGCTCAAGCCAAAACTCATGCTTACTAAATTTGGAATATAATTGGTGAGTATGAAGTGTCCTCAAAACAATATGCAGATGTTCCCTATGCTCTTCCACCCTCCCAAAGTAGATCAAAATATCATCAGTAAAAACAATAACAAATTTGTCTAGATATTGTCAAAATACTTTGTTCATTAAGTCCACAAAAGCTATAGGAGGATTCGTCAACTTGAAAGGGACTACAAGGAACTAAGTGTCCATAGCATGCACGAAAACCCATCTTAGGTATATCCTCATCATAGATCCTCAACTAATGATATCCAGACCTTATATTAATCTTGGAAATTTTTTTGGTAGATTACAATTGATCCAACAGGTCATTAATATGAGACAAAGGTTACTTATTTTTAATAGTAACCATATTCAATAAATTATAATCAATGCAAAACTCATGGATTCACCCTTCTTCTTAACAAATAGCATTTGTGCTCCCAAGGTGAGATAGTGGGTTGAATGAATCCCTGATGAAGTAATCCCTATAACTACTCCTTTAGCTCTTTCAACTCTGTTGGAGCCACAAGATGTGGTGCTATGGAGATGGGAGTTATTCTCGGTATTAGATCTATGGTAAAATCCATCTTGTGCGTAGGTAGAAACCTAGTTAGTTCTTTTGAAAATACTACATGAAGCTCCTAAACTAACTACATCAATTTCTTTTAGTTTGGGTCCCTTCTCCTCCAGAGCAACCACACATGCTAAAAATGCCCCACATGCATTAGAAATAAAATGGGCAGCTTTGATGACTGATGTAATAGTCAAGTCTATTGTGTCTACCTTCCCTTGGAAGAGATTAGGCATGTCATCTAAATCATAAAATGTGACTCCCTTTCTCCTATAGTCAACAACTGCACCACACTGTAATAACCAATCCATTCCTAAAATCAGATCAAAACTATCATACCTAGAAGGACCAAGTCTACACTATGTTCTCTATCTACTACAATGATGTATACATCTTGAATAAATTCTAGTATCATGACAACGTCTCCAACTGGTGTGTTGACTTTCAAACAAAATCCCCACTTTTGTACAGTACATTCCAGACATGATACAAAATGGTAGGATATAAAGGAATAAGTATAACAAGGGTCTAGCAGTACTCAAGCATATTAACCAACAATCAAATGACTACTCTCCACAACTACATTTGACGTGCAATCTTGCTCAATACTCAATGCAAAAACTATCCCTAATTCCTAGAAATAGCTTCAGCATGTGACTGATGGTCCTTCTTCAATTTAGTATATTTGTGAATGAAATGCCTTTCTCGCTACACTTAAAGCAACTATTGGAAATAAACCCTACTAGGATGATTACCATCACAAATTTGACAACAAGGGCACTCCCCATCATTACCTCTGAATCCTTAAGAAGAAAACTTAGATGGTTAAGCAAATTCACCAGGTGCTACTAGTCTCTTACCCTTCCAAAGGGCATTGTCTTGTTATTATGCATAGACTGCTTCCTGTCTTCCTTAAGACCCTTCTCCAAAATAGAAGCCAACTCTACAATTCTAGCTTGGGTAGCAAGTTGAAATGTAAGAATCTGCATCTTCTAACTCAAAATTTAGACCACTTCCAAACTTTTGAGCTACATGCAATTCACAAACTATATCGCATATTACTTACAATCATATTCCCCTAACTATATTTAGAAACTCAATTCCCCTAGACTTAATAATATGTGGATGAAAAAAGTTCTATTCAAACACCACTTTAAAATCCTCCCACTGGATCTCCTCTACATCAACAAAGTAAGTGCGCTCTACATTAGGTCACCAGTGTAGGGCTTCTCTTGTCAACACAAAGGTAGCCACAGCTGCTTGTCGATCTCTTGGAACTTTCGTAGCTTTGAATATAATCTCTATCTCATACAACTAAGTCTTTGCTGCCTTAGGACCTTCATCTCTAGACATAGGGATGATCTTTTTAAAATTGCTCTAAAAAGATATCTTTCTTAGATCTTATATCTTCTGTCCCAAGATCTTCAAGTACCTCCCTTCCTTTTCTTCGAGTATGTAGCCATTGCTTTCTATGTAGAACAAGGTTAGAAATATAATCAACTACATCATTCTATCCCTTAGGGTTTAGCTATACCTCTATAGTGATAGTTTATGCAGCTATAGGTTCTATAAGTCCAAGTGATGCAATAACGGGGTTTGAAGGGACACGTGTCATAGATGCATGTGTTACAGGGGTACGAGCTTTTGTAAATATCTAATTAGTAACTCTAATTCTCCCTGGTGCACTTGAAATAACAAAGTAATCTAAGAAGTTTCTATTTCTTGATGGTCTAATGAACCTAGGATAGAACAAGTTATTCTAATATTGTTGACTTTTATGAATCTTTAGTTTTTTGGTAGTGAATAGTCTAAACTATGATTTGTTACCAACAGTGATGACCTAAGATTTTAGAAATAGTTTATTAAACTTTATTGGAAAATTTTTGGGAATTTTTTCTTTTGAAAAGAAAAAAATACTACATAATGGTTTAAAAACCACTTCTTCGAATCCTAAGGTTGTAACCAAAACTCCACATATATTCAAATAAAGTAATCCATGATATGAGCACAAACAGTAGACTCACTAGTCATTGTTTAGACACCCATATAATCCCTAAATTAAACATGAAATAAAGATCAATTCCTTATTACATGTGCAGCCAACAATTCCTTAAAACAACAATAATATAAAAGCTCTAATTGACTTCTCCACTCAAGCATTTTGTACATTGGTTCTTTCCTGCTATTCAAGTCCTCCTAACCACATGTTCTACTACTCAAATGTACTACCTAAAAAGTGTTTTATGGGTGAGTATAACTACTTAATTTAGAAACTAGTAAACTAGCTTTAAAAACAATTAAGTGTTTATATTTTGGCCATCTAAAACCAAGCACGTAATAATTCAAAGTTCATAATCAATTTCTATCAATTATGCACAATCATTAATTTCCATCATCACATGATTCAAATTACACATCAAATGGCAGCATCCTACCTGAATTCCATAAAAAGGCGATGGTTTGATCCTCGAGGATGACAACATGACATCTCATGCCAACTATCACCTCATATGTTTGTTTTGGGGTTATTGCTAAATGGCACAACCATCCTGCTATAAGCTCTAGTCTTATTCTCGTGAGCCTCCTAATTTTTAACCTACTGATGTTGCTTTAAGATTACTCGCAAGCACAAGAATCAATGTAGCAATTTGCACATGAGAGAGGTCAATCCCATGAGAAATCTCATGGAAATTTCAATTTTTTTGATCTTTTTTAAGTTGCTTTTCTTATCCTAAGAAATCTTATTTAGATTAAAATAGGAATTTAAACAACATGGAATGGGAAACATGCATAAAATTAGAAATATGAACTAAAGCAAACTTTCTAAAAATAAAGATTTTCAATGGATTTAGAAACTTTCATTACTAACATGCATTTAAGAAAAGAAACTAATGCAAAACTAGAATAAATGAATCTAGAAACTTTTAAAACTAAATGAAGAAACTTTCTAAAGCTAAACAATGATGCAACTAACTAAACAAGTAATGCTAAATTATCATGAAACAAAGGAACCATAAACCATCCAAAGGGAAATCCCTCAATCACCATACGCATGACCAGTGGAGTTGTGCACATGGTTCATGAGCGAGAAAATGGCCAAAATGCATGAACTAAAAGCTTCCTGACATGGAATATAATCAAAACATTAACTAAACTATCTAAAATATTAATTGGGTTCCTAGGGAATCAAGCAAATAAGGTGTATGGACTGTTAAAAGTTATACATGATTCATGAAACGTAAAATTCCACAAATAAGATGCTCATGAAACTTAAATCAAACAAGGCATGGACTAACATGGTGCATGTGATTCAAGGCACATAATATGATCATAAAACTAGAAATTTAATGAACTTAAGGCATGGACATAACTAAGAGAAACTTTGCATGAATCATAAACTTTATTGGATTCAAATTGGTAAATGAATTGTGCACATGTACACAGAGAACAAAACTAAAAATTGTACACTATTCAAATTCCTAGAACATGATTCATAGAAAAGCTTAAATACTCTCCAACAATCTCAAACTAATCTATGATATCATGCATGTGAAACCTAAAAGAGAAATCAAGAGACTAAGAACATGAATATGGGAAGGAAATCAGTAAAAACTAGTCCTAAATCTAAGTGAGAAACAAGGAAAAGATGAATGGAAAACAAAAAGATTCAAAGATACTACCCTCTTTGCTGTCACTACAAGAAGGTGAAAGATAACTTTGATTTGAATAATTAAGCAAGAGAAGTGGAAGCAAGAGTGAAAGGATAACAAATTGGAACTATCTGTAGGAAACTTAAGCAACAAAGAAAGCCATAAACATGCAATGAAAGCAAGGAACTAAAACAAGGTTCTAACCTGGAAATGAAGTACAAAACCAAAGACATAAAGAAATGAAAAGGTGGTGGAAGACAAGGAAAGATATCCAAAGTGTTGTAGTCCCAAACCCAAAGAAGATCTCCAAATAGAAGTGCTTTAATTTCATGTAGTTAGAAGCAACTCCCTTATTTGAAATAAGCATGGAATTCGTAGTTATTTATAGATTTTTGGGTTTATAATATTCTAATATGTTATCCTAGGAAGAAAAAGAAGAATTAGAACTAGGACTTAGTGTAGGAAAGTTAGGAGGTGATTGGAGATAGAAGATTGAAAAGTTAGATGAGTGGACGAGTTGGACTTTCTAATTATGAATAAAGGAAAGGGGGAAGGCATTGAATTCCAAGGGATTAGGCATGGAATCCCTTTCCATTTAGGTATCTTACATGGTGAGATGGAAAGAATGTGGAAAAAGGTTAGAGAGATGGGGAAAGAGGTAGGAAGGTGAGGTAGTTGATTGGGAAATGGATTTAGAAAGTGGAGTAGTAAAGTGGGTGAAATTAGAAGAGGGGAGTCGTCACCTTTCAAGGAAGGTGGTGTAGAATTTTCCCCTTTCAAATTATGTAACATGGTGAGTAGGAAAGAGAGAAAAGAGGGGGAAAAAATAAGAAAATTTTACTTGGTCTCTCTCTTGATTAGTTTACCTATGCATGCATAGCTTACCATGTTGATTATCACCAAATTTCCTTTCTAATTATCACTTGAATAATCCAATTTTAGCATGGATAATTGCTTGAAAATTCTCCTCCAATAGGGTGACTCCATGTAGCTTGGTAGCTTACTTTGATGGGTTTGAATGACTTCGCTTCCTTAGATTTCCTTGTTAGACTAGGAAACCTCACTCGTGGATCCAATTCTCATGCAAAGGTGATGGAATTGCATGAGCCCATTATAGTCACATGTGATCTTCTCATTTCTTCCTTATATTTCATTTTCTTGCCTTAAGATGATCCTAATAGATAAGTGTTCAATTTTGTATATATAAAAAAAAAAAACTCAATTACTAGTCCATGTGTTATAAATTATAGTGTAAAAGCATTAGATTTTTTCAAAATTCATACCACATACATTTCTGACCTAATAATTGAAAAGTTTGTTATTTTGCAGGTTAAAAAGCTAATCTAAAGTATGTGAATTATCATAATTTTCTTGGTTTAATTAAATTTTTTACTTTTCTTTTAGGCGCTGAGATGAAGATGCAACAACAAAGATCAAATAAGATGAAGATGAAAGATCAAGATCAAAAGAGAAAGCTAGGGCCCAATTTCAACATTCCAAGGTATGATCAAGTGTTCAAGATCATCTTAGGGTGAGTTAAAAGAAGCAATTGGAGAAGCCAAAGGTGACTAGAATGGTTCCGTGCACTAGCCATTCCACCACCTTTGCATGGGGACCATGTCAACCATCTTAACCATAAATGTGACACCCTAGTTTTTATAACATCTTTTTATAATAATAATTATAGTCGGGATCCCAAAATCAAAAGATTCTATTAATTATTTTATTAGAACATTTACTGAAAAACCTTCAGGTGTTATCTCCTTTTTTCAAAACATTACGACCACAATTAAAAGACAAATATAAGTATGCAGTAATAATTTAGGAAATACTAATATCAAATCCAACATCAAAATCAACAACGCCTTTATTTTTAAAACAATAATATCCAAAAACATAAAAATGCAGCCCAGGGTCTATCCATCATAATATTCCACCATACTTAAAGACATGTTCATAATATATGTAAGGTCATAATCAAATCATTCTAATAAAGATATACAGTCCATAAAATAGGTTCAAATTGTAGTCCATCTAATCACTCACGTTGAGCTATTTATCAGCCAAATCAAAGTGGTCACCACTACTATCATTGTCCCTCCATGGCCTTGCCCTTCTTGTTGTCGCGCTTAGTATCTAAGGCATTGCAAAACAAAGCAATGCCTCAGTAAGCTATTGCTTGTGTAGGTACATAGATATTTAATGTAATAACAAGGAAAACAAAATCGAATAACAATGTTGATATAATGTGTGGGTCAATTATCCATGAAAATATAAGTATCATAAGCAATGCCAATATAGTCTTAAAACATTACATGTGATGAAACATGCATCTCATGGATTTAAAACATGATGATCTCAGGGTTGTAAAATAGATATGATCCAATGTAAATGAGCATGCAATAACAATCAGGGCACCCCAAGGCATGTGGGTTCCATGAGTGTCCCATACACTCATATAACAGATCATGAGTACTCGTATTAATCCTCTGAGTGTCGTCACACCCAAGCATACAATAACATCTCCATGCTCATCATGCAAGCATACACCCAGTCGACACTATAACAGAAGACTTAACGTCTGTCCCCATGGAAAGGTCCAGACCGGTAGTGTGGACTATCCATGTTACCACCCTTACCCAAAGCCATATGTGGGCAGGTGTCTATCACATCATAAATCACATCACAATTTTGGAGGGTGGGTGGCTGGCCCTACTCCCTCCTAGCATGACATCCATTAGGTGAGAGCATCTGTCATAAATCACAAAGTACAAAAATTGCGTATCTCATAAAACTAGGAGCACTCGTGGCTCACAATTCGCAAGGCACACCCCTCATCCCGAGGTTAGCCTCTCAAAGGACTAGACACCAAGCCTCCACCACCAATTTTATGAAAACCCATCAATCTCAGTGATGCAATAAGGAAAGATAATTACTAATCATACATAAAATACACTGTATCAATCTCATAAAACAATTGATCATAAAAACCCATTCAATATACCATCGAAATCTAATATTGATCATAGCATAAAATGTTGAAACTCACAAAATCTCAAAATAAATAAACAAATGACAATCAATCACAATCAACCATGAATGCAATGATAATGCAGAGTTTTAGAAATCAAAACATAACATTAAATGTTTTCACCTACCTCAATGAGAGATAACCTAATTCAAGCATGTAATCCTCTTAGCTGGCATGCTCAAATGTATCTGTCAGTATCACAGTACTATTTTGTATTATTTATTTCATCTTAGTGGAATTTTTGGCAATCCAACCATTGGATTGTTCTCTAAGATCTCTATTTATGATGTGGTCCTTAATCCCAAAGTTACATGTTATTAATCAGTCTTATCTCATGTTCATATGCTCATTTTTGTGCACATCTACAGTTTACATCTTGATCTGAAGGTTAGATCATCTTTAAATCAACAATTTCCCATGATCTGGGTTAGATCAATGGTCTAGATCAATTGCTAGAGTAATTACACCTAATCTAATCCTTAAGATCCTTAGTTATTACCATATATTATCTAGTTATCCAAGTCCTGGGGCCTAATCACCCTTTGATTGGCCAGATTTGATTTGGTACTATTTTATGAATTTGACCTGACTATATGTGATTAGATCAAGATTCTAATACTAAAATCATGTCCATATTGTTGATACAATTCCAATGACCTTTCAGATCAACGATCAGGCTTCTGTAGCCTCCAAAATCTTAGAAAAACCATTTCAAATAAAAAATCAGATCAAAAACTGATTTTACACCGGTTTGCACTGCTGGAAGGGAGTTGACACTGGTTTACACTGGCGAAAAGAGAATTTACACTGGTTTACACTGGCAAAAAGATGTTTACACTGGTTTACACCAACGTAAAATGACATCTCGAAGTGCTCATTTCCCAAGACGCTCGACGCGTTCCGACTATCCGAGACGCGTGTGAGCATCCTGCATGCAACAGAGTGCTCTTGTGCATTGTCCACTTTAACGCATCCCAGTTTGTGTCCTGGGCCCATCGTCCATGGGGGACGATGAGCCCAAGCCGTCCAATTTCTTTTAGCGTGATCGGAGCCCCGATGCTCTAATTTTTTTTATCTGTTTTTGCCGTTCCTAGGGTTTTTGGGTCCAAAGATCACAATGAATGGCTCAGATCTCTCATTGGAGGTGTCTTTAATGTAGGCCTTACCATGCTCCATGGTGTTGACTTCCTAGGCCATCCAACGGCCGTTTAGCCCAGATCCAGCTCAAATCTAAGAGGGGAAAGTTGGAAAACAAGCAAAAGAGAAAGATAGAGGGTTTAGCCTACCTGATTAGAGCTGGAGAGTGGAGATCGAGGTCCTCTAGTACATGCAAAGTTTGGTCCAAGCTTGGAGGAGAACAGAGAGGAGATGACACAATCCCAGAGTTGTTTTGCGTAGGGAATGAAGAGGAAACTCATTTTTGTAGGTTGAAATCTGATTTTCTTGAAAGGAAAGGTAGATCACTGCTTTCCTCCATTGGAGCTAGAATGGGAATGGAAAGGGGTGTCATTATCAAAATGACCCCCTCTAATTCACGTCTCTGACAATTTACTAATTTATCCTTGTAACTTAAAATGGTCATATCTCACTCATTCTAACTCCCTTTTTGACGTTCTTTATAATGCTCAATTCCTATCGATGTGTACTTTCTAATTTTATGGTTTCAAAACCAAATTCTATGCATAAAATTTTTAATTAATTAATTTTATCTTGTTACTAATTTAGGATTAAAAATTGAGGATATTACATCCTTCCCACCTTATAAAAATTGCGTCCTTGAAATTTTGGTACATACTTCTATGTAAATAACTCTGGGTGGATCCTCCTCATCTCATCTTCTGTCTCGCATGTGGCCTCTTGCAATGAATGATGTTGCCAAAGGACCTTGACTAATGGTATAGTTTTAGTCCTTAACTCCTTGACTTTCCTATGCAGTATACGCATATGTCTCTCCTCAAATGTCATATTAGGCTGTAACTTTCCTAGAATCTTCTCTAGCACATGTGATGGGTCTAGTACGTACTTCCTTAGCATAGATACATGGAAGACATTGTGTACATTTGCCAACTGTGGTAGTAAGGCTAGCTAGTATACTACTGACCCACCTCTGCGTAAAATCTAAAAAGGTCTAATGTACCTAAGGCTAAGTTTCCCTTTATTTCCAAACCTCATCACTCCTTTCATAGGGGAAACCTTTAAGAATACATGCTCACCTTCGGAGAACTCTAGGTCTTTCCACCTCTTGTCAGCATAACTCTTCTAGCGGCTATGAGTTATCAACAATCTCTTTAGATCATTCATTTCTAAGTATTTTTGTATCTCTAAGTCTTTGTATGTTCATCTCCTTGATCTTGATCTTTCATAGATCCTTTGATTGACAATCTACACATGTTGATAAAGATCAAGGTCCTAGATCTTCTATCATCTAGTTCTTTGATCTAAGTTCAGTTCTTGCATCATCCCTATGGAGGATGATCTTGGTTTTCTTCCTTGAATCACCTTTGATCAAGGGTTTGGATTATCTAATCTAATGAACTATAACAAGTATACTACTAAACATACATACTAAGTACAATATAGTGTTCTTATTCTTATTATTCTTGATCATCCAAGATCTAATGGATCTTGTTTGATCATCCTTATCTTACTTACTGTTTTTATTAGGGTTAGGTAATTTACTAACCTTTTATACTCTTATTATTATTATTCAACCAGTTATTGTGCTGGTTGAAGGTAGCTTATTCAAGCCTAAATCTAGACTGCTCCTCTTATTTCCTATTGGCTAAGGCTTACTAGCTGAATGGGTGAACACAAAGTGGTTACTTCAATCCTCATGTAAGGAGGCGTTTAGACCTCACAAACGTCAACAGAAGGTAGGGGAAGAGCGAGGCTCTATTAGATAACCCCCTTAACCACTATGTTCATCATTCACTAGAATGACCATAACTGAACCTTTCATAAGGTTCCTATAAGCATGTTTACCCTAAGTACTCTTTCTAATAGATTTTAATTAAGTCCATGAATATTTATAATGTCATTCATGAGGTTTATTATTCTTTTCCTAATTTGGGCCAAGGATTTGATAATCCTTATATTGTCCTACTAACTATAGCCCTTACTAATTAAGTCCAAAGTATTCCATTCTTATTTGTGTTATGAAACTCTACTTTCTCATTAGAATACATTTTTTTGATGTTTTATGCTCTTTATCTCATAACAAGTAAATCTACTACTAACATTCAATCATAAATGAATTATAAAATTAACGCAAAAAACTACCTAATTTAACATTCAATGAAAATGAGGCAAGGTACTTAAATTAAATGTAGCACCTTATGATAAGAATGAACACATATCATACTAAACTCTAAATGGTACACTAGCATGCTTTATAACATAATAATATAAAATGAAACTAATTATATTTACTTTTTTAGAAACCTTTACTTATGTTCCAACCATTTGATCTTAGATCTTTTCCTTTGATTAAGGACTTTAGTTATATTTAGAGAATTTTCTCTATTAATGTCAAAAGATCACATTGATCTATTTTTATCATAATCCATCCATGATTTCCTTGGATTTCATCATATGAACATTTATTCTTTCCATCTCAAGGATCTGATCACGCTTGATCTCATTGATCAAGTGGGTCCCTTTGTATTTTTAGGGTTTTTCTACCATAAAGGGTAGATCCCTTAATATATCTCATATCTATCCAATTTAAACATAGATATAACTTTATTTAAGTATTAGATCATTATTAAAACATGTTTCTAAGATCTAATCATCTCAGATCTTGAAAATCTATGTAATTGGAAACTTAATTCTTAAATATAGAAAGTTTTTACTGAATAACATGTCTTTTTTATCATTCCATAAGAAAATAGAGGTTTCAAGCTTTCCATAGCTTCTTTCCGATCTCAATTTGGAGTTCAGATGACTCCATAATTGATCTTGGAAGTTCACAGTCTTCCTAGGGCCTGTATTTGATCTGGGCCCAGGAATGGACGATCCATATCGTTCGGGCGGAACGTCCAGGCAGAACGAACCAAGCGGGTCGTCGGGTGCGTCCACTGGAAGGAAATGACGACGCGCTTCTGCGGGGCGTCCACAGACGCGGACGGGACGAGAGGAACGCCCGTCGTCCGAGCGCCCGCAAACCGGGCTGTCGCTGGGCACGTCTGCTCGTCCTTTTGACGGACGCGCCTTCGTTGCGCTTGAGCCGATGTTCCACACGTATCGCACGCACCATTCCAATGGTGCGTCAATCCTCTTGCAATTGAGGGCCCAAAACGTCTCTGATTTTGATGAAACTTTTACCCTAGGGGTTTTGGACCCTTCTAAATCGATTGGTGCAGTCAGATTTCTCATCTGAGCACTCCATCATCTAGAATTAAGGGTTCTATTGTTTACTTTATTTTTATCTTTTTATTACCAAAATTAATTACTGTAAAATAAAAATTACATAAAACAATACTAAACATATATGAAAAGGATTTTCACTTACTTGATTGGAGAGAAAACCTCATTTATATGCCTGATTTAAAAAAAATACCTTGTTGATGAAGATATAGCCTAAAATCCACCTTTCTTGCAAATACCGTTGTTTGAACCGTTGGATCTTGAAATTTCTTTGGGGATTTTGTAGAATAGATATGTTGGGAAGTTTTGGACAGTGGAATTGATCAAATTAGATCTGGAACAGAGTGCCTAATTGATTTTAGGTCTCTTGTTCCAGTCTAAAAAGAAAAACAAGTTGAAAAGAGATCTAACTCTTGGAAATTTTGGGTTTTTGGGGAGGGATCTATATCTAATTTTTCAAGGAGATTGAAGATAATTTCGTGGGGATTTTATGAGGATTTTTTGAAGATTTTTGGGGTTGTATTTATAGGCATTTTGGGTCTTTTTCTATGATTATAATATGTTATTTTTTTAATATAAAATGGCATGAAAGTCTTCAATGCTCCCATGCCTAATTTTTCTTTCCCATGACTAGCTGATCTTTGTTGACCCATGTTTCACATGGGCTTCTGATCAAATTGGTTGTTGGGGACGTGGTGGTCCCCATGTGGGCCCCACATGGTGTAAAAAGTCTGTTTTGCCCTATATGCATAAAATTTTGGGTTTTATTCCCATGATCTTGGATTTGAGTGTACTTAGTGGTGTTGGATTCGTATTTCTCAGTAAATTCTAAATTTTGATGTTTCATATCTTGATTTTTGGAATATTTTGATTTTTGGGTAAAATTACTATTTTACCCCTTTTGTCCAAAAAATGAAAAACTTAAGGATTTCTCATCCGAATTCAAAATTTGTCGTGCTTACAGTCATTTTGAAGGGTTTGCTAAGTTTAATTTCAATTTTACATGTCTTATGATTTGATTATACTTTTATAAAATGTATATTTTAAATAACCCTAATATTTCAACCCGAAATATCTGAAACTCAAACTTTATTGATTTTTCTCATCATTTTACAAAAATTGGGGTTATTACAACATTGGGGTAGTAGTAAGCCTCCTCTTGAGCTCCTAGAAGCTCTCCTCATAAGCATCAATCCAAATGAACTGAGTGTCTTTCTTCGTCAGGGTAGTTAAAGGTAATGCAATCTTGAAGAATCCCTCAATGAATCGATGATAATATCCTGCCAAACTGAGAAACTACCTATCTTTGTCATTGTCTTGGGCCTCTCCCAATGTAGCATTGCTTGAACCTTTGCTAGGTCTACGGCCACTCCATCCTTAGATACTACTTGGCCTAAGAACTGCACCTAATCTAACCAAAAATCACATTTACTGAACTTTGCATACAAATGATGTTGACGAAGTGTGTCCAATACCATGTGGAGATGCTCCTTATGTGCCTCATCACTAGGTGAGTAAACTAAGATGTCATCGAAAAAAACAATTAGGAACTTATCCAATTAAGCTTGGAAGACATGGTTCATTAGGTCCATGAACACTGCAGGTGCGTTAGTCAATCCAAACAGCATCACTAAAAACTCATAGTGGCCATAGCGACTCCTAAAAGCAATCTTAGAGATGTCCTCTTCTCTAACCCTCAACTGATGGTATCCTGATCTTAGGTCTATCTTGGAGAATACTTGTGCTGATTGGAGTTGATCAAAGAAATCATATATGCATGGCAAAGGGTATCGGTTCTTTACAATGACACTATTCAGCAAACAATAGTCAATGCATAGTCTCAGTGACTCGTCCTTTTCCTTCAAAAAAGGACTGGTGCTCTCCATGGAGACCTGCTCGCCCTGATGAAGCCCTTATTAAGCAACTCTTGCAACTGTACTTTAAGCTCTCTTAACTCTGTCGGGGCCATTCTATATGGTGCCTTAGAGATAGGCAATGTACCTAGCACTAGGTCAATGGTAAAGTCAATCTCTCTACTCGGCGGTAGTCCTCGTAACCCCTCAGGGAAAACATCTACAAACTCACTGACAACATCAATATCGTCAATCTGTGGCTGCCTTCTGTCCTCAACAATCACATAAGCAAGAAATGCTTTGCACCCTTGTAAATAAAACCATGCCGCTTTCATAGTAGAGATGATGCATGTACTTGCCAGACTTTTTCTGCCCTGGAACAAAATTTCTGGTTGCTTAGGTATATAGAAAATGACCTGCTTCTTACGGTAGTCTATAGTAGCCTAGTAGTTAGCTAACCAATCCATTCCTAATACAATATCATAGTCGACCATGTCTAATAAAATGAAGTCTGAGTCCATCTTCATGCTTGATATCTTCACAGGTATCTCACGGAGATACTCAATAGCCTCTACTATCTCTCCCATGGGTGTCATAATTTCCAATCCAAATGCTAATTTATGCATGCATACATCAAGGAAAGATGTAAAAATGCATGAAATAATAGAATGAGTGGACCATGTGTTAAAGAGGGCACTGGCATACCCGTTTGAGATTAGAAGAGTACCTTTAATGACTTGGTTTGAGGCCTATGCCTACCTTGATGTGATGACAAACACTCGTCCTTGACTACATGGTGCAGTGGCTGTCTCTACACCCATCTCGACCTACTTCTCCCTCTATCCTTCAGGATAGTCTTTAATGAAATGTCCCACTTCTCCATAGCTAAAGCACCTGCATGGCTATCTCTGGAAAGGTGGCTGGTGCTGTTGTTACTATTGGGGTTGCCTCTGATGCTGTGACCTATCAAATCTATTACACCCTCGCCCAGGGTGCTTACCCTTACACCTGTCACATCTCTTCTTCTCTATGTCTCTCTTAGGCTTGGTCTATGGTTGATAACCTAGTGCTCTATGTGTCTGCATAGCACTAAAAGGTCTCTTGCCCTTAGTGGGCTGGTACATGCTCCCTCTAGTCCTAAGAGAATTCTTCTCTAGCATGGAGTCCATGTTAGTTGCATCTCGCACAGTTGTCAGTCATGAAGTAATCACCCAATCTCTTAGCCAAGGTGTTAGTCCATCCACAAATTTGTCCATTTTCTGCTTGTCTGAGGCAAGCACGTCATGAGCAAACCTCCTTAATGGGGTAAATTGGTTCAAGTACTGTTGAACTGTCATATCTCTCTGCTCCAGGGTGGCAAACTCTTTCTTCAGTGATTGCAATGCATGTGGTGGAAAGTACTAAGTATCAAAAGCCTGCTTAAAGGCCTTCCATGTCATCATCTCTATAGGGTCTGGTCATGTAAGCGTAAAAGTCTACCACCAAAAGCCTGCCTCACCCTTCAGTAGGTAGGTAGCTACTCGAACCTGATCCTTTGGTGCAATCTTCATCGCGTCAAATGTCCTCTCTGCCTCAAATAACTATTGTTGAGCCTCCAGAGTATCACCATCACTATAGAAAGGTGGCACCATTTTCTGGAATCAATATAATAGTTTATCTATCTACTTAGAGCCACTCATAGCATCAGCCTCCGTGGTCTTAGGTGCTAGTAGTGCCTGCACCTAGTGGGTAGAATGAATAGATGAATCCATGGATTGTCATCTCTCCTAGTTCTTCTTTAACTGCAATTCATGGATTGTCATCTACATATAAGTGGACCTTTTGTAAATATTATGATGGAATAGATTAGCCTTTGATACCAACTGTGACACCTAGAGTTTTTATAACATTTTTTTAATAATAATAATTATAGTCAGGATCCCAAAATCAAAAGATTCTATTAATTATTTTATTAGAACATTTACTGAAAAACCTCTGGGTGTTACCTTCTTTTTCCAAAACATGACGACCATGATTAAAACATAAATATAAGTACACTGTAATAATTTAAGACAATACTAATGTCAAATCCAACATCAAAATCAATAGCGCCTTTATTTTTAAAACAATAATATCTAAAAACATAATAATGTGGCCCAGGCTCTATCCATCATAATATTCCACCATACTTAAAGACATGTCCATAATATATATAAGGTCATAATCAAATCCATCTAATAAAGATATACAGTCCATAAAATAGGTTCAAATTGTAGTCCATCTAATCACTCACGTCGAGCTATTTATCAACCAAATCAAAGTGGTCACCACTACTTTCATTATCCCTCCATGGCCTTGCCCTTCTTGCTATCATGCTCAGTATTTGAGGCATTGCAAAACAAAGCAATGCCTTAGCAAGCTGTCGCTTGTAAAGGTACATAGACATTTAACATCTCCATGCTTATCACGCAAGCATACAGATCAAGAGTATGGATCGTCATGCCATAGTGGAAACCCCTCCAGGCTCTCAACCGTCACCGCTCCTCGTTGACACCATAACGGAGACTTAACGTCCATCCCCATGGAAAGGCCCAGGTCAGTAGTGTGGACTATCCATGTTACCACCCTTACCTAGAGCCATTTGTGGGAAGGTGTCTATCACATCATAAATCACATCACAATTTTGAAGGATGGGTGGCTGGCCCTACTCCCTTTTAGCATAACATCCACTAGGTGAGAGCACCCGTCATAAATCACAAAACATGAAAATCACATATCTCATAAAATCAGGAGCACTTGTGACTCACAATCCCCAAGGCACACCCCTCATCTTGGGGTTAGCCTCTCAAAGGACTAGCCACCAAGCCTCCACCATCAATTTTATGAAAACCCATCAATATCAGTGATGCAATAAGGAAAGATAATTACTAATCATACATAAGATAAGCGGTATCAATATCGTAAAACAACCGATCATGAAAACCCATTCAATATACTATCAAAATTTAATATCAATCATAATATAAAATGTTGAATCTCACAAAAACTCAGAAAAAATAAACAAATGACAATCAATCACAATCAACCATGAATGCTATGATAATGCAAAGTTTTAGATATAAAAACATAACATTAAATGTCATCACCTACCTCAATGAGAGATAACCCAATTCAAGCGTGTAATCCTCTTAGCTCACATGCTCAGATGTACCTGTCAGTATCATAGTACTATTTTGTGTTATTTATTTCATCTCAGTGGAATCTGTGGCAATCCGTCCGACCGTTGGATTTTTCTCTAAGATCTCTATTTATGATTTGGTCATTAATCTCAAAGTTACTTCTTATTAATCAGTCCTATCTCATGTTCATATGCTCATTTTTGTGCGCATGTATAGTTTACACCTTGATCTAAATATTAGATCATCCTTAGATCAATAATTTCCCAAGATCTAGGTTAGATCAATGGTTTATATCAATTACTAGAGCAATTACACCTAATCTAATCCTTAGGACCCCAAGTTATTACCATATATTGTCTATTTGTCCAAGTCTTGGGGCTTGATCACCCTTTGATCAGTTGGATCTAAGTGATTTGGTACTATTTTATGAATTTGGCCTGACTAGATATGATCTAATGCTAAAATCATGTTGGCATCATTGATACAATTCCAACGGAACTTTCGGATCGAAGATCAGGCTTCTGTAGCCTCCAAAATCTCAGAAAAACCATTTCAGATAAAAAATCATATCAAAAACTTATTTTACACCAGTATGCATAGGTGAAAGGGAGTTTACACCAGTTACGTAGGCAAAAAAGGAATTTACACCAGCTTACACTAGCAAAAAGATGTTTACATTGGTTTACACGGCGTAAAATGACGTCCTGGAGCGCTCATTTCCCTGGATGTGCAGTGTGTTCAGACCGTCTAGGATAGCATGCATCGTCGCTCCAGCGCGTCCCAGTTGGCGTCCTAGGCACATCTTCCATTGGGAATGATGAGCCTGAGTTGTCTGATTTGTTTTAGCTTGATCAGAGCCCCATATGCTCTGATTTTTTATCTGTCTTTGCCGTTCCTAGGGTTGTTGGGTCCAAAGATCACAATGAGCAGCTGAGATCTCTCATTGGAGGTGTCTTTAATGTGGGTCTAACCATGCTCAATGGTTTTGACTTCTTAGGTCATCCAACTGTCGTTTAACCCAAATCCAGCCTGGATCTGAGAGGGGAAAGTTGGAAAACACCAAAAGGGAAAGATAGAGGGTTTGGCCTACTTGATTAGAGTAGGAGAGTGGAGATCGAGGCCCTCTAGTGCATGCAAAGTTTGGTCCAAGCTTAGAGGAGAATGGAGCAGGGATGGCACGATCCTAGAGTTGTTTCGCGTAGGGAATGAAGAGGAAACTCGTTTTTGTAGGTTGAAATCTGATTTTCTCGAAAGAAAAGGTAGATCACCGCCTTCCTCCATTGGAGCTGGAATGGGAATGGAAAGGGATGACATTATCAAAACAACCCCTCTAATTCACGTCCTTAACAATTTACCCTTATAACTTAAAATGGTCATATCTCACTCATCCTAACTCCATTTTTGATGTTCTTTATACCGTTCAATTCCTATTGATGTGTACTTTCTAATTTTAGTGGTTTCAAAACCAAATTATATGCATACATTTTTTAATTAATTAATTTTATTTTGTTACTAATTTAAGGTTAAAAATTGAGGATATTACAATACAAGCCATGCTAAAGGGTGACAAGCTAAATGAGCCATGAAGACAAGCATTCAAGCTACTCAAGCTACTAAGGAGTGAACAGTCAAACTTAGCCATCAAGCCACATAAAGCCATGCCACTTGGAGTTACACGATTAGAGGATCATTTTAAGTAATTATTCTATGCTAAAAAGGTGATTTTTGAGGGATAATTAGAAGGAATATGGGAGATTTATCAAAAGAGGTAAGATGGTATGAAATGTGGTCCAATGGGAGAAGAGTCCTCCACCAACTTTCCATTTTCTTTTTTCTTCTTCACGTCTCTCTCTCCATTTACTATCTTAATCATTCCATGTGAAATACAAAGGTGGAGACATCTCATAAAAGGTGGCACCTCCCACCTTGATTGCTCTGTGAAATCCACACCCGAGCTCATCCATATCCCTTTCATCATCTTCATTCAATTTGTATCTTCCCAGTCCATCAATACCCAACTATTTCCCTTGTCCCATTTATCATTATCAACCTTCACTGAGGGGGTTTCTTTGGTTTTTGCATAAGGGGGAGAGGCACCTCCTAAAAGAGTGGCACCTCCCACATTCCCAAACTCCTTAGGTTGCAATTTGGATGCCTAATATCTTAATGCCACCTCCACCTTCTAAGTCCAACTCATAGCTTCCCATGTTATCCTTGTTTCTAAACCTTATCCTCTCTCTTTCCTTTCGTAAGTGATCCACTTTCTAAATGTATGCAATACATGTATCAACATCTAACCATTGGGAAGCTCCATGATTTTTTTGCATTAAAAAAAGAACTCTAATGGTTTGCACTTTATTATGAGGGTTGTCCACTTCCTAAGTTTCATGAAATCTCAGCCCTTAGATTTTAACCTTAGGATCACCCTTTATAATAATTAGAGGGAGGCACACAATGTATAAACTCTCCCTAGGGTTCCATGAAATCAATCAAGGAGAGAGAGAGAGAGAGAGAGAGAGAGAGAGAGAGAGAGAGAGAGAGAGAGAGAGAGAGAGAGAGAGAGAGAGAGAGAGAGAGAGAGAGAGATGCCTACCTCCTAAAAGGGTGGCGCCTCCCATCTTTCTTCTTCAAAAGTCCTCAATGTGTTTCTCCTTTGATAGCAACCTTATTTCAAGTCCTCCACACCTCCTCCTTGGGTGTTTCTCTTCTTTGTTTTACAATTTATTCTAGGTTAGTTCATGTTATTCCTTTCCTTGCTACTCGATGTTCTTGCATTTTAATCCCATGTGTTTTTGTCTTTAATTTGTTCCTTGATTCCCTGTTGTAGTTTCTTGCTTTGAGTCCTTAGATTTCTTGTTTTTTTCCCTATTTATTTCAGCCTTAGGACCTTGTATTCAAGGACCACAACTCTCTTGAAGCAAGTACCAAGAGATTGTAGCCCTTGGATCAAAGTCTTGTGCCTTGAATCTCCTTAAAATCTTTGCTCTTTGATTGCTATCTTTCTTGTCTTGTCATGCTCTTTTCTCCTTGCTTCTTCTCTGGATTGCATGCTTGATATCTTAGGACTGGTGTGTTGGATATATTGAAGAAGATTGAGGGTGTTTCTTTCATAGAATAGTGTGCACACCCCTTGGAGGTTGCTCATCATATTTGTAAGAAGTCTCCATTCAAGAAGATCTCAATATTTCTTATTTTATATCTTGGGTTTGAGCACTATTCATGGTTACTCTAAATAGTTTAAATATTGCTTTTTATGGTTATGCAATGTTGCTCCTTCATTAATCACTCAGGTTTCATTCCCATTCATGCATCCTAACTACTTTCTATATCATAGTTTTATGCGCATCATTCAAGTAGGTTTAGGTGCTTACCTTCAAATCCATTCATGCATCATAAATATTAATTTTCATTAGCTTTCATTTAAATATCCATATGCATCATACACATGTCAATCCATGCTTAAATTTCATCTTAGTTCCATGTATCTAGCTTCATAATCATGTGCATTATGCTTTTCATTCCTATGTTTTATCTCATGCAACAAGTCATTCAATCAAGCATGTGCACATCACCTTGCATTCATGTACATTTGTTGTTTTTTAAATATTTAATTGCATGCCTAATCTAGGTCATGCTTAGGTTCATTTGATCATTGCATAAGTTTGGTTGCATTTTAGATTAGTTTAGATAGTTTCTAATTTTATTTTTTAGGATGTTATCATTTTTGTTTTAGGAAAGTGTTACTTTTGGTTAGTTTCCACGTTGAGTTTTTAGAAAGTTTTATATTTAGGGAGTTTTCTTTTCATGTATGTTATGTTTCCATGTTAATTCAATTCCTAACTTAGGTTGAAAATCATCTCTTTTGGCCAGGTTAGGTAATCTAAAATAAAATCCAACTAAAATACAAAATCATAAGATTCCTAGTGGGATCAACCTAACTGATGTACATCTACTATAATTCATTTGCGCACTTGTGAATAAAATCAAAACATACATGAAGTTTTTAGTGTTGTTGCCAGGGAATCACAATAGATTTGTGGTTGGATCGTAGTTTAGGCTATTTATCTCTAGTCCAAGTTTAGGTTGCATTAGATTAGAATTTTTGCATCATTCTTGCATATCTTGCTAATTCCTCACAAATTGACCATTTCATGTTTGTTTATTTGCAAGGGGAATTTTGCAAAAGGAGCAATAGTGATCTTATGGGCCAAAGCTTCATCAAATTTTATTGCTTTTCTAAATTAGGGTTTTTCCTTTTGAGAGAAATTGTAGTGAGGCACCATTATAACTTGCAATTTCCTTATTCATTTTAAATGGGTTATATTAATATAGATCGAGTGTGGGGTATGGTGGCCAACACTTGATCTTCATCAGAAGCCTCACTGTAAGCATCCCTAACTCTCTTTTAATTTTATAGTGTAGTTACATTTAGTATAACTTGCATCCTTTATGGTAGTGTGACTCATATAGTTTAGGATCATTCATTATACTTGTTGCATTTTGTTTAGGGTTGTTGCATTATTTGTGCACCTATTTAACAAAGGCTAGCTAAGCTCAGCTATAACGTAGGCATAGGCTACATGGTTATAGTGTCGTATTTGTTAAGGTGTTTAACCCATTGTTAAATAGCATATTGGCAGGCATTAGTTTGCATTCTTTGTATTGCATGTTTAAGTGCTTTATGGTGGAATGGATCACATTGATAGTAAGGACCCCACAGGAACCCTTATAAGGTAAGACTGGATTTCATCACCAGATCCTTAGCCCACCTAGGTAAGCAATCAAATTCTTTGTATGTTTGTGATCCAAGTCCTTGAACTATTAATTTAAAACCATGTAGCAATAGACTTAGGATATTAAGCTAATAGAAACCTTTTAAAAGGAGGAGATTTATTGTCACTATAGTGGATTTTGAGCATTGTGGTTATATTGGGTATTCAAAATGCTAGTGATTTTTCCATGCCTTTCATTGACATTGGTTGATGTCTAAACACCTCTTGACATGAGAATTGTATTAACCACTTTAGATTATAACCTAACTACTAAGGAATAATCGAGCCTAGATAAAAGGAGTTGTTTAGATTTAGGTCTAAAAAACCACCACGCTACACATTAACAAAGATTATCAAATCCTCTCAATTAGGAAATCATTAGGCTAATGGCACATCATATAGAGTTAGGTGTAGCATAGAGTAAGGTTGAGCTATTTAGATGGGTTTATTTTAGTGCATGTAAGGGCATTAATCTTAGAATATTGAGTTAGTACCAGTAAACCTAGAGATGGAACATACCCACAAGCAAGGGGTGAGAAACCAAGTTCCTAACCCCATGGCTGAACCACCAGTAGATGTTGAGTGTAAGGCTATTAGAGATTTTTATGCACCACTCCAACTAATACTGCTTCATGCATCACATTTCCTCCCACAAATGTAGACCATTTTAAGCTTAAACCTGGAGTCAATCAGTTACTCCCAACATTTTATAGTCAAGAAGGAGAGGACCTATATCTGCTTATCAAGGAATTCCTTGATGTTTGTGCTACATTCAAGTTTTGAAATGATTTAGATGACTCAACTAGGCTTAGGTTGTTTCCATTCTCGCTAAAAGATAAGGCCAAGTCATTGCTAATTTCATTATAGTTTGGTTTCATAAACACATGTGACCAACTATGTAGAAATTTTTAAAAAAATTCTTCTCTATCCATAAGACTAATGTCCTTCGTAGAGTGATTATCAACTTCCAAGAAAGACATGATGAACAATATTATGAATTCTGGGAAAGGTGGAATGAATTATTGCAAAGGTGTCTCCATCATGGATTTAAAAAATGGCAACAAGATGAATACTTTTAGGAGGCATTAACACTTCAAAATAGATAGATGGAAAATGTAGCAAGTGGAGGGGACCTCATATTGAAAGTGGGAGAGAGAGGCCTGTGAATTTTTTCAAATTTTAGCTAATAATTTCCAGCAATGGGATTATTCTTATAGGAGAGAGAGAAATTCCTAGCCTCCAAAGAAAGGAGAAGAAAGGAGGTACATATGAAATAGCAGTGACCATAGATATATCATATAAGCTTGACTTTGTGATTTAGAGAATGGACAAGTTTAATTCCTTAGGTGGGAGAGTGGGAAAACTTGAAAATATGTTTTAGACCTTCATGGCTACTACTACATCCACTATGCCTCCACAGGAGGTTTGTACAATTTTTCAAGCCTAGCCCATTTAACTACAACTTGTCCATCAAATACAGTGTATAACAAATATCTTCTTGAACAAGTGAATGCCATGAACACATATCACAACCCTAACAATAACCCCTACTCTAAGACCTATAATCTAGGATGGGCTAGGCATCCTAGCTTATCATGGTCACAGAACAATTACCAGGGAGGATCATATGTTAACCCCTTATACAAAACTTTCCTAGAGCTTCAATGCCCGAGTAGCCACTTGATTTTCAGCTCCCTTAGCAACAAAAGAAACCAACATTTGAGGAGAATATGTAGCTACTAAAAGAAAGAGCCTTAAAACAAAATAAGGATACTAACGAGGCCCTATGTCAATTGTAGAATGATAGTCAACATTCTGCTAATTCTAATCTCAAGCTATTGCTAAGTTAGAAATACAAATGAGCCAGTTGTCAATTGCTTTAAATAATAGAGGAAAGGGATAGTTTCCTAGTCAACCAATTCCAAACCCTAAGGGCCAATTTGAGATAGGGTATAGTTCACATAACCAAATTCTCATGCGCAAGAAAATTCCAAAACTACCCTTAGGAGTGGCTATTAGGTTGATAATAAAATAGGCAAAACTAAGGAAACTATAGAGGAGAATGAATCTAAGCCCATAATGGAGGCATCCTATGTGCTTAAAGTTCGATTCCCTCAATTACTAAATGAGGCTGAGAAAGGAACAAATTTCAATTAGATAATAGATTTATTAAAGGATGTTAATATACCATTACTCACTACTATTAAGGATATCCTTACTTATACCAAAATTTTAAAGAGCTAAGCACACAAAAGTGAAATCTTAATGTGTAAAAGAAGGCCTTCCTCACTGAGCATGTGAGCTCTTTGATCCAATGTCGCACCCCACCTAAGTTTAGAGACCCAGGATGTCCTACCATTTCTTGTTTTATTGGAGATTGATAGGGCATTAGTTGATTTAGGGGCTAGTGTCAATCTATTTCCATATTCTATCTATGAGAACTAAGACTCACTGACCTTAAACTAACTAATACCATGTTGCAGTTGGTAGCTAGATCAATAAAGATACCACATGGTATGGTTAAGGATGTGTTAATATAGGTGGACTAGTTTGACTATCTTATTAATTTTATTGTATTGGATACCCAGCCTATGTCAGACCTTGGTAGTCAGATCCTAGTCATACTTGGACATCCATTTTTTATAATCTCCAATGCCATCATAAATTGTAGAAATGGTGTGATGAAGTTATCTTTCGGCAATATGAAAGTGAAACTCAATGTTTTTAATACTAACCATCAACATTTACACCTTGATGATTCCTATGTAATAAATTTAATAGAAGGTCTAATTCAAGATACTAATAAACCATTCTCCATCTAAGATACACTTAAGGCATGTCCAATGCATTGTAACTGTGATTTTGATATAGATAAGACCATTACGGAGGTAAATAATTTGTTAGATGTAGCACCAAGCACCAATCATGGATACCTCCAAATGCGAACCTCATGTGGAACCAATTCCTCCATCAGAATCTATCCTTGTACCTTCTCTAGAAAAACCACCTACCTTGGTCCTAAAGCCCTTACCTTTAAATCTAAAATACTATTATGTAAGACAAGATGAATCCTTACCTATTACTAGAGGATCAGATCTAGATTAGGAACATGAACGTAAGCTTCTTGGTGTTCTCAAAGAACACAAGGCTGCTTTAGGGTGAACCATAGTAGATATCAGAGGGATTAGCTCTACTGTATGTATGCATAGAATTTACCTATATGAAAATGCTAAACTATCTAACGAAATATAGAGACTAAATCCCAATATGAAGGAGGTGGTGAGAGATAAAGTGCTTAAGCTCTTAGATATTGTGTCATCTGCCCTATATCTGACAGCACTTGGGTTAGCCTAACTCATGTTGTCCCCAAGAATTCTAGAGTCACAGTAATCCAAAATGAAGAACAAGAGTTAATCCTTACTCACACAATCACCTTTTGGGGAGTTTGTCTTGATTACTGAAAATTGAACTCAGTCACAAGGAAAGACCACTTTTCTTTTCCCTTCATAGACCAAATGCTAGAAAGGTTAGATGGTCATACTTAGTATTGCTTTCTTGATGTTTATTCTATCTATAACCAAATTACTATAGCACCTGAAGACCAGGACAAGACTACCTTCACTTGCCCTTTTAGAACCTTTGCCTACTATTGTATGCTTGTCGGGCTCTGTAATGCTTCAGTTACTTTTCAAAGGTATACATTGAGCATATTTTTTGATATGTTGAAGAGGCTTGTAGAGGTGCTTATGGATGATTTCTTAGTGCTTAGATCTTCATTTGATGAGTGCTTGTAGCATTTAAAGTTAGTTCTTGTTAGGTGTCAAGAAAAGAATTTAGTCACATAATCATATAGAAGTGGACAAAGCCAAAGTGGATTTGATCTTTAGCCTTCATCCTCCAAGGACAGTGAAAGAAATTCACTCATTTTAAGGCCATGTTGGTTTTATAAACAATTCTTTAAGAACTTTAGTAAAATTGAAAAGCCCCTATGTAATCTACTTATGAAGGAGGCATCTTTTGACTTTGATGATGACTACATGAAATCATTTGAGCTCCTAAAGGCTAATTGAACTTCAAAACCTATAATTTGACTGTCTGATTAGAATGCACTATTCAAGATAATGTGACATTTAGACTACATGATTGGGGTTGTTTTGTGGCAGCATATTGATAAACTTCCCACATGATATACTATGTTAGCAAGACACTCAGTGATGCTAACTCAATTATTCAACTACAAAAAAAGAGTTGTTGGTAGTAGTTTTTACACTTGATAAGTTTATATCTTACTTTTTAGGATATAAGGTAAAAGTATACTTGGACCATGCAAAACTAACATATCTCCTTTCTAAAAAGAATGCAAAACCTAGGCTAATTTGATGGACACTATTACGGAAGGAATTTGATCTTGAATTTTGGGTTAAGAAAGGTTTTGAAAATGTTGCAATAGACCACTTATCTAGACTAGTTGTGGAGTCTACTAGCAAAAATGTGCCTATAACAAAGACATTTCTAGAGGAACAATTGTTGCACATTTTCTAGTTGCCTTGGTAGGTAGACATTGTTAATTATCTTGTCATAGGTCAAATGCCTAATCATTGGTTTAAACAAGATAGAAAAAGATATATGCTAAGGTTAAACACTTTATTTAGGATAATATGTACTTGTTAAAGTACTGTCCTGATGGGGTCATTAGGAGATGTATGCCAGATAACGAACATCATAAGATCATTTCCTTTTATCATGACCATGCATGTGGGGGTCATTTTAGTTCCAGCAAGATAGTTGCAAAGATTTTGTAGTGTGGTTTTTAATGGCCCACCACTTACAAGGACTCATATGCTTCTTGCATAGCATGTGCTAGGTGCCGATAGACATGGACCATAAGAAAAAGAAATATGATGCCCTTAAGCCTCATTCTTATCATTGAGCCTTTTGATATTTGGAGTATTGATTTTATAGGACCTTTTCCTAACTCCTTTAGTTATCTATACACCTTTGTGGGGGTGGATTATGCATTAAAATGCGTAGAAGCAATACTATGTAAGACCAATGGCCACATGATGGTGGTCATGTTCCTAAAAGAATATATATATTTGCATGCATAGGTACACCTAAGATAATAATTAGTGATGGGGGTAAACACTTTTGCAATAGATCCCTCAACTCCCAAATTTTATGGCATTGAATTTGATTTCCATGATATATTTTTTAGGGTTTCAACTAGCCTATGTCACAATTTCCAGCTTTACTACATCCACCAATTTCAATTGGATGGACATCCATGTTACTTCTTAATTTCTAGGGAATGAACATATAAAACCAATAGTTTTGGGTTTTCTATGAAATCAATAATGTTCCCAAGGTCATTTTAATTGAAAAAATACAAGTTTTACCACAATCCTACACCTAAAAACTAAAGAATTTTTTTGTTGAAAAGTATGCTTAAAATTGAAGGCAAATTTGTGCAAATTTTAGCTAAAAAATGCCTAAAATCTTCTTGATGAAAACATAAGTTTAACCATCTTTTTTGCACACAAAATTTTTACTATAATTATTCAACCCATTATACTTCAGAACCACATAATAATTCATGAAAAATTGGAATCCACAAGTATTGAATTCACCACATTTTCCAATCTTCAACAATGTGCTACAGGGTAACAGAAACAAGCTTTAAAAGTTGGCTCTATAACTCATGATTTTGAAGCTTTTGACATGATATATATTTTGACAATGTTCACCACTTATAGAAAAATGTTTATACCAAATTTAAATGGAAAAAATCCTTGTCAATCATTGAGGTCCAAGCATTACTAGGTAAAAAATTTGTATACTGAGTCCACTATCTTACACAAGAGCCCTTCAAAACTCAATCATTTTTACCTAAAAAAATCCAATTCTTTCACATGTTTTTGTATAATAACATGAAGGATTTAGATTGAAAATGAATGGTATAAATTTCTAAGAAAAATAATCTCAATTTCTCATGCAAATCCATCCACAATAGTAACATGTCAACAAAGAGACTAAAATTGCATGTGTTGAAATCAATATCTCCTTTAACCCTCTAAACATATGATCATGCGTTGAAAACTATATTATAATCAATCTTAAATAGGGCTTAATTTATCACATACAAACCAATGTGGCCACACATTAGGATTCTTTAAAAAAACATCCATGTTAAAAAACTATGAAAACTTCCCGTTTTTTGTTCCCAAGAACTCATTCTTGATTTTAAAACCATATTATAGAGATTTTCAACTTCCCCCCACCTGAAAAATCATCAACTCCTAGGTCTTCTACAGTCTTCTTTCCCAGGATTGAATAGTACGCTAAAAGTTTTTCCTCAACACTTTAATGGTTCTTCACCCTTCCCTACATCATTCAACCATGTTCTCCCTATTTTCACTTTTCTCAAGCTTTCATTCAAGTTGTGAATATTAGTCAAATATTGCCATTAGGATGATCATCCATATATATATATATATATATATATAGTTTTGGGTTTTCTTAAGTGGGTCTTGCATGAATTGATCAAGGTGCTCCCCTTAGTTTCAAATTTAATAAAACACAGTTTCAACGTATTAGAAATATTTAACACAGCTGATATGATTCCTTATAAACACTCGCCAAGTCTCTCTCTTAGCCCTATCTTCTTTTCCTAACTCATCTTATTCCATTCCTAAAATCTTGTAGCTTATTTCCAATTTAGAGTTGAGAATCTCACTTAAATGCCTTGTCTCATCTCTTACTTGGCTACCAAGCATCATAGCTTGGGTAGTCCTAATTGAAATGTCCACTAGACCTTCTAATTTGATTCATCGTGTCAAATATTTATTAATTGATTGCATTTTATTCCCAAATTGATATATCGTCCTAACTTATATATATATATATATAGAAATATTACATACATACATCTATATTTAACAGGTGTTAGCTCCTAAACTTTTTATAAATATCACTAATTAAGGTTAATTGAATATTTTGTAGGTCCTAGGTACAAATGAAAAAAATGCACAAATTTGACAATTTTATCCTCAAAGAACAAGTTTATCTTCCAAGCTACATTGTGGAGTACATATGTCAGATCTATATTTTATAGATGTCAAATACATAGTTAGAGTAGGTAGAATCCCTAGGAGGATCATTGAGCCTTATTTGTACTAAATAGGGTGTTCTTATAAAGAAATAAGGTGACAGAAATTCCCATCCATACGTACGAGCTAGCCACTACCTTGGGAAGCTTCTAAGGGAAGCTCAATTCATATACATTGGAATTACTTACATTGGCAGCTTTCTGAAACTAAACAAATCATAATACTGGGGCTCACAAGAGTCTTTTTCCTTTCTCTTGCCTACTCAATCAAAGGAAGGGATGACCTAAGGGGAGCACACAATTTTCATGAAAATATGGTAGTTCCCAATCAATTTCACAAGGAATAAATGAAGAAATAATGATGATTGGTGGAGAAAGAAAGATAGTTTATGCAAATCTATAGTTGAAATTCATCTTCCTTTCGAAACATAAAGGCCAAGATTTATTCTTGTAGATAACATTCTAAGTAACTAATAGACACTTACTCAAGAAATAATAAACCAATGAAAAGATAGATTACAATGAAAAATAGATTGAAAGCCTATTGGTGGAGATTTTCTCGATGGGTTGCCCACCTATTTTCACTAAAAAACACCTACTTGGAAGGGATGGAGGCATCCCACCTTGCTTGAATTTCATTGGGTGGAGAAAATTATGGTGGGATGGGAGAAAAAGAAGGGAAAACCTAGAGTGGATAAGGAAATCTCAGTGGAATCTTGGCCATCTACTCTGAAGTATCTTGATCTAACAGTGGAGAGTAAATAAGCCCTTAAAGAAGATCTCACTAAATAAGAACACACCACTCAAATCTTTGCCACTCAAGTTAAGGTAATGATGATCAAGGGCCAAGAATGAAGCACTGGAAATTCACATACCCTAGCCACCTTGCCCTTGTTGAAAAGTCAAATCAAAATTCTAAGGAGCGAAAGATCTCAATTGCTCATTTCAATCCATTGGTTCACATCCATCTCAGATTTTTTTTTTTGATTGCTGCACAACCAAATCGAATTCCACACCTCTGCTCCCCTTTTCCTATTGATTCCCACTTATTTTCCTAGACTTTATCCCTTCCTTCATATCCTCTTTCCTCCCTTGTCCTATCCTCTTGTCTAAAAAAGTGTAGCTAGGTGCATGAAGCTCTCACATATATGGGGTCTATGGAAGGGGCAGACCACAAGGGTGTTTAGTATGTAGCCTTACATTGATTTTTTTCCAAGAGGCTATTTCCATGCCATGACCTCATGACCTCGAAATCATAGGATGACAAACTCTATTATATTCTCCCATATCCTTTCTATTTCCCCTTACCATTTCCATCCACATGCCCATGGATTCCATGTCTTCTCCTACCTTTTAATCTATATTTCATGCCTAAATCTCCACCATGTATCCTTCCTTTCACTCATATGATCTCCACCGTCCATTTCTTAGGGCTTCCTCTCCAAAAATCTATAAATAGGGATGCTTTATAAAGAATCTCATCTTTTAACTTTTCCTAGAGTTCAAAGACAAAGCTAGGAGAAATGGAGAGAGGAAGATTACCCTCACCCAGGCTCCCACGAGCCTCATGCGTACCATTCCTTGGAGTAAAGGTAGGGTTCTGAACCAACTCATTTCCTTCTTTTATTGTCATTCTATTTCTTATTTCCATCATCTTTTTATTGCATGCAACCATTTAGCTTTGCACACATCCACCTAAGGTTGCAAGCACATCTTTTGTTAGATCATTCATAGCATATGTGCACATTATAGTTGCATGTAGTTCTATTACACTTTCTAGGTAGCACACATCATTCTTTAGATCTTGTATTACAGATATGCTACTTTACTTCCTAATGCATCTACGTTACACGTATCTTGCAAGTTTACTTGCACACTCTTTCTTTCATGATTTCCACTTGCTGTGACTTGCATGCATAACAGTATTAATATTAGAAATTACATTCATAAATATTACCTTGCATCTATTGCATGTGTTTATGAAGTTAGCATCTTAAAATAGCATGCTTCAATCTTTTCTCTCATGCATGTCCCTTAAATTCCCTAGTTTTGCACACATTTATTTTAGCAACTCCACACATCAACCATGCATGATTAAAACACATTCTCGTTATTCTTACATGTTTAGATCTTGCATTTATCTTAGGATTCTTCCTTCCTTCCACCAATTTGCATTGAATGCATGAAGTCTCACCTCATGCATCTTCCATATAGAATAGCATGCAGCCTCCCTCTTAAATGTTTATGTCAGCTTTACATGCATAACATGCACCATAGCACACCTCCCTTTGGTCCATTTCATTACATGCAATCCCCATAGGCAAGAGTATGAATTATCCTTTCATGCTCCATGCATCATTCATACTTAAATGCACACGCAAGTCATTGACCACTTAATGCCTCACCACAACCCATCATAGTCCACTCCACCACCTTAGGCATCCATGCACCAGCCATCACCCATTTCATTACAAACACACACACCCCTCATTCATACTTAGACGCATAGGCAAGTTATTGACCACCCAGTGCCTCACCACAAACCATCTTAATCTACTCTACCACCTTAGGCATCCATGCACCAGCCATCATCCATTTCATTACACGCACACTCCCATATTATTTTCTTGCACACACTCCATCTCTCCACTTATTTGTACACATTCTTCTCCTTCATGTTTTTATTCTTTGTTTTATTTTGTGATTTGGGAAATAAAGGAGAAAGGCCTTTACATCTCCTTCCTCATCTCCTAAGGCTGGAATAGGTGAGTCATAAGAGAAACACCAGTGTCTCTCTTTTAACTTTTCTTTATTCTTTCTTAAAGAAGGAAGGCTTCTCTATGGCTTCCCCTACATTAAGAAGAAGGTACCTCTAATCCTCTCTTGGCTCTCTCTTTAAGAAACTACCCTCTATTATAGAGTATCTAGTTAAGGAGATGCAAAAATTTATTTTACATCTTCCATTTTATTCTTCTTTTATGGGTCATGATCTTTTATTAAAGATGTTAGGTGCCACTTTTCTTGGCTGCTGTAGCACTTGAATCCTAAGGATCTTTGGAAAGTATTTGAGTTTTTGGATTGTGGCATGTCTGGTTAAGGTGATGAGAAAAGCTTGGTGGTTAGTAGTGTAAAATGGGTTGAAGAGATGTGTACAAGCTCTTGTTGAGTGACACGACAAGAGAGCTCTACAAAGGAATTAAAGCCCAGAGTTGAGGAAGTTTATTTGCTTTCTTTTTATTTCTTTCATTATATGCTTATATAAGAAATCCTTATAATCAATCAATTAATGAGAAGTATCTTTTAGTTCTTAGTTAGTTTCTTATTTGATTTCCTTTAGCTACTTGTTTCTTTCTTTGCTTTATTTCTTATATTCCTTACTTTACTTTCCTTATTATTTTTTCTAGTTAGAATATTTCCTTTCCTAAAAAGATTTGGCTAGGTTAAAAAGAAAATGGTCTAAGTATTAATTAAAACACCTTAAAAGAGTTCTTGTGGGATCAACCTGTATTTGCTAATTTTATACACTAATAGAAATGTGCATTTGTGGTAATTATTAAGGCACAACAAGATGAAATCTTAGCCGCTCATCCAACATGACATCAAGCACCTCCTTTACAATCTATTTTAGAAAACTTTCTAATTTGGTGAAACACCTATTACATTTGTTAATCTAGTTAATTTGATCTTCAAATGGTTAGATTACTCAAACAAGATGAAATTCTAGCCATTCATCCAAAGTAGAACCCAACATCCCTCTTAGGTTCTATTTTAGGAAAGTATCTAATTTTATAACCTTTTGACAAATGACGAACTCTATGCTAAATAACCATGATCAAACCTCACAAAATTGACATCCAAAGCTTGATAAGTCTTCTCCATGGGGTAGAGGCCATAAAGTGAGATGCTTTCGCCTTAAAGCTTAGTTGCTAACTCTCACTTGATGATTATAGGTTTATATGTTTTTCACCTTATCCAATCCAAACTAAGTGGCACATTTGGCTTATAATACACATGTTTGATTCATGTCATCAACCAAACAACTTAATATCAAATTAAGATATTTATAATAGAAATATTATTGAAACTAAAAATTTAAAGTATTACATTCTACTCTCCTTACAAAAAATTCATCCTTGAATTTCCATTACACTTTAGTGAATAGCTCTGGATTCTTCTTTATTATGTTCGCTTCTACTCCCCATATAGCTTCTTCCATGGAATGGTGTTGCCATAGTATCTTGACTGATGGAATGGTCTTGATACCTTCTATTTCCTATCTAGGACCTCCACTGCTTTCTCCTCAAATGTCAAATCAAGTTGTAACTCATTAGGAACTTGATTGAGCACATGTGTAGGGTCCAAATATACTTTCATAACATAGATATGTGGAATACATTATGTAGTGATGATAGTTGGAAGTAGAGCCAAATGGTATGCTACCCGACCAATCCCCTTTAGGATCTACAATGGTCCTACATATCTGGAGCTCAACTTCCCATTCACTCCAAATCTTATTACTACTGTCATTGGTGGGATTCATGGAAATACATTAACTCAAACTTCAAATTTAAATTCCTTCATTGTACATCAAACTCTTCTATCTACTATGACTACAAGGAGTCTCATCTAGATCATCCTTACTCTTTTAATACCTTGCATTATCAAGTCAAACTTAACAAACTACCTTTTCCCAGCATTGCTGCAACATGTAGGTGTTCAATATGGTTGGCCATAAAGTGCGTCATAAGTTACCATTCTAATGTTGGAATGATAATTGTTATTGTAAGAAAATTCAATTAAAGGAAGATGTTCATCCTAGTTACCTTTCCATTCTAGTGCACAAGCCCTTAGCATATCCTCAAATGTTTGGCTAGTCCTCTCTGATTGTCCATTTGTTTGTTGGGTGAAATGCAATACTGAACCTTAGAGAAGTAGTCAAACCTTCCTGTACACTATGTCAATAGTGAGAAGTAAATATGTTATCTCTTTCAAATACTATGCTTGGAGTTACCTATGAAAACTTACTCTCTCCTTGATGTTTAACTTGGATAAACTCTCCAAAGATATGAAATCCATGGTAACATGGTCCCATTGCCACTCAAGAAGTTCTAAAGTCTACAACATACTAGCTAGTCTGTAGTATTCTACCTTCACCTCCTAACCTAATAAACACAAAGTCACATATTCTCCTTTATCATTTTCATATCTTTCCAACCAAAGTTTCTTTTTAGATCATGATACATCTTAATATCTCTAGGGTGTATGCTATACATCAATCCATGTCCTCCCTACAATACCTCTTTCCTCATTTCTACTATTGCAGGTACCTCTAATCTACCCTGAAAACGTACACCTCCATCAACACAGGTGGTGAATTCCTCCTTTCCAATCATAGCTTGAGTCTCTACACACTCCTTTTGTGCTTGCATAACCCGTTCTGTGAAGACTAATCTTATAGATACATCATCAATCATTCCCTTCACCTTTTTACTAAGTACATCTGCTACTGCATTTGCTTTCCCTAGATGATACTAAATGGTGAAGTCATAATCTTTCAACTATTTCATCCAATGCCGCTGCCTCATATTTAGATCACTCTATGAAAATTATATTTAAGACATTTGTAATTTGTAAACACTTCATGAGTCTTCAATTGCCTAGAAGCATAAGCAATTACCTTTCCATGCTACATTAAATCACATCTAAGACCTTTATTTGATGCATCACTATACACCACAAAACTTCTACTTCCTATTGGTAAGGTCAGTACATGTGTTGAAGTAAGCCACTTCTTTAATTCATGAAAACTTTGCGCACATTATTTCATTCACACAAACTTTTTATTCTTTCTAGTTAGATGTGTCATAGGTTAAGTAATCATTGAAAACACTTAAGTAAATCTCTTATAATATTTAGTCAAGCCAAGGGAACTTCTAATCTTTGTCACCATCTTGAATCTTTCCCAAATAGTTGTGGTTTCCACATCTTAGGATCAATTGTTATACCATCCCGAGATATAATATATTTGACAAATTGTACATGGTTATGTCAAAACTCACACTTACTAAATTTGGCATATAATTGGTGAATGTGAAGTGTCCTCAAAACAATCTACAAAAGTTCCCTATGATCTTCCACACTCCCATAGTAGATCAAAATATCATCATAAATAAAATAACAAATTTGTCTAGATATTCTCGAAATACCTTGTTCATTAAGTTCACAAAGCCTACAGGAGCATTTGTCAAACTGAATGGCATTACAAGGAACTCATAATGTCCATAGTGCATACAAAAAGGCACCTTAGGTATATCCTCATCATGGATCCTCAGATATTGATATCCAATCCTTAGAATCTTGGAGAAATTTTTGGTAGCTTATAATTGATCAAACAGGTTATCAATATGAGGCAAAGGGTACTTATTATTAATAGCAACCCTATTTAATGAATCATAATCAATGCAAAGCCTCATGGATCCACATGTATTCTTAACAAATAGCATTGGACCTCCCAAAGGTGAGAAGGTGGGTTGAATGAATCCCAGATTCAATAATCCATGTAACTGTACCTTTAGCTCTTTCAACTCTGTTGGACCCATATAATGTGGTGCTTTAGAGATGAGAGTTATTCCAGGTATCAGCTCTATGGAAAAATCCATGTTGTGCATAGGTTGCAAAACAATTAGTTCTTCTGAAAATACTGCTTAAAACTCCTAAACTAACTACATCAATATCTTCTTGTTTGGGTCCCTTCTCCTCCTAAGCAATCAAAGTTGGTAAAAATGCCTCACACCATTAGAAATAAAATGGGTAGGTTTCATAACTGATACAATAATCATGTTTGTTGTGTCTAGCTTCCCTTAGAACATATAGGGCATGTCATCTAAATCATAAAATGTGATTCTCTTTCTCCTACAGTCAACAACTGCACCATACTATAATAACCATTCCATTCCTAAAATCACATCAAAATATGTTATATCTAGAAGGTTCAAATATACAATATGTTCTTTGTTTACTATGATGATAGGTACATCTTAAATAAATTCCTGTGTCATGATAGTATCTCCTACTAGTGTGTTGACTTCCAAACAACAATCCAACTTTTGTCTAGTTTCATACATGATACAAGATGGCAGGATATAAAGGATTAAATAGAACAAGGGTCCAGTAGTACTCGAGCATATTAACCAAGAATCAAAAGAGTACTTTTCACAACTGCATTTGATGTGAAAGCTTGCTCAGTAGTCATTGAAAAAACCATCCTTAACTCTTAGGAGTAGCTTTAGAATGTGGCTAATGGTCCTGCTTCAACTTAGTATATTCACGAATAAAATGCCCTCTCGCTGCACTTAAAGCAATGCTGCAACTACATGAAACAAGCTGTACTAAGATGATTACCATTACAAATATGATAGTAAGGGCACTCATCATCCTTACTTCGTAATCCTTGAGAAGAAAACTTAGATGGTCTAGCAAAATCACCAGGTGTTGCTAGTCTCTTACCCTTCTAAAAGGGCCTTGTCATGTTATTTTTTGTAGACTCCTTCCTATCTTCCTTATGAACCTTCTCTAAAATAGAATCCAACTCTATAGCTCTAGCTAGTGTAGCAAGTTGAAATATAGGAATCTACATGTTCAACTTAAAATTAGACCATATGCAAAATTTTGAGTTGTATGCAAGTTAGTGGGGCATGGCTGAGGAGCAAATCTTCTCAACTTCACAAGCTTCATCTCATACTACACTACAATCATATTCCCTTAAACTATATTTAGAAACTCAGTCCTCTTATACTTAATAATATGTGGAGGAAAATAGTTCTCTTCAAACATAAGTTTAAAATCCTCCCACCAGATCTCCTCTATATTAGCAAAGTAAGTGTGCTCTACATTAGGTCACCAATGTAAGGCTTCTCTTGTCAACATAGAGGCATCCAAAACTACTTGTCTATCTTTTGGCACCTTCATAGCTTTGAATATAATCTCCATACAATACAAACAAGTCTTTGCAGCCTCAGGATACTCATCTCCAACAAACATAGGGGCGAAATTTTTAAATTTCTCTAATAAGGTATCATTCTTAGATCTTGCATCTTCTACCCCAATCTCTTCTAGAAACTCCCTTCCTTTTCTTAGAGTATGTAGTTTGTAGAACAAGTTTAGAAATATCATCAACTATATCATTCTGTGCCTCATGGTTTAGCTATACCTCTACAGTGATAGTTTATGCAATTATAGGTACTGCAAGGCTAGGTGATGTAATGGTGGAGTTGGAAGGGGCAGGTGTCATATATATATATATATATATATAGGTGTTATAGGGCAAGAGCTTCTGTAAATATCTAAATAGTAGCTCCAATTCTCCTTGGTGCCACCTAAAATAACAAAGTAATCTAATAAGTTTAAATTTCTAGATGGTCTAATGAACCTAGGACAAGTTATTCTAATATTGTTGACTTTTATGAATATTTAGCTATTTGGTAGTGAACAATCTAAATTGTGATTTGTTACCAACAATGACGACCCCAGTTTTTAGGAATAGTTTTATTAAACTCTATTGGAAAATTTTTAGGAATTTTTTTTTAGAAAGATAGACTACTTAGAAGTCTTAAAACCACTTCTTCAAATCTCGAGGTTAGAATGAAAACTTCACATATCTTCAAATAAAGTAATCCATGATAGGACCACAAACATAAGACCCAATTGTCACTATCCAAACAACTATATAATCCGTAAATTAAACATGAAATAAATCTCAAGTCCTTATTGCATGTCCAGCCAACAATTCCTTAAAATAACAATAATATAGAAACTCTAATTGGCTTCTCCACTCAAGCATTTCATACATTGGTTTTTTCCTAATATTCAAGTCCTCCTAACCACAAGTTTTACTACTCAAATGTACTACCTAAAAAATATTTTGTAGGTGAGTATAACTACTCAATTTGGACACTTGTAAACCAGCCTTGAAAACAACTACAAATTTGTATTTTGAACTTTTAAAGCCATTCTCATAATAATTTTGCATTCATAAATCATCATCATCATCAAGACCTTATCCCAATTAGGGGTCGGCCACATGAATCTTATTCCTCCATTCCACTCTATTAAATACCATGGCTTCATTTAGTCCCAAAGTTTTTAAATCTTTCCTCACCACTTCTATCCACGTTCTTTTGGGCCTTCCCCTTGCCCTTTTAGAACCTTCAACTTGTATTGCCTCACTCCTTCTAACTGGTGCCGTTGTTGGCCTCCTTTGAACATGTCCAAACCATCTAAGTCTAATCTCCCTCATCTTGTTACCTATTGGTGCTATCCCTAAATTTCTTCTAATATTTTCATTTCTAATTCTATCCTTTCTTGTCTTACCACTCATCCATCTCAACATCCTCATTTCTGCAACACTCAGCCTATGAGTATGATGTTCCTTAACTGCCCAACACTCTGCTCCATAGAGCATGGCCGGCCTTATAGCCATCCTATAGAATTTTCCCTTTAGTTTGAGTGGCACCCGCCGATCACATAAAACCCCCGATGCACATCTCCATTTGTTCCAACCCGCTTGGATTCTCTGGGTAACCTCCCTCTCAATCTCTCCACTCTCATGGATCAATGATCCTAAGTATCGGAAGTGGTCTCTCATGGGGACCTCTTGGTTATCAATCTTGACTGGTGCTCCACTCCTACTCTCCTTGCTAAAATTACATTCCATATATTCTGTCTTAGTTCGGCTAATTTTAAATCCTTTCGATTCTCTCGCTTCTCTCCATAGCTCTAGCTTTATGTTGACACCCTCCCTTGTCTCATCAAGTAGGGCTATATCGTCTGCAAATAGCATGCACCAGGGAATCTCCTCATGCAGATGTTTTGTTAACTCATCCATACTAATGTGAAAAGGTATGGACTTAATGCCGATCCTTGGTGCAATCCGACAGTGACAGGAAAATCACCAGACACGCCACTAGTGGTCTTAACATTTGTTACTGCTCCCTCATACATATCTTTAATTATGTCTATATACCCCTGAGAAACCCCTTTAACACCTAACACCCTCCATATTAACTCTCTAGGGACTCTATCATAAGCCTTCTCTAAGTCAATAAAGACCATGTGTAGGTCTTTTCTCCTCTCCCTATATTTCTCTACTAATTGTCTTAGTAAGAAAATAGCTTCCATGGTAGACCTTCCAGGCATGAAACCAAACTGATTCTCCGATACACTTGTTTCATGTCGTAGCCTCTTCTCAATGACTCTTTCAAAAAGTTTCATGGTGTGGCTCATAAGTTTGATCCCTCGATAATTAGTGCAGCTCTGAATGTCTCCTTTATTCTTATAGATTGGTACAATAGAGCTTTTCCTCCACTCATCAGGCATTTTCTTTGATTTTATAATCTTGTTAAACAACTTGGTCAACCAAACTACCCCAATATCTCCCATATGCTTCCAAACCTCTATTGGTATACCATCAGGCCCCATGGCCTTTCCTGATTTCATCTTTCTCAAGGCCTCTTTTACTTCAAGCATTTTAATCCTACGTTCATATCTATAATATCCAGTGTTATTTAGATTTATAGTATTTTCAATTCCTCTATTCTCTGGGCCATTGTCATTTAGCAATTTTTGGAAGTAGATTTCCCACCTTTGTTTGATCTCAGCGTCTTTGACTAATACCCTTTGATCATCGCTTCTAATGCACCTAACATGCTCTAGGTCCTTACTCTTCTGTTCTCTTACCTTTGCAAGTTTAAACACATCTTTCTCACCTTCTCTTGTTCCTAGTCTATTATAGAGCTCATCATATGCTTTAAGTTTAGCCTCACTTACTATTCTCTTAGCAACGTTTTTAGCATTCTTATATTGTTCATAGTTTTCATTATTTCTAATCTTACGCCATGCTTTAAAATGCATTCGTTTTTCTTTAATAGCTTTTTGCACTGTTTCATTCCACCACCATGTTTCCTTTGTTAATAGCCTTTTACCTTTAGATACTCCTAAGACATCTTTTGCCACTTTCTTAATGGACTCAGCCATATTAGTCCACATGGTATTTACTGCTTTCATAATTCCAATTTCCTTCTACCATCAACTTATTTTTGAATGAGGTTATTTTCTCTCCTTTTAAGTTCCACCACTTAGTTTTTGGATGTGTATTAAGTTCAGTTCTTTTACTCCATCTTTTGATATGAATATCCATAACCATTAACCTATGTTGTGAGGTTAAACTCTCACCGGGTATCACCTTACAATCCTTACATATAGATCGTTCATTATTCCTAAGTAGAAAAAAGTCTATTTGGCTTTTATGAAGTCCACTTTTAAAGGTTATTAAGTGTTCATCCCTCTTCTTAAAGAGTGTATTTGCAATGGATAGGTTATATGACAAAGCAAAATCGAGGATATTCTCCCCATCTCGTTTCGTTCACCTATACCATACCCTCCGTGTATTCTATCATATCCTTCCTTATCTTTTCCTACATGGCCATTTAAGTCTGCTCCTATAAATATTCCCTCAGTGTTGGGAATTTCTTGCATGACTCCCTCCATATCTTCCCAAAACTGTCTCTTAATTATATCTTGTAGCCCTACTTGTGGTGCATATGCACTTATAATATTTATAATCTGCTCTCCTAGAATCATTTTTATTATTATTATTCTATCACTGATTCTTTTAACGTCCACAACTTTATCCTTTAATTCCTTATCCACTATTATTCCTACGCCATTTCTATTATTGTCCTTTCCTACGTACCATAATTTATACCCATCTATTTCTCTAGCTTTAGCCCCTTTCCACTTGGTTTCTTGGATACAAGCGATGTTGACTCTCCTACGTTTTATCGTGTCTACTAACTCCAAACCCTCGGCTGTCAATGTCCCTATATTCCATGTAGCGATGCGAATCTTATGATTTGGAGATTCCCTATTTACTATCGCCTTTCTCGACCTCCATGGTATGAACCCATGTCCACTTTTCACCGCACTGGGTTCTGATGCACCGCGTCGCTTCCGAGGGGACGCTCTAGCAGCCCTTGCCCATTTTTCACTACACCCGGGATCCGATGTAGCGCGTCGCTTCTGGGAGAACGCCCTAGCAACCCTTGCCTATTTTTCACCGCATCCGGGATCCGATGCAACGCGTCGCTTATGGGGAACGCCCTAGCTTGAGCGAATTTCAGATTTCGATTCATGTCATGTTGGGGTTGCCATAGTTTTAAAAGCTGAAGATGATTTTCATTAAAATCATGAAAATCATTACAATCATTAAAATCATTAAAATCATCTTCAGCTTCACCCTTGCCGGCTGGCTACCTGACGCAAGGGTGGCCATATTTTTAGAAGCTGAAGATGATTTTCATTTCTCCCTCACAAACTAATATACAAATGTATATTTATTTGTAAGAAAGAAATAATAGAATCATCTTCAACTTCCCCCTTGCCGGCTGGCTACCTGATACAAGGGTTGCCATCTTTTAAGAAGCTGGAGATGATTCTCATTTCTTCCTCACAAACTAATATACAAATGCATATTCATTTGTAAGAAAGAAATAATAGAATCATCTTCACCTTCCCCCTTGCCGGCTGGCACCTGACGCAAGACCCTCCTCCTTTTTTATCCGGGCTTGGGACCGGCATTGGCGGAGTTTTTGCATTCATAAATAATTTCTATAAATTATGAATAATCATTAATTTCCATCATCACATGATCCAAGTGACACATCAAACGGAAGTGTCCTACCCAAACACCACAAAAGGCAATGGTTTGACACTCGAGGATGATTGACATGACATCTAATGTCAATAATCACATCATATGTTCATTTTAGTATTATTGCTAAATGGAACAACCGTCCCTATTATAAGCTCTAGTCTTACTCTCGCGAGCCACCTCAATCTTGCCATAGTGGTGTAGTGTTGAAATTACTTGAAAATTTGAGAGAGGTCGATCCCACATGGAATCTCGTGGAATTTTTAATTTACTAGATCTTATCTAAGTTGCTTACTTTATCCAAAGAAAGATTATTTTTATTAAACTAGGAATTTAAACAACATGAAATGGCAAACATACATAAATTAGAAATATGAACTAAAAATAACTTTCTAAAAATAAAGATTTTCAATGGATTTAGAAACTTCCCTAACCAACATACATTTAAGAAAAGAAACTAATGCTAAACTTGAATGAATGAATCTAGAAAACTTTACTAAAGGAAACTTGTTAAAAATGGAACTTTCCTAAATGAACACTTTCCTAATCTTAAAACTTTCTAAAACTATTAAAAGAAACTTTTTAAAGATACACTAAGATGTAACTAAATAAACAAGTAATGGTAAATTATCATGAAACAAAGGAATAATAAACCACTTAAAGGGACATCACCCAATCATCAAGCACATGACCGGTGGACTTGTGCACATGGTTTGTGAGTGAGAAGATGGTTGAAATGTATGAATTGAAAGCTTGCTAACATGGGATGTAATCAAAATAGTAACTAAACTATATTAAAAAGTAAATGGGTTCCTAAGGAATCAAGCAAATAAGGTATATGGACTACTGAAAATTATGCATGATTCATGGAAGGTAAAATTCCACAAATAAGATGCTCATGAAACTTAAATCAAACAAGGCATGGACTGACATGGTGCATGTGATTTAAGGCATTAAAAATGGTCATAAAACCAAAAATTTAATGAACTTCAAGCATGGAAATAACCAAGAGAAACTTTGTATGAATCATAAACTTTGTTGGATGGAAATTGGTGCATGAATTGTGCACATGTACATAGAGAACAAATCTGAAAATTGTGCACTATTCTAATGCCTAAAACATAATTCAAAGAAAATCTTAAACACCCTCCAAAAATCTCAACCTAATCTCTGATATCATGCATGTTCAAGCCAAAAGAGAAATTAAGAGAGTAAGAGCATGAAGATGTGAAAACTAGTCCTAAATCTAAGTGAGAAACAAAGAAAATATGAAGGGGAAACAAAAAGATTCAAAGCTGCTATCCTCAAGGCTGTTAATACATGAGGAAATATAACTTCGATCTTGAAGAATTAAGCAAGAGAAATGAGAGAAGTGGAAGCGAGAGTGAAAGGAGAACAAAGAGGAACTATGTGTAGGGAACTTAAGCAACAAAGAAAGCAATAAATAGGCAATGAAAGCAAGGAATTAAAGCAAGGGACTAACTTGGAATTGAAGTGAAAATCCAAAGAAACAAAGTAAGGGAAAGGTTATAAAAGACAAGCAAAGGCAGCCAAAGTGTTGAAGTCCAAAACCCAAAGAAGATCTCCAAATAGAAGTGCTTTGATTTGGAGGAGTTAAAAGCAACTCTGTTACTTGAAATAGGCATGGAATTCATGGGTATTGATAGAGTTTTGGGTTTCCAATATGAAAGATCCTATCCTAGGAAGAAGAAGAATAATAATTAGAACTAGGACTCAAGGTAGGAAAGTTAGTTGGTGATTGGAGATAGAAGATTGGAAAGTTAGGTAGTGGGTGAATTGGACTTTCTAATTATGAATAAAGGATAAGGGAAGGCATTGAATTCTAAGGGATTAGGATTGGAATCCTTTTCATTTAGGTATCTTATATGTTGGGATGGAAAGAAAGTGGAAAAAGCAAGAGAAATGGAGGAAAGAGGTAAGAAAGTGAGGTAGTTGAGTGGGAAATGGATTTAGAAAGTGAAGTGGATGGAATTAGAAGAGGCGAGTGTCACTTTTCAAGGAAGGTGGCATGGAATTCTACCTTTCTAATTATGTAACATGGTGAGTTGGAAAAAATGAAGACAGGGGGGGTGGAAGAGAGTGATAGAAAATAAGGAAATTTCACTTGATTGGTCCACCAATGCATGCATAGCTTACCATGCTGATTATCACCCAAATTTCTTTTTAATTATCACTTTAATAATCCAATTTTGGCATAGATAATTGCTTCAAAAGTCTTCGCCAATTATGTGACTCCCATTTGGCTTGGTGGCTCACTTTGATGGTTTAATGCTTGATGGCTTGAATGACTTAGATTCCTTGATAATTGCTTCAAAAGTCTTCGCCAATAATGTGACTCCCATTTGGCTTGGTGGCTCACTTTGATGGTTTAATGCTTGATGGCTTGAATGACTTAGGTTCCTTTAGTTTCCTTGTTAAACTAGGAAACCTCATTCGTGGTTCCAATTCTCATGGAAAGGTGATAGAATTGTATGGCTTTTTGCATTGGCCCATTTTAGTCACCTACAATATTCTCATTACTTCCTTAGATTTCATTTTCTTGCCTTAAGATGTTCTTAACTAATACATGTTCAATTTTGTATAAAAAGATACCCAATTAGTAGTTCATGTGTTATAAATTATAGTGTAGAAGTATAGGATTTTTTCAAAATTCACAACACATGCATTTCTGACCGAATAATTTAAAGGTTTACTATTTTGTATATTCATAAGCTAATCTAGAGTAAGTACATGAATTATTGTAATTTTCTAGGTTTAATTAAGATTTTTACTCGTTTGCAGGTGTTGAGATGAAAAACTAATTTCCAAGATCTAGTGAGATGAAGATAAAAGAACAAGATCAAAAGAGAAAGTTGGGGCCCAATTTCATTGTTCCAAGGTATTATCAAGGTTCAAGATCATCCTAGGGAATTTTAAAAGAAGCAATTGGAGAAGCCAATGGTGACTAGAATGGTCCTATGCACTAATCATGCATTTCCACCACCTTTGCATGGGAGCAATGTAAACCACCTTAACTATACAAGCCATGCTAAAGGGTGACAAGCTAAATGAACCATGAAGCCAAGCATTCAAGCTACTCAAGCCACTGAGGAGTGAGCCATCAAAGTGAACCATCAAGCCACACAGAGACATGCTACTTGGAGTCCCACGATTGGAGGATCATTTCAAGCAATTATCCTATGCTAAATGGTGATTTTCAAGGGATAATTAGAAGGAATATGGGAGATTTTTCATAGTTAAGATAGTATGCAATGTGGTCCAATGGGAGAATAGTCCTCCATAAACTTTCCTTTTTCTTTTTTCTTCTTCACATCTCTCTCTCCATTTACTATCTTAATCATTCCATGTGAAATACAAAGGTGGAGGCATCTCTTAAGAATGTGGTGCCTCCCACCTTGGTTGCTCTTAGAAATCCATGCCCCAGCTCATCCACATCTCTTTCATCATCTCTATTCAATTCCTTTCTTCCCAATCCATCAATACCCAACTATTTCTCATGTCCCAATTATCATTTTCTACATTCAATAAGGGTTTCTACAATTTTTGCATAAGGGGAAAAGGCACCTCCCACATTCCCAAACTCCTTAAGTTGTGATGAAAATTTCCCACCTTGGGTTCACATTATCCTAATGCCACCTCCACCTTCTAAATCCAACTCATAGCTTCCCATCATATCCCTCTTTCTAAACTTGATCCTCTCTGTTTTCGTCCTTAAGTGAATCACTTTCTAAACCTATGCAATACATGCATCACACATCAAACCCTTGGGAAGCTCCATGATATTTTGAATTCAAAAAAGATCTCAAGTGGTTTGCACTTTATTATGAGGGTTGCCCACTTCCTAAGTTTCATGAAATCTCAGCCCCTAGATTTTCAGAGCACCCTTTATCATAATTAGAAATAGGAACACAACATATAATCTTTCCTTAGGGCTCCACAAAATCAATCTTGGGGAGAGAGAGATGCCTACCTCCTAAAAATGTGGCTCCTCCCATCTTTCTTCTTCAAAAGGTCCTCAACATGTTTCTTCTTTGGTAGTAGCCCTATTCCAAGTCCTCCACATCTCCTCCTTGGTAGTTTCACTCCTTTGTTTTGCAATTTATTCTTGGTTAGTTCCTATTATTCCTTTCCTTACTGCTTGATGTTGTTGCCTTTTAATACCATGTGTTTTTGTCTTTGTTCCTTAATTCCATGTTGTAGTTTCTTGCTTTGAGTCCTTAATTTTCTTATTTGTTTGCCTCATTATTTCAGCCTTAGAACCTTGTATTCATTGACTAACACCCTCTTGAAATGACAAATAAGAGACTGTAATCCTTAGATCAAAGTCTTGTTCCTTGAATCTCCTTAAATCTTTGCTCATTCATTGCTTTCTTATCTTTTCATGATATTTTCTCCTTGCTTGTTTTTTGGATTATATGCTTTGTATCTTAGGATTGGAGTGTTGGATATATTGAAGAGAATTGAGAGCAGTTCTTTTATACAATGGTGTAACAGGTCTTCATTCACTAAAATCTTAAAATTTCTTGTTTTATATATGGTACTTGGGCAATATTCATGGTGACTATAAATGGTTTGAATCTTGTTTTTCATGGTTGTATTATGGTGTTCCTTCATTAATCATTCATATTTCATTCTTGTTCATGCATCCTAACTGGTTCTATGCAAATCATTAAGTAGGTTTCTATGTTGACCTTCAAATCCATTCGTGTATCACAAATATTAATTTTCATAGGCTTTCATTTAAAAACCCATATGCGTCATACACATGTCAATCCATGCTTAAGTTTCATCTTAGTTCCATGTATCCAGCTTCATAATCATGTGTGCCATGCCTTTCATTCCTATGTTTTAGTTCATACAACAAGTCATTCAATGAAGCATGCACACATCACCTTGAACTCATGTACATTACTTTCTTGCTAAATCTTTAATTGCATGCTTCATATATGTCGTGCTTAGATTCATGTGATCATTGCCTAAGTTTAGTTTCATTTTAGATTAGTTAAGATAGTTTCTACTCTTAGATAGTTTCTAATTTTTTATTTATAAAGCTATCATTTCAGTTTTAGGAAAGTGTTATATTTAGGTAGTATTATTTTTTAGTAAGTTTCCATATTGAGTTTTTAGAAACTTTTATGTTTAGGAAGTTTCCTTTTCATGCATGTTATGTTTTCATGTTAATTCAATTCCTAGCTTAGGTTGGATACCATCTCTTTTGGCTAGGTTAGATAATCCGAAATATAATCCAACTAAAATACAAAACTGTGACATTCCTCATGGGATCAACCTCACTTGAGTACATCTACTACAATTGATTCGTGCACTTGTGAGTAAAATTGAAATATTCATCAATAACCCTTGATTTAGCTTAGAATGATGGAATTTAGGTCTTTGGCCCTCTTTTGATCTTGTTCTTCAAATCTTACCTTCCTTGATTTATATTTTAGTACCCTTGGGATTTAGTAGTCTGTGTGTTATAAATTATAGTGTTATTTTTAGGGTTTTTTTTTTGGAATTTTATAACACATGCATTTCTAATTTAATAATTCAAAAGTTTGGTATTTGGAAGATTTAAATGCTAATCATGACTAAGTATATGATTTAGTATAAATTTTAGAATTTAGTTAGTATTTTTCATCTTTTGTAGGTTTTGAGAAGATGATCCAAAGGCACATACTCTTGACCAACATGTCAAGCTCTCATGTCCACAAACACAAACAAGTAATTATGCAAGTGGGGAAAGTCTCATCCCAACTATATTGGACTTCAAATACATAGTCTATTATTGACTCTCATGGGGCCATCAAATGACTCAAGGAGTAGTCTACCCATGGCACATACTCTTGACCTATCCATGGTCACTAAATGGTATCCATTTCGGAGGTCAAAGGCCACCTGAACCCCCTAGCATAGTATCCCAAGGGTCCAACTCCCTCATGACTAACTATATCCATATCTACTCCCAAATACTACATTATAAAGTCACCATATTCAGGAACTATCACAAGGAAGTTGGAGCACATTGCCCACTTATGAACTATTATGAGTCACAAAAGCATCATGCTATATATCACATTAAGCATGGCATATTTCACAATGAGAGCTTCTCATAAACACATCACATTTGTATTGATTTCATGTAAAAAATTATGTACCCATATCTCTTTAAATCCTTTAACTACCAACCTTCATGACTTCTAGATGTAGTCCATTTACCAATTTCAATTCAATGGGCATCTATGTTATTTCTTAAAAGATATGGTATAAAAGTATAAAATGTATAGTTTTGGGATTTCTTTGAAAAATGATAATTTATAAATATCCATTCCAACATATATGTCCTTGATATTACTTTAATTGTGAAAATATAAGTTTACCTAAAAACCACACCTAAAAAGTAAAGGTTTAATTCGTAGGCTTGAAACTAAGGGAAAAACTATATATAATTTGGATAAAAAAATACCTAAAATCTTCTTGATGAAAACATAATTTTAACCATCTCTTTTCCACCCAAATTTTTTTATTATAATTATTTAACACATTACACTTCATAACCACTTAAGGATGGATGAAAAATTGGAGTTTAGAGGCACTTGAATTCACCATGTTTTCCAAGCTTCAACACTTTACTATAGGGTAATAGAAATGATTTTGGAAAAGTGGCTCTATAATTCACAATTTTGAAGCTTTTAACATGAGATATTTTTTGGACATGATGACAACTTATAGATACATGTTCACACGAAATTTCATTTGAAAATTCTATGTTAATCACACCTAGGTCACAAAACACTACAAGATTCAAAGATTGTTTACAGAGTCCACAATCTTACCCAAGAGAACCCATCAAAACTCAATCAATTTCACTTAGAAAATAGATAGTATCATCACATGTTTTTACACCATGACAGGAAGCATTCAAATATAAAAATAATGGTATAAATTTCAAAGAATAATTAGCTAGTTTTCTCATGCAATCCATCCACAATAGTGACATGTCAATACAAGGACTAAAACTGCATGCATTGAAATCAATCTCTCTTTTAACCCTTTAAACATATGATAATAGCATGAGAATTATATGATAATAAACCTTAAAAAATATTAATTATAATATAAAAACTGATGTTGTCATGCAACAAAATCAAATAAAAAATGTACATGTCAAAAATATGATTTCACACTCATAGAATCTATTTTTTAGAAACATCATGCATTCTCAGCCAAAACCATGAAAAACCTCACATTTTGTTTCCAAAAACTCATGATTGATTTTAAAACACTAGTCTAGAGAATTCCAAATTCTCTCTACCTAGAAAAATCACAAACTTCTAGGTCTTCTTATGTTTTATTTTCCACGCTTGAAAAGCACATAAGCAGTTTTCCTTAGAGACTTCAACTTTTCTCCACCATTCTCTCAATCTTTGTTAGCTAAGATTTCAAATGTTTTTCCTTCTAACAAGATTTATTTATAATTGGGAACATCATTGGAATATTTCCCCAAGGGTGGTAGTACATATACTTATAGTTTCAGGGTTTCTTAAGTGGGTGTTTTCTTAATTGCTTAAGATGCCCTCCTTGGTTTGCAATTTGATAACACACATTCTCAACTTATTAGAAAGCTTAAGCTAGCTAAGATTATCCTTTTTAAACACTTAGAATATCTCTCTCTCTCTCTCTCTCTCTCTCTCTCTCTCTCTCTCTCTCTCTCTCTCTCTCTCTCTCTCTCTCTCTCTCTCTCTCTCTCTCTCTCTCTCTCTCTCTCTCTTATCCTTATATTCTATTCCTTACTCATCTTATTCCATCCCTCAAGTCTTGTAGCTTGTTTCCAATTTCGAGTTGAGAATCTCACCTAGGCACCCCCTCTCATTTCTTACTTGGCTTCCAAGCATTGTACCGTGGGTTTCCCTAATTGAAATGTCCAATAGATCTTCTAATTTGATTCATCATGTCAAACATTTGTTAACTGATTCCATTTGATTACCAAATTGATAGATAGTCCTAACCAAGATGAAGTCTTAGCCGACCATCAAATATGACATCAAATGCCAACTTTAAACTCTATTTTAGGAAACTTTCTCATTTGGTAAAACATATGTTACACTTATTAATCTAGTTCATTTGATCTTCAAATAGATAGATTACTCAAACGTGATAAAATTCTAGCCATTCATCTACCCTATAACCTATTGACAAACCATGAAGTCTATGCTAAATAACCATGATCTAATCTCACATAATTGACATCCAAAACTTGATAAGTCTTCTGTATGGGGTAGAGGCCCTAAAGTGAAATGCCTTCCCCGTAGAACTCAATTGCCAACTCTCACTTGATAATTTGATGGTTATAAGTTTTTCACCTTAGCCAATCAAACCTAAGTGGCACCATTGGCTTATAATTCACATGTTTCATACATTTTCATCATCCAAACAACTTGATCTCAAATAAACACAATCATAATAGAAATATTATTGAAAGTAGAAATTCAAAATATTACAAAACCTTAGAAAGAGATTAGATGCCTAATTATTATTGGATCTAGAGTGATCTCATACCAGAAGGGTGAAGTTCAATAAACTAAGTACTAACATATTTTAAAGTATAGAAAGATAGGATTAGTTATCCTAGAAACAAGTGTAGCTAGTAAAGGGAAGTGAGAGACATTGGATGCTATAGGGTATATATGAATAGGATTAAATCATTTGAGATGCAAAATCTAACACCCAAATTAGGAAGCATAGAAGTATGCATGATTTTGCAAGTGAGAAAACATCCCACTTACCAAAATAGAAACGATGTGGCGCCACCCTTTTAGGAGCCACCAAGCATGAAGCTTGGCAACCAAGCAAGACGAAGGTGCCCTATTTTTAGGTGCCTTCTCCCTTAAGGAAAAGACATATCTATTTGGGCTGAGAGTCTATGGAGATTGGAAAGTGATTCTTAGATGGTTTTAGCATTTCTGAGAGTGTGCTTAAGGTGAATCTCAACTGGTGTAAGGCATTCCAAATAAATGCAAAAACATGTAACTCTAATAGGAAGTGATCTCTTGCCTTAGGCAAAAAGGCATGCAACTTAGGAAACATACAACTCTATAAAATAGATGGGATGCCTAGCCTAGGGAATCCATTGTCTGGTGCTCACATGATAAATAGAGAGAAAGATAGGAGAGAAAAGAGAAAGAGAGAAAGAAGGTAAGAGAGGTGGAGATTCCATTGAAGTTTGAAGGAGATTTGATCATGCGCATCTCTACTATGGAAAAGAAGACCGTAGAAGATTGAGGAGTTACAAATTAAGAGGTAGGGGCTTGGAACTCTAAGAATTTTTTTTTTTTCAAAATATATGCATGTTTGTTTAAGAAAAATAGTGGGTTTTCATAAGATATTGCATGAATTTAGTAAAGAGATTTCAACACATATTTATGCACCTAAAACATGGATGATTTTCAATAGATTTTGCATAGATCAAAGCTCATATTTTCTTATGATTTTCTTGCTTGTTATAATCTTATTAAGTCTAGTTGTTACTAGGTTGAAATAGTTGTTTTGGATGAGTTTCATGGGTTCAATTATCTTGACTTTGAGCTTTGATCATAGCGCACAGTCATGGCAGTAAGAACCCTGTCTTGTTTTATTTAAAACTCTATCTTATGGGGGTTGTTTTCCATATCTTTTGGATCATACTGTGATATTAATTTCTTGATACATCAGTAATTCTCTGCTCCATTTTGGGTGAGAATTAGTATGGTTATGGCATGAGAATTACACATTGTTTATAATGAGTTTTGTAGAAAGCATGTCAATATACTTGCTTATTTCATCATTGACATATGCAAATTGGGATGCTTGGACTAAATGATCGCTTTAATATTGATCTAAGATTTGTAATTAATAACAGTATACCTCAAATAAATCTAAAATTTTTTACTTTAAGCTTGTACAAAATGGTTAGGCAAAACTGTTAGTCACTATTGAATACTACAAAACTAGTCCTTCTAAGAATGCGATTAAAACATATAAAGAGTTTCAATTTTGGATAGAATTTTCCATGATATAACTATAATAAATCAATTTGTATATATTATGCACCAGATGTAAATATTCTTGAAAAAAAGTCTAAATACTTTGAGTTTTGAGGCAACATTTAGCATGTATTCTTGCTCACTTCAGGAAATGTTCGATAGCTTGAAAACTTGATGGTTTTGGGTTCTATTTGACTCAAATTTGTCATGGGTTTTACTAGTAACTTAGATTATTATAAGATACTTGATTTTAGAAATCAAAATGTTTGGAAAGACATGTTGTTACAATGAGTTTTCACTTAGGTTTTTTAGCTAGGATTTTTAGATAGTTTTATGCAACATTTTGAATTATCTTATGAAAAGGATTATGGTCTTTTATAAAATGGGATTTTCTATTATTCACTTAAATTTAAAATATTAGGAAATTTAGGAAAATATTTGTTATAAGGAAGCTTTGAAAGGGGAGTTTTTACTTGTACTCTTCAAAAGCATGGAAAATGGTATTTTCGAAAAACTTGATGTTCCTTCACTATTTTACAGGTTTTACACTTACAAGTTTAAGTATATTTTAAAATTTAAGAATTGATTTAGATGGCATGATGTGTTCTATATGAAGTTGAGGGCCAAAGGGACTCAATAACTATCTAAAAGAGGGAATTGTGTGGGATCTATGTGAGCAGCCTTGGCATGCCATATACTTAAAAATTTTGTATTGTGGATACTTGAATTGAGCATTGTATCATCATTGTTCTCTTGTGTGAGAACATGAATTGGTTAAGATATTTGATATTTGGCCTCTATGGTGATGTGATGCTTTGCTATTTAAATGTCATTAATCATGATTTGATTATTATCATATGTTTAGCTCTGTTGTGAGCTAAAGGGTTGTGCATGTGTGCTCTATGATAATGCAATTGGGAAATTATACAACTTATGGTAGTCATGAGAGGCATATCTGCTTGTGATTATGTACTTCAAAGCTTATACAACTATGGCTAGTCGTGAGAGGATTGTGAACCTATAAGCATTAAGCTAGGAGGGTTCAAATTGGCCCTTGACCTCCAAAAAAGATACTAGTCCAAAAAAAAAAAAAGGACTATTGTGGGAGTATGTACAATGGGAAGACTACTCCACCTTGATTCGATGGCCTCATGAGAGCTGCTATAGGACCATTGTATCCATGGTCAAACATAGTTGGGAGACATGTTCCTTCTAAATGCAAAGTGGCTTGTGTGTTTGTTGGACATGTGAGAGACATGTCAGTCATCCTCAAGGGTTTAGACCACTTCTATGTGGCATATGGTGGGACACTTCTATTCTAATATGTGATTTTAGCATTTGAGACTATGCATATTTCAATGGTTTTACTTGATAAAAAAAAAAATGATTGCTACTAGTTTCCAAAACTAACATAGAGATTTCCAATTGAGTAGTTGTGCTCACCCCCATAGAATTTTAGGTGAATCTTTTGATAAATATACTCAATTAGTAGAAGAAAATGAGATGAGTAGCTGAGAAGTTTCAAAGTAAAAAGAGATGATTTTAGAAGTTTTAATTTACTTTGCTTTGCTTTGTTTCAACAACAATGTTTATGGATATGTAATAAGGATTTAATTTTATTTTATGTTTGGTTTGTGGGTTTGCTTAGTTGTTTTGGACTATTACTAATGCATCATATTATGTGCTATTCTAAATTCCATGGTTATTTTACATGTATATGTGAGGACATTTGTATAGTGGCACAGAACTTGAAGAAGTGGTTCTAAAATATATTCTATAGTGTAGTTTTTAAATGTTAAAAAAAAAATTTGCCACAAATTTTCCAAAAGAATTGAGGAAAACTATTTTAAAAGGTACTAGGTATCCATAAGGATTTTCATCTAGGTAGCTTCCCATGACTTAATCTTAGCCATTCATTTCTCCCATGGTGCTCAACACCTCTCACCTCTCTCTCTCTCTCTCTCTCTCTCTCTCTCTCTCTCTCTCTCTCTCTCTCTCTCTCTCTCTCTCTCTCTCTCTCTCTCTCTCTCTCTCTCTCTCTCTCTCTCTCTCTCTCTCTCTCTCTCTCTCTCTCTCTCTCTCTCTCATTTGTTACACATGCTTCTTGGACAACTCACCATTTCTATTCCTCTAGGGTTGAGATCACTTCAAACTCGACAAAATCTAAATGTTCATTTCTTTTTAGGCTTTGCCTTAAAAGAAAGCTAAATACATTATGAAGTTTTTTGAACTCTAAATCGAAATCTCCCATACACTTAACATTTCCATCTAAGAAAACTCAAATTCATTGGTGAAAATATACAAAATAATAATTATTAATTATAAAATGTCAAGGTATTACATTCTACCTACCTTATAAAAAAATTTCATGGTAACTCAGTGAATAATTTAGGAGACTTCTGCTTTATATCTTTTTGTAGTTCCTAAGTGGCTTCCTCCATGTAGTGGTGTTACTATAGAACCCTTGCCCAATGGAATGGTCTTATTCCTTAAGACCTTCTCTTTCGTATATAAAACCTACACTATTTTGTCCTAAAGGTAAGATCAAGTTGTAGCTATGTAGGTGCTTGATCAAGCACATGTGTGGCATCTAGAATGTCCTTCCATAACATTGAAACTAGAATGCATCTGCTTTGTGGATAGTTTTGGAGGACAAGCCAAACAATACACTATTCATCCAATCATTTTCAGTATTTAAAAAAGCCCCAAATATCTAGAACTCAACTACCCCTTCACACCAAACCCCTTAACACCCTAAGTTTGCGAGATCTTGATGAGCACATGAATTATGACTTCAACTTCTAGATCCTTGCTCCTTACATTTGTATAGCTATTTTGTCGACTATGTGTTGCAAGAAGGAGTCTCTTTTTAATCAACACCTTCTTTGTGCACTACTCTATCAAGTTGGATTTCACCAATTGCTGCTCACCTACATCGCTCCAACAAGTGGGGTATGACATGGTCATGATAGAGTGCCTCGTAGGGTGCCATGTGGATGCTAGAGTGGTAATTATTGTTGTAGGTGAACTCAATCCAAGAAAAATGATCATCCCAATTACCTTCCCATTAAACGACATGAGCTTGTAACATATCCTCAAGAGTATAGATGGTCCTCTCAGACTGCCCATCTATTTGGGGTTGAAATGCATACTAAACCTCACAGAAGTACTCAAACCTTCCTACACGCTATGCCAAAAATGAAAAGTAAACCTATTGTCCTTATCAGATATGATGCTCAAGGGTACTCCAAACAAAATCACTGTCTCCTTGATATATAACATAGATAAACTCTCTAATGATTGTTTCCACTTGATGAGGAGAAAGCACATAGACTTGGTCAATTTGTCTACAATTATCCATATCATATCATGCCTACTAAAAGTTTGGGGTAATCTTAAAACAAAGTTCACAGTAATATGGTCCCACTTCCACTCAAGAAGTTTCAAAGTCTATAATAAACTGACTAGCCTCTAATGCTATGCCTTCTCCTTTTGACATGTTAGGCATCTTGCCACATAGTCTCCAATATGTCATTTCAAGGCCTACCACCAAAAGTTCCTTTTCAAGTCTTGGCACATCTTAGTATCTCTAAGATGTATGCTACACATCCATCCGTGTGCCTCATCAAAATCATACACCTCCATTAGAATCAATGGTGAAACCAACCTATCCTGTCATCACTTGGGTCTCCACACACTCCTATGCCTATAAAATCCATTCTGTGGAAATTGATCTCCGAGACACCTTTGCTATTATTCCCTTCGTCTTCCTGCTAAGTGCATCTTATATAACATTTGCCTTACCAGTGTGGTACTGGATGGTGAAATCATAGTCTTCCGAGTACTTCATCCAACATAGCTACATCATATTAAGATCACTTTGTGAGAATAAGTATTTGAAGATCTTATGATCTATAAAATCCTCAAAATTTTCCCCTATAAGTAATGCCTCCAAAATTTTAGAGAAAATACTATAGCAATTAACTCCAGACCGTGGGTTGGATAGCCAGCTCATGAGTCTTTAGTTGGCTAGATGCATATGTGATCACCTTACCATGTTGCATAAAAAATAAATAAAAAATAAAAATCCAAGTATCTTACTTGGGGCATCACTATATACGACAAAACCTCTACTACCCACTAACAAGGCCAAAATAGGTTCAATATTGAGTACCCTCTTCATCTCCTAGAAATTTTGCTCGCACTTCTCTGTCCAAACAAACTGCTTATCTATAATATCTTGAATTTTCAATTCCATAATGTTTTTTATTATAAATATGGTTAGTTGAGATTAATTTGTTTGGATGATGAAATGAATGAAACATTGGAATTATAGGCCACATGTGCCACTTAGGTTGAACTGGATAACATGAAAAATGTATAACTAAAGAATTATCAATTAAGAACTGGCAACTATGTCTAAGGGGAAGGCATCTCATTTTAGGGCCTCTATCCCATGGAGAAGATTTATTGCTCCATGGATATCAATTATGTGAACTTAAATCATGGTTATCTAGCATGGATTTCAAGGTCTATCAATAGGTCATAAAATTAAAAACTTTCCAAAAATAGAACCTATATGGGATGTCGGTTATGAGGATCGATGAATGGATAGAATTTCATCATGGTTGAATAATCTAAATAATCTCATATCAAATGGACTAGATTAACAATATAATATGTGTTTCACCAAATTAGAAAGTTTCATAAAATAGAGTCAAAAGGGAGTGTTTAATATCATAATGGATGATTGGTTATGATTTCATCTTAGTTAGGTTATCTATCAATTTGGTGATCAAAGGATTGGTTAACAAGTGTTTAAACATGGAAAACTAGATTAGGAAGTGTGTGGTATGTTTTCGTAGGGCTACCCAAGCTAGGATACTTAGCAGCCATGTAAGGGTGGAAGCATCTAAGTATGGGACATCCACCCATGTATTCAAGAAACAAGCTACAAAGCTTGAAGAAATGAAATAAGATGAGCTAGGAAAGCAGTATGGGGATATGAGAGAGACTTTTCAAATGTTTAAGAGGGGGAGTCTTAGCTGGATTAAGAGTTTCTAAAAAACTCAAAACATGTTTATTAGATCAGTAACTATGAAATGCCTTGGACATTAAGTCAAGTCCCAATCAAGGAACTCTAAATGGGATGTCCTAACTAGAGAAGTATTTGGATTGTATTCTTTCTTTAGAGATAGAGCTAAAGATAAATAAAAATATGGAGAACTTGGCTCAGAAGGAAGGTGAAAAAAGTGGAGAAGAGTTGAAGTGTTGAATGCGAACAGCTTGCATACAATCCAAGGGTGGAAATAAAGACCATAGAAGACCTAGAAGTTGGTGATTTCTAGGTATGGGTGATTTGGAACTATTTAGACTAGGTTTCTACAAACATGCATGGGTTCTTGAAACAAAATGTGAGTGTTTTACGTGGTTTTGACTAAGATTGCATGAGATTCTAAAAGTAGACTATATGTGTTATATATTCATGGATTTTCCATTAATGTTTTCAATTTGATCCTGATGTGTGATTCCCTTGAGTTTTTTATGATAAATTAAGGAATGTCTAAGTTTATTATCGTATAGTTTACATGGCATGATAATATGTTTATGGGGGTTAAAAGAGAGATTGATTTTAGCATCTACAGTTTTAGTTACGCTGATGATATTTTACATTTATATATGGATTTGCATAAGATAAATGAGATCATTTTCTTGGAAAATTTACCATTATTCATTATTAAATAATTGAAATCATGATTAAGAAAATTTGAGAAAAATATTCTTTTTTATGTTAAATTTAGTTCAGTTTTGAAGAGATGTTATTGTTGAAAATTTCATTATATGTATAAAGTTTTGAACCCTATATTATTATGCAATATGGGTGTGATTAGTATGGAGTATTCCATTAAAAAAATTTCTAAAGATGTGTTTTTGGGTGATTAATATTCCAAAAATATATATCAGGTTAATAATATCTTAAAAATCATGAGTTCTATAGCCAAGTATTCAAACTATTTTTGGTACCCAATGGTATAGTTTTGGAACTTGGAAATAGTGGTGATTTTAAGTGCCCATTCACTCCAATTTTTCATGAATATTTTTTATTATGAAGTATAATAGGTCAAAATTTTCTAGTAGAAATTTGGAGTGAAAAAGTTATCTTTATGTTTAAGTTTTCATCAAGAAAATTTTAGGCATTTTTAGCCAAATTGTGGTAGTTTTGTGTTATACTTTTCAAAAATGAATTTTTTGGTTTTTAGGTGTGGTTTTTGGTTAGAATTTGTATTTTTTAGATAAAATAATCTTGGGAAATATTAATTAGAAATAGTTTTTGAAAATTTTATTTTCAAAGAAAGCCTAAAACTATCAGTTTTATACGTTTATAACTTGGAATTTGAGAAATAACATAGGTATCAATTGAATTGATTTTGGTTGATGAACTAAATCTGGAAAATTTTGATATGGACCACTTTGAAAACCTGAATATTATATTTTAAAAACTAAGTTTAAGTCATGGAAAGTTGAGTGTTGAAGGGCTTAAAGAGCTATGGGTATAGAATGTTTTACATGAGATCAACATGAATGATAGTTGTTTATTTAAAGCTGTTGTTGTTAAATATTCCATGTTTCATTGATATATAGCATGATGATTTACTTTTGCTTGTATGACTCATGATAGTCCATGTGCTAACAATGCTTACGCATTGGAGATATTCTTTTGGCTCATGCTAGTTCATGAGTGTGATTATGCTTTGTTTGATGTGTTTGGGAGCTTATGTGGAAAAAGTTAGTTGTGAGAGAGAATTAGAATCCTTAAGTACTATTCTAAGAGGTTTAGGTAGACTCTGATGTATGAAAAGGATGCAATTTATAAACCATGGCATATTTCGGGAAGTATGTGTCAAGGTAGACTCCTTCCTATGTGGTCTATGTCGCCATGAGTGTCGGTGTAGTCCATGTGGAGTGTGGGAGCTAACATGTCAAGCATTATCTAGGGTTGGTCTAGCCCTAAAAATCAGGTGATTCATGATAGATAGATTGAAGCCTATAGTAGGTTGGCTCTGCCACTAAGCAATAACCAAATGCATATATGATGTGATTGTTGACATGAGTTGTCATGTCCATCATCCTTGAGGGTTAAATCATTGTCGCTATGTCTTTAAGGCAGGACATTGCCATTTTATGTATGTTCTTGATATTTGATGTTATGGAATTTGCGCACTATGCATAATTGTTAGAAATTGACCATGAATGTGGAATTGTGATGTGCATGCTTTTAAAAGATTTGCAAATATGATTTGCTGATAGTTTTCAAAACTAATTTAGAGGTTTCCAAATTGAGTAGTTATACTCACCCTAAAACATTTTTAGGTAACATATCTTAGTAGTAGAGCTTGCAGGTAGAAGGATTTGAATAGCAAAAAAGAGCATAAGTACGAGAAGCATGAATAGAAGATGATATTAGAATTTATATGTTATTTTATTTCTAAGAAATTGTAGGCTAGACATGTAATAAGAACTTGAGTTTTATTTCATGTTTAAATTATAGATTATGAGGTTGTTTGGGTAGTGACCAGTAGGTCCTATGCTCATATCATGGATTATTTTATTTGGATATATGTGGAATTTTGCTTACAACCATGAGATTTGAAGAAGTGGTTTTAAAACTTGTTCGTAGTATGTTTTTTAAAGGATTTTATAAAAATAATTATCTAGGAATTTTCTAAAAGAATTTAATAAAATTAATTCTAAAAGCCTGGGTCATCACATTATCCCTCCAGGTTTCTATGTCATAGGTTGAGTAATACGAGGGAATCTTTCAATAAATCTCCACTAGTAACCAACTAGGCTGAAAACATTACCAATATCTATTGCTGTCTTGGGTCTTTCACAATTAGTTATAACTTATACCTTCTTAGAATCAACTACTATGCCATCTCTATAACTAATATAGCTGAGGAACAGCACCTGATCAAGCCAAAACTCACACTTACTAAACTTAGCATAGTACTGGTGAATGTGAAGTGTCCTTAGAATAATTTGTTGATGTTTCCTAGTTCCTTCATGCTCCTAGAGTATATTAGGATATCATTGACAAACACAATAACAAATTGATTGAGATATTTCCTAAAATCACTATTCATCAAGTCCATCAACATCAGGAGTGTTCGTCAACACAAATAGAATCATAAGGAACTCATAATGGTAAGATAGTCTAGAACTCTTGAAATGCATCAATCTCCTCTATCTGAGGTCATTCTCCTCCTTAGCAACCACGCTAACCAAATACGCTTGATAGCGCTTAGCAATAAAGCATGTAGCTCTTATGGCTAAGATGATTGTCATGCATGTGGTGTCCAATTTCCTATGGAAAGTGTAAGGCATGTTGTCCAAGTCATAAAGGTAACCTTCTTCTTCCTATAGTCAATAACTACACCATATCATCATAATGAGCCCATGTCTATCATTTCTGGGAGGATGAGGACAACACACTGTTCTTTGTCTGCTAAAATGATAGGTACATCCTCAATGGACTCCTGTGCTACTACTATGTCCCCTACAGGTGTGTTAACTTCTAAACAAAATTCAAGTTTCCATGTGGAACAATTCATACATGGTACAAAATTTCATGATATAAAAGAATGAGTGGAACTAGGATCTAGTAGTACTCTAGCGTGTCTACTAGAAATTAGAAGAGTACCTTCCATCACCGTGTTCAATATGAGAGCTCACTCAATAGTCAGGGTAAAAGCTATTCCCTAACTCTTAAGAACTACCTAAATACATGGTTGCTGGTCCTTCTTCGACTTTGGACATTCATGGATGAAATACCTTTCTCACTACACTTGAAACAATGCTCCTATTGGTGATTGCAAGACCTACTAGGATGATGACTATTGTAGAACTCGCTTTGTGGACACTCACCATCCCTACTCCTAAAATCGAGAAATGTACACTCAAATTGCTTAGTGAATTTAGTTGGTGATGTCGATCTCTTGCCCTTCAGATAGGCCTGGTCCTACTGGTATGCTCCATCTCTTTCTTGACTTCCTTCAGATTCCTTTCTAGAATTGAAGCCAACTCTATAGCTTTCTCCAAGGTAGTGGGTTGAGACATGAGGATCTATTTCTTCAGCCCAAAGTTCCTTATATGTCATGCAGCACACATCTCAGAAGTGAATGCCCTCAATTTCACATAGTTATTCTCATATTCTTCAACCATCATGTTTCCTTGGACTAAATTCAGAAATTTGTTCTCCTTTGCTTCAATAACATGTGGGGAAAAGTATTTCTCTGCAAACACAATCCTAAAGTCCTCCCACTAAAACTCCACATCAGAAAAGTAGGTGCCCGTTGCTATAGGCCACCAATGTAAAGCTTCTCTAGTCAATTCAAAGGTAGCCACCACCACCTATTTGTCTTTTGTCACCTTCATTGCCATAAATATCTTCTCTAATTTGCATAGCCAAGTTTCTAGAACTTCAAACCCATCATCTCTAAAAGACTTAGTGGTTATATTCTTGAATTGGTCCAATAAAGTATCAACCCTTGCTTCAATGCATCCTAACCTAGTATCTTCTAACAACTCCATTCCCTAGCTAGGCGTCTACAACCATTGCTTAACCCTTTACATAGCAAGCTCAACAATATCATCAATAGTGTCGCTCTGAACCTTAGTGTTCTATTGTGTCTCTGTGGGGTCAGTTTCTTCTACAAGCACCTAATTAGGAGCTCTATTTTTCCTTCATCCCATCTAAATTTTCAATAGTAAATAGTTTAATAAGTCTCTAGTCCTTTATTATCTAGTGAACCTAGGACTTATTATTCCTATTCTTGATACTTATAGTTTAGTTGTTTGGTTGTAAATAGTCTAAACTATGCTATAATACCAAATGTGATGACCCATGTTTTTAGGAATAAATTTTCACAAAATTCTTTAAGAAAATGTAAAGACTTCTTGAGAGATTATTTTTGTTAAAACATTCAAAAAACATACCATATAATGGATAATAAAACCACTTCTTCAAGCTTAGGTGTCTTTTCAAAAACTCCATGCATATACATATAAAGTAATCAAAGAATTGAAAGGGCACATAGCAGGACTCACTAGTCACAGCCCAAACAACTATATAAATTCCATAATTCTAACATGCAATAGAGTTAAATCCTTATTACATTATGATGTACTCTAATAGTTATCACAAGTGCATGGTTCTATTGGATTATATAATTGGAAAATATGGGTTGATCACATTATACTCTTTTAAGGAGTTCTAATTAATACTTAGATTGTTTCCACTTTAACCTAAACAAATCCTTTTAGAAAAGGAAAGATTCTATCTAAAGAAAATAACAATGAAAGTAAAGTATGGAATATAAAAAATAAAGCAAGGAAAGAAACAAGTAATTAAAGGAAATCAAACAAGGAACTATCTAAAGATTTAAAGTAATAACTAACTAAGAATTAAAAGATACTTCTCATTACTTAATTGATTACAAGGATTTGTTACATAAGCACATAAATAAAGCATATAAATTTCTTTAACTATGGGCTTGAATTCTAGTATAGGGCTCTCTTTTTGTGTCACTCAAAAGGAGCTTGTATACATCTCTACAACTCATTTTACCCTACTTACCACCAAGCTTTTCTCATCTCCTTAGGAATGAAGTACTAGGGCAACCAAGAAAAGAGGTGCCTAATGCCTTTCCTAAAATATCACAACCCATAAAAGAAGAATAAAGTGAAAGATAGAATAGAATATGTAAAATAAAATTTTGCATCTCCTTAGCTAGTTACTCTATAAGAGAGGGTAGCTTCTTGAACAAAGAGGCAACAAAGTGTTAGAGGTCCCTTCTTCTTGAAGTAGGTATCCATAGAGGAGGAGGCTTCCTTCTTTAAGAGTGAACTTAGAAGAAAAAAGAAAATTAAAAAGGGAGATAGCAGCACTTGGCATAGGACTCACCCATTCTAACCTTAGGAGATGAGGAAGGAGATAGTTATTTTACCTTGGAAGTGGTCCTACTCTTCAATGTGATGCCCTTAGCTAGGAATTTAACTAGCTTTAGGGAAGGATTTAAGTTCCTCTCTACCTTTAAACTAGGAATGGAAGGACATCTTACTGCAATAGAAGGGCACAAGGCTTCTTTCCTTCTCCTTCAATCCCAAATCCCAAAAGAAAAGAAAGGATGAAAACATGAAGGGTAATAATGCTTGCAAATGAGTGGAGAGATGGAGGAGTTCAAGCACAAAAATAAGATGGGAGTGTGCATGTAATGAAATGGGTGATGGCTATGACATGGATGCTTAAGCTATTGGAGTGGATTAAGATAGGTTCTCAAGAGGAATGGAGTGGTGAAAGATTTGGGTGCACATTTGAGGATGAATGATGGATGGAGGATGAAAGGATGATGCATACTATTGCCTATGGGGATTGTGTGCAATGAATGACCAAGGGAGGTGTGCAATGATGCATGTTATGCATGTAAAGTGATATAAACGTGCAAGAGGGTGGATGCATGCTATTCTACATGGGAGATGCATGAGGCTTCATGCATTCAATGAAAAATGGTGGTAGGAAGGACGAATGCTAAACTAGATGTAAGATCTAAACTTGTAAGAATAAGGTGAATGTGTTTTAATCATGCATGGTTGATGTATGGAGTTGCTAAATTAAATATGTGCAAAACTAGGGCATTCAAGGGATGTGCATGAGAAAAAAGATTGATGTGTACAGGCAATAGATATAAGGTAAGATTTATGTGTGTAATTTTTAGAGTGGATATAGCTATGCATATAAATCAGAGGAAATGGAAATCATGAAAGAAAGAGTGTGCAAATAAACATGTAAGATGCATGTAAGAACTATAGTAGCATCAATGCAATACAAGTTCTAAAGAAGTGTGCATGCTAACGAGAAATTCAGCACAAAGGGGAAAGTGAAGTACATGCAACTATAACATGTATGTGTGCTATGAATGATCTAAACAAGATAAAGTACTTGAAGCCTAGGTAAAGTACTTGAAGCCCTAGGTGGAAGTGTGCATAACTAATGAAAATATTGTGGAAATAAGAAGAATAATGAAATTAAAAGAAGGAAATGGGTTAGTTGAAAACCCAACCTTTACCCCACAGAATGGAATGTATGAGGCTTGTGGGAGCTTAGGTAAGGGTGATCTTCCTCTCTCTATTTTTCCTATCTTTGCATTTGATCTCTAAGGAAGATTGAAAGATGGGATTCCTTGTAAAACACCCCTATTCATGGATTTTTGGAGAGGATGCCCTAGTGAATGGAAGGTGGAGATCATATAAGTGAAAGGAAGGATTGATTATAGGTATTTAAGTAAGAAATAGAGATTCGAAGATAGGGGGCGTAGAATCCATGTGGCTATGGATGAGAATTGGAAGGAAGGTGATACCGTGGAAATAGAAGGGATATGGGAGAGTGGGAAAGTGGATAGGCTAAGGAAGAAAAGAGGATAGGAAGACAAGGAGAAAATCTAGGAAAATAAGTTGGAATAGGAGGGAGAAGAGGGGTATGCATGGAGTTCACTTTGGTTATGTGGAGTTCAAAAAAGTCTAAATGGTTGAGATCTTTCCTTCCTTTGAGTTTTGATATGACTTTTCAATAAAGGCAAGGTAGCTAGGGTTTGTGGCTTTTCAATGCTTCATTTTTTACCCTTAGATCATTGTACTATAACTTTAGGGGCTAAGATTTAGTTTGAGTGTTCTTGTCTAAAAGAGATCTTCCTTAAGGGCTTCTATACTCTCCATCATTAGATCAAGATGCCACAGAGTATATGGGCTAGATCCATTGAGATTTCCCTATCCCCTCTAGTTTTTTCCCCTCATTTTCTCCTAGCACACCATCATTTTCTCCATCCAATAAGCTTAAGCAAGGTGGAACATCTCATAGTAACAACCCAATTTTTTTGAAAATATTTATTGATTTTTAAGTTTAGAAAGTAGCAAAATTTTCTTTATTTTAGAAAACAAGGTCTGAGTAATAATATGTTAGTAAATTTTGAAATTCATTAACTTCTTTACTGGATGTTATAGTAAAAGCTCTACACATATGTAAAATAATAGTCTTCTAACCTACAAATGGTTAGAGATACATGTCATAGGATCACCCGTACCATCACAAGTAAAATAACACATGCCATTCAAATAAATAGAATAGTCCATGTTTACAGTCATCCCATGTGTCAACAAAAGTTAAACTATATATAGCACTAAAATGAAATCCTATACATGGATTCTATTAAAATAACTATGCCAAAACCATTCTCACATAACATCTAAACTGATCTAGGTACTTTCGGCTTCCTTGGGTCTCTTGCACTTGAGCTACTTAGTATGTCATGTTTTCTACAAGTGCACGGACTATTATGGTATAGCTAATCTAAGTATGGGTCGATCCTATAAGGACACACTTTTAGAAATTGGATTTTTTTAATAAAATTTAATTATTTTAAAAATTGAAAAAAATTAACAAAAAGAAATTAGACTTTAGATTTAGTTTAACAGTGAAATTACAGAGGTCTTAATTTTAGATTCTTCAAATTTTCAAAGATCTAGCCTAATTAAGAAAGTTAAGAATTAATGGCTTAGATCTGATTTTAGATTCTTAGATTAAAGATTAGGAATAGTAAAAATGCTTTAAATTGTTCTATAACATAGATCTAAAAGTTAATTGAAACAGATGAGCAATTGAAGATCTATAAAAATTAACCAGAACCATTGATTCAACTAAACACAGATAGATAAAACAGTTCCTAGATTAAGTGAGAATAATGTAAAACATAGATAACAGAACATGAATAAAATAGAACGTAGATAAGGACAAAAAATGTAAATAAAAATTTTCTACTAAGGGCAAACAGGGAATTTTCCCTTAAACTTCCTTAAAACTTCTATAAAATAGAACTATCCACTAAAATAGCAGGAGAAGATGGGTATTGGCATGGCTGGCCGATGTTCTAGGTTTGGTGGTTGGTGCTGAGAAGGATGTCGTGGAACTGGATGGTGTGGTGCATGGTGATCTGGGTTGCAAAGCGGGGATGGATGTGGAAGGACTAACAAACATCGCCGAGCTAGGAGAATAAGGTAATCACTTGTGGGGATTGTGGAGCCGGCTGGAGAAGAATGCGATTTGGGTCTTGCAAAGCTAGAGTAAAGAACGGGGCATCAGGTTTGTTGGGGAGAGAGGCCGACCAGACTGTGAAGTAGAGATTGGGTTGACCGGTGAAGCACTGGATGCAGAGGAATAGGAGCGTCATCTGGCAGTGGGAGTTTGCCGATGATGGTGTCCGGTGATGGGATGAAGGGGACCTAGAGACAAAGAATGGTGGAGTGCAGTGGGGGTTGGATTGATGCGTAGACTTCATATGTTGCTAGCTAGTGTCCTACTTGCAATGCTATTTCCATGAAAAACTGTTAGCCATAGAAAGGGGTGAGCTGATAAAGAGAAAGGAAAAGGAGAAGAACTGCCATCGGATGCTGGTGAACAAAGAGGAGACGTGGTAGGAAAAAATCAAAGATTTAGTGTGGTGTGGGAAAGAAGACTTGCTACGTGATGGAGAAGAGGAATACGTAACAACTAGAAACAAAAGAAAAATGATGAATAAAATGGACTACAAAGAAGACAACCCAAAACTAAAACTTCCAAAAACCTTCTCAAAACTCCCACTGCTTCCCCTTCTTATAGATTTCCTCCTTCTTATCTTATCTCCCCGTCTTTCCTTTAAGAGTTAGTTTCCTATTAGGAAACTTCCTCTTCTTCCAAATTAGGACTCTTCTTCTATTAAGAAACCTTCAAATTCTGCTTTGTTAGAGATCTGGTCCATTCATTACTCTCTTGACTCATATACACTATTGAAATTTACTCTGATCCATCCATGCCTCTTTTGGTTGATCTACACTGTTGAATATCGATCTGAGCAATCCAACGCTCCTTTAGTTGATCTACAAGACCAAAGAGTAGATTAGAGGCATCTAAATCATACATTAAGCATCCAATTTTCTCAAATGATCATCTAACCATTAATTTTGATAATTTATGGTTGGATGGTCAATTTGAGCTAAATTTTATATTTTATCCAAAAATTACCTAATTAATGAGTTAGATTGTCTAATTAAATGCTAAATTAGGGGTCTTTTGGCTAAAATTTAAACACTTAACGTGTCACTTGAAAATGATGGTCGTATGGGGTGAGCAAAGAAACCACTCACAATAGGAAGAAAAACTAATACAAGCTGGACACCTAGAATAAGGCATACAAATAACATATGCATAGGTGTATGTATCTTTAAATCTACATACATAGCTTCTAAAGTTAAAAATGACATGTAAAACAAAGATCCATAAGGAAACTAGTGATCTCAAATCATCTGCAATATCTAGAAGAATATGATAAGCCTATCAATCTAGAACAACTGAAGTTGAACTGAGGCCCATAGCCATCAGTCTGTCGTGTAAATCCATGCCCACATCACCATGGAAATCTAATCACTCCATATCATAGTGGCATATAATCCTACCAATAGGGACGCATTAGTGGCATACAGTCCCACCATGAGGGACAATGCTGAACTCTTAAGAAATGATTGACATGCCCAGCATGCTAACATCACACAGACATTTATGCTTGTAGGGCCCTACTATCACCTATCGATGATATAATGGCCTCTACATCAACTCGTGAATACAACATAGCCTCGACTCACAAGACTTCATGGGGGCTACCCGAATACCACTCAAAGCACTTTCCCATGAGAAGCTACTCCTACTTCCCCTGTCTGCATTGCAGTGCTACTATCAATCTCATCTTAGACCTCAATGGCTAACTTCACCACCTTTCATAGAGTCAGTAGGACTTATAGCACTCTCATAGAATGCACCTACTCAGCCATCTAGGACTTATAGCACTCCAAGAGTGCTTGCCAAAAGCCTCAATGAAAATCCATATCTCACAGCTTGCCACCACACATGTATCACTTGCCAAGTATCAATGAAAAATAAGGTCTTAGGGCCCTTGGCTAAATCTATAAATCCATCATTCCAAATCATGGAATAATCTAAATCATGATATGATGATGTGTCATGCACTGACATTTTCTTCTAATGGTATTAGATGCTTTGATAAATGTCATTATTAATTTATAGTGCATCTTAATGTTTTTTTCTTGCTAGTGTTTAAGGGCTAGATATTCACTTAACATGAATGAATATCTTTATTTCTATCTCCAGTGTTATGAGATTTAACATTTTGATGGTTCTTCTTTGGTTAGTAGCCCATTTATAGAGTTGATAGTCATCGTTAACCTAGATTTAGATTCTAGGCATGACTAAGTGTTCACCTCACTATAATTAGTTTCATAGGAAGGTAATTACTAAGATGGTAATAACATAATTACCTCCATTGGCCAAGTTCAAAGGATTACATCAACTAAGGCATAAGGAGACTAAGGTATAAACAACTATGGCATAAAAGATTAAGCCATAGGAGATTAGGGAAAAAGCCTAAGTCATTGAAAACTAAGGCTTAAATTATTGAGACATAAGTTATTAAGTCTTAGGGGAGTAGGGCTTAAAAGATTACGCTATAGATGACTATGCTTCATAAGGCTTAGGCGATCAAGTCATGGGTGATTAATGCTTAGGTGATTAAAGCATAAGTGTCTTAAGTTAAAGGAGGTTATGTCATGGAAAACAAAGGTATGAGAGACTAAATCATTGGAGGTCAAAGGCATAGAAACCTAAGTCTTAGGTGACTAAGATTATAAGTGAGTGAGTTGAAGGAGATTAAAGCATAAGAATTTTATCCTAGTAGTCTAAGAATTTTCAAATTCCCAAACAAGTATAGTTAAGCTTCCCAAATTTTCTAACACAAGTAAGATTTACCATATTGTTCAACACAAGATGTAGCTTAAGTGAATGCATTTTCTAGCCTAAGGTAGCTTAAAATGTTCACATTTGATAAGAGTTCAAATATAAAAAGTACCCAATTAGTAGACCATGTGATATAAATTATAGAGATATTTCTAGGGTTTTTATGAAAATTTGTAACACATGCATTTCTAACCTAATAATTCACAAGTTTGCTATTTTAAAAGTTTAGAAGCTAATCTAAAGTATGTGAATTTTCATAATTTTCTTAGATTTAATTAAGTTTCTTCATCTAGTTTCAGTGTTGGGAAGTTAATCCAATGGCCTATATTATGCTTCTCAGTATTGGTTGAGTAATGGTCCTAAAATTTATCCACTGCAGCCAAGGAAGCAACCAAAGGTGACTAAAATGGTCCATGCAAAAAGCCATACATTTCCATCAACTCTGCATGAGAATTGAAGCCATACATGAGGTTTCCTAGTCTAACTAGGAAACCTAAGGAAGCCAAGCCATTCAAAGCATTGAAACCAAAGGGCATAGCCATTCAAGCCATCAAGGAATGAGCTATCAAGCCACATGGAACTATATCTCATGGAATTATACTATTGGAGGACCATTTCAAGCAATTATCCTACTTTGTAAAAGGTAAGATGATCATGTAGAGGACCAATCAAGAGAGAAATCCCACTTTCCACTTTCCATTTTCCATCCTTCCCACACACCTAACTAGGGTTTCCATTTTTTTTACTTAAGCAAGGAGCCACCTTCTTAAAAGGTCATACCTACCCCCTTGTTTAGTTGGCATTTCGAGTGGTTTCCTAATTAGGAAACCCCTAGATCTAAGTTCATTCAAAGCACATAAAAAACCTAGATTTTTAACCATATTTCCTTGATATTTTTCTTCTATTTTCTCCCTCTTTTCCATCAACCACTCATCATCCAATTAGAAGGGAAGCAGTTCCACTCACATTCCAAAGAAAAAGATGCCTCCCCCCTTCTAACCATGGGAGCCACCATAACATCATGCTCAATGACATCATCTCTGTACCTAATTCTCTACCTAAAATTGCTTATTGAATTCCTAGATCTAGATCCACTTTCCACTCCTCAATTAAGTGCTCACCAAAGTGGAAACCCAACCATCTATAAGTAGCCATGGAATTTCATCTTTACCTAAGTAGAGGTTGGTGACTAACCTTGAAATATAGCACTCTTCCTTTGGTGATCTTTGGAGCTGGAATTTGGATTTATTTTGGGTTATTATTTCTTTGGATTTCTTAGTTATTTATCTTGTTATTTACAGCTCAATTCCAAGTTAGTAGTTCTTTTTCATTGCTTTGATTTCACAGTGTTTTTCTAGTGTTTTAGTTCCCAAAATCCACACATCTCCTTCCACTTTTTCATTGCTTCATCTTCTTAGTTTCTCTTACTCATTCCCTCAAGATTCAAGTTAGTTCTTTTATGGTAATGGCATCCAAGACAAGAAACAGCTTACATCCTTGCTTTCTATCTTAAGAATTTCACGTTTTTCTCCCATGATAACACTTAGTTTTAGGCGTCTTTTTCCATAGTTAGATCATCCATTCATCCATCTTTCTCTTGAATTTGTTTCTAGGTTTTCTTTGTATGTTGTCTCACTTTAGATTGTAAGCATTATATTGTATTTTTTCTATTGTTTAGATTAAGTTTTAGTGCTCAATTTTGTGCGCAAATTCCATATTATATACATGTTTTATGCACACAATTTTTGGTGTAATTTGGCATTGATTCCTTTAATTGAATGCATATTAGTTAGGTTAGTTTCTAATTCCATTGCATACCTTTAATTTTAGAAAGTTTCTTTTAGTTGTAGTTTCTAATTCAAATGCATGTTTCCAACTTCATGTTCTTGACTTTCCTAGTTTGTATTCAAATCTAATCAATCTTTCTCTTTGGATGAAGTTAAGAACTTTAAATAAGCTCCATCCAAAATACAAATTTGTGAGATTCCTCATGGGATTGACACCTTTCATGTGCAATACTACTTTGATTCCTACACTTACAAGTAATATAATGCTACGCCAACATTAATAGCATGTGCGTAGTTTCTAGTATTTTCAAGATCCAGCTAAGCGGGACTTTAGTATTCCTGAATTCTAGATTCATGTGTAAATCTCTACATTTTTGAATTCTAGTTATAGGTTTCTACATTCGTGAGTTCTAGCTATTTGTGCTATCCACATAGTGCTGATTTCTAGCACCAAGAACATTTCAAGGTGGCTAATTCTAAAGCAATAAGCTTACACCATGATTTTCCCAGCATTGGAGAGCTTAAAACATACCATTTTATTGGATTCCATCAAGTGTTTAGACATCTTTTGAAGAGGAAAATGAGGCACCATTTTTCTATGTAACTCAAGTAGGAAAATGGTGCTCATTGTCTTTGCTTATATCCTCTGATCCATCTTCCATACTTGAAATTAAGTTTATGTAAATTCAAGGTTTTTGTTAGGTATTCAATATGCACCCATCTAGCAAGTTCGAGGTGGCCTAGTAGGGGGTAGAATTGGTACTATTTTCTACATCCATTATGTAGAAAACAGTCTTGCTTTCTCGCTACTAGAGCTTCCTAAAATTAGTGAGTTTACAAAGCCAATTCATGGGAAGTTTTAGCTCAGATTCATAGTATAGTATGTTAACATAAAGACCTAAGTGGTAGTTTAACAAATTGGATTCTTAGGTTTAAGTTTTAAGACTAGGATCTGGCTGCTCGGTGCCTACAATGTGCTCATGAAAGTAGGGTGTGACTAGTCTCTATTTTAAGTTCACCATTGAAGCATTTAATGATAGATCACCAAAACTCCTATTTTAATGTGTCACTTAAAATTTTATTCATTGTAAACGGAAACCCTAAAATGATTTATCTCAAACTAGAGGATCACAAGGGTGTTTCAATCTACAACTCATCCCCTATTCCTCATGTATACATAACAAAAACAAATCATGATTCTAATAGATGTAATTCGTGTAAGCTCAAGTAAATTTAGGAAATTTTTAGTCATGCAATGAAGATTTTAATCATCATCAATTGACATTTAGAAAACAAAATCATGCCATCACATGAGAATAGTTTAATAAAAATGTTCATACTCATGTTTCTGCTACTAATAAAAATGAAGTTCATGTGAAAAATATAGAAATTAGGCTTTTCTTTGCCTAGGTAAACTAAACTACATATTTGGAATCCTTCCTAGAAAGATCCCTTTCCTAGTTTCAAGCTTGTATGGCTGGAATTTTAGCTGGGTTGCTCTCCTATGTTGCTAGAGATTTTCAGGAAATGTTAGAGATGTAATTCATGTAATCTTAGGTAAAGTGAGGAAATTTTCAGTCATGCATTGAAGCTATTAATCACCATCATGTAGCAAGAAATCATTGACATTCAAAAAACAAAATCATGCCATCACCAAAGGAGATTTTCATAGAAATGTTCATACCCATGTTTCCGCTACCAACAGAAATGAAGTTCATGCAAAAACTATAGAAATTGGGTTTTTCTTTGCCTGGCTAAACCAAACTACGTATTAGTAATCCTTCCTAGAAGATCCACTTAATGGTTTCAAGCTTAAATGGCTGGAATTGCACCTGGGGTGCTCTCCTATGTTGCTGGTTCCCTGCTCCCTAAGTGGAGTTCCTGTTGAAGCAAAAATCTCACTCTGGCTTGCCCTAGCACTCCTCCAGCAACCTTTTCTCTTCTCCTCTAGATTTTTTAGGCACAACTCTTTCCCCAACTCATCTTCCTGACTGCTCTATGTTAAGTTGCAATGACATTCCTATGTGGTGTTTTTCTTAGTTGGGATCTTCCAACGTTCTAGCTCATTCCACCTTCCAAGCTTCCTCCTTTCTCCTTTAATTTTTTTTTCTTCCAAGCTCCACCTTCACAATCACCATCCACCTCACCAATCCTGGTTGTCTTCATCCTCCCCCACTTATGTAACTCTTTATCTCTTCTTTGTAATGGTAGGAAAAATCCCAGCCTAACTTTTATTCCCATTATATACTTAGGTTTGCATGTAGATGAAAAGAGACAATTGGCTAGGTAGAGTCAGCCAGCTACCATGGGGAGACTTTCCCATGTGGCTAGTTGGATCTCTCCCATCTAGCCATCAAGTCTGATGTTCCCCAGCTTCTGATTCTCAGTAAAAACCTTCAGTTAACCTAAAATGTTATAATTATACCATGATTAGGGTAAATTTTACAATTCTACTTAGCTAGTAATAAAATAAACTTCTCCATAGGCTTTGGATGGAATTTGGCTAAACTTTCCTTTCCTTATTAACCTAATAATTTCTCACTCTAATGCTATTTTAATTATAATTATCTTTCAAAAATATTACTTAAATTGCTTAATGTTATCTTTAACCTCTCCTTCATCCAAAAAAAATATCTCAAAATTTTTGGTTCACTCTAACAATCATTCTGTGGTTGTTACCCTAACACAATTCCTCGATGCACTCATACAATTTCTCCATTAATAGTTAAGACATAGATGTAATACTTGACAAAATAAATGAAAAAATTTACCCTTTTTTGTAAATGCATTGATTTATTAATTAAAATTGCATGTTTACATATATTACACTCTTCCCCCTTATAAAAAATTTCATCCCCAAAATTGCATAAATGTGGATTAAACAAGTCAAAACAACTCCAAGAACTACTACATATCCTCCTCAACCTCCCATGTGGCCTCCTCATATGAGTGATGCTGCCACAAGACCTTAACGAGGGGAATCGTATTGGTCCTCAATATATTCCCCTTGCTGTTGAGTATCTATATTAGCCTCTCCTAAAGGTCAAATCTATTTGTAAGTCAATCGGTACCTGATCCAAGATACGAGTAGGGTATGCGACATATTTTCTAAATATGGAAACATGGAATACGTCATGCACATCCACTAGTGAGGGAGGAAGCTCCAACCTATCAGTGCCTTTGCCATTCCTCTTGAGTAGCTTGAATGCTTCTACATAACTAGGGCTCAACTTACTAATAAGTGTCTAATTTTGCATAAAAACCATCCAATTAGTTCTCCATGTGTTATAACTTATAGGAGTAAATTAGAAAATTTTGTCAAAATTTATGACACATGCATTTTTGACCTAATAATTCAAAAGTATGATATTTTGTAGGTTCATGAGCTAATTTGGAGTAAATATGTGAATGGTCATAATTTTCTAGGAATTAATTAAGGTTTTTCTTCTTTTGTCATTCATGAAGTTTCCTAGTCTAACTAGGAAACCTACTTAAGCTGAAGCCTAAATGTCATCTATCCAAGGTGGGATGAAGGTTCAAGACTATCCTAGGGCAAGCTAGAAGGTAGTTGGAGAAGTAAAAGGTGACTATAAATGGACACATGCATTTCTACCACCTTTGCATGGGAGCGATGCAAGCCACCTAAGTCATTAAAGCCATGAAAATGGGTGATAAGTCATATGGGCTACTCAAGCTTTGAAGCCAAATAGTGAAGCCACTTAAGCCACCAAGGAATGAGTCATCAAAGTCAGCCATCAAGCCAAGGAGTGTCACATGGAGTCACACAATTGGAGCATCAATTCAAGCAACTTTCCTATGTTGAAAGGGTGATTTTTAAGGGATTTTGTGAGATTAATGTAAAAGGTAAGGTGATCATGCATTATGAGACCCATAAATAGAGAAAAACACATATTCTGAATCCCTTTCCTAACCCAAATCCACCATCCTACCAAGGTTCCAAGTTTTTAAGTGAAGGAGGGAGCGACCATCCAAAAGGAGGATGCCCCCTTTCCTAAATGTTGATCAAGTGGTTTCCTAAATAGGGAACCTTAGATCTACTTCAATTCAATTAACTTCAAACCCATAAATATTTCCACATCTTTACTAAATCTTATTCCTTGCCTAATTCATTGACTTTTTACCATTCAAATTTCATCCAATTAGGAGGGTGGAGAACCACTTTTCTTCTATGGAAAAGGATCCTTCCCCACTTTCTAATTTAGAAACCAAGCAACTTACATTTATTTCTCTCTCTTATGTCATCTTTAATGACATCATTCCAATACCCTTAACCTTCCTCATTCAATACCTAACCCTAGATCCACTTTCCTCATGTTTTCACCCCTTTCTAAGCTAACAAACCACTCATCTATATATAGCCCCATAGTCCATACGAATTTTGTAAGTAGAGGTGGGTGAGACACCTTGAAACATAGCTTCATTTAGTGTTATTTGCTGTTGGATTTTGGGATTTCTTATATGCTTTTATTCATTTGGTTTTCTTGTTATTGTCTTGGTTATTTGCACTTCAATTTAGGCTAGTAGTTTCCTTGCTTTGGTTTAGTGCTCGTTGCTTAGTTTCCATTGTTTTGCTTTGCTTTCTAGTTTTGTACCTTTCTTTCTAAATATCTTCTCCTTCTTTCTTTACCCCAATTCCACTTATTTTTATTTATTATTCAATCAATATTCAAGTTATTTATTCTTCAGTAGTACAGCAAAGAGAATAGCAAGCTCAAATCCTGAATTTTTCCACTTGAATTCCATGTTTTCTACCCTCTTTTTCCCTTAGTTTTGGGCAGTTTTTTCTTAGTTAGTTCACCCACTTAGCTTTATTTTCTCTTGAATTCCTTTCTAATTTTTCTTTGAATGTCATCATAATTTAATTTGTGAGCATTATATTGCACTTTTTTTGTAGTTTAGATTAGGTTTTATGGTTCGGAATTGGACACAATTTCTAGCTTTTGAAAATGTATTATGTGCTGGCTTTGGTTGTAATTTGAAAATGATTCAATAATTTTTTTTCGAAATTCTTGTCATAGAATGTTTATTTCATCAAAATACTTGAGATCTCAGTTGTTTCCTTACCTAAAATATATGGTTCAATATCTTTCTAATGCAAGATTTATTGACTATTCTTAAGTACCTAAATCTGGAAATTGGTTTTAATTTCCTTAACTTTGTGCTTTACTTCAAGCCATCAAAACATCTTATTTTCATAAATCCTTAGGCACCCATTTATATTTTCATGTTGTTCATACATCCCATATTTAGTTTACTTAGTAACTCACTGTAGGTGCATTAAATTTCACCATCTTTAGAGCTCCAAAATCATGTTCACAATCCAAAAACCATGCACATGTTTCTAAATCTCATTCCTTTTAGATTCTTAGTTTACTTAGTTGTTAAATCTTGTGATATAGTAGTTAAATTAGTTGTTTGAGGATTAGAAAGTTTCCTTTTTAAATTTTAGAAAGTTCTATTTTTTGGTAAGTTTTAGTTTAGGAAAGTTCTAAATAAGGAAAGTTTCCTTAAGTTTAATTTCCTAGTTTGAATCTTTCTACTTCTCTGTAGTTTCTTTAATTGCTTACTTGTTAAAACCTTAGTTTACCATTAGTAAGTTTCCTTTACTTTTAATTCTAGATTAGGAAATTTTAAATTTTTAGTAAATTTCCTTAAGTTAGTTGTTTATTATAATTCATGTTAAGTTACTAATGTTTCCTTATTTAAGTTATGTTAATTGTGTAAGTTTCCATTTTCATTGTTTAGTTTTAATTTTTACAAGTTTCCATTTTAGTTTATTTTTTAATTCCATGCATGTTTCTAATTTTAGTACTTTAATCTCTTAATTCAATCCAGACCCTTCTCTTTTGGCTAAAGCTAAATAATTTGAATAAGATCCAATCCATGTAAATCTATGAGATTTCTCATGAGAACAACCTCGCTTGGATGAAAATACTACAACTGATTCATGTGCTTACTAGTAATTTTAAAGCTACAACAAGTTTTTGTCACCATTGCTAGGGAATCCCAATGGATTTGTGATTGGATCTTTATTTGGATTACTTTCTTTATTTGTAGTATTAGGTTGCATTAGATTAGGATTTTTACATCATAGTTGCTTATGTTGTTAAGTCTTCACAAAATTAATCCATCTTACTGTGTTTGGCAAAGGACTGACTTCATCAACTTAAGATTTACTTGCTTTCTTATATTAGGGTTTTTCTTTTCTTTGAGTGAAACTTGTAGTGAGGCCAATTGTAACTTGCAATTGCAATTGCAATTTCAATTTTAAGTGGGTTGTATTAAAATAGGACAAGTTTGTGGTATGGAGACCCACACTCAATCTTCACCATAAACCCGACTATAAGTATGCCTCACTTTCTTTATATTTTCCTATTTTAGGTTGCATTTAGTGTAATTTGCATTTGGTTGGTAGAATAATTTATATAGTTTTAGGATCATTCATCTTAGTTGTTGCATCTTTAACTAGGGTCATTGCATTAGAGAGCATCTATCTAGCCTTTGGTTGAATAACATATAGCCTACATTAGTTTCCCTTTCCTTGTACTTACATTGCATGTTTATTCCTTTATTTGTGGATGGAACTTAATGCTAGTAAGGGCCTCATAGGAACCCTTGTAAGATAAGGACTAGATTTCATCACTAGCTCCTTAGGCCACGTAGGAATCAATCAACATCCTTGTATGTCCAATCCAACCCTTGAACGATAATTCAAATCAAGTAGAAAGAGACTTAGGGTGTTAAGCTCATAAGATCCTTTTAGAATAACATGATTTATTGTCACTCAAGTGGCTTTTGAGCACTATGATCATAGTGGGTGTCTTAAAATCCAAGTGATTTTCCCACATCTTCCATTGATGCCAGTTGAGTTTTAAACACCCCTGACATGAGAATTGTATTAACTACTTTAGAGTAAAACCTAACTGGTAAGTATTAGTCAAACCTAGAAAAAAGGAGCAGTTGTCTAAATTTAGGAAGGGGATAAATTTAATACATTAATGTATGGGATATATATTATGCAAATTCAATTACTTAGGATAATAGCTTCTAGGCAAGTTGTGCCACAATCTCAATGTCGTAATGACAATGCCTATCCTGAGCATCATATCCCACTCCTTCATGGTAGTCAAGCTCCACATACAATGAATATTATTAGGAGCCAGTGGATGCACACAATGCATTCACACACCCTAATAATTTTTACCCTGAGACAAATTATCAAAACTATAGTGGATGGGCTAAGCATGATGAACAACCATTGTCTCAAGATGGAAATATCTTACAATTATTCTAAACCACAAAGTCCACAACCATCCATAGAAACCTCCCACTTAGATCTACTTGAGCCATGTTCTAATCCATGTTATAATTATGATGAATAGACTTCCATTGGCAAAGAGAATGAAGCTTTAGAACCATCCAACCAAATCCTCTAGAATCGTGTGTGCTAATTTTTATGACTTTGATGAGGACACATCCATTGAGGAGGTGAATGAGTTGTTGGAGATTGTTCCTTTAATGGATACTTCTTAATGGCAACCTAGAGTAGATACCCATACAAAACCTGAAATACTAATTGAACCTTGCAATGTCTAAGACGTACCTAACTAAGTCTTACAAACTTTATTTGAACAAACATTAGTTAGTAATATAGGCCCAATTGAAACCTTACCTATACCAGCTAAATAGGAAGAAAAATAGACAGTTGAAGTACTAACACTCATCAACATACTCTAGGGTACACATTAAAAGATAGTTAGGGCTTAAGCAAAACCATATCCTCACCTCTAGTAATACAAGAAGAACCTTTTTGGAAAGGACAAAGTTAGCTCATACCCTTATTTCAAGACAACATCAGAAAAATGGAGGAAAAAGTTAAATTGAATATAATGGCCATGTTATCCCTCAATTTGGTCAAGAAGAGGATCATTCATCTCCATATGGTCCAACAAAATGCATGGTAGTACACAAAGCCATCATGTTACCACCTCCTCAAAATATAAGGTGGAGGAATTATATTAATTACCTTGGAATACAAAAAATGGGGGTCATCAATATGGTTCCACAGCATTCAAAATAGCGGTGATCTACTTTGTTATAATGATATCATCATTTAAAATTTCAAGGTGGAGGAAATATATAGACTACCACAAGATTCTAAAGTGGCATGAGAGATCTTACCATTTCATTCTTAGGATTAGGATTAGCAAAAATTAGTTTAACTAGTTAGATAGAGGAGAAGTTAGGTTAGTCATAAGACTTATCTAGATGAAAACGTTAAATCTAATGCTCACTAAGAGGCAAACTAGAATTTTCTTTTTAGAAAGTTTCATTATTATGCATTACCCTTTCATCATATATCTGTCATATCCTTCAAAACATTGAGGACAATGTTTAGTTCAGGTTGGGGGGTGAAGAAATGAGATTTCTAATTTTTCTTGCGTTTTTGGAAATTTTAAAAAAAAATGATAAGTACATTATAAAGATTAGAAGTTTGGTTTTCTATATATTCAGCTAAAATTTTGAACTTTAGCTTATTAATAGAGTTGTATACAATTAGTTCACTATTTTATTCATTTTTAAAGTATCTCATGAAAAATTAAGCTCTGAATATTAATTGCACAAAATAGCTTTATATAATTTAAGTTGAAGTGTAAAATATAACTTAGAGATCTTAAAGAATATCTGTGGAGAATTATAACCCAAGTGAGTTTTGAGATATTCTTCTTTTCTAAGGATTATACATAACTTATTTGTCAGCGAACATTAATTCTTAGTTGGTCTCATTATTCTTTATATTGGCCATTACAAAGATGAGAAGTTTGATTTTCTAAATATTCATCTAAATTTTTTTTAACTTTAGTTTATTAACAGAGTTGTATACAATTAGTTCACTATTTTATTCTTTTCTGAAATATCTCATGAAAAATTAAGCTCAGAATATTAATTGCACAAAATAGCTTTATATAATTTAAGTTGAAGGGTAAATATAACTTAGAGATCCTAAAGAATATCTATGGAAACTTATAACGCAAGTGAGTTTTGAGACATTCTTATTTTTTAAGGGTTATACATAACTTATTCTTCAGTGGACATTAATTCTTAGTTTGTCTCATTATTCTTTATATTGGTCAGCTATTGAGAAATCACAAAATACTATACCATATATCTCCTAAGTTTATGATCAATTTTTAAGATATATGAAACCTAGGAAATGATAGAGGCTGTCCTTGGTAAACCCAGAGCCTTTGGCCTTCCCTATATTATTTTCCACTAGTTAGACCCAGAGCCTTTAAAATATTGGCCTTTTCTTTATTAGCAAAACAACCTTTACATATATTGAACCCTATAATATATACATTACCTAATTGTTATAGAAATGTGTAGAGAATATTGAAGACTATCATGAGAAAAAGTATGAATAATACAATTCATGAGAAGAACATATAAAAAAAAAAGGTGAAAAAGAAGAAAAAGTTCAAAAAGGTTATATATAAAGTCAAGTAAAAAAGAAAAGAAAGAAATAGCCAATGAAAAAGAAGAATGTTCACACTTGCAACGAAAAATGGAAATGCTATGGATACACTGATAGAAGACCTTTAAATATTTTCTAGACAACCTTTGTTTCCCTTTATAGTCATTCTATTGATAACCCTTATCTAAGCCTATGTTTCATCCTAATAGAAGTCCTAACTTGATCTTAGGAATAGCATGGCTTAGATATAATTATAAATGAATAGAGAGTTTGGTAGAGTGTAACATTTTTAGTAGTTGATATCCTTTCATGAGATCATTATCATTCTTTCTAAGTTCTCATTCTTTTGTACGAAATGTGGAAGACTTTTGGACTTGATGAACAACATCCTACTCACATATTAATGAGAGAGTACACTGACATTATGAGTGACTTCTTTTTGAGTGCCAAGTATATCCTGGGAGAATTGAAGTCAAAGCTTACATTTGAATGGTAATTTAGGTCATATTTGACTCAAAAATTATAATTATATATCAATTATAGCACACACTCACCTTTTGAAGTGTAATGAAATAATGGGATATCTTCAGCACACGGGTAGGTTTTGAACCTTTTTGTTCATCTTTATTAGTAGGCTAAAGTCAAGTATTTAATATAAGCTGAATAAGAGAACATTTTCTTAGATGAATAAAGAACTTTCACAAAAAAATTTAAGAATTTTGTAGGTATAGTCACTGCAAACCTTCATGGGGCCAAACTTGTCCTCTAAGGGTTTAAGGGCTTGTTGCATGTGCTAAATGGAATCGTGACTATCTATGAAAGTGGCACTTTGTATTTATTTTTTAAAAATGATTTTTCACATGTTTTAATTGAGACTTGAAAAATACTGGTTGGGGGGTGTTATATGTATATAATTTTGCATAAAAACCAACCAATTAGTTACCCATTTGTTATAACTTATAGGAGTAAATTAGGGTTTTTGGCCAAAATTTATAACACATGCATTTTGGACTTAATAATGCAAAAGTTTGATATCTTACAAGTTTGTGAGCTAATCCAGAGTAAGTATGTGAATAATCATAATTTTCTAAGAATTAATTAGGGTTTTCTTCTTTTGTAGGTGTTGATTAGGTAATCAAAAGGTTGAGATTGGACAAGATGGAAATTGAAGCCATTCATGAAGTTTCCTAGTCTAACTAGGAAACCTAAGAAAGCTAAAGCAGAAATGTCATCAATATAAGTTGTGATGATGGTTTAAGACTATCCTAGGGCAAGCTAGAAGGCAATTGGAGAAGCAAAAGGTGACTATAAATGGACCCATGCCCAAGCCATGCACCTTTGCATGGTATCCATTCAAGCCACCTAAGCCATTAAGCCATGAAAAAAGGTGAGAAACCATATGAGCTACTCAAGACTTGAAACCAAGCAAAAATACCACTTAAGCCACCAAGGAATGAGCCATCAAAGTCATCCATCAAGCCAACAAGGAGTACCACATGGATTTGCGCACTTAGAGCATCAATTCAAGCAACTTTCCTATGTTAAAAGTGTGATTTTTAAGGGACTTTGTGAGATTAATGTAAAAGGTAAGATATCATGCATTGCGGGACCCATAAATAGAGAAAATTCCATACTCCTAATCCATTTCCTAACACTAATCCACCCATCCTACTAGAGTTCTATGTTTTTAAGTGAAGGAGGGTTCAACCATCAAAAAAGGAGGATGCCCCCCTACCATAATTGGTGATTAAATGTTTTCCTAAATAGAAAACCTTGGATCCACTTCAATTCAATTAACTTAGAAACCCTAGATCTTTCCAAAACTTATTCCTTGACTATCAAATATTCAAAGTTGATCCAATTAGGAGGGTGGAGAGCCACTTTCCTTCTATGGAAAAGGATACCTTTCCCACTTTCTAATATAGAAATTAACCAACTCATATTTCTTTCTCTCTCTTATGTCATCTTTAATGACCTTATTCCTTCCTAAATTTCCTCTTCCTAACCTTCCTCATTCAATACCCTAACCCTAGAGCAACTTTCCTCATGTTTACACCCCTCCCTATGTTATGAATTCACCCATCTATATATAGCTCCATAGTCCATACGAATTTTCTAAGTAAACATGGGTAAGATACCTTGAAACATGGATTCATTTGGGGTTATTTGATGCTGGACTTTGGGATTTCTTAGATTCTTTTCTTCCTTTGATTTTCTAGTTATTGTCTTGGTTATTTTATCTTCAATTCAGGTTAGTAGTTTGCATGCTTTGGTTTAGTTTTCATTGCTTAGTTTCCATTGTTTTGCTTTCTAGTTTTGTACCTTTCTTTCCATTTAGCTTCTCTTTCTTTCTTTACCCCAATTTCACCTTTTTTTATTTTTTATTCAATCAAGATTCAAGTCAGTTATTATCTGGTAGTGACAACCAAGAGAATAGTTGGCTTAAATCCCTGATTTCCCCACTTGAGTTCCATGTTTTCTACCTTATTTTTTCCTTAGTTTTGAGCAATTTTTCCTTTGTTAGTTCACCCACTTAGCTTTATTTTCACTTGAATTACTTTGTGGCTTTTCCTTGCATGTCATCATACTTTAGTTTGAGATCTTTATATTTCACTTTTGTTATATTTTAGATTAGATTTTATGAATTGGACACAATTTTCAACTTCTGAACATGTATTATGTGTTGGATTTTGGTTGTAATTTAGAGGTGATTCAATAAAATATTTTGGGAATGCTTGAAATGGAATGTTTTTTTCATCAATGTGCTTAAGATCTAGGTTACTTACTTGCATAAAAGTTATGATTTCAATATCTTTCTATTGCAAGATTTATTGATTATTCGTAAGTACTGAAATTTGGAAATTGTTTTTCCTTAACATTGTGCTTTAATTCCAACCATCAAAACATCTTATTTTCCTAAATCCTTAAGTACCATTTAAATTTTCATAATTTTTTATTAGATTTCATAGTTAGTTTTTATAGTAACTCACTGTAGGTACATTAAATTTCACCATCTCTAGGGCTCCAAAATCATGCGTGTGACGACCCGGGTTTTTGAAACATGATTTGTAAAGTATTTTGAAAGGCAGGGCCCTTAAGAGTGTAAAAAAAATTTTTTTTGCAAAACAAAGCAGCGAAAATTCTTTTCTTTAGAACTTGTTTTGAAAACCCAAGTCACCACTTTATACATAACATAAGTACAATTTGTGTACAAAATAAAATTCCATTGAAGGAATATACTTTTATTAAACTCGGGATCCATCCGGTGGTTCACAAAGATCTGACCAAATCTAGTACAATACTTGTCCAAATTACATAATCCAAAACTCAAGCTCACCATACAATAAAACTCTCAAAAAAGAAAAATACATGTCTTCAAGGGTATACCTTGAAGATTATTCTCTTCAAGTCTTCTATAGTCTTCAGCTCCTAACTCTCCTTCCCTGTATCTGAGATATTGCAACAATTACAATATCTCAGCAAGCAATGCTTGGTAGGGGATTCAAGAAACATAACATTGACAATATAATTCCAATACTTCATAATCTCATTATCCTTAAATATACTCTTTACTTTGTAAGCTATTTATATCTATATACATACATACCCTTCATGCGTAAACCAGTTAAATTTATGAAAGTAGTCAAATATCATTCCCAACTAAGCTGATCAATTCTCTTCATTTTGAGAATTGAGTATTACAGCTAATCTTATACTGGGAATTTCCCTTCTTGGGAAATATTAGTAGTATACAATTACCTATCATTTCATTATGCTATAACATAAGGCATTTCACTATGCCTATTCTCATATGCATTATAGTGCAAAATAATCAGAAAGGTTGCTATGCTGCAGTCTGATCCGTACTAGCGCACTCGGATAACTGCCCTGTTCACCACTGATACCACAGTGGAAAATATTATGTCACTGCCCATATGGGGGGGCAAGACTTTCATAGTGGTGGCCTTCCCATAATTGCCATCACCCGACTTTTAGCCTCTCATTGGGCAAGGTATCATCATATCATCAAATTTCAAGGAGCGGGTGGCCAAACCCTCATAACTCCTCTAGCAATAGCATTCCCCTAAGCTTATGCCTATTAAAACAAACTCATAAGCCTCCAAGCTTGTATGTAAAATAGATTTCATATATATCAGACCATATGTCTGTTTACTTAGGGCCGAAATATTTTCTAGTTCCCTATTCACTTATAGTTTAGTCCTTAACCATCTTATATATGTTTGGTTGGATCATAAGGTTTTCAAGAGATTTAGTACAAGTATTATCATTACTCTTGTCAACATAAGATCCTGAGTACAATCATGTATGCATTCATCAAATCCTCCTACCTTTAAGGATTGATCTCTTTTCCCCAATCTTCCATGATCCTGATTGATGTATGTAATCTGTACATCCATACATATTGTCAATATATAAATTATGAACAATCCTATTGATTACTAGATCTGATGTTTAGAATGATCTTTAGATCATTCATATCTAAGTATGTTTCTATCTCTAAGTCTTTGTATGTCCATCTCCTTGATCTTGATCTTTCATAGATCCATTGATTGACAATCTACATACGTTGATAAAGATTAAGGTCCTAGATCTTCTATCATCTAGTTCTTCTTTGATCTAAGTTCAGTTATTGGATCATCCCTACGGAGGATGATCTTGGTTTTCTTCCTTGAATCATCTTTGATCAAGGGTTTGGATTATCTAATCTAATGAACTATAACAAGTATACTAATAAACATGCATACTAAGTACAATATAGTGTCCTTATTCTTATTGTTCTTGATCATCCAAGATCTAATGGATCTTGTTTGATCATCCTTATCTTACTTACTATTTTTATTAGGGTTAGGTAATTTACTAACCTTTTATGCTCTTATTATTATTATTCAACCAGTTATTGTGCTGGTTGAAGGTAGCTTATTCAAGCCTAAATCTAGACTGCTCCTCTTATTTCCAATTGGCTAAGGCTTACTAGTTGAATGGGTGAACACAAAGTGGTTACTTCAATCCTCATGTAAGGAGGCATTTAGACCTCACAAACGTCAACAGAAGGTAGGGGAAGAGCGAGGCTCTATTAGATAAGCCCCTTAACCACTATGTTCATCATTCACTAGAATGACCATAGCTCAACCTTTCATAAGGTTCCTATAAGCATGTTTACCCTAAGTACTCTTTCTAATGGATTTTAATTAAGTTCATGAATATTTATAATGTCATTCATGGGGTTTATTATTCTTTTCCTAATTTGGGCTAAGGATTTGATAATCCTTATATTGTCCTACTAACTATAGCCCTTACTAATTAAGTCCAAAGTACTCCATTTTTATTTGTGTAATGAAACTCTACTTTCTCATTAGAATACATTTTTGATGTTTTATGCTCTTTATCTCATAACAAGTAAATCTACTAATAACATTCAACCATAAATGAATTATAAATTCAAAGCATAAAACTTCATAATTTAACATTCTATGATAATGAGGCAAGGTACTTAAATTAAATCTAACACCTTAATATAACAATGAAATCAATATCATGCTAAGTCTAAATGTTATACTAGCATGCTTTATAACATAATCATATTTAAAATGCTATGAAACTAATTACATTAACATTTTTAGAAACCTTTACTTATGATCTAACCATTTGATCTTAGATCTTTTCCTTTGATTAAGGATTTTAGTTATATTTAGGGAATTTTCTCTATTAAGGTCAAAAGATCATATTGATCTATTTTTGTCATAATCCATTTATGATTTCCTTGGATTTCATCATATCAATATTTATTCTTTCCATCCCAAGGGTCTGATCACACTTGATCTCATTGATCAAGTGGGTCCCTTTGTATTTTTAGGGTTTTTCTACCATAATGGGTAGATCCCTTAATATCTCATATATATCCAATTAAACCATAGATCTCACTTTATTTCAATAGTATATCATTATTAAAACATGTTTTTAAGATCTGATCATCTCAGATCTTGAAAATCTAGGTAATTGGAAACTTATTTCTTTAATACAGAAATTTTTTACTGAATAACATGTCTATTTTATCATTTCATAAGAAAATAGAAGTTTCAAGCTTTCCATAGCTTCTTTCCGATCTCAAGTTGGAGTTCAAATGACTCCGGAATTGAAGCTGGAAGTTCACAGTCCTTCCTAGGGCCTAGATTTGATCTGGGCCCAAGGAACGGACGGCCCAGATTAGTCGGACGGAACGAACCAAACCGGGCAGATGTGTTCAGTTCGTCGAGCGCGTCCGCTGGGATGAATGGAGAAAGCGCCTGTGAGGAGCGTCCACAGACGCGGACAGGACAAGCGGAACGCTAGTCGTCTGCGCGCCCACGAACGGGGTTTTCGTCTGGCGCGTCCGCTCGTGGATTTGATGGATGCACCGTCGTGTCACTTGAAACGACGCTCCATGCACAGCGTACGCGCCGTTCCGACGGTGCGTCACGTGGACCGTCCAATCAATCCTCTTTCAATTGAGGGCCCAAAATGTCTTTGATTTTTATGAAAATTCTACCCTAGGGGTTTTGGAACCTTTTGGATCGATTGGTGCAATCAGATTTTTTATCTGAGTACTCTATCATCCATAATTAAGGGTTCTATTGTTTACTTTATTTTTACCTTTTTATTACCAAAATAAATTACAGTAAAATAAAAATTACATGAAACAGTACTAAACATCTATGAAATGGATTTCCACCTACCTGATTGGAGAGAAAACCTCGGTTATATGCCCAATTTAAAAAATTACCTTGTTGATGAAGATATGGCCTAAAATCCACCTTTCTTACAAATATCCGTTGTTTGAACCGTTGGATCCTGAAATTTCTTTGGGGGTTTTGTAGAATAGATATGTTGAGAAATTTTGGATGGTGGAATTGATCAAATTAGAACTAGAGTAGAGTGCCTAATTGATTTTAGGTCTCTTGTTTCAATCTAAAAAGAAAAGCAAGTTGAAAAGAGATCTATCTCTTGGAAATTTTGGGTTTTGGGGGAGGGATCTAGATCTAATTTTTCAGGGAGTGTGAGGAGAATTTTGTGGGGATTTTATGAAGATTTTTGGGGTTGTATTTATAGGCATTTTGGGTCTTTTTTCATGATTATAATATTTTATTTTTTATTATTAAATGGCATGAAAATCTTCCATGCTCCATTTTTTCTTCCCCATGCCTAATTTTTCTTCCCCAAGACCAGCTGATGTTTGTTGACACATGATTCATGTGGGCTACTGATAAAATTGGTTGTTGGGTCCCTTGTGGGCCCCACATGGTGTCAAAAGACCGTTTTGCCATTTATGTATAAAATTTTGGGTTTTATTCCCATGATCTCGGATTTGAGTGTACTTAGTGGCGTTGGATTCGTATTTCTCAATACATTCTAAATTTTGATGTCTCATATTTTGATTTTTGGGATATTTTTATTTTTGGATAAAATTACTATTTTACCCCTTTTGTCTAAGAAATGAAAAAACTTAAGGATTTCTCATCCGAATTCAAAATTTGTCGTGCTTACAGTCATTTTGAAGGGTTTGCTAAGTTTAATTTTAATCTTACATATCTTATGATTTGATTATACTTTTATAAAAAGTATATTTTAAATAACCCTAATATTTCAGCCCGAAACATCTGAAACTCAAACTTTATTGATTTTTCTCAATCAATTACAAAAATTGGGGTTATTACAATGCGCATGGTTCTAAATCCCATTCCTTTTAGATTCTTAGTTTACTTAGCTATTAAATCTTGTGTTACAATAGTTAAATTATTTTATTTAGGAATGGAAAGTTTCCTTTTTGAATTTATAATGTCCTATGTTTGGTAAGTTTTAATTTAGGAAAGTTCTAAATTAAGAAAGTTACCTTTTTGGGTAAGTTCCTTAAGTTTAATTTCCTGGTTTGAATCTTTCTAAATCTCTATAGTTTCTTTATTTTCTTACTTATTAATTAGTTAAATTTTCAATTCCATTATCTTAGTTTAGCTTTAGTAAGTTTCCTTTACTTTTAGTTCTAGATTAGGAAAGTTTCTATTTTTAGAAAATTTCCTTAAGTTAGTTGTTTACTATAATTCACATTAAGTTACTCTTGTTTCCTTATTTAAGTGCATGTTAGTTAGGTAAGTTTGCATTTTCATTTTTTACTTTTAATTCAGGCAAGTTTCCTTTTTAATTTTAGTTTTTAATTCAATGTATGTTTCTAATTTTAGTACTTTAATCACTTAATTCAATCCAAACTCTTCTCTTTTGGCAAAATTTAAATAACTTGAATAAGATCCAATCCAATGTAAATCTGTGAGATTCCTTGTGGGATAAACCTTACTTGCTTGAAAATACTGCAACTGATTCGTGTGCTTACAAGTTAACTTTGAAAAACACAACACTTACCCTTCACTCCAAATCTCATCACACCCTTGGTTAGACATACCTTCAAAAAAAGTCATAGTCCTCAACCTAAAACTCCAAATCTCTCCTCCTTGAATCTGCAAAGCTCTTTTGCTTGCTATGCAAAACCATCAGTTGCCTCTAAATTAGTCTCACCTTATTAATGCACTGCTCTATCAACTCAGATATGAGAAACTTCCTCTCACCAAGGTCACTCCAACATGTCTATGTTCGGCATGGTTTGCCATACAATGCCTTGTAAAGTTGAGGTCCCTAAACCTTTCTGCATGCACTGCCAAAAATAAGATGTAAAACTACCATGCCTATGTAAAATAGTTATCAATGGAACTTCGTGTGGTTAACTAGCTCATATTTAAAGCTTGACACAACTCTCTAGTGATTGTCTCTGCTTAATAGGGAGAAAATGGGCTAACTTAGCAAGTTGATCCACTACAACCCCATATTGAGTCATGTCCACTAGATGTCCTAGGCAATGTGACCATGAAATCCATCATAACATGGTTCCACTTCCAAACCAAAAGATAAAGTCTATAGCAATCCCATGGGCCACTGATGCTCTACTTTGACCCGCTGATAAGTGATGCATCATGCTACACATTGCCCAATCTCCTTCTTCATCCTCAGCCACCAAAACTATCTCCTCATATCATAGTACATTTTCGTAACCTCTAAATGCATGGAAAATACAGAATGATGGGCTGTCCTCAACAGCTTATGTCTCAATTTTGCAATGAATGGCACAACCAATCTACCATGTAATCTAATTCTACCATCAGCACCCTTCTCTGCCACATAGGACCTGAGTTGCACTGCATGTCTGTTATGTGGGTAAAATATGATCTAAGAAGGTTGATCATATAGTGATGTTACCAATCAAACCAATGTAAATCCTACTGAGGGCATCTACAAGTACATTAGCCTTGCCCAAGTGGTACTGCATAGTGAAGTCAAAATCCTTCAAGTGTTCAAGCTACAGTCTCAACCTCATATTGAGGTCACTTTGGGTGAACAAGCACTTGAGGCTCTTGTGATCTATGAAGACATCAAACTTCTCTCCATATAGATAATGCCTTGGATCTTCAAAGCAAAAACCACAACATCTAGTTCCAAATCATGTGTGAGATATTTTTGCCATGCTTCTTCAATGGTTTAGAAGCATAGTTATAACTCTACCATGTTGCATGAGAACACACCCCAACCCTTGTCCTGAGGTGTAGCTATACACTACAAAAATGTCACTACCATGTGGGAGAGATACATTGGTGCAGAGATAAGGCCTCCCATTAGCAATGTGATGTGGGAAAATCCCTCAAGAAATTATCTATAATATCCTACAAGACCTAGAAAACTACACACCTCAGTCACAGTCTTGGGCCACTCCCAACTAGCCATAGTTTCCACCTTCTGTGGATCTAATGCAATTCCATCCTTGGATATAACATGTCTAAGGAAATGCTCCTTATCTAGCCAAAACTCAAACTTTGAGAACATGGCATACAATTGATGAGCTCATAAAGTACCTAAGATAGTCCTCAAGTGCTCTATGTGCTCCTCAACACTACATGTATATACGAGAATATCATTAGTGAATACGATCATGAATTTGTCCAGATAGTCTCTAAACACCATGTTTGTCCATTTCATAAATGCTTCGGCATCACCAGAAACTCTTAGTGGCCAAATCCAATCCTGAATGTTGTCTAAGGGATGTCTTGACCCCAAATCCCAAGCTAGTAATATCCTGTCCTCAGGTCAACCTTAGAGAAAAACCTATCTAAGTGTAATCAATCAAACAAGTCATTAATGTGGGGAAGTGGGTAGTTATTCTTCACTATTACTCCATTTAGCACTCTATAATTCACACACAACCTCAAGGAGCCATCCTTCTTCTTAACAAACATGACTAGTGTTCCCCATGGCGAGACATTGGGGCATATGAAACATTGATCTAGTAGCTCCTATAACTATAGCTTTAACTCCTTAAGCTCTGCCAAAACCATGTCATAGGGAGCCTTGAAGATAGGATTTGCTCCATGCAATAACTTAATGGTGAACTCCATCTCTCTCCTGCATGGCAACCATAGCAATTCATCTGGGAATACATCCCTATAATTGTACACCACATCAATCTCCAGGATTCCTCCTATGCCTCTACACCCACTGGACATAAGGTGTGCTACTCTAATTGCTGAGATGATACTCACTCTCACAACATCAATCTCTCCTAAAAACATGGCTACTCGCTATCTAGGGCATACAGAGTTGACCTACTTCTTTCTATAATGAATTAAAGCTCCATGTTCAACCAACTAGTCTATGCCCAATATAATATCAAAATCCATCATGTCCAATATAATGAGATCTATGCTCATACTCTTGTCCAAGATAACCATAGGTATATCCTGGACAAACTCCCTACTATCACCAATTCACCCATCAGCATGCTAACTTTTAATAGAAATCCTAGTCTACTTGATGAAACATCCAAACATGTAGCAAAACTATGCAAGATGAAAGAAGGGGTTGATCCAGGATCAATAAGCAAATGTGCAAATCTATCTGCTACAATAGTGTTAGATGCGCGAGCCTGGTCAGTTGTAGTAGTAAACACTCTCCCCTAACTACTGGGTGTCAGGTGCCTGATCTCGTCCCTGATCTCACTGAGGTTGTCCCACTCTACTGGCTCTAGGACAATCCCACTCTATGTAGCTTAGTTGGCCACATGTAAAACATCAACCTAGTCCAAGACATGGCTAGCTTGGATGATGATGTTGACATCTTGGCACACCCCTTGATCACTGTCTCTACCCCAGGCCTAACCTTGCATTGGTCGGAAAGAACATGCAACTATCCTCCTAGGAGAAAATCTTTTCTTCTTGACTCCTCCTGCCAATGGCTTAGGGCCACTAAATCTACCCTTCTCAACTAAGGTACCTCAACTCTCACTCCAAAATAGATGCAAGCTCCCAGCCTGAGCTATAGTGGTGGGGTGTGAAGTCAAATTCTAGCACTTCAAGTCAAATTTCAGCTTGCGTACAAACATCTGAGCCACTCTCTACTCTAAAGAACACACCTCTACCACAAATCTGCATAGTTAAGAGAACTCCACCTCAGACTATGCCACGGTCCTCTTGCGCCATACAAGTGTCATAAGGTTTAGCACCATCTTCTCCCAAAGATGTGGGGAAGAAATTTGTTTGTAAAGATGACCTTGAAGTTGTCCCAAGCAATCACATCTCCGCTGTTAAAGAAATTGCTCCTAGCAGTCTGCCACCATTGCATTATAGTGCCTATGAAGACAAATGTGGCCACTGCTACTCTACCATTCTCAGGCACTACCATCACCTCAATGATCCTCACTCCATTGAACAACCAAGTGTCTACTGGCTCTGGACCATGTCTACCAGAAAGCTTAAGAGCAATCCTCCTAAATCTCTAGAGAAGGTTGTCCATTAGATCCACTACTCCATTTGCACCTGATGTGTCCACTGAAGCTCATAGCCTCTATGTCATCCTCAAAGTAAGAGATCAATGATCTCATAGGCTAGATTGACCCAAGCTCTATTGTTGCCCTCGGCCCCATCTACTGCTTATGCATCTAGTGGTGCTGGCAAGCCAACACTAAGTCTCCATGGAGGCATCTGAAAACAACCAAGATTCTAGTAAGACTTCTTTCCTAATCGTTATAACTAAGATCTCTACCTAAGTCTAAGATTTAACCCTCTTAAGTGTTGACATATTGATCTTCACTTACTGTTATTATGATTAGTATGGCATGTGCTCTGATACCAAAATCTATAACAACTCGAGTTTTTTTAAAATATTTATCAATTTTTAAGTTTAGAAAGAAATGAAAATTTTCTTGTTTTAGAAAATAGGATTAGATTTATAATATGTAAGTAAATTTTGAAATTCATTAACTTCTTTCTGCGTGTTATAGTAAAACCTCCACATATATGTAAAATTATAGTCTTCTAACCTATAAATGGTTAGAGATATATGCCACAGGATCACCCATACTGTCACAAGTAAAGTCAGACATGCCATTCAAATAAATAAAACAGTCCATGTTTATAGCAATCCCATGTGTCAACAAAAGTTAAATTATATACAATACTAAAATGAAATCCTATACATGGATTCTATTAAAATAACTATGCCAAAAGCATTCTCATCTAGCATCTAAACTGATCCAAGTACTTTTTCCTTCCTTAGGTATCTCATGCTCAGGCTACCTAGTATGTCACCTAAAATTTTGGTTGCAAGGGTTGAGCAAAGCAACTACCCACAATAGGAAGAATAATTTTTATGAGCTGGCATGCCTAGAGTAAGGCATACAAATAGAATATGTATAGTTCTATATATCTCTATATCTACATGCATAGTTTCTAAAGAGAAAAATCATGACATGTAAAAACAAAGATCCATGAAGAAAACTAGTGATCTCAAATCATCTATAATATCTAGAAGAATATGATAAGCTTGTTAATCTAAAGTTGAACAAAGGCACATAGCTCGTAGTCCGGTGTGAAAAATCCACGCCCACTCATGGCAATCTAATCTCTACATGTCATAGTGGCATATAGTCCTACCACCAAGAATGTCAGTGGCATATAGTCTTACCACGAGGGATAGGATCTAAACTCTTGAGAAATGGCTAGAACTCGCAGCATGCCAACATCACACAAAACACCTATGCTCAAAGGACCCTGCTGTCACCTACTAATGGCTACCATGGCCTTTACATTGGCTTGTGAATACTGCATGGCCTCAACTCACAGGACCTCATGGGGTTACTTGGCTACCACTCAGAGAACATACCCATGGGAAGATACTCCTATTGCCTACCATCTCCATCACAGGGCTAGTATTAATCTCATCTTAGAGGTTTGTAGCCAACTGCACCATCTAGCATGGGGTCTCCTGGACTTAAGGCATACTCATAGTGTGCACTTGCCATGGGATCTAGGACTTATAGAACTCTAGGAGTTCCTACCAAAATCCTTAACTCACGACTTGCTACCATACATGTAGTCCTTTCCAAGTATCAATGAAAAACAACGTCTCTCGGCCCTTGGAAAAATCTGTAAATCCATTGTTCCAAATCATGGAAATTTTAAAATCATGATATGATGATTTGTCATGCATTGGCATCCTATTCTGATGGTATTAGATGCTTCGATAAAGCTCATTATTAACACAGTGTATCTTAATGTTCTTTTCTTATTGAGGTTTAAGGGCTACATATCAACTTAACATGAAAGTGTACCTTTATTTTTATCTCTAGTGGTATGTGATTTAATATTTTAATGGTTCTTCTTTGGTTAGTATCCCATTTGTAGAGTTGATAGTCAGAGTTAACCTAGAAATTAGATTCTAGGCATGACTAAGTGTTCACTTCACTATAATTAGTTTCATAGGAATGTAATTACTGAGACTTAGGTGGTAATAAGGTATGTACCTCCATTTTCCAAGTTCATAGGATTAGATCAACTAAGGCATAAGGAGACTATGGCATAAACGATTATGGCATAAATGATTAAGCCATTGGAGATTATGGAAAAAGAATTAGTCATTGAATACCAATGCTTAAATGACTAAGACATGAGTGACTAAGTCTTAGGGACTAGCCTTTAAAAGATTTAGTTATAGATGACTATGCTTTACAAGGCTTAGGTAATCAAGTCATGGGTGATTAATTCTTAGGTGATTAAAGCACAAGTGTCTTGAGTTAAAGGAGGCTATGTCAAGGAATACTGAGGAATAAGAGTCTAAATCATTGGAGGTTAAGGCATAGGAGCCTAAGTCGTAGGTGACTAAGTTTATAGGTAAATGAGTTGAAGGAGACTAAAGCATGAGAATTTTAAACTTGTAGTTTAAGCAACTTCAAGTTCCCATACAAGTATAGTAAAGATTCCCAAATTTTTTTAACACAAGTAAGGTTTATGAATTCCCATATTGTCTGGCACAAGATGTAGCTTGAGGGCATGCATTTTCTAGCTTAAGGTAGATCAAAATGTTCATATTAGTAGCATGGATGTAGTTTCTAGTATTTTCAAGTTTCAACTATGGGGGACTTTAGTATTTCTAAATTCTAGATACACATGCAAATCTAGGTATTCTCAAATTCTAATTACAAGTTTCTGTATTCCTGAGTTCCAACTACAAGTGCTATTCGAACAATGCTAATTTATAACACCAAGAACATTTCAAGCTAGCTAATTCAAAAGAATCAAGCTTACATGATGATTTTCCTAGCATTGAAGAGCTTACTACCTACCTTCTTATTGGATTCTATCAAGTGTTTAATCAAAATTTGAAGATGAAAATGAGGTGCCACTTTCCTGCATAACTCAAGCTAGAAAATGTGCCTACTATCTTTGCTTATAACATCTGATCCATCTACCACGCCTAAAGCTAAATTGATGTAAATTCAAGGTCTTTTTTAGGGATTAAATATGAATCCATTCGACTAGTTTGTGGAGGTCCGGTAGGGTGTTGAACTAGTACTAGTTTCTACACGCATTGTGCAAAAAATAGTCATGGTTTCTCCCTGCTAGAGCTTTGTGAAACTAGTGATTTTACAAGCCAATTCATGGGATGTTTTAACTCAAATTCATAGTATAGTATGTTAACATAAAGACCCAAGTGGTAGTTTAACAAATTGGGTTCTTAGGTTTAAGTTTTAAGGCAGGGATTTGGTTTCACTTTACTTGCAATGTATAGGAAAATAGGGTGCGACTAGTTCCTATTTTAAGTTCACCATTCAAGAATTTCATGATGGATCACCTAAAATCTTATTTTAATGCATCACTTCAAAGTTCATTTGTCATAAAAGAAAACTCAAAAAGGATTTATCTCAAGGTAGAGGATCATAAGTTCACCGTTCAAGTAAATTTAGTAAATTTTTAGTCATGCATTGAAGCTATTAATCACCATCAATTTACATTTAGAATATGAAATCATGCCATCACAAGAGGAGATTTTCACATAAATGTTCATACGAATGTTTCTGCAAGTTCATGCAAAACTACAGAAATTTGGTTTTTCTTTTTCTAGATAAACCAAAAAACATATTAGTAATCCTTCCTAGAAAGATCCCCTTAATGGTTTCAAGCTTTGAATGGCTGGAATTTCAATTGGGTTTCTCTCCTGTGTTGTTGGTTCCCTACTCCCTGCGTGGAGTTCCTGCTAAAGTAGAAATCTCACTCCAGTTCGCCCCAACAGATCTCCAATAACCTTTCCTTGTTCTCCTCTAGATCTTCAAGCTAGCTTTCACTCACAACTCTTTCCCCAACTCTTCTTCCTCACTACTCTATGTTGAGTTGCAGTGAGCTTCATGCATGGAGTTTTTCTCAGCTAGGATTTTCCAATGGTCTCACGTGCTCTACCTTCCAAGTTTCCTCATTTCTCCTTTAATTTTTTTTTTTCCAAGCTCCACCTTCACAGTCACCTTCCACCTCCCCAATCCTGTTTGTCTTCTTCCTCACCCACTCTCTCCAACTCTTTCTCTTTTCTTCGTAATGGTTGGAAAAATCCTAGCCTAAGTTTTATTCCCAATAATACTTAAGTTTGCATGCAAATGAAAAGGGACAGGTGGCTTGGTAGGATCAGCCACTTGCCTTGGGAAGACTTTCACACTTGTCCCAGTTAGGGTAAATTTTATAATTCTACCTTAGCCAATAATAAAATAAATATTTCATTTCTAACTTGTTTCTTGCAACTTCTCCATGGGCTTTGGCTAGGACTGCCCTTTACTAATCAACCTAATAATTTATCATTTTAACACTATTTTTAATTATAATTACCTTTTAGAAAATTACTTAATATTATATTTAACCTCTCCTTCATCTAGAAAAAATATTTCTAATTTTTTGCATCACTTTAAAAATCACTTTGTGGTTAATATCCTAACGTAATTCCTCAAACGCTTGTACAATTTCTCCGTTAATAGTTATGGACATATACACATTAATTGATTAAATAAATGAAAATTTTACCCTATTTTTTTGCAAATGAATTTATTTATTAATTGAAATTATATGTTTACATTTATTTCGTTCCTTCCTTCAAAGTAGGTATTTTCCTTGAAAATGTGAAAATAAGTGGGCAGCCCACCAAGAAAATCTCCACCAATAAACTTTCAATCTTGTCTTCATTGCAATCTAGCTTCTCATTGGTCTATCCTTAATTGATTGAGTTTCCATTGGTTGATTATAATGCATATCTACAAGGATAGGTCTTGGCCTTTAAGTGCTTGAAAAGTAAGATGAATTTTCAACTATAGATTTCCTGTAAATTGTTTCCCTCTTCTCTCCTCTATTTTCTCCACCAAACAGCATTATTTCTTAATGTATTTCACATGGAAATCAGTGAGAAATACCACATTTTCATGCAAATTTTGTGCTCTCCTTAGGTCGTCCCTTCCTTTGAATGAGTGGGAGAGAGAGTGTAAAGAAAAAGTCTCCTACAGGTCCTAGTCTTCTAACTTATTTTAGAAAGCTCCCTACATATTTGATTCTAATGTATATGAATTGAGATTTATTTAGAAGCTTACCAAGGTGGTGGATAGCTTGCATGCATGCATGGAAAGTTCTATCACCTTACTTTTGATGCAAACACCATAGTTAGTACAGATTAGGCTCAATGTTCCTCTAACCATTGTATTTGACACACAATTTTTAGTCTAAACTCTTTGACTTTATATTTAGCATGTGTGGGTGCAAAATGTAGCTAGGAAGGTAAACTTTCTCTTTTAGGGTAAAATTATCAAATTTATGTATTTTTTTAATTTTTAGCCTAGACCTACAAAATGTACAGCTAGCCCTAATTAGTACTATTTATGAAAAGTTCAAGGACTAAGACCTACCCAATATAGAGATATGTTTGTAATATTTCTATATATGTCACATGTTTTATCAAAGTTCTTAAACAAAGTAAAGAAATCTAACTAAGTCTAATTAACTAAAATAATCTCCACATACTTTATTCCTCTCCTACTATTTGTCTCCTCGACTAATGCTAGCTGTATCTACTAGTTAGATGTTTCACCTGAAATGTTGGTGGGGATAGTATAGCCACTCAATTGGAAAATCTGTAAGCTAGTTTTGAAAACTAGTGACAATTATGTATTCAATGAGTACAAACATTGCATAGAGAGTCATCAAGTGTAACAAGTCTGCATTACTATAACTTAGAAATAATCATAAAAGTGAAGATGTTTTTCAAATAATTTTCAAGATATCTCACACATTACAAATAATCAAACCAAAAATTAAGATGGTAGTGTCCCTTCATAAGCCTCGTAGGCAATTTTTCAAATCCTTAAGGTTAACTGACATGTCTCTTAGCATGTCCAATAAGCACACATGTCACTATGCATATAGAGGGAACTCATCTTCCACTATGAATGACCACAGATACAATTATTCTTGTACACTAGCTCTCATGGGGCCGCTACATTAGGGTGGAAGTGGTCTTCCTATGACACCTACTCTCCACATTCGCCCAAGATTTTAGACTAGTATCCTATTTGGAGGTCATGCGCCAATCTAAAATCCTCCTAGCATAGTACAAAAAAGGGTCTCAAACCCCCTCACAACTACCATAAGTCCTATAAACTCCTAAGTGAGTCAGTCATGTGCTATTATAAGTCAAATATAATTTCAAGAGCAACTCTCTAGGTCACACTTGAGCTAATACAAGTGATAACATCAAATCTATATAAATTACTTTCAAGGAGCAAACCATTAAACCACAACATAGGCCAAAATGTCAAAACATCTCATAACTAGCAAAGCATTAAAGCACAATATAGGCCAAATATCAAACATCTCATAACTAGGATGCTCTCACATAAGAATTAGACATGATACAAACGGTCAATTTAAGTATCAACTATACCAATATTTCATACACTTCCACTTTTATATAGTTATTAAGCCTCTCAAACCATCAACTTTTCATGTGTCAACCTTGTGGTCTCTCAATGAAATTCTTAGGAAGAATAGAAGGTTAATTCAATTCTAGTGAAATAAACATATAAAAGAGTTGGTGAATCTTAGGCTTTCCAAAGCATCAATTTTTGCACATTTAAAATCTTTCACAGAAAAATGCCTCTTTCAAGGATTCCTTCTTACCAAATATTTTCTCAAAATTCATCCACACTTAAAGATAAATGAAATAGCAATAAACTCTCTTTATAAATTTATATAATCCCTCTCAAAAGATAGGTTCAAAACATTGCACAAGGCTACACCAAAATATAGCTAAAAATCACTTGAAAAAACTTAGGTAAAAAACCTCATTTTAACAAACTATTTCTTGAAACTTTATGAAAATTGGAATTAGTAATCTTATAATACATTAATTTTCTTGTAATATCCATGAAAAACTAGGTCAAATAGTAATAAAGAATCATCATGTTTTTATGCTATAAAACATTCCCTATAGTAGGCAAGAATACACTTCGAAACATTGCCGTAAAACTTAAGGTTTTCGGTCTATGAACATCGAGTATTTTCCTGAGAATATTTCCAATCTAAAAAAAAAAATCTTACACATAATTATCATATAATAAAATAACACAATCATGCCAAAAATACAAGCCAAAACATTAGCTAAAATCGTAGGTATACAGAATTTTACAAGCCTAAATTCAAGGTGTAAAACATAGCCAAAATCATGCCAAAAACACAATGAAAACCATTGATTCTCCAATATTATAAAACCCCAATCTTAAGCATGAAATAAATGATAGAATATTAGATTTTCTAGTTAAAATAATATGGAAAAGGAGATGGCAAAACAAGTATAATAGTAGCATACCACTATGGTCCCAAAAACATAGATTTAACATGTTTATAAACAATTTATCATGATGCATCTAAATACCTCTTAAAATCCAGCAATCATCTAGCCTTAAACATGAGTTGAATAGGATAAAAAGCATGAGATAACTTGTATTTTCATTCGAGAGAGAAACATTGAAACCATAACACTAACATGTGTGTAAATACGATTGAAAACTATCTGCAACATGTAAACTTTATGCAAAATCTTATCGAAACCTATTATTTTCCTTGAACTAACATGTAAAGCTCTTGAAAATCCTAGAGTAGAGAGTTCCAAGCCCTAAACCTAGAGTGATTTTCCTCCCTTCCTCTTTTCCACTTCCTTTCCTTCTCTTTTCCTCCTTGCTCTCCACATTTGCCTTCCTCTTTTCCTTCCCTTGCTTCCCCAATTTTCTCCTCTTATTCCCTTCTCTTAGCTATGGTTTTGTCTCTTATTTTTGGAGTGCAACTTGAATTACACATATATAGTTCCCAGGCTAGGTTTTTGGTGTTATTTCTAACTCAAACTCTCTACCTTCTTTACCGTAGAAGTTCACATTTTTCACCCTTTATTATAGGACTCCGTCTCAGCCCTTTAATTCTCCACTTTCTAGTACAATGCTACATTAGTTTTCTACTTGAGTTGCCACATGAATCTCCTAGAAATACTCAATGTGAAGCTCCCTTTCTAACTCACCAAATTCCCTTGTTTACAAGTCTTCCCAAGCATCCTTAAAATTAGGCACCCCTCCCCTTACTTGGCTACCACGCTTCCCCACTTTGGTAGCTCCTAAAAACATAGCATCAACTTCCCTTCCTCATGGAGAATGTGATGTGATTCTAGTTCTATTCCATGTATGTACTCAGTGTGTTTCATATTGGCTAATAGGATTTTCATCTATGTAGCTCCCCATGACTTAATCATAGGCAATTCATTTCTCCTGTGTTGCCCAACACCTCTCTCTGTGATTAATTACACATGCTTCTAAGGTTGAGATCACTCTAAACCTAACAAAACCTAGACATCTATTTCTTTCTAAGTTTTTCCCAAAAATGAAAAAAGACATTATGAAGTATTTTGAACTCTAAATCAAAGTCTTTCTTACGCTTAACATTACCATCTAAACAAACTCAAATTCACTAGTGAAAATAAGAAAAATAATAATTATTGATCATAAAATGTCAAGGTATTACATAGAGTATGATTGAACTAGAGCAAATGAATCAAACCTCATGGGGAGATTTGATATGTGGTCCACTAACCAACATGAAGGCATCAAACTTTTGCACCATACTATCTATTTTATTGAATTTGTGTGCCAACATGTCTATCTTTGCATACAAGAGTGGAGTGGTCCCTATATCATACATGCCTCTCTTTTTAAGAGATTTTAATTTCTCTCCATTAGAGTAGAATAATCCCTTGCTGGGATTTTTTAACTAATGTCTTGAAGAAAATCCATGCCCCTACATCACTCATGGTCATGAATGCTCCTCCACTAGTGATGTCAATCCTACTTCAGTTTTAAGAATTCAAACCTTAGTAAAAATATCATGGGTGTTGCCACTTCTCAAAACCATGGTGGGGGTATTTGAGCAATAAACCCTTCCACCATTCCCAACATTCATAAAAATGTTCACCCTATTTTTCTTGGAAATTTATAATCTTTCTTTTAAGGACATTGGTCCTCTAGATGAGAAATAATTTATTCAATAATTTCTTGGATAATTGCTCCCTTGTAATGCTTGAGCCTACCTCTAAAGAATTAGATGACTCCCGATTTTAGCTCAAACTGGTCTGCATTAGTTGCTGGCAACAATATAAATGAGGGTGAATTGATTGAACTAGAGAGGAGTGGTCTCTAAGGGCCTTGACATCCACTACTAGGTCTCTCATTATAGAGTTATCTAGATCGATGTGATTTTGTAACCCTTGCCTAAGAATTCACTCCTTGCCAACATTCAAAAATGCTAAATTAGGGTTTAAGGATTGATGACCTAGCATTCACGAACAAATAAACCATATGCAAATTTAACACACTTAAAAGCATGCAACAAAGAAAGCTAGAAAATGTGACCTAGAATCAAAGAAATAGGAAACTAATGCAACTAAGATGCTAATTACAGAAAGGATCCAAGCCTTAACAAATAGGGCACTATAACCTAGATAGCCTATATATTGATTGTTATAGACAACTTAGGCTATCGCTTTATCAACTACATGCTTCTAATATGAACAATCCTAGAAATTATGCCACAAGTAAATACAAATGCAATCTATATGGAACTATGCTACCATATAAATATGCAAATATTATTTAGCAATGAAAATCCTAAAGCTAGTAAAAGTTGGGAGTCAAGTAGGGCTTACACTAGCATCCTAGATCAAGGTTTTCTCTTACAAGGGTGAATCCATTATATACCACCCAACTTCCTAGTTAGGATTGTTCATCCTTGACCTATATAATTACAACCTATTGAATTGGGATTTTTAAATTGAAAATACAATCTTAACCTCTCTAAAATTCTGCTCAAACAAGGATAGTTGTTTTATTTCTTTTTTAATTTAAATTACTCTAACCTAGCCAACAAATATTAAACAAAAGCAATAATCTAATTAACCATAAATTACACTAGAAATGGATAATTTGACTAAATTATGGAACCTAGGATATCGAAATCCACCACACCACTATTTAAGAGCATCATAGATTTAATACACTGCATGTTAATATAACAATGTTAAAATACTAGCATAGAAAATGTGTGAGTTAAAAGTCAAAATTCTTATATTTTCTCAATTCAAATGGTTTACCTAGCTTATTTATATGTATCCAAAGGATAACTTATACTTTTTGGAACTATCTAAGAATCCATGCATATCATAAATACTATAACCAATCCCTACACTATGAAAAATACCTCATAATTCCCATGAAAGAAAAAACAATACTTATGTATATTCAGTTCTATGACATATCATAAGAATTAAAAATTCAAATTCCTAAATCTAATGATCACTTATACATGAATAAAATTATTTATTTAATGTGGTTACATCTTCACTCTAGATGGATGATTTGACTTCTCATGATTATTAGAAAGCACATCCTAAAAATATGATAAAAATGTCCTAAATAATAACATAAAAATATATTTAAAAAAATTAACCTATATCTAACTTATCATCAAGATCACTAATCTAAGCTATAAAAAGGTTAAAAAAGTATTAAAAATGGAGAAAAAATGACCTAAAATTGATTAAAATCTATCCTAAAACTTGCATGAATAACATCCAACCTTAGCTTAGATTAGCAAAGTTTCTACCCATACTTAGGATTAGTGAAAAACCTTCCTAGGGTGCTTTAAACTTAACTTAATTCTAGGCTAATATTAACACGAAAACTAACTTCTAGGCGAAGATTAAAACAAAATGCATGAATTATAACAAGAACACGAAAGTAAATCCATCTAAAGACAAGAATAAAGAACATAGAGTATTAGCATCTAAACATCAAAAGTATGCAAGAAGATAATGAAATTTTGTTATAATTATGTTTAAGAACATTACAAGAACTTGATGAAAGTAAAGAAGAAAAACTAAAATACAACTTCCCAGGATTGGAAATAGATGTCCAAGATATCCCTTCTTAATGTATCACACACTAACTATTTGCAGCCTTTAGGATCTACTCCTCACCAAGCCACCACAAAAGCATCCTTCCTTGATGTGCCATGCACCATGTATAAGATAAAATCCAAGATAAAAAACCCCAACCAAAACTTCCTCTCCAACTAGAAGGCCTCCAAGAAATAAGACATTCAAGAGAGACATCTTTTTTTTATAGTGTAAAATATCACCCATGTAGCCCCCTTGTTCTCTAAAAGCATCCCAAAAATCCTCTTCCCAATCTTTTTCCCCACCTCCTACTTTTATTCCCTTTCAAAAACATTCCTCTAAGTGAAGTCTCCCTTTTGCCAAAGATGTTCTCCTTTTTGAAGTGTGGTTCCTACATTTCTCAAAAAAGTGTCTTTTCAAGTAAACACTCTCTAATTCAATTCTAAATATTCCAATCTTGATGGGTTACTTCATAGATCAAACCATCCTTTTGCACATTTATGAATGTTTCCAACTGGTTCAAAGCTTTTATGTTGGGTCATGCTGCAAATTTTTTTTTAGAGATGCCTATTTGTTAAAGGCCAACTTAACATTCATTTAAGTATCTCATATTTTAATTATTCAATTCACTATAATGGAATTTTAAAGAATTTAATATGACACTCAATAAGAAGAAACTCTCGTTACCAATTTCTCTTCTCTATGATCCCTCCATTTGCACCACTATAGGTCACTACATATCTATTTAAATCTTTCTTCCTTTGGCAAATCCTTCTATACCCACTGAGTTGAATTCTAGTAGCTCATTATAATTATTATTGTTCAAATCTTGTAACATAAAAAAGAGCATTCATATGCAAATAGAAAAAAATTTATTTGGTACTCTAATTTCTTATATAGCAACACCAATTGGCTTAACGCCTTCAAATAGGTCCAATGTTGGAAATGTATGCCCTAAAGGTCATCATATGACATTTAATGCAATGTCACATTGATTATTTCAATTAATGAATTCACTTTATGTAATTATGGTATGCCAACACTACATAAGGGAACTAAGAATTGAAGTCAATCATATAATGATAGTATATTTATATAATGTCCTGAGATGACATCTAGAGCCTTAGGTAACAGAGGAGGAATTCCATAACATGTTGGTTAAGAACCATGGTCAAGGATAAATGGAATTTTGATTCTAACCTGAATTGGTCATCAAGTAGTAATAGTTGTCAAATGACATGTTTCCAAAAGGTACAAATGATCAATTGTTAGGTCATCTAAGGTAGAGACCTTGACCATACATAAAGTGCGTAGAAGTGTTTTACACATAGGACATGACTTAACTTATCTAGAACACTAAGTCTTCTGCCACAAATGGTAGTTTAATCTAAGGGTAAAATGACAATTTATTCATATGGTAACTATGTAATTAATCCTCTAATGTGAGCTATAAAAGGTTATTGGTCGGTGGATTTTCTTGATTACCACATCATCATCTCTATCATGAAGAAAATGCCCCAAAATTTGAGGAGAGTTTGATTAAAATTAGGAAAGTGTTTCTTGATTTGAAAGATAAAGAGATACCATACTTGGGAGGTTTCTAAAAGGTCACACCTAAAATGCTAATTGAAGTTAGACTAGGTTGAAAGTTTCCTAACTTGAGAAGGACTCAATTTCTCCATATAAGAAATATGATATAGTGTGTGAGAGAGAGAGGACTTGGAAAAGACATCCTTCGTTGTGTAGTCATAAGTTGCAAAAATTTCCCAGGGCTCTCTTCCATTGATACTGGATAATTGAATAGAATAAAATATGAGCAGGTAAATTAAAAATAGTTCACTACTCAGTAGATGCAGACCAATCACACCACAGAGATACAGAACTAAAGTGTAGTAATAGCTCACACTCCTTGGATATAGAATATTCACCACCAAAATGATATAAAAGCTCACACTCCTTGAATATATAATATTCACCACCAAAGTGATATAGAACTATGGATAGAAATAGCTCACCACTTTAAGCATATAAAACATTCAATACCTTAAAGATATAGAACTAGGTTGCTCACCACTCTTAGATCCTTCCAAAAGATACGCAAAGAATTCTCTAACTCCAATAAAAAATTGTGCAAAAGACTCTATTTTGATTTAAACTACAAGATGATAGGAATAGCCCTTTCAAACAATCAATTTATGAGACTATAAGTAACTTTCTAAATATAAGAGTTTTCTAGACTAAGTAATAACTTCTAAAACTTATGTACTTTTCTAGCAAAAGTTTTCTAAACTTGGGTATTTCCCAAAGAAAACTTTCTAAGTACTCGGTAGTTGTCTAAATACATTCAAGTAATTTCAATACATATATATTATAAATAAGCAAGTTCCTAAACTCTAACTTCCTTTACAAGAATTTTCTTTAATCTTGGATCATTTGGAATCTTGACTAGTCCACACACCTTGACCAATAAAAGCATTCTTAGAATGTTTTGAACATGTAGAATTAGGAATGCTTCAAGTGGAGCATGGGACGTCCCCCATAGTAAGATATGAAATTTTCATGTGTGAGAATCCAAGATGTCAATCATCTTTGAATCATAGACATCCATCCATTATGAATCTTATATGTCCATTAAATATGATCCAAGACACCTTTCATTCTTTTGTTAAGTACTCAAGACGTCCACTCTGGTGAAACTTGCCTTCTCACATAAGGTCCATGTCTCTGCATCACTAATCTTTGCTTACAGTACTTTGTCAGGGAACCTCCATCTAGCTAATAGGTTCTCAATTATTGTTGTCAACTTCTAGTTCAAATCATCCACCACCATGTTGTCTCTCCTAAAATGATACTGGATGGTGAAATCATAATCTTGGAGGTATTCTATCCAGTTTTGCTACTTCTTGTTTAGATCACTCCTCCAGAAGATGCACTCGAGGCTCTTATGATAAGTGAAGACCTCAAACTTCTCATTGTAGAGATCATGTTTCCAAATCCTCAGGGTGAACACTACTACCTAAAGATAATTTCAAAAGTGGCGTAAAGGTAAGTCTCCTCTAAACTCCTAAAAGTCACCTTATAGGTATCACTCCACATGAACTTTGTGTCCTTTCTAGTCAATGCTATCAAGGGTAGTCCAATCTGCTAAAACCCCTCGAGGAATATATGATAATATCCCATAAGACAAAGGAAGTTGTGAATCTCTATTGCTCTCTTTGGTCACTCCCAACCCATCACTACCACAATCATGATCTGAATGTGTATATCTTGAAAGAACTCTCAAGCTAAAATCAACTCTCCTATCAATGTCATCACATCCAACGCAAAACCCAATTCATGAACAAGCAAGTTCACACAAGACACAAAAAATGGTGGAAATGAATTAGTATTGGTATAGCTTTAAAATTACTTGCAAGCATATAAATCATAGTATTTGCATGTCAGAGAGGTTGATCCCACAAGAACTCTCTCAAAAATTTTAATGGATTAGATCTTATTTAAATCATTTATCTTTAGCCAATGAGACATCAATTTGATGAAACTAAGAAGTTAAACAACATGAAACTAGAAACATGAATCAAATTAGAAGTATAACTATAGGGAACTTTCTAAAAATAAAGATATTCAATGAAATTGGAAACTTTCCTAACTAACATGCATTCAATAAAAGAAACTAATGCAAAACTAAAATGCATGAATCTATAAAACTTACTATAAATGAAACTTTTCGAAATTAACACTTTCCTAAACTAAAATTGGAAACTTACTAAAAATAAATAAGGGAACTTTTTAAACTAACCTAAGATGCATACAACTAACTACATAATGCTAAGAAAATAGATAGGAAATTGAGGTGTTTTGAGTGTGAGATAGAATTAGAAGTTTCCCATCTAGGAAACCACTAAGGTGATGAGAGCCTTGACAAAATCAAAGTATGTTTGACACGGTTTTGGTTAGGTCCTCTCTTTTGAGTAACACAATCTCTTCTCCTATGGACCCTTCTACATGGTACTGTACTAAAGGTCCTCAGACTTCCAATATGCTGTGAGAGTCACATGTACGACAATGAGGGGTGTTCACATCTATACATGTAGCGTGGTGGTTGGGCCTACCCACCCTATTTGTTGCATGATCTATGGGTCTACTAGAGCTACCACTTTGATCAATTAGCCAAGATTTTGATCGGATATGAAATCATGGGTGCTCGATCTAGTGGTATTTTTATGGAGATTCTGTTTCTCACTATAGGATCAAGCAAGGGTTGGGGACCACTTTTTAGGAGGTGCCTCCCTCCTTGAGAGAGAGAGAGAGAGAGAGAGAGAGAGAGAGAGAGAGAGAGAGAGAGAGAGAGAGAGAGAGAGAGAGAGAGAGAGAGAGAGAGAGAGAGAGAGAGAGAGAGAGAGAGAGAGAGAGAGAGAGAGAAGAAGAAGAAGAAGAAGAAGAAGAAGAAGAAAAAGGAACCCTAACTGGGGTGGGGAAAAGAAATGGAAAAATGGAAATAGCTTATGGGGTCTTTTCTCTTGATTGGTCCACCTATGCATGAGTGTCTTATCAAGTATGAATCTTCCTCAAAACCTTCCAGTTATCCTCTGAAAATTACATTTTTCACCTAGGACAATTGCTTGACATGGTCCTCCAACCATGTGACTCTAAGTGGCATGGCTTTACATGGAATGATGGCTTGAATGATTAAGTTCTTTAGCTCCAAATCTTGAATGGCTTGGCCTCTTTAGGTTTCCTTGTTAAACTAGGAAGCCTCAAGCATTGCTCCAATTCTCATGCAAATGTGGTGGAAATGCATGGCTTGTGCATGTGCTCATTCTAGTCACCTTTGATGCTTCCAATTGCTTCCTTTCATCTTGACCCTTGATTTAGCATTAACATGTTGAAATTTAGGCCTTGACTCGATCTTTTGATCTTCATCTTCAATTCTCATCTCGATCAATCTCAACTATTGGATCATCATCTTAATTTCTAGAAAAGAGTAAAAGCACTAATTAAATCTTAGAAAATTGTGATGATTCATATGCTTACTCTAGATTTACTTCTAAACTTACAAAATACCAAACTTTTGAATTATTAGGTCAAAACTGAATGTGTTACAAATTTTCATAAAAACCCTAAAATAACATTATAATTTGTAACATGTGGGCTACTAATTGGGTACTTTTTATACAAAATTGCACACTTATAACAACCCCCCACCACCACCAAGATTTTTCTAGTCCCAGGAAAAACATGCAAAAAATTATAAAAGAATTGGTTGACATTTTCAGAGATACTCACAATTACATTTAGCATATGCAACAAGTCCCTTAAACCCTTAGATTAACCCTAGTGGACGAGTTAGGCCTCGTGAGGATTTGTAGTAAATATACCCACAAAATTCAATAAGATTAAATTCTTTATTTTTATCTTAGAGAATTATCTTCCATTAGCACTCTATTAGCTTTAACAACTTAATAAAGATTAATGAAAAATTCCACAAGTTATCCACGTACCAAAGTCATTTTATTGTAGTTATATTTCAAAGTTCGGTGTGTACAAGTTACATTAGTTAGGAATTCTAAATAGAAATGCTTATTGCTCCATTGAATGATGTTTTGACCTTAAATTCTCATTAGTATACACTCAAAAATAAATCTCTCAGAGAAAGGGGTCAAACAAAATTCACTCACTATGTGACCGAATCCAAAGATACTAATGGTTCATATAATATAATAAGCACTAATGAGACAAAGATATGATCCCTTAGAACGGATGACATTACTAAAACAAATAGGGTTAGTTCATCTTAATTCTTTCCTATTTATATCCTCATTAAGGAAATTTTTCACCTTAAGATCAACAGGTCATTGGATAGGATGAAACATAGACTTGGGTTAGGCTTTGAAAAGAAAGGTATAAGGATTCAAAGTTTCAAATCTCCTCTATTTTTCCTTTCTCTTTTCTCAACTTTTCTTTCCTTTTGTTTTTTTGATACTTTCTTCACTTTTCCTTGTATTTCTGAGAAAGAACACTTTTTTCTTTGTACTTTTAATATTTTTCACTTCTTTCACTTTTGTCCTTTTTCTAAACTTTTGCTATCATCCCCACTCATTTTTTAAAAGTAGGTAATAGATATTCTTAATGGGTTTCTTTGAGGTAGGGTAAAATGGGGTTTAAGAAAGAAAAGGCTTACCAAGAGGCTTGAAGGTCTAACTAGTAGTATAGAATAGACTAGGCAAGTTTTATGTCTCTGGGCTAAAGGAAGGATGACCTATATCATTTCACACATTTCTTAAATATTCAGCAAAGAAGATTAATACTCCTAGTTGGTTCTTAGCATTTTGACCAGAATAACAACCATTGGGATCTTTCAAAGTAATATACATTGAAGAAAGCGTGGAATTACTTATAACCATTACAAAGATGATAGTCTCTTAAACTTATTTGGGTATATAGGTCTCTATTGATTTTCCACAAGGTCTATAAGTCATACCCATCTATTAGTCTAGACTTATGAACTATGTGTAAGTGTATTTTGAGATTTAACTTTCATAAAATACTTTAAGAAATAAATAAAATGAAAAACTAACCATATGCATTTCTATTAAGAAATTAAAGTAGTGGAAGTACTAAACTTTAGACGATCCTATTCTCATCACATTAAAGGAACTTTGACCTTCAAAACCTTGAAAAATTCAAAAAACATTTTTTTAGAAAATCTCAAAATCTCCTGCTTATCCACGACACTATTCTCAATGTTTGAAAAGATAGGACTCCTCTATGAAAAATGGGTAATGTAGAATAATGAGACTCACTAAGAACCTTGAGTTGCCTCCCTGTGAGTGCTAAGTTTTACATCTTTAGAAAGACATATTGGACAGTGATAAATTCAATTTTAATCATTGATGTAGGTGTCATGGGACATGCTAAGGTGGGTCTTGATATATTGGTTCCTCTAGCATGGTTTCTTCTACTTTAAGGTTGACCAACTCTGGATAGGGTTTCAAACTTTGTCCATTAACTTTGGAAATCTCACTATTCTTTTCTATATTAAAGTCCCCATGAGGATAAAGAGTATGTACTATATAGGGTCATGTCCATTGGGATTGAAGTTTTTCAAGAAAAAAATGCAATCTAGAACCATACAAAAGGACCTTTGTCCTAGAGTAAAGAACTTTAATAGTATGTGTCTATCATGATTACTCTTCATGCGATCTTTGTATAGTTTTGCTAACTCATATGCATCTTTCTTAAGCTCATCCCACTCATTGAGTTGGAGTTTCCTGTGGATTTCAGCAATATTCAAGTCAAAATTGAGCTTTTCAATGGCCTAATATGCTTTATGTTCAAGTTTTACTAGTAGGTGGCAGACCCTTCCATAGACCAAGCAATAAGGTGCATGCCTATTGGGGTCTTGTATGCAGTATGGTATGCTTATAAAAGCATTACTAAGCCTTAAAGACTGGTCTTTCCTATTTGGATTGAGTGTCTTTTCTAAAATTTGCTTTATCTCCTTATTTGGCACTTCCACCTGTCCACTCATCTGAGGATGATAAAGGGTAGAAATTTTGTGGGTAACACCATATTTCTTCATTAGATTCTCAAATACCCAATTACAAAAATATTTACCTCCATCACTAATTATGGCCCTAAGAGTACCAAAGCATGCAAATATATTTTCTTTTAAGAACTTGACTCCCACCTTGTGGTCATTGGTCTTACATGGTATGGCTTCTACCCATTGTGACACATAATCCACCCCCAGCCCCAAGGATGTATAGTTAAAGAAAGAAGTTAACCATAAAATTAATGCCCAAACATCAAATGGCTCAATGATCAAAATAGGATTCAAGGCCATCATATTTCTTTTTCATATGCTCCCTAAATGTTGACATCTAGAACATGCTATGTAATAAGCATGTGAGTCTCTAAAAATGGTAGGCCAATAAAAACCACACTATATGTAATGACCCCAAATTTTGTAATATTAAAAGCCCATAAAAAGTTCAGTTTTAAAGATAAGGGCATTTTGGTCATTTCACTAGTCACCTTGACTAAACCCAGGAATTTGGTACCAAAAGTGGTTCCATTAGATCCGTCTCGGAAAAAGGAATCCAACGAGACCAAAATCACCCAAAACGGAGTTAAAATGAGCAAGATATGGCCCTTTGAAGTTCAGGGGCAAAACTGAAAATTTCTCAAAAACGATTTAACCTGAAAAACACAGGTGCCCGTTTTGATACGGGCACCCCGTCGTCTTCAGCCTCCTAGAGGTTTCTGGAACGGCAGTGTTTCAAGAAGAAACCACTGCCATTCCAGAGGGTTCCCCACCGCCATTCAAAGGCGGTTAGAAACCCTCCAGAACCCTCTGTAAAAGCCCTATAAATAGAGCTCTTGGGTGCCTCTAATGGCAGCCCAAAAGCCTTGGAGAAAACCAGTCATGAAGCAGTGACCAAGGGGGGAAAACGTGGAGAGAAAAACCACCCACGAAGCAGGTACGCACAAAAGAACCCCAAACCCATCTCCACCATAGTTCCAGGAACGATTTCCCTAGGTTTTTCCATGAAAAGCAATGCAGAATAGGCCTCCAGGGGAGCCATAAAGACCCCTGGGACGTCCCCAGGCCGCAGTGGTTTGACAGGGTCGAACCAGGGTGACCTGAGGACGACCCAGGTCACTAACAAGCGGGACGATCCAACAGGACCGTCCCACGTCGACGCAAGTCGACGCCGTTTGGAAAAAACCAAACGGGGGTGTCCCTGGACGCGCCCGCTAAAGGAACGACGAGCGGCGTCGTCTCGCGCGTCTTCAGACGCGCCCACTGAGGCGCGCGCCGCAGACGCGCAGCGCACTAGCGAGGCGTCGTTTTTGGTTCTTAAGAATGCTGGGCGCACGTCGCAGACGCGCAGCGCCCTAGCATTCCTCTTTTTTTTGTCTTTAAGGCTATATGTACATGCAATGTTAAAACGCTTATAACTTGAGATCTAGAGCTCCGATTGAGGCGCCGCAAAAGGCATTGTGTCCGTATCGACGACGCGGACATATCCAAACCATAAAATCCATAATCAAAGCCCAATAAAATTAGGGCATGACCCTTAGAATAGGATGGTGGCGCATGACCGCTAGAACTCTGGGAAACTAAGAATACCAAGGCCTAATTAGGACCTTAGGACACCCATAGGCATAGGGATGGACCCCTAATGCCTAAGTAATGAGACCCAAATGCTCTAAGCCCATCAAAGATAGGTTAAACTAACCTTAAGTCCCCAAACCATGTTCAGGAGTTTACGAGGACAAGAGGGTGAATGCGACCTAGTCAGGTAGGTGCTCTATCACTATTAGATTCTTTTAAAAGAACTATTGTTATTTGAGAACATATGTTTTGGATATATGACTTGATTTGCATGTGATTTGTATGAATAAATTCAGCATGCATGTTAAATGCTTTGTAAATAGCCATGTTTTGGAATGACTGCATATACATTATGCATATACATGTGTTGCAAACGAGTGCATGCATTGCATGATTTATGTACTACAAAGATTGCATGTCCTTGAGGGTTGCCAAAAGACGCTGGAGTACCGAGGGCCAGGCAGTTGTGAGGGACCCAAAAGAGGACAAGTTTTAACAGGTTTTGACTTATCTTATGTGATTTGGGCAAGTAAGCCCGTGGGTGCTATGCCGAGGGGTCTGGGTTGGCCACCCGGCCTCTACCACTAATAGGTGGATGGGTACCACGCCCAAAAAGAGGCAAGTCCCTACGTCGACTGCATGTGGTACAGGGGGCTATCACTGGTGTCACGGCACTGGGTCGGCGTGTCATAGGCCCCGTGGAGGCTATGACCAAGTGTCCTCAGGTACCCGGGGACCACACGGCGAGGAGGCCGTGGGCATAGTGGACCCTATGATTTGATGTGCATTTCATGTAGCATGATATGAGGTTGGTCGACCATACCATACTAGAGGTCCATGAGTTGGACTCCATGAGGCATATATTGCATATCATGATGTCATCATATATATATGATACTTTCACTTTTGGATTATGTGATCTTTTAAGTTATAAGAATTTCAGTTGATTTTGGATTCTTATACTGATGTTGAACTCGAGTATTCAAACATACGCATATTTTGAATTTCAGTTGATTTTGGATTCTTATACTGATATTGAACTCGAGTATTCAAACATACGCATGTTTTGAATGAGCATATGATTTTGAAACATCTCATGCATTTATAAAACTAGTAGTGATAGGCCCTACTGAGTATATTATATACTCACCCAATCCTCAACATTTTTCAGATATCAGTAAGCACTCAAGGACAGGATACGTCCGTATATATATCATGGTTCAGGACAACTCCACTCCCAAAGAGGACATCTATGTTAGTGCTATGAGCAAGTGAATCCAAAAGGAAACAAATATACATGTAAGTAAACTCTCAACCCTTTGGACATGTGTTTGTACTTAGTTACAGATGGGCTGTGCATTGTGACTGGAAGGACCTGGGGAAAAACATTTATGATTTCTGAAGTTTTTCAAAAAACTACCTTAGTTGTTGTGAAAGCAAATGACACTCGGGGTTTTCAAAAATGAGTCTAAAACTAAAGGTTTTCCGCTGCATTGCATGGTTTTTATAAAATGGTTTTCAAATAGGGATGCATCCCGCCTTAGGAAATTTGACATTGCATTTAAAAATGCATGAGAAAACCCGGGTCGTCACACTATAAAATCTTTGTAGTTGTCCTTCTAGAACTAAAATGGCCCCCGCATACATAGTCATGATAAAAGGAAAAGATTTTATGATGTTCAATATCTAGTACACATCTCTAAATAACCTGATGAGGACAGTACCTAAACAAGTCCTAATCATCCCAAGTAAAGTGTTTGACCTCAGCAATGAAACTTTTTCTATCTTGTTTTGACCAATGATTAGAAATTTCACTCATGATAAGATAATTAAAAATATCTACATATATCAAGGCAACTAGGAAATGTGCAACAATTGTTTGTTTAGAAAAGGTTTTGTTATACTTACATTATTGCTAGTAGACTCCACAATTAACCAAAATAAATGGACAGCTACAACATTTTTGGAACCTTTCTTATCTTGAATTTAAAAGTAAAATTCCTTTTGTAGAAGTATCCATCAAATTTCTCTAGGTTTAGTGTCCTTCTTAGAAAGAATGTATTTTAAAGCTACATGGTCGAAATAGACAATGACCTTAGATCTTAACAAGTAAGATCTAAACTTATCCAATGCAAAGATAACTGTCAATAACTATTTTTCTATAATCAAGTAATTGAGTTGGGAATTATTGAGGATCTTGTTAGCATAATATATCATGTGGGGAAGTTTATCAATATTGTGTAGTTTGAAGCATCACCCATTATTTTGAATGGTGCACTCCAATCTAGCAGTCAAATTATAGGCGCAAAGTGAGTTCATCTTTTAGGCACTCAAATGCTTTAATAAAATCATTGTCAAAGTCAAAAGTTACCTACTTTGTAAGTAAATTACATAGGGTCTTAGCAATTTTACTAAAATCCTTGATGAATGGTCTATAGAAGCCAGCATGGTCTAAAAATGAGTGAACTTCTTTCATTGTTTTTGGTGGAGAAAGGTTAGAGTTTAATCTACTTTGGCTCTATTAACTTGATGTACCCTAAAACAATGCCTTTTTGAACCATGAAATGGCATTGTCTCCACTTAACACTAAATTATTTTCTTGACATCTAGCAAGGACAAGTTTTAAGTGGTTCAGGCATTCATCAAAAGAAGAGCCAAACATTGAGAAATCACCCATAAATACCTCTAGAAACCTCTCCACCATATTAGAAAATATGCTTAATATACACCTTTGAAAAGTAGCTCAGGTATTACAAAGTTCAAAAGGCATATGACGATAGGCATCAGTCCTAAAAGGGTACGTGAAGGTAGTCTTCTCCTAGTCTTCAAGTGCTATAGGATTTTGGTTATATCCAGAGTATCCATAAAATAAAATAAAATAAGCAGTAATAACTATGTCTGGATAACTTTTTTAGCATTTGGTCAATAAATGGAAGAGGAAAGTAGTATTTCCTCATGACTAAATTTAGTTTTTCTAATATATACAAACTCTCTACTCGGTGGTCAAGCGAGTGGGGACTAGCTTATTATCCTCATTTTGGATTACTATAAACCCATAATTCTTGCGAACAACCTAAACTAGGCTAACCCATGAGCTATTAGATATAGGGTAGATAACACCAACATCTAGGAGTTTAAGTACTTCCTCTCTCAATACCACTTTCGTATTAGGGTTTAGTCTCCTCTATGTTTCCCTAGATGGTTTAACATTTTCTTCTATGTGAATTATATGCCTACATATAGTAGGGCAATCCCTTTGATGTTTGCTATGGTCCACCCTAAGGCTATCTTATGTTTCTAAGAACAAGAATCTTACTTTCCTATTCTTAATATAGATTTGTAGCTATGATTACAGGTAAGGATTCATCAGGTCCTAAGTAGGAATATTTTAGATTTTTAGGTAAAGGTTTAAGGACCAAGGTAGGTGGCTTTTCTACTAAAGTTACTAGGACAAAGTTAGGAGGAAGTAGTTCCACTAGAAGTCCCCATTTGGAGGTATCCATTACAGGTGTAGCATCTAAAAGATTATTTACCTCTTCAATGAATTTGTCTATATCAAAGTCATAATTAAAGTGTGTTACACATGCCTCAAGTGGGTCTAAGATAGACGATGGTGTGTTAGCATCTTGAATTAGACCTTTAATTAAATTTACTATACAAGAATCATCTAGGTCAAGATGTTGATGATTAGAATTAAAAACATTGCATTTGACTTTCATTTTTCCAAAGGATAATTTCTTCACACCATTTCTGCAGTTGATGGTGTTAGACATAGTTAGAAATGGATGTGCAAGAATTATCAGGATCTGAATACTAGGGTCTAAGCTAAGATAGGTATCTAGGATGATGAAATCTATAGGAAAATAAAATTGGTCCACTTATATTAAACATACCTCAACCATACCACATGGAATCTTCACTATTCTATCTGTTAACTGCAAGATGATATTGGTTGGTTTAAGGTCACTAAGCCCTAGTTGCTAATAGATAGAAAATGTCATCAGATTTACACTAGCTCTTAAATCAAGTAGTGCCCTATCAATGACGTGGTTGCCTATAACACAAGAGATGGTAGGACAACCTGGATCTCTAAACTTAGGAAGGGTCTGGTGTTGAATTAAAAACTTCACCTACTTAGTGAGAATGGCTTTCTTTTGCACATTAAGCTTACGCTTTTGCCTACAGAGCTCTATAAAAAACTTGACATAAGGAGAAATGTCTTTAATTGCAGTGAGTAATAGGATATTTATGTGAATATTCTTAAACACATCCATTATATAATGGAAACTGGTTCCTTTATTAGCCTTATTCAAAAACTTAGGGAATGGGGCTTTGGGCACATAAGGTGCATCCACTATAGGCTCAGATGGAGTAGGAGATTTCTATTATTTTTTTATGTTTTAGCTGGTTCATTCTCCTCTATAGTTTCCATAGTTTTCTCTAATTTATTATCAATATGATAGCCACTCTTAAGTCGTAATAAACATTGCTTGCTCACGGGGTCATTGGTTATGTGAAGTAGACCCTATTTTAAAAAGTCCCTTAAGGTTTGGAATTAGCTGTCTAGGAAACTGTCCCTTTCCTCTCTGACTCAACACAGTTGACAACTGGCTCATTTGCATTTCTAATTTCACAATAGCTTGGGAATTGACAATTGATCTCTATCTACTCTAATTTTTTTTATTGTGTAAGACCTTATTAATCTCCTCTTGTTGCCGAAGAAGCAACTTTATAGTGTCCTCAACTGAAGGTTTCTTTGGTTGTTGAGGAAGCTAAAAACCTAGTGGCTACAAGGGAACTGAAGCTTTAGGAAAGGTTTATGTAGGGGTTCATAGATGGACCCCCTTGGTAATTGTTCTTAGACCATGACAAGTTAGGATGCTAAAAAGTGTTCAATTTTGTATAAAAAGTACTCAATTAGTGGCCCATGTATTATAACTTATAGTGTTAAATTGGGGTTTTTTGCTAGAACTTTGTAACACATGCATTTCTAACCCAATAATTCAAAAGTTTGACATTTTGCAAGTTCAGGAACCAATCCAGAGTATGTATGTGAATGATCACAATTTTTTAGAATTTAATTAGGATTATTCTTCTTTTGTAGGTGTTGAGAAGGTAGTCCAATGGCCTAGCTTGATAGAGATAAGAACTGAGGCTATTCATGAGGTTTCCTAGTCTAATTTGAAAACCTAAGCAAACTAAAACTTAAAAGGTCATCAATCTAAAGTGTAATGAAGGTTCAAAACTATCCTAGGGTGAGTAAAGACACAATTAGAGAAACAAAAGATGACTAAAAATGGACCTAAGCTCAAGCCATGTATTCCCACTACCTTTGCATGAGAGCCATTGAAGCCACTTAAGCCACCAAGGAATGAGCCATAAAACCAAGGATAAGTGCCACCTGGAGACACACCATTGGAGCATCAATTTAAGCAACTATCTTATGCTAAAAGTGTTATTTTTAAGGGATTTTTTAGATATAATTGTAAAATGTAAGATGAGCATGCATTAAGGAACCCATCAAGAGAGAAAAATCCACTTTCCTAACTCATTTCCCATACCTAATCCACCATTCATTCTAGTGTTCCACGTTTTTAAGTCAAGGAAGGAGCCATCATCCAAGAGGAGGATGCCCCCTTGCTTATTTGGAAAAATTAAGTGGTTTCCTAATTAGGAAACCCTAAATCTAAGTCCATTCAAACATGTAAAACCCCTAGGTTTTCTTCTAAATTTTCCTCTTTATTTTTTCATTACCACTCTTCCCACTAACCAATCACTATTCAATAAGGAGGGTGGAGAGACACTTTCCTTCCATGGAAAATAATGCCTCCTACCCTTCCAAAATTAGTAACTAGGAAGCCCATGCTTACTCATCATTTATGTCATCATTATGACATCATTCCTACCTAAATTTCCTCCTCCAAAATTCTTCCTAACCGTCCTCATTCAACACCCTAGCCTTAGAGTGAATTTTTTCATGGATTCACCCTTTCCTAAGTTAGGAACCTACTCATCTATATATAGCCCATGGTTCATACAGATTTTCCAAGTAGAGGTGGGTGAGACACCTTGAAACATAACTTGTTGTAATGATTTGTTACTGCTAGACTTTAGAATTTCTTTGGTGCTTTTCTTCCTTTGAGTTTCTAGTTATTATCTTGGTTAGTTACTCTCTAATTCAGGTTAGTAGTTTACTTGTTTTAATTTAGTTTCATTGCTCTACGCTTTCCTTGTTTTGTTCCTTAGATTATATGCAACTTTCTAACCTTCAATCCCCCTCCTTTCTTACTTCAATTATTTAGTTTTTATTTATTAGTCAACCAAGATTTAATTTAGTTATTATATAATAGTGATAGCCCAGAGAATAGTTAACTTAGAACTTGGAAATTCCCTCTTGAATTTAACATTTTTTCCTTGTTCACCACTTTAGTTTAGGTTCATTTTCCTTTAGCTAGTTCAACCTTTTAGACTTCCTTTCTCTCAAATTCCTCCCTAGGTTTTCTTTGCATCTCATTATACTTCAGATTGGGAGCTTTATATTGAAGTCTTATTGTATTTTAGATATAGTTTTGAAAGCTTGAACAGTGTGCAATTTCCAAATTTTGTAGACAGTTTTATGCACATAATTTTAGTGTAATTTGAAAGTTAATCAATAAAGTGTTGTGGAAATTCTTGTAATGATATTTTTCTTGCATAAAATCACTTTAGATATGGGTTATTTTCTTGCATAAAATTTATGGTTTCAATTACTACCTTATGCTTGATTTGTTTGATGTTCTTAAGTAGTTAAAATCTGGAATTTTTCTCCCCTCAAATTTGTGCTTTGTTTCCAACTATCTAGACACTTTATTTGCTCAAATCCTTAGAAACAAATTTACCTTTTTGTGTTGTTTATTATATCTATTAATTATTTTTTATGATAGTCCACTTTAGATTCATTAATTCTAGTCACTTTTGCACCCTAGAACCATGCATACAATCCATGGATCATGCGCATGGTACTAGGTCACTTTCCTTTTTGGTTTTTGCTTAGTTTAGTTGCATAATTTAGATTTAACTATAGTTAATTCATTGAATTTATTTTATTTTAGGTTTATAAGGTTTCCTATTTGAATTTTAGAATGTTTCATTTTAGGAAGTTTTAGTTTAGGAAAATGTTAGATTAGGAAAGTTTCCTTTTTAGTAGTTTCCTTAAGTTAAGTTGCTGAATTTCATTGATTCTAATTAGCATTATTTTCCTTCAGTTTCTAGCATGTTAGTTAGGTAAATTTTCATTTTAATTTCTTAGCTTTAATTTAGAAAGTTTTTTTTTTAATTCAAGTTTCTAATTCCAAGAATTTTTCCTTCTTAGTTTTTTAATTTCATACTTTAATCACATCTCTATATCTTTGGCTGAAGTTCATTGATCTAAATAGAAACCAATCCATTGCAAATCTATGAGATTCAAAGCTACATTAGAAGCCTAGACCATCCTGGATTACAAGTCTCAGAATATGGATTTTTTCTAAGATTGTGATATGCATTCAGAGAATTCACTTGTTCCAAAAAAATTTCATAGTATACACTATTAGATGGACAAGTTGGGTTTAAATGTATTAGGCTAGAATAAACCTCCTATGGAGGTTTCGTGGGTTCTTGGGAAGCCATGAAGGCATCAAGTTTGGCAATCATTGTCTGAAACATATTTCCCACCTTCTCCATTCTTTCATCCAAGGTGTTGAACTTATATGACATATTTGAGTTCACTCCTATTTCATACAACCCTCCTTTCTTTTATGGATGGGTATCTCTCTCTCTCTCTCTCTCTCTCTCTCTCTCTCTCTCTCTCTCTCTCTCTCTCTCTCTCTCTCTCTCTTGGAATAGTCCAAGTTTCAAAATATTCCTAGGCCTCTATTTCATTTTTCAACATGAGGGCCCCTCCATTAGCTGCACCTACCATTTGTTTATTTTGAGGTGTTAGTGCCTTATAGAAGTACTAAACTTGCTGCCATTTTTCAAATCCATGGTGGAGACACTTTTCCATCAATTCATTGCATCTTTCCCAACATTCATAATACTGCTTATCATCTTTTTGCTGAAAATTAATGATCTCACTAAAAAGGGCATTAGTCTTATGGGCTGGAAATAACGTGTTCAAGAACTTTTCAAACAATTGGTCACAAATGGAACCGAACTTTAAAAAATTAAGACATGATTTGAACTTATCTTTCAATGGAAAAGGGAACAACCTAAGTCTAATAGAATCATATAAGACATTTTAGAATCTAAATGTAGCACAATATTAAGGAATTCCTTAATATGTAGGTATGGATTCTCTCTCTCTCTCTCTCTCTTGACCATTGAATGTTGGGAGTAACTGTATAACTCCAGGTTTAAGTTCAAAGTGGTTCGCATTGGTGGTGGCAAGGTGATGCATGATGGGGTATTTAAATGGAATGGTGCAAGGAAATCTCTTATGGCCTTGTGCTCGACTATAGCTTGTAGGTCTACCATGGGGTTAGGAATTTGATTTCTTACCCTTAGCCTATGGGTACGTTCAACCTCAAGATTTAATGGTACTAACTCAGTGTTCTAAGGTCAAGGACCTTGCATGCGCTCTAAGAAAAACTTATTTAAATGATGTAGCCTAACTCAAAATGTGACTTCTAACTTTAGATGATGCACAATCAAACAATCCCTAATGATTCACTAAGGAGCTAGTTTGATAATTTTTGTTAATTGTAGGGTGGTAGCTTTTAGACCTAGATCTAGACAACAAATCCTTTTATCTAGGCTCGACTACTACTTACCAATTAGGTTCTGCTCTAAATTTGTTAATACAATTCTCATGGTAAATCATATAGTCATTATAATCATGATGCTCAGAAGCCATTGGAGTGACAATAGATCTCCTCTTCCTACAAGCTCGAAACCTTAAGTTTCTTACCACTTATTTTAAATTAAGATTCAAGGGTTGGGATCATGAACATATAAGTAATTGATTTGATTACCTAGGTGGGCCAAGGATCTGGTAATGAAATGCAGTCCTTATCTTATGAGGGTTCCTATGGGCCCTTACTATAAATATGATTCATCCACCATAAAGTAGTAAACGTGCAATGCAATACAAGGAAAGAAAACTAATGCCTACATATATGCTATTTAACAAAGTCTTTGTTAAATAGGTGCAATCTGATGCAAAAACCCAAAATAAGATGCAACAAGTATAATGACTAGCCCTGAACTATATGAATTACACTACCATGCAAAGGCAAACTATTCTAAATGCAACTAGATTATGAAAATAAAAGAGAGTGCTTCTAGTTGGTTTCTAATGAAGATCAAGTGTGGGCTACCATACCCCACACTTGACTAGTAATATCACAACCCATTTAAAATGATATAAAGTTGCAAATTACAATGGGGTCTCACCACAAGTTCACTCAAAAACCTAATCCAAGAAAGCAAAGAAATACTAATTAAGTTGATGAAGCTTTGGCCCACAAGATCGTTGCCTCTCCTTTTGCGAAGTTCTCCTAACAAAAAACAAAGAAAGATGGAAAATTTGTGAGAAATTAGAAAAATATGAAAAAAATCCTACTCTAATGCAATCTAAAACTATAACTAAAGATAAACAATCTAAATAAATATCCAACCATGAATCTACTGCAATTCCTTAAAATGGCACCAAAAACTTAGTGTAGCTTTAAAAATACCTACAAGTGCATCAATCAAAGTAGTATTTGCACATGAGAGAGCCTATCCCACAAGGAATCTTACTAAATTTTTAATTGATTAGATCTTATTTAAATCATTTATCGTTATCCAAAGAGAGATGGTGTGATGACTAGGGTTTTCCAAGACTTTTTAATAAACCTTTTCTAAAGGTAGGGCCCCAATTTTTAAAAACCAAAATAGTGAGTAATAATTTCAATTAATTTCATTTTAAGAAAACCTCAAGTGTCAACCATCGACTCAAAACTCAAATAAATTTTTTATTTTTCAAGTAACATTTTTAAAATAAGTTACAACTCCAGGATTCATCCAGTCAATAGCCACATTCCCAACATCAATATAATCAAGTCCAATGAGATGGATATACATATACAGTCCATGTGGAATTTAAAACATACCTCAAAATGAGATACCTCATCACTATTCATCGAGTTCCTTGTCAGTCCTATCTTTCTCTCAATATCTGAGGCATTGCAATAATAATGCAACGCCTCAATAAGCAATGCTTGGTAGGTACATAGACATTTAATGTAATAACAAATAAAACATAAAAAAGCAAAATCAAATAACAATGCTAATATAAGTATAGGTCATAATATCCAAGGAACATAAGTATCATAAACAATGCCAATATAGTATTAAGACGTCATGTGTGATGAAACATGAATCTCATGGATGTAAAACATGATAATCTCATTAATGTAAAACATGATATGATCCAATCTCTGTAATAACCCCAATTTTAGTAATTGATTGAAAAATCAATAAAGTTTGAGTTTCAGAAATTTTGGGCTAAAATATTAGGGTTATTTAGAATATACTTCTTATAAAAGTAAAATCAAAGAATAATACATGTACAATTGAAATTAAACTTAGCAAACCCTTCAGAATGGCTGTAAGCATAACAAATTCTGAATTTGGGTGAAAAATCCTTAATTTCCTTCATTTTTTGGACAAAAGGGAAAAATAGTAATTTTACCCCAAAATCAAAATTTGAGACATCAAAATTTAGAATGTGCTGAGAAATATGAATCCAACACCACTAAGTGTGCTCAATTCTGAGATCATGGGAATAAACTCTAATTTATATATATATATAAAGGGCAAAATGGTCTTTTTACACCATGTGGGGCCCACATGGGACCCACAAGGGACCTAAAAATGAATCCCATGGCTAGCCCACGTGAAATCATGGGTCAAACCATACCAGCTGGTCTTGGGGAAGAAAGTGGGGAATGGGAGAATCCAATGCTAAATTAATAATAAAAAATTATCCATCATCATTACACATCATCATGAAAGAAGACCCAAAATGCCCATAAATACAACCCCAAAAATCATTCAAAAATGTTCATAAAATTCCCATGAAATTGTACTCACTTTTCCTACAAATTTAGACATAGATCCATCCCCAAAAACCCAAAACTCTCAAGAAATCTCCCTCTTTTCATTTTCTTTTTCTCTCTCTAGATTGGAACAAGAGACCTAAATTCAATTAGGCACTCTGTTCCAGATCCAATATCACAAATCCCACCATCAAAAACTTTCCACCATACCTTAGCTACAAACCCCCCAAATAAATTTCAAGATCCAACGGTTCAAACAACAGGAATCGCAAGAAAGCTGGATCTTGGGCCATCTCTTCATCAAAAAAGGGTATTCTTTTAAATTGGACATATAACCAACATTTTTTCTCCAATCAGGTAGGTGGAAATACTTCCTGGACATGTTTTTTAGTGCTTTGTAAAAAATTTACTTTAATTTTATCTGGGTAATAAAATGGTAAAAATCAAGTAAACAACAGAACCTTCAATTCAGGATGGTTGAGAGCTCAAATGGAAAATCTGACCTTACCAATCGATCCAGAAGGGTCCCAAACGCCTAGGGTAAAATTTTTAATATAGTTCATGGCATTTTGGGCCCTCAATTAAGAAGGGATTGATTGGACGATACAAACGGACTATCCGATCTCCCAATCGGACCAAAGACAGCATGCGAGATGCAGCACGCATGCACGTGCATTGCATGCACTGTCGTCCCGCACGCGTCCATGGACGTCCCAGGCGGGAGCGTCCATTATGCATCCACGATGGAAGCGCGACAAACCAAGCCTTCTGCTCGTCCCGTCCGCCCTACTAATCTAGGTCGTCCATTCCATTGGGCCCAAATCAAATCTAGGCCCTAGGAATGGACTGTAAACTTTCAGATCTAATTCTGAAGTCATATGAACTCCAAATTGAGATAAAAAAGAATCTATGGAAAGATTACAACCTCTATTTTCTTATGAAATGATAAAATGGAGATAATATGTAATAAAACTTTCTGTATTTAGGAAACAAGTTTCCAATTACCTTAATCTTCAAGATCTAAGATGATCAGATCTTGGAAATATGTTTTAATAATTATATAATACTGAAATTATGTTATATAAATGATTTATTTGGACAAATCTAAGAGATATTAAGGGATCTACCTACTATGGTAGAAAAACCCTAAAAATTACAAAGGGACCCACTTGATCAATAAGATCAAGTGTGATCAAATCCTTGGGAGGGATGGAATGGATGTTGATATGATGAAATCCAAAGAGATCATGGATGGCTTATGACAAAAATGAATTAATATGATCTTTGGACCTTAATAAAGAAAAACCCCTAAATATAACTAAAACCCTTGATCAAAAGGCAAAGATCTAATATCTAATGGTTGGATCATAAGTTAAGGTTTCTAAAAAGATTAATGTAATTAGTTTCATTTTCTATTAATTGATAATAGCATTTTAAATATGATTTATGTTATAAAGCATGCTAGTGTAACTTTTAGACCTTAGCATGACATGTAATTAGATTGTTATCATAGGTTGCTAGATTTAATTATCTTAGGGGCATGTTAGTGTGATTTTATGCAAGTGTAACTTAGGACTAAGTTAGTATGATATCATGCCACTGTAACTTAGGATCATGCTAGTTTAAGTATAGTTTTATTCCATTAGGTTAAGTTACATTCATAAGGAGCATGTTAGTATAAATGTTTGTTAAATTTATATTGGAACTATGCTTTAAAGTTTATGATTTAATTGTTGTCAAATTTTATTAGTAGATTCAAATGTTAAGTAGTGGTTGAGATATAATGAGCATAAATATCCAAAATGTAATCTAATTGGAAATTAGAGTTTCATGAACACATAAGAGGAAGGAATGACTTTGACTTAACATTGGTAAGGGCTATAGTTAGTAGGAAAATATAAGGATTATCAAATCCTTGGCCCAAACTAGGAGAATAATAAACCCCATGAATGACATTGTGAATGTTCATGGAATTAATTAAAATCAATTAGAAAGAGTACTTAGGGTCAACATGCTTATAGGAACCTTATGAAAGGTTGAGCTATGGTCACTCTAGTGAATGTTGAACATAGTGGTTAAGGGGGTTATCTAATAGAGCCTCGCTCTTCCCCTACCTTCTGTTGACATTTGTGAGGTCTAAATGCCTCCTTACATGAGGATTGAAGTAACCACTTTGTGTTCACCCATTCAACTAGTAAGCCTTAGCCAATTGGAAATAAGAGGAGCAGTCTAGAATTAGGCTTAAATAAGTTACCTTCAACCGGCAAAACATTAATTGGTTGAATGATAATAATAAGAGCATAAAAGGTTAGTAAATTACCTAATCTTAATAAAAACTATAAGTAAGATAAGGATGATCAAACAAGATCCATTAGATCTTGGATGATCAAGAACAATAAGAATAAGAATATTATATTGTACTTAGTATGCATGTTTATTAGTATGCATGTTCTAGTTCATTAGATTAGATAATCCAAACCTTTGATCAAAGATGATTCAAGGAAGAAAAACCAAGATCATCCTCCTTAGGGATGATCCAATAACTGAACTTAGATCAAAGAAGAACTAGATGATAAAAAATCTAGGACCTTGATCTTTATGAACAAGTGTATCAATGGATCTATGAAAGATCAAGATCAAGGAGATGAACACACAAAAGACTTAGAGATAGAAAAATACTTAGATATGAATGATCTAAAGATCATTCTAAACATCATATCTAGTGATCAATAGGATTATTCAAAATTTATATATTGACAATATGTATGGATGTACAGATTACATACATCAATCAGGATCATGGAAGATTTGGGAAAAGAGATCACTCCTTGAAGGTAGGAGGATTTGATGAATGCATTTACATGGGATATACATGATTGAACTCATGACCTTATGTTGACAAGAGTAATGTTAATACTTGTATTAAATCCCTTGAAAACCTTATGATCCAACCAAATACATATAAGATGGTTAAGGACTAGACTATAACTGAATAAGGAAGTAGAAAATATTTCAGCCCTAAGTAAACAGACGGATGGTCTGATATGTATGAAATCTATTTTACATACAAGCTTGGAAGCTTGTGAGTTTGTTTTAATAGGCATAATCCTAGGGGGATGCTATGCTAGAGGAGTTATAAGGGTTTGGCCACTCGCTCCTTGAAATTTGATGATTTGATGATACCTTGCCCTATGAGAGGCTAAAAGTCGGGTGGGGCAATTATGGGAAGGCCACCACTGTGAAAGTCCTGTCCTCCCATATGGGCAGTGACATAATATTTTCCACCGTGGTATCAGTAGTGAACAGGGCAGTTATCCGAGCGCACTAGTACATATCAGACTGTAGCATGGTAACCCTTTTGATTATTTTGCACTATGATGCATATGAGAGTAGGCATAGTGAAATGCCTTATGTTTTAGCATAATGAAATACTAGGTAATTGTATATTACCAATATTTTCCAAGAAGGGAAATTCCTAGTGTAAAATTTGCTGAAATACTGAGTTCTCATAATGGAGAGAATTGATCAACTTAGTTGGGAATGATATTTGACTACTTTCACAAATTTAACTGATTTACCCATGTATAGTATGTATGTATATGGATGTACATAAAGTACAAAGTAAAGAGTAGAGACATGAATATGTTTAAGGGTAATGGGATTATGAAGTATTGGAATTACATTGTCAATTATTATGCTCTTGAATCCCCTACCAAGCATTGCTTGCTGAGATATTGTAAATGTTGCAATATCTCAGATACAAGGAAGGAGAGTTAGGAGCTCAAGATGATAGAAGACTTGAAGAGAATAATCTTCAAGGTATACCCTTGAAGACATGTATTTTTCTTTGTTGAGAGTTTTATTGTATGGTGAGCTTGAGTTTTGGATTATGTAATTTGGACAAGTATTGTAATAGATTTGGTTGTACTGTGAACCACTGGATGGATTCTGGAATTTAATAAAAGTATATTCCTTCTATGGAATTTTATCTTGTACAAAATTCTACTTATGTTATGTATGAAGTGATGACTTGGGTTTTACAAAACAAGTTTAAAAGAAAAGAATTTCTGCTGCTTTGTTTTGCGAAAAAAATTTGCACTATTAAGGGCCCTACCTTTCAAAATACATTACAAAACGTGTTACAAAAACCTGGGTCATCACAATCTCGATGAGCATAAAATAAACAAGCAGGGCACCCCAAAGTACGTGGGTCCCACAAGTATCCCATATACTCGTACAACAAGTCATGAGTACTCACATCAATCCTCTAAGTGTCGTCACACCCAAGCGTACAATAACATCTCCATGCTCATCATGCAAGCATACATAACAAGTGTATGAATAATCATGCTGCAATGGCTACCACTCCAGGGTCTCAACCACCGTTGCTCCCTATGGATACCATAACAGTAGACTTAATGTCCGTCCCCATGGGAAGGCCCAGACTGGTAGTGTGAACTACCCATGTTACCAAACCCCTACCAAAAGCCATCTATGAGAAGGTATCTATCACATCATAAATTCAGAGGGTGGGAGGCTGGCCCTACTCTCCCCTAGCATGGCATCCACCGGGTGAGAGCACCCGTCATAAATCACAAAACACGATAATTGCGTATCTCATAAAACCAAGAGCACTTGTGGCCCACAATCCCCAAGGCACACCCCTCATCCCAGGATTTGCCTCTCAAAGGACTAACCACCAAGTCTCCACCACTAATTGTATGAAAATCCACCAATCTCAATGATGCAATAGATAAAGAAAGATATTTACTAATGATACATAAGATACACCGTATCAATACCATAAAATAATCGATCATAAAAAACCCATTCAATGCACTATCGAAATCTCATATCAAACCACCACATAAAACTTTGAAATTCATAAATCTTTGAAATAAATAAACGTGTGACAATCAACTGCAATCAATCGTGATGATATGATGATGCAAGATTTAGAAAACAAGATGCAACATTAAATGTCGTCACCTACCTCAATGTAAGATAACCCAATCAGGAATGTAATCCTCTTAGCTCTCATTGTCTTATGTACATGTCAGTATCACGGTACTATTTCATGTTAATTATTTTCCTCAACGAAAATCTATTATAATTTTTCTCTCAAGTTGTGTCCATTTATGCATCCCTTTATATAGTGATCCTCCTAATCTAGCTTTTGATCTAGGTCAATGGTCTAGATCATCTAATTTTTCCTTTATTAATTAGCTTCCATAACATTTAATACCAATTTGCCTCATCTGATTGTCGATCAGAGTTATAGTCTACCAATTTAATGTTTCTTGATTCTAAAAGATTGAATTTATTCCATCTCAATGGAATCTATGGTGATCCAACCGTTGGATTGTTCTCTAAGACTTCCATTTATGATTAGATCATTAATATCAACTTTAATTATTATTAATCAATCCTATCTCATGTTCATCTACTCACTTTAGTGTGTATCTGCAACTTACACCTTGATCCGACAATCAGATCATCCTTAGATCAACAAGTTTCCAAGATCTGGTTAGATCAAAGGTCCAGATCAATTCTAAGATGAATACTTATAATCCATTCCTTAGATTCATCAATTCATCCTTTAAATCATCCAATTATTCAAGTTCTAAGGCTTGATCATCCTCTGATTAGCCTGATCTAAGTAATTGGGTACATTTTCTTAGGTTTGATCAACTAAATATGCTTAGATCAAGGTGTAGAGGTTAAATTCATGTTCATGTCATTGAGACAATTCCAACAGATCTTTCAGATCGAAGATTGGGCTTCTGTAGCCTCCACAATCTTAAAAAAAACCATTTCAGATCAAAATTCGAATCTTTTTCATAGTTTACATTGGTTTGCACCAGTGGAGTAGTTTACACCAATTTATACCGACGTCCCTCGGACTCACCAATTCTAGAACGCACTACGTGCATCATGGTCACCAAGATACTCCCATGTGCGTCTTGGTTTCTAGGATGTCGCGCATTTTGGTCGTCCATGACAATGCGTGAAAGCGTCCCTGGGTGGGCGTGGGCGCGACAAAGTGCTCACACTCTCTGTCTCTGCCTGGGCATTCTGGTAGGCGTCCTGCGTGCATCGTCCCTGAACCCAAGTCGTCTAACTTGTTTTGGCTTGATTGGAGCCCCAGATGCTCTGATTTTTTTATCTATTTTTGCCATTTCTAGGGTTTTTGGGTCTAAAGATCACATTGGGCAGCTTAAATCTATCATCTGAGCTATCCTCAATATGGGTCTAACCATGAACCATGGTTTTGATTTCTTAAGCCTTGCAATGGCCGTTGAGACCAGATCCAGCCCGGATCTGTGAGGAGAAAGTTGGGAAATAAGCAAAAGAGAAGGATAGAGGATTCAGCTTACCTGATTAGAGCTGGAAAGGGGAGATTGGGGTCCTCTAGTGCATGCAAAATTTGGTCTACGTTTGGTGGAGAACAAAGCAAAAATGGCACAATCCTAGGGCTTTTTTTTCATTGGGAATGAAGAGGAAACCTGCTTTTGTAGTTTGAGATCAGATTTCCTCGCAAGGAAATACGATCACCGCCTTCGTCCATTGGAGCTGGAATGGGAATGGAAAGGGAACATGCTTTTGTAGTTGTAGATCTGATTAATTGGTCAGAAAAGGCATATCACTGCATCTCTCCTCCTGCTACTGGTTATGGATGGAAATGGAGTGCCATTATCAAAACGACCCCCTCTAATTCGTGTCCCTGCCTAATTATCAAAATACCCTTGTAACTTAAAATGTTCATATCTCTCTCATCCGAACTCCATTTTTGATGTTCTTTATATGTTCAATTCCTATCAACGTTTAGTTTCTAAATTTACTGGTTTCAAAACCAAATTCTATTCATATAATTTTTAATTTAATTAATTCATTTTATTACTAATTTAGGGTTAAAAATTGAGGATATTACATCCTTCCCACCTTATAAAAATTTTGTTCTCAAAATTTCAGTACATGCCTCTATGTAAATAGCTCTAGCTGGGTCTTCCTCATCTCATCTTCTATCTCTCATGTGACTTCTTGCAATGAGTAATGTTTCCAAAGAACCTTGACTAATGGAATAGCCTTAGTCCTCAACTCCTAGACTTTACTATCTAGGGTATGTACAGATCTCTCCTCAATGTCATATTAGGCTGCAACTTCCTTGGAATCTACTCAAGTATGTCAGACGGTTCTGATACATACTTCCTCTGAACAATTCTAGAGTCATCCCCATATCACAATATATAGTTATTGTGACAATAACTCTAAAGTCAACATCAATAAGCGATTCCACGACATGTCATACCCTCTTATCTCAAACCATCATATAACTCGATGCATATCAATCATCTCTTTATATAATTAGAACACCTCATGACCACATATGACAAAAATAGTACAAACCAAGCTCCCATCTAAGAGTTTAGTTATTTGTATCCCATTTAACATTGATAAAATCACCATATAGAAAAAAAAAAATCAAGGCATCTTAGCTCATAAGTAGGAAAATCTATGTCGAATCTATTATAGAGCACCTTAGATCCTCCATAGTCAATCACTTACCAAATCAAAACTAGAGCATACAGCTCACCAATGTGAATTCATATCCTAGTCAAAACCACAACATATCAACTCACCAACAAGCACTCTATGCCAATGAGAACCAATCCGCAACATGATCATACTATAAGAACTTAAGAGCCTACCAGAGTGCCTCGCACCTATCCTCATCAGTCGCCCTCATCAGTTACTCATAAGTATCGATGGTAAATTAAATTCTTATTACTCATAAGAGAATAATCACACATAATATTATATATCACTGGTATCTTGGTGAAACTCAATTATTCAGTTTTAGTAGTTCATAAGATTAAGGAACTATAAACCTAAATTACCAATTTAGCTAATCTCAACCCATCACAATCTCAATGAACTGCCTTCCTATCATTCCAGGTATTTTGGTAAAGGAATTTTCACTTCCTCTAACCACTACTCATGCTGTGAATGTTTGTAACAGATGATGAGTCCTTAGACATTTACAATTTATGTACAAGTACGCAACAATACTATCTATTAACACAATCATGGCTCATCAAAATAACACTTGAAGACTCAATCCATTATATCCATAACATTCTATCCGTGTATTGGTTCCATCAATTTGTACCATCGGAGACAATCATAACAAGTTCTAAAAATCATCTTAAAGGCGCCATACTCATAATCTTAAGCTGGTTATAACCACATCTCAAATCAACCTCTACAGACACCATTCACCATCCTATGTTAATCAAATAAATCCTCAATATATGATTAAGAATATCAATTTTTCTACTGCAGTACTATCAAACAAATGACAATTTGTGCATAGCAATAAACATCAGTTTCTCTTCTCATGGAAAAGACTAATGCACTATATAAAGACCCACTAGGTCTGTTAAAACCCTCATTAAAAGTTCATATGGTTGGAATTTTTCCAGCTCAGTTGGGTCACTCCAAATGACATTTTGGGCAATTTATGCTATATCTAATGCCAAATGAACATCAAAATTAATCTCTTATGACAAAATCATGAAAATTCCTTAGGCAAGACTATGAACTCTTACATGTCATCTTTGTGTTCAGTTTATGGCCGCTCATGGTCGTTCAATGTCACACAAACAAGTAAGACTTGCCATTTTCTAAAAAGTATTGTACTGCCCTCAAGGTGGAAATGACACGATTTTCAAGGATGCCTCTTCTTACACAAGTGAGGCCTATAGCTATCGAGGTATGCTTGAGGAAACCTTCTTCTCATAGAATCAACTACCTCCAAATTCTAGAATCCATCCTAAGGATAATATCATAATCAATCATATCAAGTAGGATGAAATCAACACTCATCCTCTCGTTCATTTTCTCCACTAATAGTCCCTAGACCTATTTATAAGTTTCCATAGCCCTTTCACCAATATCATAACACCTGATCCAGATATTGTCATATGCTCACAAATATATTCAACAAAATGCTAATACATGAAGTCCACAATGACTGGATCCCAAATCAATAAGTATTCTAGCATGTTTACGAGAAATTGAGAAATTATTTTTCTACTGCCCAAATCGAGGCTTATACTTGCCTCTAAGTAATGACAGAAACTCATCACTGCCAACGTGGGGCCATTTTTACCCTATCACCAATGTCATCTTATTTGACTCATGGTCCTCTAGAACAATCTCTGTCGAAATACTCTAATTCCCTGCAGTCAAAACATTTAAAGGGCTGTCGTTGTAACAGCAGTTGCTAGTGCTATTACCACTATTGTGGTGATCTACTAACTCTAGGACATAACTGTCCAGGTGCCTGTTCTCATACTAGTGTACCTTCTCTTGTTCACATTCCAATCCTATAGAATCAATGTCACTGACTCAGTGGTTGCTATAATTATGTCAACAAAAAGGGTCTCTTGTCCTTACTAGGCTGCCTCGAATTATCCAAGTCCACGTCTCCACAGTCGGCCCCCTTGACTCGGAGCAAATTTTCCTCAACATAATAGTTATGTCTATTGCCTTTTGTCACCAATGTGTAACCCACTAAGATTAACTATCTTCACCATTTAAGTGTCAACATATCAAATTACTATATGTAGCCTCATATTCATAATAGTTTTAAGGGAATTACTCTTAGCAGTGTATACATGCTTAATACGATGATACCATCAAATTCCTCTATTCTACAATGGCAACTCTCGTAACATCACTAACTGCTCATATGACAAAATGCTAATCCTTATAGGCCTTCTTAAAATCCTTTTAGACAAAAATATCAAAATTAGGAGAACACGTCCTCTCAAACTACTATCATTAGAATCCTCATAATCACAATTTAGGTATACTTATCTCTATCCTTAGATTTCCTCAAACTGATAAATCATTTCATGCTCATAACAAGCAAAATCAATTACAACTCTATCAATTTAAACTCCAATGAAATTGATTCTTTTATAATAAATTTTCTAGCCATCAGTGATCACATTATCATTCCATTCATGTTAGATGTAATTCATTTATACTCAATTCATCTTACCTCATTCCCTTCATCTGATAGACACCTCTACTTTGTAATCAAATATTCAACCTTGTTAATTACCCATATCTAGCATAGTATTTAATTTAACTTTTTCTGTCATCTCATTCCCTAACTAGGAGATTGTTTGATATCGTCCCTTTCTCATCACTTGATTACATCACTACTATAGACTATTATTGTAAAATAGTTGTTATATCCTCAAGTGCTATGTGTTTGCAAATCATAGTAAAATCCTCAGAATAATTCATAAGTATTGACTTTGCATTGAAGACTGGTTATTAATATTTCTATGTACACAAGAACTCATTAAGTTTCATCTCATATTTCCTTTTCATCCATAGAACATTAGGATATTACCTCATCAAATTTTCAATGAATTTTCATTCATACTACAATTTATTCTTCAACTAAATCCCCTTCAAGTTTAGATTAATACAATACTTCTTTAACATTCTCGAGTTCTCGTTAGTTGTAACCATCTTTGATCTTTCTCAATTGTGGCCACAATAGCTTTTACAATCTTTCAAAATTTATACACATAGTCCAAGTTATAACTTGAATTCTCAAAAGTACTTCATATACACATATTTTCTATCATACGATAAATATCTCACCCAGAGAAATTGACTCATAATCTTTATTCTAATTCTTTACTCACAATTAATCATTGTACTTTCCAAAGCTTCACACATACTATTCTCGCATTAAAAATTATATTCATAGTAAGCTGTCTCCATTGTAATTCATCTATAAACAATAATATTCTTAGCTAGAAACACTACCCATACACATCATATACTAATTTCTTACCTTAAGGGCCTCACCATTCTCATAAGAATTTACTTTTCATTCAGTTGATCATTTTCCTTTTTCCATGACTATTCATGACTTCTACTTAAGTCATTTTCCATTTACGATATGAATCAATTTTATATGTGATTTTCACTCTATCCTTGTACTTGCTAGCTCAGTTGTCAACACCTTTAATTAGTGTTTATTCTATTTTCACAATTTAGTAAATGATTTACTCATTTATCTCATACCAGTTCTAATTCTCACCTTAGACTGTCATCTTCACATAGATTTTTGGGACTGGCTGTGAGTGGATGAACCTACTCTGATACCAACTATGACAACCCAGGTTTTCCAACACTTTTTAATAAAACCTTTTGAAAGGTGGGGCCCCAATTTTTAAAAACCAAAATAGTGAGAAACAATTTCAATTAATTTCATTTTAAGAAAACCTCGAGTGTCAACCATCGACTCAAAACTCAAATAAATTTTTTATTTTTCAAGTAACATTTTTAAAATAAGTTACAACTCCATGATTCATCCAGTCAATAGCCTCCCAACATCAATATAATCAAGTCCAATGAGATGGATATACATATACAATCCATGTGGAATTTAAAACATACCTCAAAATGAGATATCTCAATTACTATTCATCTAGCTCCTCGTCAGTCCTATCTTTCTCTCAATATCTAAGGCATTGCAACAATAACGTAATGCCTCAACAAGCAATGCTTGGTAGGTACATAGACATTTAATGTAATAACAAATGGAGCATAAAAAGAAAATTTGAATAACAATGCTGATATAAGTATGGGTCATAATATCCAGGGAACATAAGTATTATAAGCAATGCCAGTATAGTATTAAGACATCATGTGCGATGAAACATGAATCTCATGGATGTCAAACATGATATGATCCAATCTCGATGAGCATACAATAAACAAGCAAGGCACCCCAAAGTAAGTGGATCCCACGAGTATCCCATATACTCGTGCAACAGATCATGAGTACTCATATTAATCCTGTGAGTGTCATCACACCCAAGCAATAACATCTTCATGCTCATCATGCAAACATACAAAGTCATGCTGTAGTGGCAACCACTTTAGGGTCTCAACCACTACCGCTCCCCGTCTACACCATGACGAGAGACTTAACGTCTATACCCATGGGAAGGCCCAGACTGATAGTGTGGACTACCCACGTTACCAAACCCCTACCGAAAGCCATCTATGGGTAGGTGTCTATCACATCATAAATTCAAAGGGTGGTAGCCGACCCTACTCCCTCCTAGCATGACATCCACCAAGTGAGAGCACCCATCATAAATCACAAAACACCATAATTGCGTATCTCATAAAACCAGGAGCACTCATGGCTCACAATCCCCAAGGCACACCCCTCATCCCGAGATTAGCCTCTTAAAGGACTAGCCACTAAGCTTCCACCACCGATTGTATGAAAAGCCACTAGTCTCAATAATGCAATAGATAAAGAAAGATATTTACTAATCCTACATAAGATACGCCGTATCTACCATAAAACAATCATTAATGAAAAACTCATTCAATGTACTACCGAAATCTCATATCAAACCACCACATAAACCTGTGAAATTCACAGATCTTTGAAATAAATAAACATGTGACAATCAATCGCAATCAATCGTAATGATATGATGATGCAAGATTTAGAAAACAAGATGCAACATTAAATGTCGTCACCTACCTCAATGAAAGATAACCCAATTAGGCATGTAATCTTCTTAGCTCACACACTTTAATATACCTGTCAGTATCACGTTACTATTTCATGTTAATTATTTTCCTCAACAAAAATCTATTATAATTTTTCTCTCAAGTTGTGTCCATTTATGCATCCCTTTATATAGTGATCTTCCTTATCTAGCTTTTGATCTAGGTCAACAGTCTAGATCGTCCGATTCTTCCTTTATTAATTAGTTTTCTTATCATTTAATGCTTATCTCCCTCATCTAATCATCAATAGGAGTTATAGGCTACCAATTTAATGTTTCCTAATACTAAAAGATTCAATCTCAATGGAATCTATGGTGAGCCAATCGTTGGATCATTCTTTAAGACTTCCATTTATGATTAGATTATTAATTTGAACTTTAATTATTATTAATCAATCCTATCTCATGTTCATATGCTCACTTTAGTGTTTATCTACAGTTTACACTTTGATCCAACAGTCAAATCATCCTTAGATCAACAAGTTTCCAAGATCTGGGTTAGATCAATGGTTCAAATCAATTCCAAGATGAATATGCATAATCCATTCCTTAGATTCATCAATTCATCCTTTAAATCATCCAATTATTCAAGTTCTAAGGCCTGATCATTCTCTGATAGGCCTGATCTAAGTAATTAGGTATATTTTCTTAGGTTTGATCAACTAACTATGCTCAGATCAAGATTTAGAGGTTAAATTTATGTCTGTGTCATTGAGACAATTCCAAAGGATCTTTCAGATCAAAGATCGGGCTTCTATAGCCTCTAGAATCTCAAAAAAACCATTTCAGACCAAAATTGGGATCTTTTTCATAGTTTACATTGGTTTGCACCTGTGGCGTGGTTTGCACCAGTTTATACTAGCGTAAACCGACGTCCCTGGGATGAAATGACTCCAGGACGTGCCGAGGAATGCACCGCATGCGTCCTGATTGCCGGGATGCTCCCACGAGAGTCTTGGTTTCTAGGACATCGGGCATTCCGGTCGTCCATGACAGTGCACGACAGTGTCCCCATGCGAGCGACAAAGCGCTCGCACGTGCCGTCTCTGCCTAGGTACATCGTCCATCGAGGACGATAAACCCGAGCCACCCGACTTGTTTTGGCTCAATCGGAGCCTTAGATGCTCTGATTTTTTATCTGTTTTCATTGTTTATAGGGTTTTTGGGTCCAAAGATCACATTGGATGCTCAAATCTGTCATTTGAGCTATCCTTAATGTGGGTCTAAACATGAACCACAGTTTTGATTTCCTAGGCCTTGCAATGGCTGTTGAGATCAGATATGGACCAGATATGTGAGGGGAAAGTTGGGAAATAAGCAAAAGAGAAGGATAGAGGGTTTAGCTTACCTGATTAGACTCGGAGGGGGGAGATCAAGGTCCTCTAGTGCATGCAAAATTTGCTCTAAGTTTGGTGGAGAACGGAGCAAAAATGGCATGATCCCAGGGCTGTTTCTTGTTAGGAATGAAGAGGAAACTCGCTTTTGCAGTTTGAGATCCAATTTCCTCGCAAAGAAATGGGATCACCGCCTTCCTCCATTGGAGTTGGAATGGGAATGGAAAGGGAACATGCTTTTGTAGTTGTAGATCTGATTAATTAGCAAGGAAAGGCAGAGCACTACCTCTCTCTGCCTGCTACTGGTTAGGGATGGAAAGGGGGTTCCGTTATCAAAACAATCCCCTCTAATTTGCGTCCCTACTAAAATACCCTTGTAACTTAAAATGTTAATATCCCTCTCATTCGAACTCCGTTTTTTATGTTCTTTATACCGTTCAATTCTTATCGACGTGCAAAATGCCCATGTAACTTAAAATGTTCATATCTCTCTCATCCGAGCCCCGTTTTTTTACGTTCTTTATACCGTTCAATTCTTATTAACGTATACTTTCTAAATTAAATTGTTTCAAAACCAAATTCTATTTGTAAAATTTTTAATTTAATTAATTTATTTTATTACTAATTTAGGGTTAAAATTTGAGGATATTACAGATGGTTTTGATTAAAGTAGGAATTTAAACATCATGGAATTGGAAACATGCATCATATTAGAAACTATAACTAAAGAAAACTTTCTAAAACTAAAGATGTTCAATGAAATTAGAAACTTTCCCAACTAACATGCATTCAATAATAGAAATTAATGCAAAACTAGAATGAATGAACCTAGGTAACTTAAATTAAGAAAACTTGCTAAAAATGAAAGTTTGTTAAACTAAAATTAGAAACTTACTAAAAAATGGAAAAATACATTAAAAAAAAAATGGTGCACATGATACACACACATATTTGGAAATTGTGCACTTATCCCACACTTGAAACTTGATTCGAATCAAATATTCAACACACTCCAATGACCTTAAAATAAACTTAGATAACATGCAAGTGAAACCCTATAGAGAATCAAAAGAAAAGAAGGCTTGAATGATGGAACTAGTCAAGGAAAAAGATGTCCATAACTAGTTCCAATATCAAGTAAAAGACATGGAAATCAAGGAAGAAAAAACAACTATTCAAGCTACTTTTTCTCTTGGCTATCACTACCAGAGAAGAAATAACTCAAATCTTGAGAAATTAAGCGAGAACAATAATGCAGATGGAAGTAAAGATTCAAAGGAAAGCAAGGAGTATATATGTGTCTAGAATTAAAGAAGCAAAACAAGAACAACTAAGCAATGAAAGCAAGGATTAAAAGCAAAGTACTAAGCTGGAATATAAGTACAAATGTAAAGGAAAAAAACTTTATGAATCCAAGAGAAACTGGCCCAAAAGAAAACCAAATTCTAAAGCAACAAAGATCTCCAAGATAGAGTGCTCTTTCAAGGATTTTGAATAAAATCCCCTACTTGAAAATTGTTTGAATTCATGGGATATATATAGAGAATTTTTCTTCCAATTTGATAAGATCTTATTCTAGGAAGGAAAGAGATATTTAGACATAGGACTTTTTTAGGAGGTGACAACTAAGCAAGAGGGAGGCACCATTTTTTTAGGAGGGGCCTTGCTCCTTAAGCAAAAAATCACGGAACCCTAATTGGGGTGGAGGAAAAGATGAAAAAATGGAACTGAAAAGTGGGGTTTCTTCTCTTGATTGGTCCACCTATGCATGAATATATTAACATATACAAATCTTCCTTAAAACCTTTCAATTATCCTAGGAAAATCACATTTTAACCTCGGATAGTTGCTTGAATTGATCCTCCAAGTGTGTGACTCCAAGTGGCATGGCTTTTTATGGCTTGATGGCTCATTGTTAGATAGCTTGAGTGGCTAAGTCCTTTGGCCACAAAGCTTGAATAGCTTGACTTCTTTAGGTTTCCTTGTTAGACAAGGAAACCTCATGCATGGCTCCAACTCTTATACAAAGGTGGTGGAAATGCATATCACCTTTGACATTTCTAATTGCTTTCTTTGCCTGCCCTAGGATGATGTTGACCTTTGATTTAGTTTTAGAATTTTGAAATCTAGGCCTTAACTCAATCTTTTAATTTTGATCTTCAATTCTCATCTCAATCAATCTCAACCATTGGATCATCATCTTGATTCCTACAAAAGAATAAAATTCCTAATTAAATCTTAAAAAACTATAATGATTCACATACTTACTCTGGATTTGCTTCTAAACCTACAAAATATCAAACTTTTGAATTATTAGTTTAGAAATGCACATCTCAAATTTTTAGAAAACCCCTAAAAATAACCCTATAATTTTTACATATTTTCAAATTTTTCCTAAAATAACACTATAATGTGTAACACATTGGCTACTAATTGGATACTTTTTTATGGAAAATTAAACACTTATCAAGTATGTGGATACTGGGTCAAACAAGACCTTAGTGTGATGAACTAAATTTTTCTATCATGTAAATATTTATTTTCGTTAAGATTTATCAACAAAACCACGTTAACTAAACTAGTTACAAAGTAAAATTGTAAGCATTTGATCTAGAGTTTAAGTCTCCATGATAATTAATAAGCAATACATTTTGCAATAGAATTTAATCCATGAACCAGAGGACATCTAAGTACAATGAATCTCATAAATGAATGTTTTCCTTTAATTTGAATCATTAAGAAAAATTAGAACAAAAATATGGTTAATAAGTGTGTAGAAGATAATGGATGGATATTCTAGAGATCTTCAAAAATCAAGAAAGTCAACATAGAAGGGAATACGATTAGGATCTGGGTAATAGCAAGTTAGGAAAGGAGACTTGGTATATGTGTGACAAAGCATAATGGAAAGTGTGGCCCAAACTCACATGGAAACTAACCGTGATGTCTCCTTATACTGTAGGACATTGTGGCTTAGAGGAAAAAAGAAACAAAATGTGAAAGAGAGGGAGGGAGAAATAGAGAGCAAATAAGAAAGACTACAATGGAAATTGATTGACACTATGTTTTGGGAAAAGAGGAATGTAGATGAACAATATTTGTCAATGAGGTAGGGGGCATAGGAATTTTCCTAACCCAAATCACTTTTTTATCATAAAAAAAGCATGAAAATCATTATTATCTATAGATCTAAGATGTTTTAATTATGTCTTAATAAAGATCTTGCGTGCTTTGATTTCCCTTTATAGATCTAGTATGCTTTGAAGTATTCTTTTGTAACATCCTGATTTTTTTGAAACATTATTTAGATTTATTTGAAAAGCAACAAAAATTTTCTTTACTTTAAAAAGTTAATAATGTGATAATATACAATTATTTTTGTGAAATGCTCATCCCTTAACTAGGTGTTACTTCCAAAAAAACCTACACATATCGGTAAAATAATAGTCTAACTTTAAGCAATTAGAACAAATGTGACACAGGATCTACTGGTCACAAATATAATCACAGTCCATCAAAAGTAACATAATATCCATTATAGTCTTATAAATGTTCATGCGTCAACAAAAATAAACATATATATATATATATATATATATATATATATATATATATACACACATCCCCAATGTAAGGCCCTAATACATGATATCTATCTATAAAACACTCAAAGGATATCTCTACCATACATCTAAGAAGAAGCCGATGCCTTTTCTTTTTCCTTCTCCTTCATTATAAGTCTTCCTAGTATATCACTTGACATTTTTTGGTTGTAGGGGTTGAGCAAAAACAACAAATCACTAGGAAGAAAGCTAATCCAAGCTGGCCTAAGAAAATAGGGCAACTAATACCATAATGTGTGTGTGTGTGGTACAATAAAATGCATAGGTTTGTTCTAGGTTAGTCATAACATAGGATTTATTTTGCAACTACCCAATCGCACAATCATACAACAAAGTGAGAATAAGCAAGAAGCAAATCACTTGAAGATATTGTCAAAATCAAGTCATGCATGCTGATAAGTAGTAACCCATGAACTCAATAAAATATCAACGAAGTCCAAAGATCATGTGTACAATCCACCATCAAACAGAGTACAAAATTTGATGTCCACATCACCATGGAAAATGGATCAATAAGAACCAGGATGGTATACCCAAAGATCATGTGTACAATCCACCATCAAACAGAGTACAAAATTTGATGTCCACATCACCATGGAAAATGGATCAATAAGAACCAGGATGGTATACAGTCCTACCATAAGTAAACAAGTCGAGACTCTTGAGAGTGACTGTCACGTCTAACATACCCTCCATACCTCCATACTCCATGGACCATACACCATAGTCCATGCCTAGACTCGCCTATGCTCATAGGAGCTCTACCGTCACCACGGATGACTACCATATCCTTTATGCTTGTTGTAGATAACACATGGACTCTCATTGGCCCTCATGGACCATACACCATAGTCCATGCCCAAATTGGCCTATACTCATAGGGCTCTGCCATCACCACGGGTGACTACCATATCCTCCATGCTTGCTGCAGATAACACATGGACTCTCACTAACCCTTAGGGGGTTACTAAATAATCCCAGAAGTCAATCCCTACGAAGACTACCCCCACATGTAGGATCTCCAAGCTAATATCCATATCATATCAGAAATGAGAAATCATCTTGGAGGTTAATGGTCAAACTGCTCCCCCTAGCTTAGGGTCCTAGGGTCCCAAGTCTTATAGCTGCCGGTAGCACACTTGCCTCCAAAGTCTTATAGTCGTTTCTAGCATGCTTGCCTCAAGTACTTACTACCACCCCAGGCATGCATTCCACCAAACTTATAGTACTTATAGAGCACCTATCAAAACAGTTATCAAAACCGCATCCCTAGGACTTATAGCTACTCATAGAGTTGCTTTCTTAAAACATCTATGAAAGTCCTATGCCTAGGGCTTACAATTTCTCGCAGAGAGCTTGCCTAGATCATCGAACACATAGCATCTCTAAGACTTACAGTTGGTCGTGGAGCACTTGCTTAAAACATCAACAAATTCATATCCATCTGTGCTTATAGCTACTTGTAGAGTGCAAGCCTAAAACATCGATTAAAATCCTATCCCCAGGACTTACAATAACTCATAAAGTCAAATTTACTGATAGATGGAGGGCTTAAGACTGGACACAAAGTTTCATGAAGAACGGTAGGCTTCTAGTACCCTCTCTGTTCACTATCAAGTTCCTACTGTTATGGCCTGGAATCTTAACATAAAATTTTGAGATTTTCTATTTGGGATATATATTCACATGTTAGGATGGTTATATCGAAGTTTAGTTACTGGTTTGTGGTGATTTCACCACCAAACATTAAGGTAGAATAGCATACAGTCCTGCTGCAATTTTCCGCAGCAGTATTACTTCCACCATAACCTCATCAAATCTATGCCACATTCAACCATTCTTGTCATGAAATTTAGCTAACTGATAGAGCTGTTAGTCAGGTACATTTTCCACAAGAAAAACCATCCATTTCTAGGTTGTATCAAGGCTCAATAGTAACATACAGTATAGCATTTCTCTGCAGTGGAATTCTGCATAATGCTCCATTTCCAATTCATTCTCCATACAAATTTGATTAGTCTTTTTAGAGGAGTAACAAGTATAAACATTCCTTACTGATTCAAGCATTAAATGAGCATAATAATTCTCCAAAAACATTTAACAAACGACTATTAAGAATGCTCCAACAGTAGGTGTCATTTTTATGCAGAAATGGTATGAAATAGACACTCATTTAGATGCAAGAAATTCACCCATTCATTCTCCAATTTAAATTCCACTAAATATACCCTAATGGAATTCAAACCATTCATCAGTAGCATTAAAATTACATCACCAATTGACAAAAGTAACAGAGATAATCTTCTGCTAGAGAAGTTCTCAATGAATACATCTATATGGCAATCCAAATTCCAAGCATTCCACAACCCCAAACAAGAAGATTATGCTAAAATTTTCTAGCAATTAAGGCACGGAAACCATATAGATTACTGGGGTATCATAAGCCAATAACAATAATGGAAACAGTGCTATGAAGATCTCAACAAAATAGCTCCAAAATAGTGAGAGTTCAAACACATAAATCATAATGAAACATGGCAGAAAACATGGACAACTTCTGAAATTTTCTAGCATGAAATCCTAACATTTTTATTGCTAAACATATATCCACATGAACTAACTTCCAATTAATCCCCTACTTGGTGTTGGAGCTCCTAGAAGCTAGATCTTCTTGGCTGGAGGTCGAGCTCCTCACAGATGCAACTCTAGCTAGGCGTCTTTGGCCTGGCTGCAAGCCCAGCTCCAAATGCCCAAAGCTTCTCTAGCTTGCACTGTTTCCTCTCCAATCTTCTCACTCACCAAAATCTCCTATTGCTTTCCCTGAGTTTCACTTAGGTTTCATCAAGGAAGTCAGCAGCACAACCAGCTACATTTCTCACTCGAGCTTCCTTTTTCTTTCCCTCCAAAACTCAACCAAACTCGCTCGAACCCTTGCAATCTTCTTTGCTCTTCCACTTCACCTCATCCAGACTCTTTCCCTTCTAGTTCCCTTGCTTTTCTCCTCAGGCTTTTCTCCCCAGGCTTTTCTCCCAATTGCCAGCTTCTTCTCACTCTTTTGCTCTCCAAGTAGTTGGATGCATGGGCTAGGAAAAATGTTCTAACCCAACCCTTGCACCCGTTATGTACATAATCCAATGCACTAATTGGGTGGACAGGTGTCTCATGCATAAGACCAGCTTTCACTCCCTATGAAATTACATGGTGGCTTGGTCTCTCGTGCATGGAATGGCTACCGACCATCTATATGTGATGTAGTACTTTAAATATAAAAACGTCCTTTACTATGGTGCTAATTCCATTTCCATTTTACCCTCTTTGGTTTTGATTTAATTTCCATTCTCACCATTCCTTCATGTAAAGCTTAAATCCATGTTATTTTGCAATCTCTAAAGCAAGAAATTAGTAGCCACATATCCATGCCACAAGGTGGCCCAGCTAGCACTCATCCAACGGTTCTGTGCATTAAAATCATCCAATCATACCATTGCATTTGTTATCTTTTAGTTACCTAACTGTTTTCACTTAGACTTAGGTTAGAATATTTCTTTCTTAGGTTGGTGAACTAGTTTACCATTTTAGCACAACCATTAAGGTGCACTTTATTGTTTAAATTAACCACTTAATGGAATTTAGCATTCCCTTAGCTAGGAAATATTTTCATAGTCCCTGGATAATCCCATTTATCCATCTTTTACTTAGCATTCATTATTAGATGATGTCCTATACTTAAGCCTCACTCGAGCGTATTTTCCTCACACTCTCATTGAACTTTTAATAAATTTCAATGAGAGGTGTAAGAAAATAAAAATTGGAAAAAGATAAAAAGAAGAAAAATTACCTCCTTTTTTGTAATTTGAATTTATTATTCATGCAATTTGATGCTTACATATATTACATCTTTTATTATAGATTTGGCATGTTGCGATGATGTTTTTATTATAGTATGGATCAATCACGGTTTCAGTTATAGGTCTAAGCATGTTGATTCGGTTTTATATGTAAGCATGGATGATTTATTATTTATATAGATATAAACATGGTATGATTTACTATTTTACATAGGTCTAATCATGGAATAGCACAGCACCTAGCGCATGGGCACTGAGCATAGCACTCAGAGCTTAAGCACTGAGCACAACGCACGACACCTCCAACATAGTCACGGGCCCGTGCACACTGCATTGAGCAACAAGCATTTACAGGCCAGTGCGCATAGCCACAGGTCCATGCATGCCGCGCTGGGCAGCACACATGTACAGGCTAATATGCACCACACGATGCCAGAAAACCACATACTAGTGTGTGCCGGACTGCTAGCACGCAGATATAGGCCCGAGCGCACCACACTGGGGTAGCACACATGTACAGGCCAGTGCGCACCGTACTAGGTGTCACACAACCACAGACCAGTGTACATAGCACTAGGCATGTATACAGTGCACCGGCACTGCACATAGCACACAGGCACAGACCAGTGTACATAGCACTAGTCAAGGGCATTGTGCACAAGTACTGTGCATAGCACTCAAGCACAGACCAGTTCACATAGCATTGGCATGCGTACAGTGCACAGGCACTGAGTATAGCACATATGCATGGACTGGTGCACAAAGCATTGGGTATCCCCAGAACGTGCAGTCACTGCACACAGCACACTGTCACAGACTAGTACACATAGCATTAGGCATGCACACAGTGCATAGGCACAGACCAGTGGACATAGAACTTGGCATGTGCACAGCAAAAAGGCACTACACACAGCACATAGGATAGACCAATGCACAACACATAGGCACAGACCAATGCACATAGCACCTGGCATGCGTACACCACACAATACATAGGTATTACACACAACAAAGGCACAGACCAGTACACATAGCATTGGGCATACACACTGTCCAAAGCACACAGGCAAAGACCAGTGCATGTAACATTGAGAATGCACATGGCACACACACAATGATAAGTGTTCAATTTTGTATAAAAAAGTACCCAATTACTAGACATGTGTTATAAAAGATAAGCATAATTTTAGAGTTTTTTCTTCTTCTTTTTTCAAAAATTTACAACACATGCATTTCTAACCAAATGATTCAAAACTATGATAGTTTGCATGTTCAAAAGCTAATTCATAGTATGTATGTGAATCATTATAACTTTTTACGATTGAATCTTCAAAAATTGAAGCCATTTAAGCTACCAAGGAATGGACCATCAAAGTGAACCAACAAGCCATGGATAAATGCTAGATGGAACCACATGATTGGAGCACTAATTCAAGCAACTATCCTATGAATAAAGTGTGATTTTTAAGGAATTTTGAGAGAGAATTGTAAGAGGTAAGATGATCATGTATTGAAGGACCCATCAAGAGAGAAAACCTCACTTCCCTAATCCATTTCCTAACCTTTTCCACCATATAAACCTACGGTTCCATGATAGGGAAGGAAGCATCTTTGTAAAAGGTGACACCTCCCCCTTGTTTGGATGCTTAAGTGGTTTCCTAATTAGGAAACTCCTACATATCTTCATTCAACACATCTCAAAATCCTATATCTCTTTCCATTTTTTCTCCCTTTCCCCATCACCATAGATCTTTCTTTTCTACCATTCAAATTTCACCTATTTAGAGGGGGTAGAATTCCACCCACCATCCTAAGAAAAAGAACCCCCACCCCGGCGCCCCCCCCCCCCCCCCCCATCTTAAATAGGAAACCAGCCATGTGATACTTGATTATATCATATATCATCTTCCACTTAACTGTCCTCCTTCAGTCTCTACCTAATGTTCCTATCTTGAAACCTTAGATCTTCTTAGAATGTGACTCATTCAAAGCGGAAACAATTTATCTATAAATACCTGTGGTTCCCATGTTTTTACCTAATTAGAAGTTGTGTGAGACAACTTTGAAATCAAGCTCTCCTTTGGTGCTTAGTTGTTGCTAGATTTCGAGGACTTTTTTTTGGTTCTTTTCTTCCTTTGATTTTCTACATATTGTCTTAATTATTTGCCCTTCAATTCAGGTTAGCAGTTTGCTTTCTTTGGTGTAGTTTTCATTGCTTTAGTTTCACTTGTGTTTCCTTTCTAGTTTTACACCCGTCTTTACATCTAGCTTCCCCTATCTTCTTTGTAACCATTCCCTAAAGATTCAAGTTAGTTCTCTTCTGGTACCGACAACCAAGTGAAGAAATAACTTGCAACCTTGAGTTTCCTTCTTAGAAAATCACAATTTTCACCTTATTCTCCCCTTCATTTTGGGTCAATTACCTTGCCTTAGTTCACCCATTTTTCCATCTTTTCCTTTGAATTCATTTTAGGGTTTTCTTTGAGCATTATATTGCAATTATGTTATAGTTTAGATTAGGTTTTATGCATTAGAATTTTTCATAATTTTCAGTAGAGTACATGCATTATATGAAGGATTTTAGGTGTAATTTGGTGTTGATTCAATAAAGTTGTTTGAGGTTTCTTGTTATGGAATGTTTATTTCATCAAAGTGCTTTAGATCTGAGTTGTATCCTTGCATAAAATTTGTGGGTTAAATTACTTTCTTATGCATGTTTTGTTTGATGTTCTTAAGTACCAAAAATTTGGAACTTTTATCTCCTTAACTTTGTACTTTGTTTCCAGCCATCTAAACGTTGTATTTGCTTGAATCCTTAGGAAACAATTTAGTTTCTCATGTTATTTATTAGATCCATTGATTATCTTATGTGATAGTTTACTTAAGTAGATCCATCAATTCTGGCCATTTTTGGGACCTTAGAACCATGCGCACAATCCATGGATCATGCACATGGTACTAGATTGGATTATCATTTGATTGTTGTTTAATTTAGTTGCATAATCTTGTTTAGTAATTTTTTAATTTAGTCATTTTCATATTGTTTTAGATTTAGAAAGTTTCATTTTTAAATTTTAGCAAGTTGTATTTTTAATAAGTTTTAGCTTAGGTAAGTGTCAATTCAAGAAAGTTTCTAATTTGAGTAGTTTCCTTAAGATTAGTTGCCTAATTTGATTCATTCTCACATAGAATTAGTTTTCTTTAGTTGCTTGCTTGTTATTTAGGTAAGTTTCCATTCTAATTGCATAGCTTTACTTTTAGAAAGTTTCTTTTAATTCTAGTTTCTAATTTTGTGCATGTTTCCTTCTTATTTTGTTTCAATTTTCTAGCTAAAACTAGATTGGATTATCATTTGATTGTTGTTTAATTTAGTTGCATAATCTTATTTAGTAATTTTTTAATTTAGTCATTTTCATATTGTTTTAGATTTAGAAAGTTTCATTTTTAAATTTTAGCAAGTTGTATTTTTAGTAAGTTTTAGCTTAGGTAAGTGTCAATTCAAGAAAGTTTCTAATTTGAGTAGTTTCCTTAAAATTAGTTGCCTAATTTGATTCATTCTCATATAGAATTAGTTTTCTTTAGTTGCTTGCTTGTTATTTAGGTAAGTTTCCATTCTAATTGCATAGCTTTACTTTTAGAAAGTTTCTTTTAATTCTAATTTCTAATTTCGTGCATGTTTCCTTCTTATTTTGTTTCAATTTTCTAGCTTAATCATATCTCTATCTCTTTGTCCAAAGATAATCAATTTAAATAAGATCCAATATATTAAAAATCCATGAGATTTTCCTTGGGATCGACCTCACTCAAATACATCTATTACAATTGATTTTTGCACTTGTGAGTAATTTTAAAGATGTACCAAGTTTTTGGTGCTGTTGCTGGGGAATCATAATGGATTTGTAGTTGAATCTTTATGTAGATTGTCTATCTTTAATTGTAGTTTTAGGTTACATTAGATTAGGATATTTACATTATGCATGCATATTTTACTAATTCCTCATAAACTGATTCATCTTACTGCTTTTGTGCCAGGAGAATTTGGCAACAGAGCAGTGGTGATCCTGTGGGCCAAAACTTCATCAAATTTGATTGGTTTCTTAGATTAGGTTTTTCTTTTTGGAGTGAACCTGTAGTGAGGTCCCATTATAACTTGCAATTTATTTATTTCAATTTTAAATGGGTTGTATTAATATAGGGCAAGTGATGTGTAAGGAGGCTCTCACTTGATCTTCATAAAAAAAAAACCCACTCTGTTTCCCTCACCTCATTTACTTTTCTTAGTGTTAGTGTAATTTGCATATTGGTTGGTAGATAGCTCATATAGATTAAGGTTATTCATCTTAATTGTTGCATTTTCTTGCACCTATGTGACCCTTTGTTAGATAGCATATTGGTACGCATTAGTTTGCTTTTATTTTGCATTATATGTTTAACACTTTATGGTGGAATGTATCATAATATTAGAAAGCACCCCATAGGAACCCTCATACGAAAAAGACTAGATTTCATCACTAGATCCTTGGCCCACCTAAGAAATCAAATTAATTCTTTGTATGTTCGTAATCCTAGCTCTGAAAGCTTAATTTAAAATCAAGTAGTAAGAGACTTAAGGTTTTGAGCTTGTAAGACCCTTTTAGAAGGAGGAGAAGTACTATCACTCTAGTGGCTTCTAAAGATCATGGTTATTGTAGGTATCCAAAATCCAAGTGATTTTTTCACGCATTTAGTTGATGGTTATTGAGGTCTAAATGTCTCCTTCCATGAAAATTGTATTAATCACCTTGAATAGCATCTAATTGTTAAGCAATGGTCAAGCCTAAACAAAAGGAGGAGTTGTCTAGATTTTAGTCTAAAAGCTATCACCATACACATTATCAAAGATTAATAATTCAGCTCATTACTAGACTATTAAGGATTGATTGAGGATCATTTAGGGTTAGGAGTCAAATTAGTCAGGATGCATAATTTAGTTAGGGTTATTCATTAAATTAAAAAAAAAGAAAGGTACTCATTCCTTATATTCAACGATTTACTTCATTGTATGTAAAATTGACCACAATGGCCTAACAATCATGGGGTAGTCTACCACCACTATCATACTATTTCAATCCTAAGCCATGACATTATGAGGATATGCATGAGATAGAGACAAGAGATAGTACTAATCTATCCAATACATTTCATGGAATGACTGCTATGATGGAGAGGATGGAAAGTCTATTGAATATGTTCAATGCTTTTGGGTAAGATTCTAGGTCATATCAATAGCCTCAGTATGGCAATTCATCCAGCTATTCTAACCCACAATATCCAACTACTTTATGGCTATCAAGCTTTACTTACAATGGATATTATTAGGAGAAAGTCGATGTACTCACGTCATTCACACACCATAGCAATTATTATCATGAGATAGACTATAATGGATGGACTAGGCATCATGAACAACCATGGTCTCAGAATTATTAGGAAGAACCATCATGGTCCAAGCCTACTCAACCCTATCAGAACTACTTAGAATATTAGGGACAGCCATCATGGGTTCAACCTACTTAGCCCTTTTTCAGTACCACAATACCACAGCAATACAAGTCATATGAGTCGTTTCTTGAGGAATCTTTACAAAAGATCCAATTTCGTGAAGAGACCAACAATTGCTTAGATTTGACCACAGAAAATTTATGGCTGAACAGTATGAATGGGACAAGAAAATGAAACCAATATGGGAAAATACTGATAGAAATGTTGCTAAATTTATAGAAAAGATTGATGAAATGAAATAAATAAGGAAAATGGAAGAACATGGGATGGGACTTTCTTATGATCCTTCTAAGATACATAGTTTTTCACCATCCTTGACCACTGATACAAATAATGGGATCAAGATTGCATATGAACATTATGAGCCACAAAGTCCACAAACATCCTTGCAATCCTTTGACTTATATCCAATCGAGTCATGTCTTGATCCTTTTTATGATTATGATGAAGAGATGCCCATTGATGAAGAGCATGAATATTTAGACACTAAGCCTTTAGTAGACATTTCTCAATGGCAAGCTCAAGTAAAACCCCCCACATATCCTAAAATTCAATTTAAGCCATGCAGTGTAGAAGACATACAAATTTAGGACTTACAGACCTTATTTGATCAAATTCTAGATAGCAATATTGGTCCACCGAAAACCTTTCCTGTGTTTGAAGAACAGGAACAAGGGGCCATTGATGTAGTGACCCTACATCATACAACTTTAGGGTACACTTTAGAAGAAACTAAAGGTTTAAGCCCCATCATATCCTTGCTTCCATTAGATCAAGAACAACCTTTTAGGGAAGTACAAAGTCAACTTATACCCAGTTTTAGGAAAATGTAAAAGGAGGAAAAACATGTACTAATAGTTATGTGCTCCATTATCCCTCAATTTGTTGAACAAGGGGACCATTCATTTCAATATGGTCCAACATACTTCACAATGGTCTTTTATGCTATCAAGTTACCACTACCTCATATTTCAAGTGCAGGATATTTATTGACTACCTTGAAATTCTAAAAATGTGGAATCATTAATTTCAATGTGGTTCCACCAAATCCAAAAGTATGGTGGTCTATTGTGTCCTGATGTAATCACCACCAAAATTTTTGAGGTGTAGAATATATATAGACTATTGTGAGATTCTGAAATGGGGTGAAAATTTTTCCCATTTCATTATTAAAGTTAGAGAAAATCTGGTTAACTAGTTAGGTCTAGGACTATGGTAGAGTAGAGTACTTATAGGATATGTATGGTTGAAGACGTAAAACTTAGCACTCACTGGGTGACAACCTAGGGTTTTTAGAGTCTTAGTGTTCTGCATTACCCATTCATTATATGGATATCCTATATTTCAACACATTGAGGATTTCAAGATGGGGTTGTACATATGTATGAGATTTTTGGATTTTTCATGTATTTCAAAAAAAAAAAAATTCTCAGTTTTTAGGTCAAATTTTTTTTACTACGATGAGAATTGGATTGTCTAAAGTTAGTATTTCCATTACTTTACCTTCTTAATAGAAATGCATATGGATAATTCTGCATCATATTCATGTCTTGAAGTATTTTATGAAAGTTAAATCTCAAAAAACATTTACACATAGTGCATAAGTATAGACAATTAAATGATTATGACTTAGAGACCCTAAGGGAATCAGGGGAGACCTATATACCATATGAGTATTAGGGACTATCATTTTTTCTAAGGGTTATAAGTAATTCTATATTTCCTTCAACATACATCAAATTTGAAAGATCCTATTATCTGTTTTGGTCCAAATGCCAAGAACCAACTAGGATAAATAACTTTCATTCCTAGATATTTATTAAATCTGATAGGTTTTAAGAAACCTATGAAATGATATAGGCCATCCTTGTTATAGCCAGAGATATAAAAGCTACCCTATATATTATACTTTTGGTTAGACCCTTCAGCCTCTTGGTAAGCCTTTTCTTTTAAAAACCCATTTACCATAACCCAATAAGTTAGTAAAAAAAGAAAAAAGAAAATACCATGACCTACCTTTCAAAAATGAGTAGGGACATCAACAAGAGTTCAAAAAAAAAGAAGGACAAAAGCCAAAGAAGTGAAAACTATTAAAGGTACAAAGAGAAAGTCTTTCTTTTAAAGAAATACAAAGAAAAGTAGAAATACTAAAAAGAAAAGGAAAAGGAAAAGTTGAGAAAGGAAGAGAAAGGAAAAATAGATAAATATTCACTTCAAGTATAACCAAAAGAAAAGTTGTCTTACATCAGATGAAGACCTCTACTCATATTTGAAACTTTGAATCCTTATACCCTTGTTTTCAAAACCCTACCCAATCCTATGTTTCATCCTAGTTGAAGATCTATTGATCTTAGGTAGAACATAGCCTTGATGAGGATATAAATAAGAAGGAATTAAGGTGAACTATTTCCAATTTGTCTTGATAATGACATCCATTCTAAGAGATCATGTTCCTTTGTCTCATCAATGCTTAAAAAGTTATGTGAACCATCAATATTTTTGGATTTGGTCACATAGCAAGTGAAAGTTGACCTTTTCTTTATAAGCTCATTTTTTAGTGTATACCACTGACAATTTAAGTTCAAAACATCTTTCCAATGGAGTGTAGTACATTATTTAGAAGTTCTGACTTATGCAGCCTATAGACACATGCACTCTGAGATGAAACTAAAACAAAATAGTTTTGGTATATGGGCAACTTGTGAAATTTCTCATTCATCTTTATTAAGTTGTTAAAGCAATTAGAGATCCACTGGATGAGAATTCTTTGAGATGAAATAAGGAACTTAGTCTTATGGAATTTTATTGGTGCATTCATAGAAAATCCTCATGAGGCCAAACTCATCCACAAAGGGTAACCTAGGGGTTTAAAGGTCTATTGCATACTCTAAATCCAAGTGTGAGTACCTACAAAAACGGAAACCATTTTTATGTTTATGATTTTTTGCATATTTTACTCAAGACTAGCAAAATGTTGGTTGGGGGATGGGACAACGATTCAATTTTGTATGGAAAAGTACCCAATTAGTAGCCATGTATTATAAAAGATATGCATAATTTTAGGATATTTTGCACATGCATTTTTGACCTAATAATTCAAAAGTTTGATATTTTGTAGGTTTAGAAGCTAATCAAAAGTAAGTATGTGAATCATCATAATTTTCTAGGATTTAATTAAGGATTTTTACATTTTTTTTTAGGAAGTGAGAAGATGATCCAATAGCCTTGAAGCCACTTAAGCCACCAATGAATGAGCTATCAAAGTGATCCAACAAGCCATGGATGAATGCCACATGGAACCACACGACTGGAGAACCAATTCAAGCAACTATATTGTGATTGAAGTGTGATTTTTAAGAGATTTTGAGAGAGAATTGTAAAAGATAAGATGATCATGTATGAAGGGACCCATCAAGAGAGAAAAAACCACTTTCCCAATCCATTTCCTAACCTTTTCCACCACATAAACCTAGGGTTCCAGGATTTTACATTATGGAAGGAGCCACCTTCCTAGAAAGTGATGCCTCCTTGTTTGGATGCTTAATTCAAGTGATTTCCTAATTAGGAAACCCTTAAATCTCTTCATTCAACACATCTCAAAACCTAGGTCTCATTCAATTTTTCTACCTCTCCCCATCACCATAGATCTCTCTTTTCTACCATTCAAATTTCACCTAATTGGAGAGGGTGGAATGCCACCCACCATCTTAAGAAAAAGATGCCTTCCCCCTTCTAAAATAGGAAATCAGACATGTTATCCTTGATTACATCATCTTCTACCTAACTGTCCTTCACTCTCTACCTAACTATCTTACCTTGAGACCCAAGATCTAGATCCACTTTATCTTCTCAAAATATGCCTCATTCAAAGGGGAAACAATTCATCTATAAATACTTATGGTTCTCATGTTTTTACTCAAGTCGAAGTTATGTGAGACAACTTTGAAATTAAGCTCTCCTTTGGTACTTAGTTGCTGCTAGACTTTGATGTGATTTTCTTCCTTTGATTTTCTAGTTATTGTCTTGATTATTTTCTCTCCAATTTAGGTTAGTAGTTTGCTTTCTTTGATGTAGTTTTCTTTGCTTTAGTTTCACTTATTTTGCTTTTTAGTTTTACACCCTTCTTTCCATCTAGTTTCCTCCATCTTCTTTACAACCATTCCATTAGTTTTGTTTAATCATTCCATCAAGAGTCAAGTTATTGCTTCTCTAGTAGTGACATCCAAGAGAAGAAATTACTTTCAACCTTGAGTTTCCTTCTTAGAAAATCATGTTTTTCACCTTATTCCCACCTTAGTTTTAGGTCAATTTCCTTGCCTTAGTTCACCCATTTAGCCGTCTTTTCCCTTGAATTTCTTGCTGGATTTTCTTTGCATGTCATTATAATTTAGTTTTTAAGCATTATATTACACTTTTTTTATCTTTTAGATTAGGTTTTATTCATTGAAGTTTTGCTCAATTTTCAAAAATAGTACAAGTATTATGTGCAGGATTTTGGGTGTAATTTAGTGTTGATTCAATAAAGTTGTTTGAAGCTTGTTATGGATCATTTATTTCATCAAATTACATTAGATATTGGATATTATTTGCATAAAATTTTTGGTTTCAATTGCTTTCTTATGCATGCTTTGCTTGATGTTCTTAAGTACTAAAAATCTAGAATTTTTATCTCCTTAACTTTATGCTTTTTTCCAGCCATCTAAACATTGTATTTTCTTGAATCCTTAGGAACAAATTTGTTTTTTCATGTTATTTATTAGATCTATTTATTGGTTTTAATTATATTTTACTTTAGATCAATCAATTCTGCCCATATTTGGGACATAGAACCTTTCGCACAATCCATGTATCATGCACATGGTACTAGGTTGGATTACCTTTTGATTCACGATTAATTTACTAGCATAATAATGTTCAGTAATTATTAATTTAGTAATTTGAATAGTATTTTAGATTTATAAATTCTCCTTTTTGAATTTTAGCAAGTCCTATTTTTACTAAGTTTTAGCTTAGGTAAGTGTCAATTTAGGAAAGCTTTTAATTTGGGTAATTTCTTTAAGATTAGTTGCCTTATCTGATTTATCCTCATCTAGCATTACTTTCCTTTAGTTGCTTGCATGTTATTTAGGTAAGTTTCCATTCTAATTTCTTAGCTTTATTTTCAAAAAATTTCTTTTATTCTAGTTTCTAATTCCATGCATGTTTACTTCTTAGTTTGTTTTGAATTCCTAATTTAATTGTATCTCTATCTATTTGGATGAAGTCAATCAATTTAAATAAGATCAAATCTATTGAAAATCAGTGAGATTCCTCAAGGGATCAACATCACTCATCTACATCTACTACAGTTGCACTTGTGAGTAATTTTAAAGCTACATCACATATGCACTATGCACAACACATGGGCACAAGCCATAGTGCACATAACACATAAGCATAGGCCACAATGCACAACACTGGGCACAGCAGAGGCATAGGTCATCATGTGCACATTGTTGGGCACTATGCACAAGCTTTTGCACACATGAATAGGCAATGCACATAGACATAGACTATATTGCATGCAACAATGTATAGGCACATGGGGTTTCGATGGGTTTGATATCTCATGATTTTTTAAAATTTCAACCCACACACACAGATATGTGTGTGTGTGTGTGTGTGTGTGTGTGTGTGTGTGTGTGTGTGTGTGTGTGTGTGTGTGTGTGTGTGTGTGTGTGTATGTGTGTGTGTGTGAGTGAGTGTAGATTGAATTGACATCTAGCATGTACATGCATTAAGACAGGAATTTGTTACTTGATTATATATACTATTTTAAATGAAGCACATGTCTTGTACAAGTAAAATTATAGTTTTATAAATGATTTCACATGATTAATAGTGTGATTTTCTCTATTACTTGATGATTTATACTATTCAAAATGAGGCACATGTAATGCACAAGTAAAATTATAGCTTTGTAAATAATTTTGCATGATGCACAATGGGGTGTAAACCCATGGTTCCATATAAATTTTTATGAGCAACATGAAATGATTTATTGAAAATGGTATTTGCTTCATATACAAAATGATCAAATAAACACATATTTACAGTACATGTGTAGAAAAAATGTATTTGATTGCTTTTGCATTACAAAACAAAAATGATAATGATTTGATTTTTGATAGTGAAGTCTTAATATTTTGATAGTGTACCAATGATGCAAACATATTGATCAATTATAGTATGACTCTTGTAGTTGATATAGGATGTCAACTCTTATAGTTGGTACATGAGGGTTATAATACCCTAATGGCTCTATGCTAGGAGGATAAGATTGGTAACTGGCCTCTAAACTCGATACCTCCCCTAAGTAGCCTATAGAAAGGAGTGTGTGTCATGGGGAGACTACTTTTGTAAGAAATCCAATGGCCCCATGAGGAATGGTGGAGATCACATGGTATTCACGAGCAAGCATAGTGAGATGTCAATTCTTTATGTGCATAGTAGACCATATAGTATAGGATATGGACTGGCATGTTAGCCAACCTCAAGGATACTGATCACTGCCTATTTAGGGATGTGACAAGATGTTGGCACTTAGTTACGTGACATGATACGATACCATATGATAGGACAGAACTTCATATTTCATTGTACATCTACTATTTAAAGAATATTTCAAACTGATTTGGGAACTACATAATTTTGTGTTTTGTACATCTATAGATTTCAAGATATTATGAACATATTTGTAAAGTATGGAATTCTGATATTGAATGATTAAAAGCATGCATCTCCTATATCTTGCATACATGTGATTATTGTAGTTTTCTATTGATTGGTTCAAGGATTTTTCTATCTAGTGGTCATACTCACCCTCATCAACAATTTTAGTTGAAATTTTTAAAACTAGATAGAACTTTGACATAGGAGTTTAGAGACTGCTGATACAAAGTATGACAAAGAATAACTTAATTTTTAGTCATTTCCTTTAGTTGAGGTCAAACATTGTTGACAGTGATGTAATAGACCTTGAACAATTATTATATGCATATTATGTTTGAAATTTATTTGATTGGGTTGTGACCAATGGGTCCTCTTAGTGCTTATGCTTTTATGCTATTTTACTTTATTGCGAAGCCTTGGCACTGACACTCACGGGTTGAAAGTGTGGTTTTTGAACATATTATGAATATATGATTTCAAAAAAGGTTTAAAAGAAATTTTTTACTTATGGATTCCTACTTATTTAGAAAATATTTTTGAAAATTTATTTCCAAAACATGGGTTGTCTCAATTGGCATGTCTATTTGTAACAAAAATGTACTTTTCACAACCATGTTCGAGGCCTACACTACTCCTGATTGCATGGAACAACATCTGTCGTAGCCCCACTATTTTTTGTTTATCCCCCTATCTCCTACGACAATCCCTAATGAAATGTCTAAATTCTTTGTAACCATTGCACCATGATGGTTTTCTCTAATATGACTGCTGTTGGTACTACTGCTGCTAATGCTTTTCTACCATCTTGCTCGAGGACATGACTAGCCAAGATGGGTTCTCTTGCACCTAGGAAATTGTCACCACTTACAATCCCTTCCTTGTCTAGCAGACTGATATTGCCTCTAATGTCTCTGTGACCCTATTGTGGAGAAGGTCTTCTTGTCATTACTAGACTACCCACATTGTGGCTGCTCCTTTCACTCTCCTTTCTCTCTGCCTGATTCCTAAGGAAATTTCACTCAAGCATGGATGAAATATCCACTACTCGAACCATTGTGGTTAGCTATATCATCAAAAATTTTCTCCTCAACTCGGACTCAACCCATACACAAATCTATTTATCGCTTGAGTATTGGTCATGAAAATGTTAGAAGCAAATCTCCTCAACTGAGTGAAACAGCTTTCATACTACTGAACCATAAGACATGCTGTAGGGTCAAGACGTCCACCTCTACCTTCTACATAAGGAGCTAAAAGGACTTGTCCAATAAAGGCCCCCTTAAAGTTCTCCCATGTGATGCTACTACTACTAAGGAAATGGGTCCTCTCTATCATCTACCACTAGAATTCGACCTCTCTAGTCAAGATAAAGGTCACAATTTGTACTTACTTCTTTGCAAGCACCTCCATGACCTTAAAAGCCTTTGCCATCTCAAATATCCATTTCTCTGCTACCTTTGAATTCCCCTTGCTTAAGAATCTTGGAACTTATTAGTCCTCGAAACCCATATCCTTAGTGGTACTCAGTGCAGTCATAGGTTGTATTTGTGCATGCGTGCTTAGTGGTACCATAGGCTGTGTTTGGGCCTACACACTTGGTGTTGTTGCAGGCTATGTTTAGATGGGTTGCTATTGCAAGTATGATCAAATTCCCTACATCACCATTGCCACAATCTTTTCGACTTGACACCCCTGCCCTAAAGGCTTAGCAAGTGCGGTGACAGGAGTGATGGCAGTTGACCTTGTCATCATCCTACAAGCCATATGTTCAAGGTCAATACAATTTGTGTGAGATTTCCCTTTTTAACTCACTCTCAATGATGACATATCATGGATTGTTATGATTTTTAGAATTGTTGGATTGGTTGTGAGTGGAAAAAGCTAGGCCATGATACCAATTATGATGACCTAGGCTTTTAAACAACTTTTCTTTTACTTTTGAAATGAAAACAATAGAAACATTTCTTATGAAGAGATTTTTTTTTAAAATAATCCTCAATGTCATTTTTATTCACAAAATATCGATCAATTGCTCAAATGAACCTTTCATTTCTAACAAAAATATGGCAGAGTCTCATCTATTTTTTGAACATAACACATTTAAAGCATGTGATACAATAAACCTGAGAGACACCTCTTTCACAATTTAAGATAAAAATGGAGAATCAAAATCCACACCATTGCATTCAAATACATTTCATATATTTTGAAATTCAAAGTTTTCTAAGATAAAATAGTTCAAAATAGGATTTACCATTTGCTAGAAATTTTTCCAGTCACAATCCACAATCCCTTATGTGCATAACATGTTTACACATGTCCAAATCATAATAATCAAAGTCATATCTATACAGTCCATTTACCACATCTAAGAGACAAATGTAAATGATTTGCTCAAAGATTGCCAACACTATCTCATGCTACTGCTATTGTCATCTAGTTTCCTACTAGCTCGAGCTACTTTTTCTTCAAGTCAAACTCTTCTAATCTAAGACATTATAAACAATATAGTATCTTAGTAAGCTTGTGCTTGTTTAGGTTTATTAATATCTAATTTTAAATTTTAAATCAATCCAAATCTAAAAAGAATTCCAAGCCATTTATAAATTAATTCTAAAGAATAGGATGCATTCATAAAGTCATAAGCATGTGAAACACATTATTATAATAAAATCCCATCCAGGGTTGAATCTATGCATATACATATAAGTTCAAAATTTGCAATGCATTCATGGCAATGCAACTCCATGCCATTTCCGAAAGCATTACACAACGTATTGAAAGAGTCATAAGATCATGAAAAACATTGTAGTATCCAATCCATGATTAAATCTAGCCATGCACAACATAAGTACAAATTCTATAATGCATCCATTCCAATACAAATCCATGTTGGTTAAAAAACCATTCTAAAGAATACAGTGCTTCAAAGAGTCATAAGCTCATAAAACACTTAAATAAGTGTAAAATTCCACCATCAGTGGGGATACCTATCTTATGGGGCCCTTGAGTGTCCCAAACACTCATCAAGTGGTCATGAGTGCTCATACCTTAATAATATCTAAGTGTCCTCGAGCAATATCAGCATAGGGTGCTATCATCCTATCATGCCCATCATGCTATGCCTTCTCTATAATCATATTATAACACATGGACCACTATGCGTCATAGCCCAAACCCAAGGTCCATCTGTGTGCTCAAGCCACTGATACTATAGTAGGGAGATTCCATCTGCCTCACATGAGGGGAACACAGATCTCAGGTAAGGCCTTCTTATGATGCCCACATCATAGAAAGCCACTCAAGGTGGTATTAGGTATCTCAAATTTCAAAGAGTAAGTGGCTAACCCTCCTACCCTCTTAACATAGTGTCCATCAGGTGTAAGTGCCTGTCTAAAATAAATCTATAGAGATTAAGGCAATAAATCCCAGTACTTTTGTACATGATACGACTCACTACTCATGTACTAATCTTTCATGAAATTAAACTATGAAATCATAAATCAATATTATGAATAAAATATCATTCATCATTATTTTAAACACACTTCAAAACTCAAGTTTTAAAAACATCATATCATGACAAAACCAACATAGTTAGTGCTTTTACAAACTTGAAACCTTGTATTCTAAGGAGTAAGAGATTTATGAACATGCATATGTAAATCATCTCGATAAAGTAAAAATATCTCATTTAGCAAGAAATCTCAAGTACCTAAAAGCTTGTTAGTGCCTCGCAATAGCCATCCTCATCAGCTACCATCATCAATCAAATGCAAACATAGATCATAAATCAATCTTTGATCATGTATACAAATGCAATTCATTCATTGAAATACAATTCATGTGTCAAAGATAATTATGCAACACAGATTTGTAAGTCATCTTTATGTAGTATAAAAAACCCAATTTGGGAGAAAAATCTCGGGAACCTAGAAGTCTACCAACTTGGAGCCTACAGTGCCTTACCATACCCACCCTCATCAACTACCCTCATTAATCAAATGCAAACATATATCACAAGTCAATCTTTAATTGTGTATACAAAATGCAATTCATTCATTGAAATTAAGTTCATGTGTCAAATATGATTAGGCCACAAATTCAAGATTTCCAAAACTATTCACATTGTAGATCAAACTAAGATGATACATTAACCACAGATAAGGTATTCAATGTGATTTGGAGGTTTTCAATAAGTGATGATTCACCTGCTTATTATCATGCTAGAACTAAACATTGTGAACCTCTTAATCAACTAAAAATTGCATCTCAAGTCATTTAACCAACTGAAATTTCATTCATCACACAGTATTTCATATCTCCTTTTAACAACTTGGTAAATATCAAAACTACCTACCTCTTGTGACCCTTCCTCAGTTTCACCCATGTCATTTCTTTAGCTCAAATAAAAAATCAACTCAAATTATGCATCAAAACCTCGATAGTGAATCCAAAATTCAAATCACCCATCAACAAATATTGCACATCTCACATAACACAAATAATACACTATATATTCATATCACACATATAATCTTATATCACAAAAATAAACATAGATTACAATTTCAACATAAATAATAACTACTTGACGATAGAACAATCTAGATTATCTGATGAGTGACAGGCCATGATATTATGTATGCAATGTTATTGATCAATGTTTTAGATCTTCTTAGATCAATTAAGGCTCATTATCAACAATAGATCTAACTTTTGGCATTGATCGGTGAACCAAATTTGCAAGATATAACATCAAAATCATTGATGTGATCTGTTGATTCTCAATCAATGGTCCAAATTGACTTGTGAACATCTAAAATCATCAATTTTCATAAAAGAGGCTCCTAGTTTTGTAGAATGATGCTCTGATCCACTTTTTGGATAGTTGAATTTGTGTTTAGCACATTGCAAGCCATAGATGGTGGTTAGATCTATGTTTTTCTAGCCATCTAATGCTAATTAACTAATTTAATAGATAAAGTTGAGTCCTATGAGTCTAAATCTGATCTTCAGTGGTCAAATTTGTAGATTGCATACTAGTAGCTGGGTCTGAGATTATATCAAGCTTTCAAATAATCAAATGACCTTTAATATGACTATGATTGGTGCAACTGCATAGGTCAAGAAAAAAGGATCTTAAATATATGCTTTTCTCCACCTGAAAGTCACTAGAGGAGGCCTATTATCCCTGAAGAAGATGATCAGATTTCACTAGTTACTGGTGATTGTAAAATCTATAAAAACTATAAAAGAAAATGCATAACAACTTAAGAAAATCTTAGATCTGACCCTTATCTTTGTTTTGGCCATCATTTTAGTCTAAATGCTAAAAGCATGTAATAAAAACATCATGGTCATATAAAAATAGCGCAATCACTAAGAAACATAGTTATCCATCCAAATCTCAAAAAAAAAGTCACCAATCTTCATCATGGGAGAAAATTCTAAGATGGGTTTTCTCTAATATATCCTTTAGCAACAATTTTGTGGCATTTTGGACTAATTTGGAGAGAGAACACTATTTTTTTTTTTGGGTTTTTCAACCATTCGTGTGATTACGAGCATCAGTGGTTGGATAACAATGCTGGAGAGAGAGAGAGAGAGAGAGAGAGAGAGAGAGAGAGAGAGAGAGAGAGAGAGAGAGAGAGAGAGAGAGAGAGAGAGAGAGAGAGAGAGAGAGAGAGAGAGAGAGAGAATAGGCTATTTTTCTCCTTTTATATCCTTTAAAGATAAATGGGATACCATTACCAATTTTGACACCCTATTCTTGATAAAAAAATTGTTCTCATATGATCCTTGATTTTCTGCATCATTAGTGTTGTTTGAAGCTCTTTCCAAGTGAATTCCAAATTTTAAGGTTTTTATAGTCAATTTGGTGTTTTTTTTACTAAAAGTTAATTTCTTCAAAGCAAGAAAGTATAATCCTAAATTCACATTTCATTCAAATTAGAATTTAATAAAAATCACATAAAATGTAATTTAGTAATTAAGGTTATTACAGAATATTTTCATTAATACATGAGTTTTTCATGGAGTTTTGATTTACAATTTTATTATTTGGTATTACTTTTCTAAATGGATTTGATAGAATAAGGCTTATTTGTTTATAATTTTATTTATTATTTTTTATAGGAAAATACATAACTTATTGTTTTGGATAAAAACTAAGCTTTTAATTTTTCAACAAAATTTAAAATTTTAATTTATTGTTTTTTTCTTTTGGGTGTTTTTAAAGATATCCCAATAGGTTTTATGAATTTTTACCTTTAATTACAAGAACCAAAACCCTAGTTTCTATGACAAAGAAAGTAAATTTGGATTGTCCAAGTGTTAGACATAGAATATGCATGTGAAACTTTCAGGACTTGTTTTTATTTTAGGTATAGACAAAACTTATATCCTAGTTTTTTATTTAAATCAAATTTTTTTAACAACCTTAATTTCATGGTTTGTGTAAAATTCTCAAAAACATTTGATGAATGAGATTCATTTGCATGTATTAAGATTTTATGTGAAAACTATGAATATGATAAACACTTGACATAATGAAACCATTCATTACATATTATTAATTTGGCATTATCATGTGATGATTTAATTAGTTATTTTATTTGCAAAATTTTTTACATAACTTATTCTATTCAATTGCACAAACATATGTATGAGACTAAAATAGCATGACATGAAAAGGATATTAAGTGAATATCACTAGGATATATTTTTCTTGTATATGTTTAGAACATATTAACCAATTCTAAGAACTTATCATATTATAAACCATAAGATGGATATTAGAAATTTTAAGTTAGACATAGTAATATGTGAACTGCATGGTACTATTTTATGTGATTTTGGATAACCAATATATATATATATAGTGATTCAATCATTTGAATTATATTATTGTATAGATCATTTAATTTTCTACAAGTGGGCATTTTGAATTGTATTAATTCAATTTAAAATTAGAAAGTTATAGCTATTTTAGTGCATGCAAATAAGAATTGGATGGTTGATTAGGAACTCCTATAAAATGTTTGCAATGAATTTGACTCATGGTTGTAATGAATGAGATTTATGTCTATGATGAATGAGATTCATGAGATACTATAATATTTGTAAATATGTTTTATTTGATTTTATTTGCTTTTCTCTATCTCTTTACCCCCAATCTTTAGTTAATGTATTCCACTTGAGTAGTTGCTTATGATAACTAATTTCTCAAGTTTCCATTCATCTAAAAAGAAGGTAATTTTACTTTTCTTTTTGTAATGCCCGAGCAATTTACGCTATTGAATTGGGCATTCTATAGGAAATGAACTGTGTTGAGTGTTTTACGTATTTAAAGTAGTAAACAAAGGAATTTGTAAGGAAATTGGTACCGTTAGATTCTACTCGAAAAGTGGAATCCAACGCCTCAAAGAACGCCAAAAACAGAGTTCGTATGAAGAAGTTACGGCTGTTTAAAGATTAGGGGCATTTCTATAATTTAAACAAAAAAACGAAAAAGACAGAAAATGCAGGGGGGCGTTTTGATAATGGCACCCCATCGTCTTCTTCCTCTAGAATTCTCCAGAAACCCTATTTCCACAAGTTTCCTCCACCGCCATTGGCAGCACTGCCATAGCAAGGCTATAAAACCCCTATCTTCCCCCTCTCCAAAACACGATTTTTTCGGTCATTTGGGACTAGGGTTTCTGGAAAAAATCGGAAACCCAGTTTCCCTGCAATTTTTGGCAACGGCCAGGCCCGAGTCAGGCCGGCCATTCTTTTACCTATCCCCCCATTCCCCTCTCTTCTCTTTTCCGGTCTTGGGATTGGGGTTTTTCCTCTTCACGATTTTTGACGAACATAGGGTTTTCAGACGGAAAGAGGGAGCCACACCACCCGAAGGAGGGCGTCCCCGGCTACCCAAGTAAGACCCTCTTTCCCTTCCTCTCAGTCTTACTTTCCCCAGGCCAGATCCATGCTAGATCTGGTCTTTTCCCAACTAGTTTTTCCAGCCAGAGAAGACGAAGACGGTTCCAGTCGGCCCTGTACGAACCAGGCGTCCCAAGGACGCCATGCTTCACGTGCGCCTGGGACGGGTTCCAGGCGTACGACAGTGCATACACTGTCCCTGGCTCGAGCAGGATGCACGGGGTGCCCTGGGAGCTGAGACGCACCATGCTACACCAAAGGTGCATCCATGTAATGCCATACAGGATGCGCGTCATAGCGTGTCGCTTGAGCATGCATGTGCGTGTGCAAAACGCTGTCCTTGGCACGGCCTTTGGGCGCGCACGCACGTGAGGCAGTCGCGGTTCAACCAGGATGTACGGGTGTCCTGGGAACTGGGACACGTGGACCTAATGAGACTATAAAGTTAGGATCAGAGGACAATTTACAGAGTTAACCATTGAATAATAGATCCACATCATAGGATCTAGCCTGACAATGAATTAGGCAAGGACCCATGGACCCTAAAAGGCAAATCTAGCAATCTAATTTCTAAATAGATCGAAATTGATAAGGACTCCTTGTATCCATTCATATCCAGGAGTTTATAAATGAGACCAAGGGATGGGTTGGGTGATGAAGGACACTACTCCAGGAGACTTCGAGGTAGGTGCTCTATCGCTACTAGACTTTTTAAAAGAACCCATGATTGTTTTAAGAATGCATGTTTTAAGTTTAAGTTATATGACTTGTTTAGCATGACTTAATCTTATAAATGAATTCAGCATGACTTAATCTTATAAACGAATTCAGCATGCATATGACAAATACATTATGCATAGACATGTTTTGCAAATAATTGCATATATTGCATGATTTGTGAGCATTGAGTTCTTGAAAAATTGCATGTCCTTGACGGTTACCAAAAGACGTTGGAGTGTCCAAAAGACGCTGGGTAGGCAGCTGTGAGGGCTAAGCAGTTGTGGGGGACCCAAAGACGATAGGTTTTGAAAAAGAGGTTTTTGCTTGTTTGATCGTATATGATTTGGGCTAGTAAGCTCGTGGGCATTATGCCGAGAGGTCTGGGGTGGCCTTCCAGCCTCTACCACTATTAGGTGGAATGGGTACCATGCCCAAAATGTGCATGTCCCTACATCGACTGCATGTGGTACAGGGGGCTATCACTGGTATCACGGCACTGGGACAATGTGTCATATGCCCCATAGAGGCTATGACCGAATGTCCTCAGGTACCCGGGGACCACACGACGGCGAGGTCGTGGGCATAGTGGGCCCTATGGTTTGAGGATTTACTTGCATTGCATATGGCATGACATGAGGTTGGTCGACCATACCATATATCCATGAGTTGGATTTAGTTGAGCATCTTATGCATATCATTATGTTTATGATATATATATATGATACTTTTGACTTGGATTATGCGATTCTTTAAGTCGTCAATATTTCAATTCGACAATGGTTTTTAGTATCGATATTGAACATGAGTGTTCAAACATGCATATGTTTTAAAGAGCATATGATTTTAAACGTAGCATGCATTGTAAAACTAGTAGTGATAGACTCCTACTGAGTATAGTATGTACTCACCCTATCCTTAATATTTTTCAGGATAGCTCCATTCACGAGTAGAAGACGCCTTAGGAAATCTTAGTGCTACGAGCAAGAAAAATCAAAAGGAGACAATTACACATGTAAGTAAACACTCTACCCTTTGGACATGTATTTGTATACAGTTGGGCTGTGAGCTATGACTAGATAGACCTGGGAAAACATATATGATTTCTAAAGTTTTTCAAAAACTACTTTGGTTGTTGTGAAAGCAAATGACACTCGAGGTTTTCAAAATGAGTTTAAAACAAAAGATTTTCTGCTGCATTGCGTGGTTTTGATACAAATGGTTTTCAAATAGGGATGCATCCCGCCTTAGGAATTAGATATTGCATTAAAAAATGCATGGGAAAACCCAGGTCATCACACTTTTAGAATAGAGATAGTTTAGAAAATTGAGAGAAGGCTTTTGTCATGGATGAAGGTTCAACAAATCAGTGGGAATCAAAGAAATGATTGTCCATGTAAAGTCATTAAAATAGTGCATGATAGAGATTGAGTCAAATGCTTCATCGACAATTTCATGATTATCTTAAAAGATAAATGCAAAAATCATATGTAGAGTTTAAATGATTCATTTGATAAATCTTAATGTTCCATAATCATTATCCACTTTGTATTGTGAATGGTTCAATCATTAGAAGGACACTACTAAAAATGTAGCTTTTAAAGTTGCATAAAGAAGTTGGCTTTTTAACTACTGACTTTGTAAATAATTTTCAAGTTATTTAAAAACAATGAATTTAAAAACCATACATAAGAAGTCAGTTTGTAAAAGAAGGACTTCTTTAGCCTAAGAACTTTTTTCTTGCCGGGGGGGGGGGTGTAGCAGTTTTAAAGTTGTTTTCTAAAAAATGACTTGTACAAAAGTCCATACTTTTGAAGTCATTTCAAGAAAATGACTTTAAAACCATGGATTTTTTAAGTCATTTTTTAGAAAATGACTTTAAAAGTATAGGCTTTTAAAAAATTTTATTTTTTTTTAAATGACTTCTAAAAGTCTATTGAAAGTCATTAAACAACTCAAAATCCCCAATTTACTTTGTGGGAATAACTTTTTTTTTTGTGGGAAGCAGTTTTAAAGTTGTTTTCTAAAAAATGACTTCAAAAGTACAAAAGTCCATACTTTTGAAGTCATTTCAAGAAAATGACTTTAAAACCATGGACTTTTGAAGTTGTTTTTTAGAAAATGACTTTAAAAGTATAGGCTTTTAAAGTTTTTTATTATTTTTAAATGACTTCTAAAAGTCTATTGAAAGTCATTAAACAACTCAAAATTCCCCAATTCACTTTGTGGGAATAACTTTTTTTTGTGGGAAAAGATTTTAGAAGTCATTTTCAAAAATAAATTCAAAAGTGACATGCTTTTAAAGTCAATTTTAGAAAATTACTTTAATAGTACACACATTTGAAGGAATTTCCAAAAAATGACTTTAAAAGTGTGTATGTTTAAAGTCTTTTAGTCATTTTTCTTAAATGATTTCAATAAAAGTGTGTATGGTTAAAGTCATTTTCTAAAAATGACTTTAAAAGTAGTACTCTATTATAAGAATTTTTAAACCATCTTTTGATTTTCTGGTTTATAATGTCTTCATCTATACACAAATTGAAGCTCATATAGGTTGATTTTCATTGTAGCTATCTTCAACTAAATCAACTGCAAATTAGGATTACATATAGAAATATTCTAAGTCGATATCAATTTGAGTGTTGGTTAGTATCTCCTCATTTATCTCATATATGCATGTTTGATATATTTTGCATGCATGGTTATAGTTAGAAACTTCCCTTTTAAAAGTTAAATTTCTTTTTGAATGTATCTATCATGTTTTACATCTTTCTTCATTATTAATTGGAAATTTCTACATGTGTGCATCTTGGATTGACATCGGTTCACCTCAATAAGATTGGTTATAAAATTGATCAATTTATTTTGGCATCTCAACAAAAATAAGTATTTTACACAATAGATGGACATGATAAGATATGGCCAACTATTTTCTCATCCTGTCTGAGGGATTTTTATGATATATATATATATATATATATATATATATGAGGGGCTATATGAATTGTATTAGTGACATGAAATAATTTCAAATTAGCTCTTTTAACATGTGTTATATAGATTGTACGAGTGATTGAGGAGTTATTTGAAAAATAACTTCTTTCATATATGCTTATGTTTATTATATATAAGATGAGGGATTCAACATTGATTTATATGAAATATTATTTGGTGCCATGTAGTAAAAGGGGCTTTTAAAGTAATTTTATGGAAATGACTTCAAAAGTTGGACTTGGGAAGTCATTTTTAGAAAATGACTTTAAAAGTTGCACTTTTGAAGTCTTTTTTTTTTTTTTGAAATGACTTTTAAATTCCATTTTCTTCTATAAAAAGGGCCAAAATCATTTTGTTTTTTCCTATATCCCTACTCTATCCATGTTCTTCATCTTATGGGAGGCATGATGGCCACCTCTGGTTCTTTTCTCTCTCTCTCTCTCTCTCTCTCTCTCTCTCTATTATATTCCTTTTCTTGTTTCCTTTTTTGGATATTTTGAATGTTTGTGGCATGAAAAACAAAGTGAGGATACTAAAATATATTTTTATCATTCTTTACTTTCTTTTTTACTAAGTCTCTAATCTGTTTGCATTTTGTAGATGAAATGGGTTTTGTCACTATAGATCATGGGGTTAAGAAGTTGTTTAGATCATCATGATTCTAGCAAAAATTATATGATTTTATTACGAACAATAACTACTTCTCTCTCTAACCCCCACTATTGGAGAAAAGGAGAACCTTATGTTTTGTGGTTCTCGTCCAAAATTAGGGTTTGATGAAGAGAAATGGTTCCATCAAGTTGGCCAAGGAAGTTGCAACTTAAAGCTTTACCATCTCTCTCCCTGTTAGAGAGTAGTGTGAGATAAATACTAAGAGGCCATATCCTAATGAAATAGTTCTAGATTAGCTCTTTGATCATGATCTTATATTAATAAGATCTAATCATATGTAAACATTTGATATATGTAATAAAAGGATGATAAATGAAGAGTGATTCAATAATAATTGGATTTCCTTATTCTTATGTTTGTTTATACATGCATTAGAATGCATGAATCAATAAGGAATTCTATGAAAAAATGGTTGATGTCATTGTAAGTAAGAAATTTTAAAGTGTAGAACAATTAGTATACTACTCAATTTGAATGAAATCCAATTAGCCCTTCATTTATGTTTTCACATTGAGAATTCTTTGTAGATGAAGAGATGTCAAAGGGGCTTATTAGTTCTCAAACAAATCCTCATACATCTATATGTAAATGCTAGTTCATCAAGAAAAAATATATAAATATATTATTTGTATATTTTGTATAAGTTTTTAAAGTCGTCCTGAAAAAAACAACTTAAGAAAAAATAGGTTTTTAAAGTCATTATGAAGAAAATAACTTCCAAAATAGGTTTTTAAAGTTGATGGGGAAAAAACTTTAGAAAAGCATGTTTTTATAACCATTATAAAAAAATTGACTTTGAAAATAGGTTTTTAAAGTTGTTCAAAAAAACGACTTCAAAAAACACATGTTTAAAGTCGTTCAAAAGAATAACTTCAAATATCTTGTTTTTTAAGTCATTCCAAAAAAATGACTTCTAAAAATCATGTTTTGAAAGTCATTCCTAAAAACAACTTCAAAAACATGTTTTTAAAGTTGTTTTTTTCATGAATTTAAAAGTCCCCTATTTATAACATTAAAATTCTCAGTCATTCCGTCAGTTTCCTTTTCCATCGACCAATTGTGTGCCCATCCCCTCCCTATCTCCCTCCATTTTCCTTGTGTGGTCATCGTATGCCCCAACTAACTATGTGTGCATCCCATCCCTCCCTCCCTTCCTCCCTCCATCTACCATACATGGTCACTCACTGACCTGAAGTAATCGTTCCTATCACCCTCCCTCCCTCTCTCTACCCTGGGAGGTCATTAGCTAACAATGAGTAGCCATTTCCACTGTAACTACTAAGAAACTAGAAAAATTTTATATTGGAAGTATTATATAGTAACATCCACAAAATGTTTATACTCTAGGCATATCTATTCAATGATTATTAGGAGGACATTGGAATAATTAAATCTTTTTTGACACAATTCTATCCCTCACTACACATTTAAGTACCAGAAGAATTTTATATTAATTTGCTTTCATTACCTTTGATAGGTTTTAGTAAACATGTTTTCCTTGTAGTTTAGGATATATTTATGCATTATTTGAAAGAAATAGAGGTTAAGAACTGCAATCATTTCCATTGCAATGTATCTATGCTATAACCTAAGTTTGTTTGGATGTTTGCCACATTGAACCTTGTGTTTCCTTCAAATTCTTTATCTTTTTGCTAGAACTATTTCCATTTAGTCAGCTATTGACACTTTTGTCCTAGAAAATGTATGTCATTATTGTTCATGATCTCTTGTAATCTTATAGCAGATAATGCATCATGAAGTACTTAGGCTGGAAACTTCCTCTTGTTTCTTTAAGTGCACTTAAAATGAAACTGATAAATGCTTTTTGAATCATTGTTCATCATTTGATGACTTTTGCATAATTTATGCCCAATCTCACTTTGTTGCATAACGTATGCCTAATCATTATATAAGACTTGTTTGTATAGGTTTGAGCAATACCCTTTTTTCTTTTGACTTCACTATATATATATATATATATATATATATATATGCCTTTGTATCCAACTTCATGATAACACTTATTTCCTAACCCTATCCCTCAAGTTGGAGTGCACAAATCAAACACACATGGCTTGTAAGGAAAAAACCTATCCTCTCTCTCACCCAAACTTTGTTGGCCAGTTGAAATTTCAGAATTATTAGGATTACAAAGCACAATAATCATTGCTTTCTTCATAAGAAAATGATAATCAACTTCAGTATGGTTTTTCTTTTAATGGAAACTAGATTGCAAGTGATATGAATAATAGCTTGATCCTTAAAATAGAGGCTCACTAGATCTTTAACTTAAAACCAAATTTAGCTACCATCTCTAATCATGCCAACTCATGTGTAATTTTAGTACGTAACATTCACTCGTATCCAATTCAACACTTGAGAGGCACTATTCTTGAAATTGTACTTCTATATGGCATCACATTATTCCTAAGAAGGTTATTGAGTATGCATGCTATATGTTTCCTGTCTAGTATTGGATGAACCCAATGTGGACCCATCCAACCAACCACACCAAGGTGTCCAAACCTTTTAACTAACAAACCATGACTAAAGCTACTCCTCATAGTTACTTCACTATTTCGAGAGTCATGGATTTCAAATGAGTAAATCGGGTTTTGAAAAAATTAAGTCCCCGTGCATATAACAGAAGCTATATGAGGTCTAGTTACTATCACTTGATGCTTATAATATAGTAGAACGCCATGCTAGTTGTAATAAATGACTGCTTTAAACCTTGGAATCAAAATAGGGGTTTAGAAATTGACTACTCTGTGGGATTATTAAATAATGCCTTACAAGGTACACCCACTTTTCTTCTTTAAAATCTTGATTTATCTCATAGTATTTATATAAAGTGATTGTTGTTATATGTTATGTTGTTTTTAGCTTAAACTTTCTTTATATGATTCTTGCAATTAATTGTGCAAGGGATTTGACATATTGATTTATATCTTTATTGGAATTAGAATGTTTCCTTAATATCTTGTTGTTGGTGAGTTTTGCATTTACATTCTCTTGTATTATTTATCTTGTACTCAAAAAACCAAGTTTCTTAGGCTTTGTTCTACTTTTGTTTTCTTTAAATGTAGTGCATAGGCTATTTGATTTTATTGTTGTCATAGATAGAACATGAACAACATCAAAATGAAGAATATAAAAAATATCAAGAGCATGAACAAGAGGTCAACCTAAACACCAGTCAAAAGAGAAAGGGCAAAGGGTGAATGATGATAGAAAGGTTTTCAAGATGATTGGAGACGTGTGCTGCAATTAGTAAAAGATTCAATATGGGAGATGGTGAAGGTATGTAAAAATATTATGTACTTATAATTTATAACATACGTAATCTTTTTATTTTCAAATATAGCAACATACTGTGTACTTCGTAAACTGGCTTTGAGGTGCCTGAACATAGGAAAACACATGCTTTGTAAGGAGCTGATGAGCATTTGAGAAAATGAAACAACTACCCTGTTCGAATTACATAGCTCTGTATGTCAATGATTCGTAGAGACTATACAATGCCTGCCATTTATTCTGACATTATTAACTAAGATGTGTGGAATACATTTGTAAAATGACTGCATGTCCTCTGAATTTGAGTTGTACTAAAATTATATTTCATTTAACTAATTATATGCAACAACTAATTATTGCATTTGATTATGTATGTACAAATGTGTAGGTAAAGAGAGCAAAAGGAAGAAAGGTGCATTAAACTAATATGTAGCACCACCTCTCCAAGTTGAGCTATGCCTGTTTAGAAGCATGAAGCATTTTTTATAGTCTATTCCTTTCAAATTATACTGCAGTTATGCACATTTCATTACTTAAGTATAGTGTCTTGCTTGATAGCAAAAGAAAGATGGAACTACCGATTTCATTGATCATGCCTTCCTTTAAAAGATGGCACATTTGGTGGGCCATAATGCCGTAATGTTCACAAATGAAGCTACTGCACAAGTTGCTTCTCACATTTTAAGTGGTTCCACCTGCTACACTTGACTACCTTCAATTTTATGCAATTAAATAAATGAAATGATCATGTCCTTTTAGTTAAATTTTGTAGGACATTCTTATCCATGAAGGCATGATTACTGGAACTCTAAGTAGCACTACTGTGAACAATGACATCCTTTATAGGGCTATGGTCAAGGACTACCCTAGTCGAGCTAGGGCATAGGGCGTGGTATTGTTCCTTCTAGATTCTTTCATAAAGAATACCTATAGAAGAAGATACAGAGGCCTACAATGACTTTGTGTGAGAGGATAAAAATGAATATACTTAACTAGCTACATGACCAAGGTGTGGTGATAGTTCCTACATCCCTTGTACTAGATCTTTGTACCACCCCTATACCTCCATCACATGCTAGTTGTAATTCTCCTACTGAAGAAGATTAAGAAGAACAACCTGCGCCCTTCGAGACAAAAAATCCAACTAAGGAGGTATTCACTACACTAGAACTTTTTTATTGTCCTTATATAATTCTCCTATCTCAACCTCTTCAATTATGATGTATTTATGATTTGTAGGTGGGTCAATACCTATTGGCCTTGGATACCTATCAAAACATTGTCGAATTTGGATCATGCTACAAGCATGAATCTAACATTATGCATCAAGATTGCCCACCATCGCACCCTTAGCTACCGTCACACCAATTGAACTAGTACTAGTATTTATGTTTATTTTTCATCATAAACTTGAATGTCTTCATTGATCAATATTAATTGATTCTGCAACTTTTATAGTAGCCATCTAAGGATCATGTTGAAGTCCCACTTAACATGGCTTTGATCCCTAAGTTTACTATTTAGACTCATTAATGAAATAAGGTTACTATTTAGACTCATTAACAAAGATAGGGCAATCAACCCCATACAGATCAAGGAGGGAGTGCTTGCTAATTTCGTTGTCGAGGTGCCACTTATGGCAAAAGACCTATTATGGGTTTGCCAATGGGATCAACTAGAGCACCCTCATATTGTCTTCTACATGGGGTATCTACAAATATCTACTTCTATAATACTTGATGTTACATGTTATTTTTTTCATAATAGGTAAAAGTTATTCCTATTATACATCTTGAATGATGTAATGATCCTTTTTGAGGTCGGGGATGTGTTGTACCAATTCCTGGACCCTGACATCATGTGTGGAGTAGTAAAGCAATGGTTGATGGAGAGGCATGTAGATGATATGCTACCAAGGTTCTTCTAGTACTCCAAGGGGTAAGGCTTAACAATTCCCTACAATAACAGGTATGCTTTCTTGACAACTTCTTCTACACATAAGAATTGTAAACTTTAATTGTAATTATTATGATTGTGTATATAGGGTTCATTGGATGTGTACTATGGGCAAGCATTCTTTTTTTTATTCTTGTGGATCACACGACCATCTAGTTCTCATAGAAATCATAAATAAGTAAAGTTGTAATCTTTTCATGTATTATATATAGATAAGTAATTTTTACCTGCATTTAATGCATTTGAGATTTAAATTTTTATAGCATGATTAACATGGGCTAATTTGACCAACACTTTTTTCGTCGAAACTCACTTGGAAGAATGTGAAGTATGAAAAATAGTTAATTGCTCTATTTTATAACAACTTACAATTTTATACATGGTATTTATTGATCCTTTTTCTTTTCCTTTCTACACAGTACCCAAGATAGCTATCTGATTAAGAGTGTAGGTACTATGTGCTAAGATACATGAGGACTCTATTACTTGATGGTATTAGTATCTCCTAATTAGGAAAGGTAAGACACATTTTACTGGTCACAATGTTATATTTTTTCACAATTGTTGATGGAGAATGTGTCAACTGAATTAAAAATGTTCTATTACAAGCTGCTATGCTTTCTGAATGGGCAAACAAGAAAAGTTACTATAAAACAAACTACAACAAAATACAAAGTGAATGAGTGAAGTGTGCAATGAGTTTCAATTAGAATAATTAGAGTTATTACACAATATAAATTACCTTATCCATAATACAATATTCTTTTTATTGATATGCATGTTTTCTTCTACTTTTCATTATTGTCATTGAACATTTATGGGATGAATAAGGGGAACTTTGATTGTAACTAAAGTGAATGAGGATATGCATGTGTTCTTCTAGTTTTCATTATATTCATCAAAGCATATATATTTTATGGGATGATGAATGAGAGGAACATGGATTGTGGAAGTAAATGTGCATTTGGTGTAAATGAAGTGAATGTGGTGTGGTTTCTTTAATTATCAAGTTATTTCAAGATGTGAATGTGGCATGGAAGTGAATGTATGTGTGAATGTGATGTGTTGTGGATGGATGAACAATTTGAATATTTTATACCCAATGTGAAAGTGAATGTATGTTTCTTTTTCATGTGTTTAAAGATTCAAGAACAATGTAGTAGGTGACACATTAAATGTATGCAAAAATGCAAGTAGATTGCATTGTAAGCAAAAAAGGGAACACATTTTTAAAGTAGTTCTAAAAAAAATAACTTCAAAAATGACATCTTTTGAAATCATTTTGAAAAAAATGACTTCAAAAGAGTGTGTATTTGAAGTTGTTTGAAAAAAAAAAAAAAAAAAAGACTTCAAAAGAGTCTATTTTTTAAGTTGTTTTTTGAGAACAACTTCAAAAGTTGACATTTTTAAAGTCATTTTTTCAGAATGACTTCAAAAACTGATATCTTTGAAGTTGTTTTTTTTAGAATGACTTTAAAAATGTCAACTTTTGAAGTTATTTTTACACAAGGACTTTACAAGTCTTCGTTTCTGTTACCAACTTTAAAAATCAAGATTTTTAAAGTCATTTCCTTATTGACTTCTTTTCTTACCAATTTTCCAAGTTGGCTCGATAGAAGTCTCTTCAGTGACCGACCTTTATTAAAGTTTTTTATCAACTTTAAAAGCCTCCCATGTGGTAATGGCAGAAGTAGCACAATTATTCTTTGATTAAATGGAAGAATTATCCTCTTTCAAATATTAAGTACTAAGTAAGTTATAACTTAGAATGAAGTATTCTACCTTGCAATCTTCCATTATAATTGAAGTTTGCTTGTAATGCCTTTGGAAAAGGGTACCAACAGGACATGTTTTAAATATGTTATTTAATAGACTTTGAGTAGACAATGGGCTATTCTTAACAAAATGGAGTTATAGTTTGGTGTATGGGATTTGGTCACATGCCATGGTAGAAATCATGGTTTTTGTGTACGAACTATGATTGCCATGTTGGAGGCAAAACATAGTATCATGGTAATGATGGGTAAAGGATCCACCTTGTTGCAAGCATGGATTGTTGCATGCCATAGTAGAAGCTACCTATGTATTGCATTTGGTCACTTGCCGCATCAAAAGCTAGTTGTAATAAGGGTTAGGTTCTTGATGTACATTTTAATAAGTTAGTTAAGGGGCTGATTTAAAGTGCACTGTACCATTACATTTAAAACCCAGATGTAGTGAAAATGTAGATTGGCATTGAGTGTGTATATTGCTTCAATTTATCTAATTGTGTTTTATTTTATGCACATAGATGATGAACAAAATATTTAAAAGCTATAGTAAAAAACTATAACAATCTATCCTGCTGTAATCATCATAGGTTTGGAGAATGATCTGCAGCTAACAAACATTGTATTTTGTAATTTAAAATTCATATAAGTCTCCACAAATAAGCACTATATGATGAGATCATGACGAGACGGCATGACGATGACCAATTCATTTAGTGCTACATGAGTTTAGAATTACTGTTTTGAGAGAAAACAATTCCTTTTAGTGATCCAAAAATGACAAGTTAAAAGGATCCATAAAAATGGTTCTTATATTGAGAAAAGTTTTCATATGGTTAAAGTGGCAAATAAGTGAAGAGGCAAATGAATGTATTTTTATTGTAAGAAGCATAATTGTTATGCCTACTAGATGTCTCTAGAAAAGGATATGTATTTAGAAAGCATCCATTATACGATTATCAATATGATTGATTAAATTTACATTTCCTAGTATATTAGCTTTACTAGTATGTCTATGGAATGAAATTTGATTGCTTGACTCATAAGAAAAGGGAATGGAAAGCCTTAGTACTAAAACGAAGGAAGAGCAATGGTTGTAGCTTCAAGGAGGACCACATTTGAATTTGAGGATATAAAATTTCAAGAATATAGAGAAATTAACTCTTAGTACAATCACTTTAATAGATACTTGTTCTATATGATAGTAGAGTTATTATCATATGATGTAAGAATTTTTTGTTGGAATCTTGTTAGTTGACAACACTAATTATCCCTCTAATATCAATTCTCTTGGAAAGGGAGAGGATATAGAAAGGAAAATTCAACTCAATTGTGGCACTTATATTCAGATTATATCAAAATAGATATAGTCATTTAAATGATAACGGATGGTCCACTAAGTTTATTCAAAGGAGGAATATTTATCAAAAGAATGAGTTATGCCTATAAGGAAGAATGATTAGGGTGGTCTTTTACAGCCAATGAATAGGAGTTGCAAATTTGTTGAGCCATTGTGATATCTATAGGATCCTTTATTATCCATAATTAAGTACATATATCTATTGAGTACTCATAATGTGATAGCTGAATCATAAAGCAATGTCCACTGAATAGTTTAATGATGACTAGTACTAAAAATATTATTGTAATGACTCCAATTTTGTACTATTGAAATTCCAAGTTTAGCAATAAAAAGTTCAGCTAGTCACCATAACTAAACCCAGGAATTTGGTACCAAAAGTGGTTCCATTAGACGCGTCTCGGAAAAAGGAATTCAACGAGACCAAAATCACCCAAAACGGAGTTAAAATGAGCAAGATATGGCCCTTTGAAGTTCAAGGGCAAAATTGTAAATTTCACAAAAACGACTTAACATGAAAAACCCAGGTGACCCGTTTTGATACGGGCACCCTGTCGTCTTCAACCTCCTAGAGGTTTCTGGAACGGTGGTGTTTCAAGGAGAAACCACCACCATTCCAGAGGGTTCCCCACCGCCATTCAAAGGTGGTTAGAAACCCTCCAGAACCCTCTGTAAAAGCTCTATAAATAGAGCTCTTGGGTGCCTCTAATGGCAACCCAAAAGCCTTGGAGAACACCAGTCGTGAAGCAGTGAGCAAGGGGGGAAAACGTGGATAGAAAACCACCCACGAAGCAGGTACGCACAAAAAAACCCCAAACCCATCTCCACCATAGTTCCAGGAACGATTTTCCTAGGTTTTTTCATGAAAAACCATGGAGAATAGGCCTCCAGGAGAGCCACAAAGACCCCTGGGACGTCCCCAGGCCGCACTGGTTCGACAGGGTCGAACCAGGGTGACCTAAGGACGACCCAGGTCACTAATAGGCGGGATGATCCAACAGGACCGTCCCATGTCGACGCAGGTCGACGTCGTTTGAAAAAAACCAAACGGGCGCGTCCCTGGACGCGCCCTCTAAAGAGACGACGAGCGACTTTGTCGAGCGCGTCTGCAGACGCGCCCGTTGAGGCGCGCAGCGCACTAGCGAAGCATCATTTTTTTTGGTTCTTAAGGATGCTGGGCGCACGTCGCAGACGCGCAGCGCCCTAGCACTCCTCTTTTTTTTGTCTTTAAGACTATATGTACATGCAATGTTAAAATGCTTATAACTTGAGATCTAGAGCTCCGATTGAGGGGCCACAAAAGGCGTTGTGTCCATATCGACGACACGGTCACATCCAAACCATAAAATCCCTAATAAAATCCCAATAAAAGTAGGGCATTACCCTTAGAATAGGATGGTGGCGCGTGACCACTAGAACTTTGGAAAATTGAGAATACCAAGGCCCAATTAGGACCTTAGGACACCCACAGGCATAGGGATGGACCCCTAATGCCTAAGTAATGAGACCCAAATGCTCTAAACCCATCAAAGATAGGTTAAACTAACCTTAAGTCCCCAAACCATGTTCAGGAGTGTACGAGGACAAGAGGGTGAACGCGACCTAGTCAGGTAGGTGCTCTATCACTATTAGATTCTTTTAAAAGAACTATTGTTATTTGAGAACATATGTTTTGGATATATGACTTGATTTGCATGTGCTTTGTATGAATAAATTCAGCATGCATGTTAAATACTTTGTAAATAGCCATGTTTTGGAATGACTGCATATACATTATGCACATACATGTGTTGCAAACAAGTGCATGCATTGCATGATTTACGTACTTGCAAAGATTGCATGTCCTTGAGGGTTGCCAAAAGACGCTGGAGTGCCAAGGGCCAGGCAGTTGTGAGGGACCCAAAAGAGGACAAGTTTTAACTAAAGGTTTTGGCTTATTTGATCGTACATGATTTGGGCTTGTAAGCTCGTGGGTGCTATGCCGAGGGGTGTGGGTTGGCCACCCAGCCTCTACCACTAATAGGTGGATGGGTACCACGCCCAAAAAAAGGGCATGTCCCTGCTTCGACTGCATGTGGTACAGGGGGCTACCACTGGTGTCACGGCATTGGGTCGAAGTGTCATATGCCCCGTGGAGGTATATGATCCTGTGTCCCTAGGTACCCGTGGACCACACGGCGGTGAGGTCGTGGGCATAGTGGGACCCTATGGTTTCGTGGATTTATGTGCATTGCATATGGCATGATATAAGGTTGGTCGACCATACCATACTAGGGGTCCATGAGTTGGACTCCATGAGGCATCTATTGCATATCATGATGTCATCAGATATATGATACTTTCACTTTTGGAATTATGTGATCTTTTAAGTTATGAGAATTTCAGTTGATTATGGATTCTTATACTGATATCGAACTCGAGTATTCAAACATACGCATATTTTGAAATTGATTATGGATTCTTATACTAATATTGAACTCGAGTATTCAAACATACGCATGTTTTGAATGAATGAGCATATGATTTTGAAACATGTCATGCATTTATAAAACTAGTAGTGATAGGCCCTACTGAGTATATTATATACTCACCCAATCCCCAACATTTTTCAGATACAAAGTAAATACCTAAGGGCAAGGGACATTTGCACTAGGAGGCACAGGCCAAGCACAAGTAAGTAGACCCCTATCTTATCTTTCAATGTTACTTGATTGTAGTTACTCTCTAATAAATTTGGGGCTGTGACTAACACTTTCTTGGGAACATTATTGATTTAAAACTTTGCCATGACTAAATAGATTGAGAATGTGTTTTCACACTCGGGGTTTTTATGAAAGGTTGTTTTCCAAATGAAAAAGAATTTCATGCATGTCATATTTATAAAACAAGAGATCTCGCCTTTTTATCAACATTGCATCATATAAAAACCCGGGTCGTGACAGTTGGTATCAGAGCACGGTTTAACGTTACTCACAGCCCAGTTATGAGGAGAATAACTTATAATCAAGTTTCATCCATGAAAGAGAAAGGGGTAATAGGATAACACAAACTAAGATTTGGTGAATTGCCTTGTGATTACAGATGCCTAGAAAGAAGGGAAGCAAGGCTCCAAGACCTGAAGCCCCACCAGTAGACTCCACTGGGTCGGGCAACGAGATGGCTGAGTTATTTCAGCAATTCTTACAGAACATGGGACAATACATGAATAGTCATAGCCAAACTCCTACCCCCCGAGATCCTTCCCCTGATAAAACAATAGACAGGACTGAGGTTCAGTTAGAAAGGTTTCAGAAACTAGCTCCCTCATTCACAGGAGAAGATGAAGCATCCACAGCTGAAAAATGGTTAATTGATATTGAAAAGATATTTAAGGCCATGAACATAGCTGAAGAAAGAAAAGTACCCATGGCCACATTTGTGTTTAGAGGAGAGGCTACCTTTTGGTGGGAAACAGCAGAAAGAACTTATTTTGATCAGCAAGAAACAATAGGATGGGAAGAATTTAAAAAGGTCTTTAATGACAAATATTATCCTAAACATGTGAGAAAACAGAAGGAAAAAGAATTTATGAACTTAGAATAAGGAAATATGACTGTCCAACAGTATGAAAGTAGATTCATCAGCCTCCGAAGATTTGCACCACGTGCTTGTGCTGATGAGGAAGATGCGGCGGAACGATTTGTAGATGGATTCAACCCAGGACTCAAGAGCAGAGTTCTAGGATTCCAACCTTCCACGGTAGCCAAAGCCGTAGAGATGGCCTCCCTATATGAAAAAGATTATCAAAGGAACTAGGCAATAAAGGAAACTAAGAACATCAACACCATAGGAAATAAAGAAAAGAGGCCATTTCAATCCTTCGAACCTAGGCCACCTTTCAAGAAGCCATTTGAAAACAAAGAAAGAAGACCAGACTAGAAGACATGCCCTAAGTGTAACAGGTATCATTCAGTAAAACCATGTCCCATTTCCAACATCACTTGCTATCTTTGTGGAGAACGAGGACATTTTGCTAGGGATTGTTCTAAAAAGGAAGTTGAAGAGCGTAAAGGAGATCAAGTTCCAAAAAGCCAAGGACGTGTTTTTGCCCTCACCTCCAGTCAAGCCCAGGCTTCAAATGCTGTAGTTGAAGGTACCCATAGAGTTGACAGAGGATCTCAAGCTAGAGACGAGACCAGTTGAGATCCGTAATCGTAAGAGCAAGAAGCTGCAGAACAAGGACATACCCTTAGTCAAAGTTTTGTGGAGAAATGCGCACATGGAAGAAGAAACTTGGGAATTGGAGTCAGAAATGTAAGAAAAGTACCCCGAGATCTTTTGACTGTATATAGTAGAATTTCGGGGACAAAATTCCCCCAAGGGGGGAAGAATGTAATGAGTCCAATTTTGTACTATTGAAATTCCAAGTTTAGCAATAAAAAGTTCAGTTTTTAAAGAAAAGGGCATTTTGGTCATTTCACTAGTCACCATAACTAAACCCAGGAATTTGGTACCAAAAGTGGTTCCATTAGATTCTTCTCGGAAAAAGGAATCCAACGAGACCAAAATCACCCAAAACGGAGTTAAAATGAGCAAGATATGGCCCTTTGAAGTTCAAGGGCAAAATTGTAAATTTCACAAAAACGACTTAACATGAAAAACCCAGGTGCCCGTTTTGATACGGGCACCCTGTCGTCTTCAACCTCCTAGAGGTTTCTGGAACGGGGGTGTTTCAAGGAGAAACCACCGCCATTCCAGAGGGTTCCCCACCGCCATTCAAAGGCGGTTAGAAACCCTCCAGAACCCTTTGTAAAAGCTCTATAAATAGAGCTCTTGGGTGCCTCTAATGGCAACCCAAAAGCCTTGGAGAAAACTAGTCGTGAAGCAGTGAGCAAGGGGGGAAAACGTGGATAGAAAACCACCCACGAAGCAGGTACGCACAAAAAAAACCCCCAAACCCATCTCCACCATAGTTCCAGGAACGATTTTCCTAGGTTTTTTCATGAAAAACCATGGAGAATAGGCCTCCAGGAGAGCCACAAAGACCCCTGGGACGTCCCCAGGCCGCACTGGGGTCGAACCAGGGTGACCTGAGGACGACCCAGGTCACTAACAGGCGGGATGATCCAACAGGACCGTCCCACGTCGACGCAGGTCGACGCCGTTTGAAAAAAACCAAATGGGCGCGTCCCTGGACGCGCCCTCTAAAGAGACGACGAGCGGCTTTGTCGAGCGCGTCTGCAGACGCGCCCGCTGAGGCGCGCAGCGCACTAGTGAAGCGTCATTTTTTTTGGTTCTTAAGGATGCTGGGCGCACGTCGCAGACGCGCAGCGCCCTAGCATTCCTCTAATTTTTGTCTTTAAGACTATATGTACATGCAATGTTAAAACGCTTATAACTTGAGATCTAGAGCTCCGATTGAGGGGCCACAAAAGGCGTTGTGTCCGTATCGACGACACGGTCACATCCAAACCATAAAATCCCTAATAAAATCCCAATAAAAGTAGGGCATGACCCTTAGAATAGGATGGTGGCGCGTGACCAGTAGAACTTTGGAAAACTGAGAATACCAAGGCCCAATTAGGACCTTAGGACACCCACAGGCATAGGGATGGACCCCTAATGCCTAATTAATGAGACCCAAATGCTCTAAACCCATCAAAGATAGGTTAAACTAACCTTAAGTCCCCAAACCATGTTCAGGAGTGTACGAGGACAAGAGGGTGAACGCGACCTAGTCAGGTAGGTGCTCTATCACTATTAGATTCTTTTAAAAGAACTATTGTTATTTGAGAACATATGTTTTGGATATATGACCTTATTTGCATGTTATTTGTTTGAATAAATTCAGCATGCATGTTAAATGCTTTGTAAATAGCCATGTTTTGGAATGACTGCATATACATTATGCACATACATGTGTTGCAAACAAGTGCATGCATTGCATGATCTACGTACTTGCAAAGATTGCATGTCCTTGAGGGTTGCCAAAAGACGCTGGAGTGCCAAGGGCCAGGCAGTTGTGAGGGACCCAAAAGAGGACAAGTTTTAACAAAAGGTTTTGGCTTATTTGATCGTACATGATTTGGGCTTGTAAGCTCGTGGGTGCTATGCCGAGAGGTGTGGGTTGGCCACCCAGCCTCTACCACTAATAGGTGGATGGGTACCACGCCCAAAAAAGGGCATGTCCCTGCTTCGACTGCATGTGGTACAGGGGGCTACCACTGGTGTCACGGCACTGGGTCGAAGTGTCATATGCCCCGTGGAGGTATATGATCCTGTGTCCCTAGGTACCCGGTGACCACACGGCGGTGAGGTCGTGGGCATAGTGGGACCCTATGGTTTTGTGGATTTATGTGCATTGCATATGGCATGATATAAGGTTGGTCGACCATACCATACTAGGGGTCCATGAGTTGGACTCCATGAGGCATCTATTGCATATCATGATGTCATCAGATATATGATACTTTCACTTTTGGAATTATGTGATCTTTTAAGTTATGAGAATTTCAGTTGATTATAGATTCTTATACTGATATCGAACTCGAGTATTCAAACATATGCATATTTTGAAATTGATTATGGATTCTTATACTAATATTGAACTCGAGTATTCAAACATACGCATGTTTTGAATGAATGAGCACATGATTTTGAAACATGTCATGCATTTATAAAACTAGTAATGATAGGCCCTACTGAGTATATTATATACTCACCCAATCCCCAACATTTTTCAGATACAAAGTAAATACCTAAGGGCAAGGGACATTTGCACTAGGAGGCACAGGCCAAGCACAAGTAAGTAGACCCCTGTCTTATCTTTCAATGTTACTTGATTGTAGTTACTCTCTAATAGCTGGGGCTGTGACTAACACTTTCTTGGGAACATTATTGATTTAAAACTTTGCCATGACTAAATAGATTGAGAATGTGTTTTCACACTCGGGGTTTTTATGAAAGGTTGTTTTCCAAATGAAAAAGAATTTCATGCATTTCATATTTATAAAACAAGAGATCTCGCCTTTTTATCAACATTGCATCATATAAAAACCCGGGTCGTGACAGTTGGTATCAGAGCACGGTTTAACGTTACTCACAGCCCAGTTATGAGGAGAATAACTTATAATCAAGTTTCATCCATGAAAGAGAAAGGGGTAATAGGATAACACAAACTAAGATTTGGTGAATTGCCTTGTGATTACAGATGCCTAGAAAGAAGGGAAGCAAGGCTCCAAGACCTGAAGCCCCACCGCAGACTCCACTTGGGTCGGGCAACGAGATGGCTGAGTTATTTCAGCAATTCTTACAGAACATGGGACAATACATGAATAGTCATAGCCAAACTCCTACCCCCCGAGATCCTTCCCCTGATAAAACAATAGACAGGGCTGAGGTTCAGTTAGAAAGGTTTCTGAAACAAGCTCCCTCATTCACAGGAGAAGATGAAGCATCCACAACTGAAAAATGGTTAATTGATATTGAAAAGATATTTAAGGCCATGAACATAGCTGAAGAAAGAAAAGTACCCATGGCCACATTTGTGTTTAGAGGAGAGGCTACCTTTTGGTGGGAAACAGCAGAAAGAACTTATTTTGATCAGCAAGAAACAATAGGATGGGAAGAATTTAAAAAGGTCTTTAATGACAAATATTATCCTAAACATGTGAGAAAACAGAAGGAAAAAGAATTTATGAACTTAGAATAAGGAAATATGACTGTCCAACAGTATGAAAGTAGATTCATCAGCCTCCGAAGATTTGCACCACGTGCTTGTGCTGATGAGGAAGATGCGGCGGAACGATTTGTAGATGGATTCAACCCAGGACTCAAGAGCAGAGTTCTAGGATTCCAACCTTCCACGGTAGCCAAAGCCGTAGAGATGGCCTCCCTATATGAAAAAGATTATCAAAGGAACTAGGCAATAAAGGAAACTAAGAACATCAACACCATAGGAAATAAAGAAAAGAGGCCATTTCAATCCTTCGAACCTAGGCCACCTTTCAAGAAGCCATTTGAAAACAAAGAAAGAAGACCAGACTAGAAGACATGCCCTAAGTGTAACAGGTATCATTCAGGCAAACCATGTCCCATTTCCAACATCACTTGCTATCTTTGTGGAGAACGAGGACATTTTGCTAGGGATTGTTCTAAAAAGGAAGTTGAAGAGCGTAAAGGAGATCAAGTTCCAAAAAGCCAAGGACGTGTTTTTGCCCTCACCTCCAGTCAAGCCCAGGCTTCAAATGCTGTAGTTGAAGGTACCCATAGAGTTGACAGAGGATCTCAAGCTAGAGACGAGACCAGTTGAGATCCAGAATCGTAAGAGCAAGAAGCTGCGGAACAAGGACATACCCTTAGTCAAAGTTTTGTGGAGAAATGCGCACATGGAAGAAGAAACTTGGGAACCAGAGTCAAAAATGCAAGAAAAGTACCCCGAGATCTTTTGACTGTATATAGTAGAATTTCGGGGACAAAATTCCCCCAAGGGGGGAAGAATGTAATGAGTCCAATTTTGTACTATTGAAATTCCAAGTTTAGCAATAAAAAGTTCAGTTTTTAAAGAAAAGGGCATTTTGGTCATTTCACTAGTCACCATAACTAAACCCAGGAATTTGGTACCAAAAGTGGTTCCATTAGATTCTTCTCGGAAAAAGGAATCCAACGAGACCAAAATCACCCAAAACGGAGTTAAAATGAGCAAGATATGGCCCTTTGAAGTTCAAGGGCAAAATTGTAAATTTCACAAAAACGACTTAACATGAAAAACCCAGGTGCCCGTTTTGATACGGGCACCCTGTCGTCTTCAACCTCCTAGAGGTTTCTGGAACGGCGGTGTTTCAAGGAGAAACCACCGCCATTCCAGAGGGTTCCCCACCGCCATTCAAAGGCGGTTAGAAACCCTCCAGAACCCTTTGTAAAAGCTCTATAAATAGAGCTCTTGGGTGCCTCTAATGGCAACCCAAAAGCCTTGGAGAAAACTAGTCGTGAAGCAGTGAGCAAGGGGGGAAAACGTGGATAGAAAACCACCCACGAAGCAGGTACGCACAAAAAAAACCCCCAAACCCATCTCCACCATAGTTCCAGGAACGATTTTCCTAGGTTTTTTCATGAAAAACCATGGAGAATAGGCCTCCAGGAGAGCCACAAAGACCCCTGGGACGTCCCTGTGCCGCACCGGGTCGAACCAGGGTGACCCGAGGACGACCCAGGTCACTAACGGGCGGGATGATCCAACGGGATCGTCCCCACGTCGACGCAGGTCGACGCCGTTTGAAAAAAACCAAATGGGCGCGTCCCTGGACGCGCCCTCTAAAGAGACGACGAGCGGCTTTGTCGAGCGCGTCTGCAGACGCGCCCGCTGAGGCGCGCAGCGCACTAGTGAAGCGTCATTTTTTTTGGTTCTTAAGGATGCTGGGCGCACGTCGCAGACGCGCAGCGCCCTAGCATTCCTCTAATTTTTGTCTTTAAGACTATATGTACATGCAATGTTAAAACGCTTATAACTTGAGATCTAGAGCTCCGATTGAGGGGCCACAAAAGGCGTTGTGTCCGTATCGACGACACGGTCACATCCAAACCATAAAATCCCTAATAAAATCCCAATAAAAGTAGGGCATGACCCTTAGAATAGGATGGTGGCGCGTGACCAGTAGAACTTTGGAAAACTGAGAATACCAAGGCCCAATTAGGACCTTAGGACACCCACGTGCATAGGGATGGACCCCTAATGCCTAATTAATGAGACCCAAATGCTCTAAACCCATCAAAGATAGGTTAAACTAACCTTAAGTCCCCAAACCATGTTCAGGAGTGTACGAGGACAAGAGGGTGAACGCGACCTAGTCAGGTAGGTGCTCTATCACTATTAGATTCTTTTAAAAGAACTATTGTTATTTGAGAACATATGTTTTGGATATATGACCTTATTTGCATGTTATTTGTTTGAATAAATTCAGCATGCATGTTAAATGCTTTGTAAATAGCCATGTTTTGGAATGACTGCATATACATTATGCACATACATGTGTTGCAAACAAGTGCATGCATTGCATGATCTACGTACTTGCAAAGATTGCATGTCCTTGAGGGTTGCCAAAAGACGCTGGAGTGCCAAGGGCCAGGCAGTTGTGAGGGACCCAAAAGAGGACAAGTTTTAACAAAAGGTTTTGGCTTATTTGATCGTACATGATTTGGGCTTGTAAGCTCGTGGGTGCTATGCCGAGAGGTGTGGGTTGGCCACCCAGCCTCTACCACTAATAGGTGGATGGGTACCACGCCCAAAAAAAGGGCATGTCCCTGCTTCGACTGCATGTGGTACAGGGGGCTACCACTGGTGTCACGGCACTGGGTCGAAGTGTCATATGCCCCGTGGAGGTATATGATCCTGTGTCCCTAGGTACCCGGTGACCACACGGCGGTGAGGTCGTGGGCATAGTGGGACCCTATGGTTTTGTGGATTTATGTGCATTGCATATGGCATGATATAAGGTTGGTCGACCATACCATACTAGGGGTCCATGAGTTGGACTCCATGAGGCATCTATTGCATATCATGATGTCATCAGATATATGATACTTTCACTTTTGGAATTATGTGATCTTTTAAGTTATGAGAATTTCAGTTGATTATAGATTCTTATACTGATATCGAACTCGAGTATTCAAACATATGCATATTTTGAAATTGATTATGGATTCTTATACTAATATTGAACTCGAGTATTCAAACATACGCATGTTTTGAATGAATGAGCACATGATTTTGAAACATGTCATGCATTTATAAAACTAGTAATGATAGGCCCTACTGAGTATATTATATACTCACCCAATCCCCAACATTTTTCAGATACAAAGTAAATACCTAAGGGCAAGGGACATTTGCACTAGGAGGCACAGCCAAGCACAAGTAAGTAGACCCTGTCTTATCTTTCAATGTTACTTGATTGTAGTTACTCTCTAATAGCTGGGGCTGTGACTAACACTTTCTTGGGAACATTATTGATTTAAAACTTTGCCATGACTAAATAGATTGAGAATGTGTTTTCACACTCGGGGTTTTTATGAAAGGTTGTTTTCCAAATGAAAAAGAATTTCATGCATTTCATATTTATAAAACAAGAGATCTCGCCTTTTTATCAACATTGCATCATATAAAAACCCGGGTCGTGACAGTTGGTATCAGAGCACGGTTTAACGTTACTCACAGCCCAGTTATGAGGAGAATAACTTATAATCAAGTTTCATCCATGAAAGAGAAAGGGGTAATAGGATAACACAAACTAAGATTTGGTGAATTGCCTTGTAATTACAGATGCCTAGAAAGAAGGAAAGCAAGGCTCCAAGACCTGAAGCCCCACCAGTAGACTCCACTGGGTCGGGCAACGAGATGGCTGAGTTATTTAAGCAATTCTTACAGAACATGGGACAATACATGAATAGTCATAGCCAAACTCCTACCCCCCGAGATCCTTCCCCTGATAAAACAATAGACAGGACTGAGGTTCAGTTAGAAAGGTTTCAGAAACTAGCTCCCTCATTCACAGGAGAAGATGAAGCATCCACAGCTGAAAAATGGTTAATTGATATTGAAAAGATATTTAAGGCCATGAACATAGCTGAAGAAAGAAAAGTACCCATGGCCACATTTGTGTTTAGAGGAGAGGCTACCTTTTGGTGGGAAACAGCAGAAAGAACTTATTTTGATCAGCAAGAAACAATAGGATGGGAAGAATTTAAAAAGGTCTTTAATGACAAATATTATCCTAAACATGTGAGAAAACAGAAGGAAAAAGAATTTATTAACTTAGAACAAGGAAATATGACTGTCCAATAGTATGAAAATAGATTCATCAGCCTCCGAAGATTTGCACCACGTGCTTGTGCTGATGAGGAAGATGCGGCGGAACGATTTGTAGATGGACTCAACCCAAGACTCAGGAGCAGAGTTCTAGGATTCCAGCCTTCCACAGTAGCCAAAGCCGTAGAGATGGCCTCCCTATATGAAAAAGATTATCAAAGGAACCAGGCAATAAAGGAAACTAAGAACATCAACACCATAGGAAATAAAGAAAAGAGGCCATTTCAATCCTTCGAACCTAGGCCACCTTTCAAGAAGCCATTTGAAAACAAAGAAAGAAGACCAGACTAGAAGACATGCCCTAAGTGTAACAGGTATCATTCAGGCAAACCATGTCCCATTTCCAACATCACTTGCTATCTTTGTGGAGAACGAGGACATTTTGCTAGGGATTGTTCTAAAAAGGAAGTTGAAGAGCGTAAAGGAGATCAAGTTCAAAAAAGCCAAGGACGTGTTTTTGCCCTCACCTCTAGTCAAGCCCAGGCTTCAAATGCTGTAGTTGAAGGTACCCATAGAGTTGACAGAGGATCTCAAGCTAGAGACGAGACCAGTTGAGATCCAGAATCGTAAGAGTAAGAAGCTGCGGAACAAGGACATACCCTTAGTCAAGGTTTTGTGGAGAAATGCGCACATGGAAGAAGAAACTTGGGAACCGGAGTCAGAAATGCAAGAAAAGTACCCCGAGATCTTTTGACTGTATATAGTAGAATTTCGGGGGCAAAATTCCCCCAAGGGGGTAAGAATGTAATGACTCCAATTTTGTACTATTGAAATTCCAAGTTTAGCAATAAAAAGTTCAGTTTTTAAAGAAAAGGGCATTTTGGTCATTTCACTAGTCACCATAACTAAACCCAGGAATTTGGTACCAAAAGTGGTTCCATTAGATTCGTCTCGGAAAAAGGAATCCAACGAGACCAAAATCACCCAAAACGGAGTTAAAATGAGCAAGATATGGCCCTTTGAAGTTCAAGGGCAAAATTGTAAATTTCACAAAAACGACTTAACATGAAAAACCCAGGTGCCCGTTTTGATACGGGCACCCTATCGTCTTCAACCTCCTAGAGGCTTCTGGAACGGCGGTGTTTCAAGGAGAAACCACCGCCATTCCAGAGGGTTCCCCACCGCCATTCAAAGGCGGTTCGAAACCCTCCAGAACCCTCTGTAAAAGCTCTATAAATAGAGCTCTTGGGTGCCTCTAATGGCAACCCAAAAGCCTTGGAGAAAACCAGTCGTGAAGCAGTGAGCAAGGGGGGAAAACGTGGAGAGAAAACCACCCACGAAGCAGGTACGCACAAAAAAACCCCAAACCCATCTCCACCATAGTTCCAGGAACGATTTTCTTAGGTTTTTTCATGAAAAACCATGGAGAATAGACCTCCAGGAGAGCCACAAAGACCCCTGGGACGTCCCCAGGCCGCACTGGTTCAACAGGGTCAAACCAGGGTGACCTGAGGACGACCCAGGTCACTAACAGGCGGGATGATCCAACAGGATCGTCCCACGTCGACGCAGGTCGACGCCGTTTGAAAAAAACCAAACGGGCGCGTCCTTGGACGTGCCCTCTAAAGAGACGACGAGCGGCTTTGTCGAGCGCGTCTGCAGACGCGCACGCTGAGGCGCGCAGCGCACTAGCGAAGCGTCATTTTTTTTTGTTCTTAAGGATGCTGGGCGCACGTCGCAGACTCGCAGCGCCCTAGCATTCCTCTTTTTTTTGTCCTTAAGACTATATGTACATGCAATGTTAAAACGCTTATAACTTGAGATCTAGAGCTCCGATTGAGGCGTTGCAAAAGGCGTTGTGTCCGTATCGACGACATGGACACATCCAAACTATAAAATCCCTAATGAAATCCCAATCAAAGTAGGGCATGACCCTTAGAATAGGATGGTGGCGCGTGACCACTAGAACTTTGGAAAACTGAGAATACCAAGGCCCAATTAGGACCTTAGGACACCCACAGGCATAGGGATGGACCCCTAATGCCTAAGTAATGAGACCCAAATGCTCTAAACCCATCAAAGATAGGTTAAACTAATCTTAAGTCCCCAAACCATGTTCAGGAGTGTACGAGGACAAGAGGGTGAACGCAACCTAGTCAGGTAGGTGCTCTATCACTATTATATTCTTTTAAAAGAACTATTGTTATTTGAGAACATATGTTTTGGATATATGACTTTATTTGCATGTGATTTGTATGAATAAATTCAGCATGCATGTTAAATGCTTTGTAAATAGCCATGTTTTGGAATGACTGCATATACATTATGCACATACATGTGTTGCAAACAAGTGCATGCATTGCATGATTTACGTACTTGCAAAGATTGCATGTCCTTGAGGGTTGCCAAAAGACGCTGGAGTGCTAAGGGCCAGGCAGTTGTGAGGGACCCAAAAGAGGACAAGTTTTAACAAAAGGTTTTGGCTTATTTGATCGTACATGATTTGGGCTTGTAAGCTCGTGGGTGCTATGCCGAGGGGTGTGGGTTGGCCACCTAGCCTCTACCACTAATAGGTGGATGGGTACCACGCCCAAAAAAAGGGCATGTCCCTGCTTCGACTGCATGTGGTATAGGGGGCTACCACTGGTGTCACGGCACTGGGTCGAAGTGTCATATGCCCCGTGGAGGTATATGATCCTGTGTCCCTAGGTACCCAGGGACCACATGGCGGTGAGGTCGTGGGCATAGTGGGACCCTATGGTTTCGTGGATTTATGTGCATTGCATATGGCATGATATAAGGTTGGTCGACCATACCATACTAGGGGTCCATGAGTTGGACTCCATGAGGCATCTATTGCATATCATGATGTCATCAGATATATGATACTTTCACTTTTGGAATTATGTGATCTTTTAAGTTATGAGAATTTCAGTTGATTATGGATTCTTATACTGATATCGAACTCGAGTATTCAAACATACGCATATTTTGAAATTGATTATGGATTCTTATACTAATATTGAACTCGAGTATTCAAACATACGCATGTTTTGAATGAATGAGCACATGATTTTGAAACATGTCATGCATTTATAAAACTAGTAGTGATAGGCCCTACTGAGTATATTATATACTCACCCAATCCCCAACATTTTTCAGATACAAAGTAAATACCTAAGGGCAAGGGACATTTGCACTAGGAGGCACAAGCCAAGCACAAGTAAGTAGACCCCTATCTTATCTTTCAATGTTACTTGATTGTAGTTACTCTCTAATAGCTGGGGCTATGACTAACACTTTCTTGGGAACATTATTGATTTAAAACTTTGCCATGACTAAATAGATTGAGAATGTGTTTTCACACTCGGGGTTTTTATGAAAGGTTGTTTTCCAAATGAAAAAGAATTTCATGCATTTCATATTTATAAAACAAGAGATCTCGCCTTTTTATCAACATTGCATCATATAAAAACCCGGGTCGTGACAATTATTTTACAAAAAAGTAAAGGATTAAAGCTTCTATTCTCAACATTTTATTTCATGACCCAATTCATACTAAGTTAGATTAGCATGCATTTTTAACTCTTTAGTAACTACTTGAGATAACGTCATTCATCACCTTTACTATTCATTGTCAACCAACTATAATTCTTTATATCTTTGTATTTCATTCTTAACTCACAATGCAAGATAAATTTCTACTCTTTGTCCACATCAATAATTTCTTTATTTTCCAACCAATGATCAAGTAATTACATGTAAACAGAAAGCTAAGAGACTAATAAAAAATACAATTAAACTCATCCATTATAACTCAAATCATTGCATGAACTTGACTCCAAATCTTTCAATGAATTTTCCAAGTTCATGGTCTAAAGTCAAATAAATATCATAGGTTAGATTCTTCCATCTATAACAACATCAAAATCTTCTGATATCGACATTTTCACTAAATTCTTATAATAACACATGAAATAAAACAAACTTACTCACTAAGTTGATTGTATTTATGCTATAGTTATCTACTTATCTTCCAATCATCTTTTCTTTTTTCTTGAATGTTTTTGTAAAATTGTTGTTATGCCCTCTGGAGCTCTATGCACACCATCCAAGTTAGAGCTAGACTCTCTAGAGGTAGCCATGTTAATACATCTTCTATCATATAATTAAGTTATCAACTAGAAAAATTAATTTTTAAAATCTTATACTCTAATTCATTACCCTAAGAACCATACCAATCCCATACAAGTACTCTTTCTTCTACTAACACTAGATTTAAAGGTTTTTCTACTGACACCAAATCTAAAAGTTTTTCTTATTTTGTTAATCATTCATAACCTTTCATTATGTAATTGGTTGTGAATGACATAAACCTATGCTCTGATACCAATTGTAGCACCCTAGGTTCTTTACAGGTAGGATTCTTGTTTAAAGACTTCTTTTATAAAACAAATCACATTTAAAAAAATTGTTTCCAAAATACCTGAATGTTAACCATTCAAAGTTTTTCATAAGAAATACTAGATTCATGTCATATTTCATTTAATTTCAAAACAATCCCAAGATTTATTAGTCAAAGTCCTATTAGAAATGTAAAGTTCAATAAACATAGTCTAGCACTTAATGCTTGAGTACATTCATAGTCAATATATTAAAAATAAAAAAGATCAACTCCAATTTGTCTGATGTCTCACTTTTCTTTTTCACTTCTAAAATTTGGATTCTCACTCCTCACTCCTAATCTTCTCCTTCTCATGCTTATCTATGGTTTGGGTGGGGTGAGTATATATGGTATACTTAGTGCATAGAACTAAAACTACAAACTCGAAGCCTACGAAACTAAAGTCTAATGATTTAAAAATATGTTTCTAATGTGAGAAAATTACACGACTAACTTCTTATTAGTCATTTCATATAATGCATTGCTTGATGTTTTTTCACAAGTGCACGGGCTATTGTAGTATAGTTATGCAAATACGGGTCGATCCCACAGGGACTCGCTTTAAAAGATGGAGTTTTAGATAAAATTTAATTAATAAATTAATTAAAACTAACCAATATAACAGAAATAAAATGACAATAAAATAAAATTTCTCAATTTATTTAACTGCTGCAATGTACATAATTTCTAAATCCAAGAAAACAGAAAATAACACTAAACAAACCGCCATGGATATCATTGTCCCTAGATAGGCAGAATGTGGATAATGTAAAACTAGAATGTTTAGGGACACTGATGGAAATAAAATGAGGATGCATACGGTATTAAAATGGGGATACATATGGTATTAAAAAGAAAGGATAGAAATGGAATAAACAAAAAAGGACAGGAATGTAATTGCAGTTAAAGAGAAAAGGACAAAATCAGAATTGATTAAAAAATCTGGTTTTTTAACAAAAACAACCAGACGAAGAAGAAAGTCGGAGGAGGAAGGGGAAGAAGGAAGAGGAGAAATGTGGGGAGAAGAGAAGAAAGGAAGGGAAAAGAATGGAAACCCAGTTCGGGTTTCCTTCTCTAGTCTGGCCGATGGTGAGAAAAAACCGCCAGAGATGGAGGAGAAACAGAGGAACAGTAAAGAATGGAGAGAGAGCATGGGAAGAAGGAAGCGACTAGATTTCAGGGCTGGTCGGTGAAGATGGAGGGGGAAAGAGGAGAAGAGGGAAAGAAAGGTAGAAGAGGAGAAGCGGAGCTGGTGCTGACTGGCAAGGCCAGTGATCGTAGACTACTTAGAGGAGGAGTAGAGCAGAGGGATGGGCAAGCGTAGGAGAAGAAGCCGACGCCTGCTTGGTGTGTCACGCACCTATGGCCGGCTAGTGGGGAACAAGAGTGAGAAAGGTTGAGAGAAGAGGTCTGTCTATGGTACATCAAGAAGGAAGATTGAAGAGGAGAAGGGTGGAGAGGAGAAGAAACGCAAAAGAGAGAGATGAGGGAGGAGGGTGATTGGCCAGCCCAACCCAGTCTTGCCCGGGGGAGCCGGATGTAGAGAGAAGAGGGGGTATATGAAGAAAACGAGAGAGACGTGTGAGAGTGAGAGGCGTGAGAGAGTGAGAGAAAAGAGAGAGAGAATCGTGGGAGATAGGGAGGTGAGATAAGAGAGATATGGAGAGATAAAGAGAGATAAGGGAGAGAGGTGTGAGATGAGAGAAAAAGGGAGACGTGGGAGAGAGAGAAAAGAGAGTAAAAGAGAGATGGAGAGAGAGGATAGGGAGATAAAGAGGGGTGTGGTCCACCAACATCCCAGTCTTGTTAGAACTTTGGAGTCTTCCAATTTCTTCTTTCCTAGGAGTCTTCAAATTCTTCTCTTTTCAGGAAACTTCATTATTCTCTCCTTGATTTGATCTGGATCATCTGGATCGTCCAAGTTGTGTTGATTAATCTACAATGCACATGACCCAATTAGAATAATTTGAACCATTCATTATTGATTAGCTTTGATGATCATCTGACCATTAATTTTGCAATTCAATGGTTGGATGGCCAATTAAAGCTAAAATAAAATATTTTATATAAAATCTTGAAATTGATGGCCTAAATGCTCTAATTGAACACTAAATTAAGGATATTTTGACCAAAATTGAACACTTAACATGCATCAAAGCACTTCATTAACATATACATGTTTCTACACTTATGTCTATCTATAGAAGGTAAATATAACAACTTGACAATTTAAGTAGAATTATGAACTATGAGTATCATTAAAAAATAGTGATGTTTAAATAACAATTCATCCACTCTCTCCTACCAACAAAATTTCCAACTTTCATTGGCAACGTTTGCCAAATTGGTCATGATAAAAAAGAAAAGAAAAGAAGAAAAGAATTCTTTTTACCAACCCCACCAAGAATTTTGTATAGAATATGGTGTCTCCCAATTGTTTCCCAAAAAGAGAGACAGTAAAGCTTAGAGAGGACAGAGAACTATCTATCATAGAGTTCTCTAACTTAATGGTATATTTTTATATCTTTTGCTTATGAAAGGCAACAAAGAATAGTTATCTTACATCTTCCATTAGTAACATTCCCTTGAGACTTGCAAAAGGTAACTTTCTATCTTGCCAAAAACCAACTTATTTTGGATTTTCAAATACCATGATTTACAAAGCTTAGAATATTCTAAAAATAATTGGTTAAGCATCAACTTTGGAACTTCAAAAGCTATCATATACTAGATGAAATTTTCATCCAAAACTGTCTTCTATAGGGCATTCAGTTATTTTAAAATAGCATACTAAAACAGCATAAAAATGTTTTGCTTGAAACCAAGGAAAAGCACATTAAATAGTTAGGAATCACAACGTGCTTAAAACCGTTCATACTAGGATCTTTTTAAAACTCAAAAACAAAGTCCTTTTTAGTGTATGTTTCTAGAAAAAAATAAATTAGATGAGCTATGGTCGTATTATCTTGCTAAAATCGGACCTATGTAGTCATGATAATCATATTAAGAACAACGATAGCGAGAGATATCAATAATTCTGCTAAGATCAGATCATAAGATGACTTAATGGCCATGTCAAAATTGTTCAATATGAAATCATGGCACAAATGCGTCCAATTTATGATATGAAAAACATGCCAGAACACGTTTACAACAGAGCATGAAAAAATATTAGAAAACATCTATAATAGAGCTAGAATAACATTGTTAAAATACTTCTCTAACAGATCATAAACATGCTAAAACTGTCCATAAATAGACATGACCTCATGCTACAGTGCATTCAACATAAGGCATGAAAACATGCTTAAATCATCCATACTCAGATTGCGAAAAAAAAAAAAAACACCTGATAACTATGGTGAAGATCCAACATTCAACGCTACTTAAACATCAAAACGCATGCATATAAACATCAGAGAAAAACGTGTTTTCCAAATTCTTTAGTACTTTCAAAGCTTATTGGAGACTTGGCGGTTTTAGAATCACTTGCCTCTTTGATGATCTTATAAAGTTTTCTCGTGTTTTTCCTGGTCTTTTCCTTGCTAAGCTGCTTCTCAAAGGACAGGGTAGGGTACCTCTTTATTTATTTCTACTTTTCTTTTTCTTCTCTTTTCTCCATTTCCTTGCTCCTTTCCCTCTTTCTTTTTTTCCCAGATGTCCTCCCTATATTCACGTTTTCTCCTTTTCCTAATTAGTTTCTACTACTTTCCTAAACCACCTCATCTGAACCACGTTTTCTACTCCCTTTCTTAGACATTTTTCTTAAGCTAACATCTTATCTACTATATTTCTTTTAAACGTTGCTTCTTGAACACACCCAACAACTTATTAGCATCATTCTCGACAATCAACATCTTTCCACTAATCTTTCCTTTTAACGTCTTTCCTTAATCGCGTTTTTCCTAAAACTGATATCATGTCTAAACATGTTTCCTTGGTTGTCTTGGCTGCCAAGGCATGGCAGCTCTGTGTGGGCCTCCATGAAATCAATGTACTTAGTTTACACACACACATGTATAGCAAGGAGTGCCCTTATCATTCTACATACTTCTCATGCTATTATATGAGCCTCCATTGTTTAGTTTTGCGACATTTTTATATCCTTAAAAATATCTTTTCTAACTCTACCTTGACAATCTCATTATTTATTAAAAACTATTTTTCACGGCTAGAAAAGGAAATCTTTTTTTATTATTATTAGAAAAAACTGTTACAAAAATTTATATTATCACAATTCTCGACAAGGTGTTAAAAAAAATCGGAGCTAAATCCATGTCACATACACATTTCTCATCTTGTACACATTTGATCTTAACTAGGATCGTTAGCATATAAAAGGAAAACCACAAAGAGAGAAGACCGAGCACAAAATGGGAGTGACGATTACGAGAAGCCTATCTAGAGAATGTTTTAGATGGCAGGCAAGACCCGTGACCTTTGTTTTGGGCAGAGTATTGAGAAAGTCCAGTGCTGGTGTTTGTTTTTCTTCTTTTCTTTTCTTTCATTTGCATTTTTTTATTTTGATTTTAAGTGACTGGGTATGTATTTACTGCCCCAGCCCATGAAACTCACTCTGCGATAAAATGGTCTGTGCGTCTACAAAAAATAGGCATTGCGGATATGAGTTCCCTATAAACAAGCATAAACACTATGCAATAGACAGTTACATTGAATTGCATTCATGAATTAGCCGTTATATGCATTAGTGAATAGCTATTGTAGGTGTTTCCTGGATGCGAATGTTACAGACGTCAGGGGGTAGTACAGAGAAATCTCTGTCCCTAGTCTCACCTTGTGTTACGGTATATGGATGGTGGGCACCAGTTCTAGATGGAGAATGACCCTGTTCTAATAGGAGCACAACTAACTTCTTATTGAAAGAATTCACTTGCTCTTGCCATATATCATCTCTTGTTCATATTGATCTTCACCAGAATTTTGCATGTGAAAAACGATACAGTGGACAAATTCATTCGGTGGGCTACTGATTTTACCGTCTTCTTTTTGCCTATCTCAAGGCATAGATACATAGAAATGCTATGGGAACTGGGCTTAAGCACTTGATTCCTTGACCTTTATATGTAGGTCCCCCCTTTGAATGATCTGCCTTATTCGTCTTCTTCAGCCTCCCTTATTCAAGCCAGAAGTAAAATTTCACGCCCATTGAATGTTTTAGCTACTAATTTTATCAGTTGAAAAGTTTTATAATCGTTATCATTGAAACTTTTAATTGAGGAAATTGGAGAAAGCTAATCAATGGGTACGAGCTTTTGTAGGAGAGAGTCAAGAAAAGGAATAGGTCAGATCATCTAGTGATTAGGTCCCAATAGAGGGGTACGAGCTCTCTGGAAGCTCGGGCCTTCTATATACCTTTATTAACGCTGCTTTCTTGTATGAATGTCTTAAACTGCCAATAGCAGTGGAGAAGATCCCTATCCATGGATAGTTTTATCCACGTTTTCCAGAGCTCCTACAAAAGTTTTATAATCGTTATCATTGAAACTTTTAATTGAGGAAATTGGAGAAAGCTAGTAGCTAGAGGTAATCAATGGGTACGAGCTTTTGTAGGAGAGAGTCAAGAAAAGGAATAGGTCAGATCATCTAGTGATTAGGTCTCAATAGAGGGGTACGAGCTCTCTGGAAGCTCGGGCCTTCTATATTCCTTTTTTAAGGCTGCTTTCTTGTATGAATGTCTTAAACTGCCAATAGCAGTGGAAAAGATCCCTATCCATGGATAATTTTATCCGCGTTTTCCATCCACATTTTGAACAACCCAAGAGCAACAATTACAGAATCTAACAACATATGTTGTCGTACTTGAAAAGATCAGGACCGTAAGGTAATCCGATTGGAGAGAGAGAGAGAGCGATTATCTTGTTTGAGAAACAAGCTCTATTCACCAGTTTTTTGAGAAGCCATTGAAGTGATCTACCATAAAATACATGGGTAAACAGACTTGGCTTCTTTTGGTCACTGATTTGCATCACTCAGATGCACATTAGAGACTAACGAATGAATCTAATAGGTCTAAATAGATAGTAAAAATAAAAGAAAAAAGAAAAGGAGAAATTTCCGGTTCACGTTTGCATTTTCAGCCCAGCATTTTAACCGTCTCTTTCTGATACTTTCAGCTGCGCCCTGTAACCTATTCCATAGCCAAACAAACTGTCTGTACATCAGTTTCATCGAATTGCTATAACACCTCTGGGCCTGAGTCTCTATCATACATGTGATGATCAGTAAGGTGAGAGGAAATAGTAAGGCTATGGGCCATGGTCCACCAATGGAAGCCCATTAGTCAAAAGTACCCAAACTTTCAATCCTTCAGGTTACCGTTAGTCTATATAGGGCCAAACAGTGAAATTAACTAGATGCGTACCTGTATTAGGAGCCATTACATTAGGTTTTGAGATAAGGGTTGGAAGGCTAGTAATGGGGCTCGCTGTGGTGGGAGTGAAGATGTGGGCCGGAACTCCCATCGTCTGAGATTGATGGAAATGGTAAAATGGGTACACGGGCATCGCTGCGTTAGATGGCAGCATCCCCTGGCTCGGATACATCTGCGAGAATTGCCCGTTCAGATAAGATGCTGCATAGTTTACCTTCTGCATTATCATCAATAATATTAAGGGTGCCATTATCATTTTTGGAGAAAATTTAGACAGGAAACACAAATGAAGATGGGCTAAGGGTATGATCAAATTACCGGATTATAGCTAATGTCTGCAATGTAGGAGGGAGAATACCTGAAAGATAAACTAAAATTAGTAATTACGGTTTCGATCAACGATTAAACGAACAGGTAACTGTACTCATGATCCTACCCATAATGGAAGGGAATGCGATGATAGTGGTGGTAGGGAGAAGGTGTCCCAGCTGGGTAGTACCACTGTACTGGATTCTGGGTTGCTGATAAGACGGGCCTTGATCCAACCGTTGATCCTTCTTGATAAGAAAGTCGATATTAGTAGGATACTAACTTTTCCCGAGAATACTATGAAACATGTATCGCACAGGTTCCATTGGATTACTCTAACAAATGTTGTATATGTAGAACAGAAAATGGCGGACTAAAAAAGTTTTAAAACAATTGAATAATATCCTAAGCAGTTGGATGGTTAAATCATCTAGTTAACAAGATCTGTGAGAAATCACCTACCCAGGATGTGGCCAAGAAGACCAATGCTTTGAATCATGAAACATTTTTGTCCCACAAGTAGATGCCATAAAGTTTCTCGTTAAGTACAAGACCAACTGATGATGCAGAGTGACTAAAACAGCAATTTATTTTTTAAATAATAAGAGAAGCCTACTCGCTTGAAGAAGTAGACTTATCGGGGTCTATGTGTGACCCAGTGGCTTGAAGAACTGTACATAACCATTATGAAGTTCTATTATTAGAGAACTCTTAGAGATGGCTTAAAAACAGATTTTGATGGTAAAAAGTTTAGTACAGATCGCCTCCTTTGTTTGTACACTGGGTCGCAGATTTGAGGTAGGCAGCCATTCCATCCCCTTTGGCGGTGTTACATGCAAAGTGGGTGAACACACGTGTGCCAAATCCGCATTTTGCTGGCATCGGCCCCAGACCCCACATCAATGTAAACCAACCAGATTCGAGTAAAATTCTGCAATGTTGGCCAATATATGTGCTACAAGAGAGATTGCTACGAACAACCTGGCATGCGGGTCAAGTTGTTTTTGAGAATAACCACCGTTCTACATTTACTGGTTCCCTGTGTCACATAAAGGAATTTTTATTTTCTTTTTTCTGGTAAGAAATAAAAACGATAAATATATGAAGAAAACGAGGCCCACAAAATAGACCCCTATATAGTTCTGGGTACATTGTACCCACAGCATCTTCGTACAAAATCTGACGGGGAAAGGTAGAATGGAGTCGGTCCAAACAGTTCTGCCAAAATTTTCCACTTCAAAATTTGCAAAAGCATCTGCTACCCCTTGAAAGTTTGCTAAATAGTTCTCTCTTTCACGGAGGATTAGTCTCTCCGCTAAGTAGAACGTTGGGGACCATGATGATTCAAATTATACCCCTTTTCTTTAAATCCCTTGATTGTTTGTTCAGTAAGCTGCACAGCAACCCTATATGCTACGAGGCGTGTCGACGCAGTGGATGTACACAGAGACACTGTGACCATAGATGCTTGGGTGTCTGCCTTAAGTTACTTCGAGCCTGGAAATTGCTACGGATGATCCTAACCAACCAATTGAATAGCTTCAACTCATCACTTGGGGAAATCATTCAGAGAGTGCAGGGGACTAGATTTAGGATGATCCAACACATGGATATTCTCTGATCAATAAATCTAAATACTGGAGGCCCTCTGCAATCCATAATGAACGCTTTGATCGATGGATTGATCATAAAAGGAGAAACTACTTAGCTGTACTTGTATCACAAAAGTTGGTAATCTTTCTCAATCCACACCGTCCATGCGGAGTGTACATTTACTGATTGGGACCATTTCTAGGACAGAGACAGTTAGTGCAAAGGCTCACATCCAATCGCCAAATTAAAGATTATCTCTATTTGTCTCAAAAGAGAAAAGTACCCCTCACAATGAATCGTATAGCTGTGAAACCATGCCTTTTCTCTTGGAATTAGAATGCAAGAAGAGATCAAAAGAGTCAATCAAAAAATAAAGAATTGGACAACCTGGCTGAGGCGCCGCTGACTCGGATCTAGGTCGGCGCGTCCCCAGCGAAGCCAGATTGCAGTTGGCTCGGCGCCCGTTTATCATGGGGGACGGATCCTCGCAAGCCTTCTTCGCCGCTTCTGCCTCCTTAAACGTCACCTAAAACGGACGCAAGTGGCGTACGTTAGCGTATCGATTTGATTTTCGACCATTTGCCAACAAGGTCGTTCAGATCTGTACACTCACAGATAGCAAGTGTGCATAACCAAAGATTCTATCTGAATTTTATACAAATGTAAAGGAATCATCTTTAGAGAACCTTTGTGGACACTTGATCAAAGTGAAACAAAAAATCTACTATTAATGAAATAAAGTATCTAGATCTGATTGATCAACTTACAAATCCATAGCCCTTAGATCTTCCAGTGAGCTTATCGGAGATAATCACAGCCTCCAAGATCTCGCCATACCTCTCAAAATGTTCTCTCATGGCCTCCCTCTGTGTCTCCCATGCTAACCCACCAACAAAGACTTTGGTTAGCGTCGTGTCTCCGAAGTGCTTTCCGTTGCCGTTACCCATCGTCATTTTCCCAGGTCAGTTTGCCAACGGAAAGAGTTTACAGCATTTGATAACTGACTGTAAAGTTTGTAGAAGAAGATAGATGGAATGAAGAGAAATGGAGGATTCTCTTTTTGCTGGAAGTGAATGCATTTGCATATAAGAAGCAGGTCTGGAAGTGTTACAGCTTAGGAAACAAATAAAATAGAAGAAAATACAGTGAAAGACAGAGAGGCAGATGGGGCTGGCCTTTGCCATCAACGTGCTTGGACCTTTTTAACTCTTTTAATTAGCTTTGTCTAGGTCTTTTTGGAAAATCACTGACTGTATTACCTGTTATTCAATGGCAAATCCTATTATAATTGGCATATTGTGGTCCCCATGGTAAACATGTCACAAGGGCGAGGTGATAGATATCGTTGATCTCGTGGGCCATGACATGATCGCTCGCTCCCCGAAATTCAATGCACACGGGCAATCCTGACCAACCCTTGGTTGCAATTCATGACCGTTAGATGTTGACGGTTGCGCCTCGTTCTGGTAGGCTTCCAGCGACAGTCACTGGTTTGCTAGCTGTCAATTGGATAGTTATACTAATGACCATGATTATGGGCGTGTGACTCATCAGCTTAACTCGTGATGGATTAGTAGCCGTTAATCATAATCCATGTGTGCTTATGCGTAGAGTCGAAATGGGTCGCCATTCGGCCATTTTTCATTTTTCTACTTTTCCAACTCTTGTTTTACATGTCAAAAAAAGAATGGTTAGGAAGATTCAATTCAGAAGATTTTGAGGCATGGCTTAACTAAGCCAGACTAGAGATTAATGGTTTGACCATGGCCGTGTATCCGATATGATCCTTGCTTAATCTATGGTTAAGAAAATCATCGGGTTGACTATAAATCTTAAAAATACCTTCTTGAGGTATGATCAAGAGGTTAGATTTCATCTGGCAAGAACCCTTACCAATGACTTACTGAGGGATTCAACTTCAATCATCATTCAGCTATGGCAGAACGTGGGCCAGGTTGTAGGTTTAGGAAAAACTCTCAATTCCCTTTATTTCAAAGAGTTGGAATGTGGCACATGAAGGCAAATGGGAAAATTTTGTTTTCTTACTGTTGTTTCTTAACGATGGAGCAAAACATTTAGAACTCATGTAGTTGAATATTTCTTCGGCATAGTCAGTCTTTTCCTATTAATTTAATCAGTAGTAATAGTGTAATTTCCAGATCGAGGGCATTTTAAACTCGCCACCCAAAGCGACAAGAAAACGCCGTACCGAATAACAGAAAATGGATTGTGTGTACCCGACGACGTGCAGCCATGAACGGAGTAAATGCTCAATTGATGAAAACCAGTTTTGAGAAACGACATTTTCCTCGTAGAGTGTAGACGCTCCTTGAGTATTCTTTTTGGAAGAACTGATCATGGCATTTGAACAATCCTACCCACATTAGGTCTTTGAAATTATAAAAAAAAAATGTTCTTGACTTTTTGACCCAAAAGAAACATAGGCTAAAAAAATTTAATGGTCATTAAATTTGATTTGTAGCATATGTAAACCATTCTAGACATGATAAATGATTTATATCTACAAACATAATCGCCTTGATTTAGAAAAGGTAGTGTCTACTTCTTAAAATGCTTAGGAGTGTTCATGGCTGCAAAGACTCCTCGTCTCATTTGGGTTTTAGTTCTTACCCAGCAAGGAAACATTCAAGTGGGCTAGCACAACCTTTGCTAATGCAAGATTGTTGCCTACTTAGCTGAGGAGCTGCCAATGAATCGAAGGGAAAAGATCTGCTTGTGTTCTACAAAACCAATGGTCCGATCGCTCGACATGCCAGATACATGGTTGAAAGGCTCCAGCAAAATGGCTCAGCGTTCATTCCTCCCCGTATTAATGAATGGTGGCTATACTTTCAATCTAACGTCTTGGATGAGAAAGATTCCGGTTAATATGACCGTCCACAATGTTGGGCCTCCGAATGAACCTCTAGATCTTATCATATACCATGCAGGTGCATTTTGATGAGCTCCACCAAGGAGCCACAAATGATCATGGATCGTGGCAGTCATCCGTGACGTAGTTAGCATTGTGTTACCGAATCTCGTCTTGGAAAAGCTCCTTTCCTTTCATCAACTCTTATTTTATTTTATTTTCTCCTTTTCTGGACCCTAGTGATAGAATATGCGGAGTTGGAGTCCACGCTTGGTTCGCCTGGGCTGTTTAGTGGTGCCATTTGCCGTAGACGGGGGAAGGGTTTGGAGTTGCCACCAGCATCTTTTTGCCTACTATGATCAAGTGCCAAGCTGGGAACAAAAGGCTCCCAAGTTGGTAATTGGCCGTCATATTAGCACATTACACGTCTGCTTGTCCATAGTTGCATGTCACTATGGCAGTTTTTATTCATCTAATGGCAGCTTAGGAAGTCGGGTCCTTGTCTGGGTGTTCTGCAAGAAATATAACGGCAGGAACTTAGGGGTCCACTGGCCTGTTACACCGTGGGTCCCTAATCAAGTCTCCTTAAAGAAATGAAAAAATTGGAAGAATGTAAACATGATGCAAATGATGTGAGGGGTACAACAATGCCAAGCAGACACGTGGAGATGCTGGACGTCCTGAAATTAATGAATGCATATAATGTAGTGCTGGAATGTAAATAAGAAAGAAGATGGGCGGTTTAGCCCTCCCCAAGGAAGGGAAAATGATAGTAATATAAATGTGATGCGCATGAATGCAATATTGGAATTTCTAAAGAAATAGAAATGATAGATAGCATAGTGGCTCACCAGACTGTTAAATTTAGTGATGGCAATGGATTGGGTCAATTAATGGGATCGGGCATAATTGAATTGTAAGGGTCAAGTTCAAAATATCTATGACCTGAGCAAGGCTAGGGTCAAATTATCTATGATTTAAGTCGGATTGGGTCAGTGATGAAAAAATTAGGGAACCTGAGAATCTTATATAGTTCATTTTAAATGTAAAAAAAAAAGCCTTCACATGAAAATTTTCTAATATAAAAATATAAGGCATTATGATAATTACTACCATACAATAAGAAGAAATCAATAGAAACTCCAAAGCCTACATGTAGAGTATATTATGGTGTAGGTTCAGAAACTATTCTTTAAACTTGTAGGAGTACACTATGGTGTAGATTTGGAAAATGTTTTTAAATATTATAGCTAGTTCAGTTCAATTAGGGAACCTGGCCCAAATGAACTATAAGGGGTAGAGCTAGGGACAAAAGTTTTTTACTTGAGCATGGCTAGGCCAAACATTTTTGAATCAAGTAGGGTTAGGATTAGGTTAGGAGAAGAAAAAAGAACTAGGGCTAGGGCCAAGGGTGGGGTTAGATTAAGCATAAGAAAAGAACTAGGGTGTAACAACCCTAAAAAAATAAAATCTAAATACTAGTGAGAGATATATTGTATATGTCAAACTTTGAGTAAAATATTTTTAGAAAAACAATCAGGGTCCATAATTGATAATAATATTCTCATTCAGTGAATAGGGCTATTTATGTATTTCTATTATTGGTCCCACCTAGTGACGGCCCCTAGGACCCATTGATATAATAATGAGTCATCAAGACCAAAAATATGGGGCACTTGCAGCCAACAACTATACAGTTAAAGTACAAGTTTGAAATAAAAATAAAGGGACATGCAAGTTACACAATCACATATTGACACTACATTTATTTTCTGTTAAAGAACATTAAAAGTATAAATATAATTTCTTAAGTTATAACCTAATGCATTCCTTAACAAACAAAAGGAAGGAATGAGAAACGGGAGTAGCCAACACCTTTCCCCTTTTGCCCAGCAACTCTCTCTAATCATTATGCACCAAGGCTTTCGACTGGTAGATCTGGCCCATTCCAGCCAGGAAATAAAAAAGTCTAGGTCTATTCTCTACATCATGATGTTTTGCTGCTACATCTACCCTATTCTTTAGCTCTCTCTCTCTATCAATTCTACTCGACGATCTATGCTCAGAAAAGTGGATATGTGTTCCCAGCTCTCTCTCTTAGCTTTGCGTTGATCTGTTGCCATAGAAGCTAATCTAGCTCCTGGTTTTTTCTCTTGGTCTTACTAGGCTATTTGTGGGCAAAAAACTTATCCGTGCTCCTCATCTCTCTCTCTCTCTCTCTCTCTCTCTCTCTCTCTCTCTCTCTCTATTACTCACCGATTTGTTTCTAGAGAACCAAATTCGTACTACTAGCATCATCTGATCATAGGTAATTTTCACTAACCTTAATCTAATTTCATGTAAGCATTAAGATTTCCATTACCTCTATTCAATTCCTCTTGGTTTGTTCTTTTTGCTACGATTTATAGGACCTTATAGCTTTCCATTGAGGTATTTGGATGAGATATAGTATTTTTTGTAGGTTTAAGAGGATATCTAGTTGGTTTCTTGATTCATATGTTTAATTGTATCATTCGTGGTGGAAAATATGGTCTAGTGTGTTGAGTTCATGGAAATAAGGTCTAATTTCATAGAACTACATGGTCATATTTTTGGTCTATTACAATTCATGGTTTGAATATGGTGATTTATTGTTTTGAGCTAGACTTCGTGCATTTGAGGTTTTTATTTCATTTCATGTTGCCTCCTTGCAATTTCATCATTTCATATTTGCTATGGACTTGTAAAGGATTGCTCTATTTTTATGTTTTTTTAGCTATGGAAATGTGATTTAGTTCTTTATCATTTGTCTATTTGCCAAATTTGCTGTCAGGAATTTTCTATTTGCACTTTTTAATGGAAAATTGTTTTTCTTATAGCTTTATTGATGCGATTCGACCAATGTCTTTGTCAAATTTGCAAGATATAATATATTCTTGTTTGATGTGACTAGATTTAGGTTGTTTGACTTTTCACGAATGGAAATGACTCCCTTTACATTGCTTATGTATTAATAATGCTGAATTTTGTGCAAGATTTGACGTTTTCAAAATATAGGTGTGATTTTCTCTCTTGACTTGGTTCATAATTTTAGATTCCCTTTTGTTGATTCAATGTCTTCTCCAACATAGCAAATTTTATGATGTTCTTTTACAGTTGCTTTTATGTTGAGGTGATTGATCATATTTCTAATTTTCTTGTCAGGGATATGATGTATACAAATGGTATAATTTTCATGATGTCTTTAGTTGTCAACTTGTTATACAATAGTTGGAATTTGAATTTAAGTTAAACTATATACTATCCAAAATATTTATTTGGTAATGCTAAGGAATCGTAATTGTATGCGGGTTATAATGAATAAATGCAACTGGTTTTTCTACTGTGTTCTATAACAGACAAATTTGAGTTAATTATATTTTTGCATATTTCTATGATGAATGATTCTAATTTATGTTAATTTCGATTATAGCATGGGATTTCAGTTTCTACAATTTCTATAGCAAACAAATTTGCTTTGAAAGATCATGTAGTAGAATTGTTTCCATAGTATTATTGAGTTTTGAAATTCTACTATAGTAAGCTTTGTAGTGGTTCCTTTAAGTGGATTGTGAAGTTTGGAAAGATCTTAAGGCAAATGAACTATCAAACTCTAATTAAAATTAGAAGTGACTCTACTATATTTCAAATGAAATGTTGTTGTTTTAAATAAAGCTCGCAAATGTACAAATCATTTGCAATATAGCATGCTAGCAAGGTCGATCCTACGATGAGTTGAACTAATCTGATGCTAGTGGTTCCTACTTTAACTATCTAACCCAACCAAAATTCAAGAGATATTTCTTCTAATCTAAGTATGAAAATCAAACATGGAAATAGAAACTATGCAAAAATGTGCTAAAATTGAAAACTTTCTAATTTGATGACTTTCCTAAACTAAAAACTTTCCTAGAGTGAAACTTTCCTAAAATGCAATTTTAACAACTTTCTTAAACTAACTTTCCTAAGCATGAAATTTAACTAATCTAAGGAAACATTTTTTAATAAACTACTTTCCTAATCAGGCAACTTCTAAATGAAGTATGTAAACTTATGGGAAAGGAAATTTTAACCACTAAAATCTAAGCAATAACATGCAAACAAAATAATCAAGATCAACACTACTAACTACTTTTCCTAATGTAAATGAACGCAACAATGTAGATTTCAATCCTCCAAATTATTCAAAGCCATGCACACCACTTTGTGGACAGCATGCATGATTTCAAAATGATTTGAGAATTGTTTTCCATACTTGATTAAAGAAGCAATGAAACTAAGGAACTATGGATGGGAAAGCAAGTTAACACCATCATTCAAACTTCGGCCCTTCAAACCTTTTAAAACAATTCTTTCAACCTTTGGATCGGACGCATGATTACAATAGATTTTTTGGTTGGTTTGCTTAGAAAGTAGTGTCAACACTCTTATGTTAATCATCAAACTATGGAAGTACATGTAAAATAAACAACCTTGGTAGAATTCATCAAAAAAGTAAGAATCCATTGATCATCAATAAATTTGTATACAACAAAGTAATATTTCATTGATCATTAAGAGTTGCATACATGAAGAGTGCAATCCACTTTGGATGAAAATGCACCACTCTTTCTTCTACTTTAAATCCAAAACGAAATGAATAAGATGATTTCTCCTATATAAAGCTTAATAATCAAAGGAAAATCTTATTGAACAAGAAGGCAAAACTCAAAGATACTCAAGGAAATAAGGCCGGACTTTAATGGAACTAAAAGAGAATCAAAAGGCAATTAAAAGTAAAGGAAAAAACTAGATTCAAGATGACTTCCCTTGGCTGTCACTTCAAGGGAAAACCAGCCTTGAATCTAAGTCTTTAAGGCAAGGAAAGAACAAAGGAGATCAAGTAAAATCTATCATGAAAGTCTAAGATTAAACAAGAGAGAATTAGTGAAGAGAACCAACCTTGAAAGAAGATCAAACACCTAAGAACCAAGCGTGGAATACCTTGGATAGATGGAACCAACTTAGGAAGAATGTAACAACACCCAAGGAGATGAAATCATAAGCAAAAGAGAGGAGAAGGATGGGTTAAGAAGAGGGAGTCTCCTTCCAATGGAGGAGACATCTTTTTCCTAAGTGGAGAATTGTCCCCTAGCTTAGGTTTATGTTGGGTTTTTATGTTTGTTCTCCTATTTTTTGTAGGGTAACCTAATACTAAGGTGTGGTGGGATGAAAATATCTTAATTTGGATGCCTAGGATAGTCTAAAGACTATTTCAAATAGGAAACAAGGGCAAAGGGGTGGCTACCTTTAAGAAGAGGAGTAGGTGGGAGATGCCACCTTTTTAGGAAGGGGCATCTCCCCCTTCAAAAATCATTGAAAGCGTCTATAAAATAGGAAGTGGGTGAGGTGATAAGGTAGGAAAGAGATGGGAAGAAGAAAATAAGGTGGGAGGAAAGTAGGGTGTAGGAAAGACTTAGGAAAGTGAAATGAGATGAAAATTTTTGATTGGCTAATTGATTTCCTAAGGATTTGGGAATTGTTAGGTGGTTAGGATGGGAGTTTAGGAAGGTGGAAGAGTTATGGAATGGTAGCACTTTTGAATGAAAAGTCAAATTCGTGGTGGTATTTGGTGGTGAGGTGGAAAGTGATAAAAAAATGAAAAAAGGTGGAAAAACATAAAAAATGGAAGGCTCTCATCCTGTTGATCCATATGCCAACATATCTTAATAAGTTTTCCCTTAATTATCTCCAAAATATCCCTTAAAATCTCATGGATATTCCTCTTGAATTTCATCCAATCCTAGCCTTCCATTTAGCTTAGCTTGATGGCTAACTTTGAATGCTCCATTGGCTAGGCTTCATGGATAGGTTTGGAAGCTTTCTTGGCTTAACTTGGTAGTTGGCTTGGCTTCTTAGCTTATCACCTTGTCCATGGCTTGAATATGGCTTGGTGGCTTACATGCAACCCATGCAAATGTGATGGAAATGCATGGATTACTTTTATGGACCAACATTGGCCAACTTTAGCTCCTTTGATTTCATTCATTGCTAATCTAAAAGATGATCTTGACCTTGGATTGATGACTTGTAAGCTTTGACCTGATCTTTTGATCTTGATCTTCAATTTCATCTCAATCGATCTCAACCGTCGGATCATCATCTCTTTCCCTAAAAAATAAAAATCTTTAATTAAATCCTAAAAAAATATGATTACTTACATAATTACCTTGAATTAGCATCTAGAACTACAAAATATCAAAAATTTTGCTTCATTAGGTCAAAAATGCATGTGCTATGAATTTTGGTCTAAAAACCCTAATTTACCCATATAAGTTGTAACACATGGGTAACTAATTGGGTAATTTTTACACAAAATTAGACACTTATCACTCCTCCCAACTAGCATTTTGCTAGTCCTAAGTAAAACATGCAAAGAATCTTTTTTTTCAGAAACAATTATAAGGTGTCACTTTTATAGGTACTCACGATTGCATTTATCACATGCAACAAGCCCTTAAACCCCTATGTTACCCCTAGTAGACGAGTTTTGCCTAGTGAGGGTTTATAGTGAATATACCCACAAAATTTGCTAAGGTTGAGCCCCCTATTTTATCTTAGAGAATCTTCTATCGTTAGCACTCTACTAGTTTTTCACAGCTTAATAGAGATGATTGACAATTTCTCCAATTATCCACATGCTAAAGACATTTTATTTAATTATTTCTCAAAGTACATGTGTGTGTATAGCCACATAAGCCATGACTTCTAACTGGATATACTTAAATTTCATTGAAAATATGTCTAAGCCTCAAATCCTCGCAGGTATACTCTTAGATAAGGGTTTAAATATATTTCTCTCATTGTGCGACCAAATCCAATAAGTCTAATGGTTCACATAAATTTTTAAGTGTTGATGGGAAAAAGGAAAGTGATCCTTAAGAGTGGATGTTATTATCAAGAATAGTAGGGGATGTTTACCTTAGTTCCTTTTTTTTATTTCCTCTTTCAGACTATGTTCTACCTAAGATCAATAGGCCTTTATAAGGCTTTGAAAAGAAGGGTATAAGGATTTCAAAGGTTCAAAATTGAGTAGAGGTCTTCTTTTTCATTGTTGGATAATTCTTCTTTGACTTTGTTGAAGTGAATTTCTTTTGAATCCTTGTCTTTCAAATTTTCTCTTATTTTTTTGATACTCCTTTCTTATCACTTTTATTTTTCTTTTTGACTTCTTTGAAAGAAAGGCTGCTTGGTGTTTCTCACTTCTTTGACTTTTTGTCCTTTTCCTATTAACACTACTCATTTTGAAAATGGGCATTGGCTATTTATTTTTCTGGCTTGTTTTGGGTTAAGGTAAATTGGGTTAAAGAAGAAAAGGCTTAATAGTGATAAGCTCAAGGGGCTAACTAATGATATAATATATTGGGTGAGTTTTATGTCTCTAGGCTGAACAAGAACGGCCTATATCATTTCCTAGATTTTTTAAAGCCTATCAGATTGAATAAATTTTCTGGAAAGAAAGCTATTAATCCTATTTATTCTTGATAGTTAACCAAAACAAGGATAAATGGATCACACTAAGTTATGTACATTGATGAAACTATGGAATTGCATATAACTTTCTGAAAAGAAGATATTCTGCAAACTCACTAGGTTATAGGTCTCCACTAATTTTCCTGAAGGCCTCTAAGTCATACCTCTCTATTAGTCTTGATTATATACTGTGCGTAAATATTTTTTGAGAATTAACCTTAAAAAATGCTTCAACATCTAAATAATATGCAAAACTAACCATATACTTTTCCATTAAGAGGTAAAAAACAATGGAAATACCAAATTTTGAACATCCAATTCTCATCATAGTAAGGGAACTCTTCTAAATTTTTTTATTTTTTTTAAACTCAAGAAAATAAAACATTCTCAATGTGCATCCACACCCCCCCAACCTGAATGGAACATTGTCCTCAATGTTTGAAAACATGGGACCTTATATGAAAATGGGAAGATGTAGAAGATGGAGATATGAAAAACATTTAGGTTGCCTTCCAAGCAGCGTTAGTAATGATGAGTGCAATGATGGTAATCTGCAAAGGTCTCTAAAAAATCTAAGGAGGGTCATGATAGTGAGGTGCCTCTAAAAGTGTCTCTTCAATTTTAGGATTAGACAGTTCTAGAAAAGGTTTCAACCTCTGACCATTTACTTTTTGGATTTCTTCATCCTTCTCAACTTCAATGGCCCCATGAGGATAGACTGTGGGTACTATGTAAGGTCTAGTCCATCTAGATCTGAATTTTCTTTGGAATAGATGCAATCATGAATTGTACAAAAAGACATTTTGTCCAGGTGGGAAGGATTTTCTTAAAATTTGACTATCATGTTTAACCTTAATCTAGTCTTTGTATAATTGTGTAGAATCATATGCATATTTTCTTAATTTATCCAATTCATTGAGTTGGAGTTTTTAGTGAATCCTAGTAGAATGTAAGTTGAAATTGAGCTTTTTGATAGCCCAATATGCCTTGCGCTCTAACTCTACTTGCAAGTGACATGCCTTTCCATAGACCAGACAGGAGGGTGACATTCCTATAGGAGTTTTATAACTGTACGATAAGCCCACAAAGAGTTGTTAAGTCTTAAAGACCAATCTTTCCCACTTGGATTAACTATCTTCTCTAAAATGTGCTCGATCACCCTATTGGATACCTCTACTTGGCCATTGGTCTTAGGGTGGTATGGGGTAACTATCTTATAGTTGACACTATACTTTTTCATGAAATTCTCAAATACTTTATTATAAAAGCATTTCCCCCCATCACTTAGTATAGCTCTTGGAGTACCAAACTATCCAAAAAAATTTCTTTTAAAAATTTTAGCATAGCCTTGTGGTCATTGGTTTTGTAGGGTATAGCCTCCACCCACTTGGACACATACTCCGCTCCTACTAGAATGTAAAGATTCCAAAAAGAATTAGGAAAGGGCCCCATGAAATCTATGCCTTTTACAATAAAGATTGGGTTTAAGGGCATCGTATATCTCCTTCCTAGATTTCCTAACTGTTGGTACCTTACACTTGCTGTGCAGTATGCATATGCATCCTTAAATATGGTGAGCCAATAAAATCCATGCTGTAAAATTTTTACAGCAATCTTTCTAGAGATAAAGTGTCCTCCACATGCATGATCATGATAGAAGGAGATGATTTGATTGTGTTAACTATCTGGTACGCATCTCCTAATCACTTAATCAGGATAGTATTTGAATAAATAGGTGGTTCCAAGTAAAATATCTAACCTCAGTCAAAAATCTCTTTTTATCTTGTTTGGTCCAATGATTAGGCATTTGTCCTATAACAAGATAATTAACAATAACTCCATACCAAGGCAACTGGGAAATATGCATAAACTGTTGATCTAAGAAGGATTTAATTATAGGCACCTGATTGCTAATGTGCTTCACCACTAATAAGGATAAGTGGTCTACTGAGACATTTTTGGAACCTTTCATTAGCACTCTACTAGTTTTTCACAACTTAATATAGATGACTGACAATTCCTCAAATTATCCATGTGTTAAAGACATTTTATTTAGTTATTTCTCGAAGTGCATATGTGTGTATAGCTACATAATTCATGACTTCTAACTAAATATGCTTAAATTCCATTGAAACTATGTCTAAACTTCAAATCCTCACAGGTATGCTCTTAGAAATGAAGCTCTCAAATAAGAGTTTAAACACATTTCTCTCATTATGTGACCAAATCCAACAAGGCTATTGGTTCAAATAAAATTTTAAGTATCAATGAGATAAAGGAAAGTGATTCTTAAGAGTGGATGTTATTACCAAGAATAGTAGGGGCTTTTACCTTAGTTCCTTCTTTTTATTTCCTCTTTAAGTCTATGTTCCACCTAAGATCAATAGGTCTTTAGATAGAACAAAATATAGGCTTGGGTAAGGCTCTAAAAAGAAGGGTATAAGGATTTCAGAGGTTCAAAATTGAGTAGAGGTATTCTTTTTTACTATTGGACAATTCTTCCTTGACTTTGTTGATGTGAATTTCTTTTGTATTCTTATCTTTCAAATTTTCTCATCATTTTTTTATACTTCTTTATTTTCACTTTTCTTTTTTTTTTTGACTTCTTTGAAAGAAGATTGCTAGTGTTTCTCACTTCTTTGACATTTTGTCTGTGTCCTTTTTCTATTAACTCTACTCATTTTGAAAATGGGTTTTGTTTATTTATTTTTCTCACTTATTCTCCGTTAAGGTAAATTGAGCTAAGAAGAAAAGGCTTAATAGTGATATGATTAATGGGCTAACTAGTGGTTAATGTATTGGGTAAGTTTTATGTTACTGGGCTGAACAAGGATGACCTATATCATTTCCTAGATTTCTTAAAGCTTATTAGATTGAATAAATTTTTTGGAAACAAAGCTATTACTCCTATTTATTCTTGATAGTTAACCAAAACAAGGATAACATGATCACATTAAGTTATGTACACTGGTGAAACTATGCAATTACTTATAACTCTCTAAAAAGAAGATATTCTGTAAACTCACAAGGTTATAGGTCTCTAAGTCATACCTCTCTATTAGGCATGATTATGTGCTATGTGTAAATATTTTTGAAGAATTAACCTTCATAAAATGTTTCAACATGTGAAAAATAATAGAATTACTAAAATTTGAAATCCAGTTCTCATCACAGTAAGGGAACTCTTCCAAAAATGTTTTTTTTTTTTTTTCAAAAAACTCAAGAAAATAAAAAATCTTTATATGCATCTAGACCCCCCAACCTGAATGAAACATTGTCCCCATTGTTTGAAAACATAAGACCTAATATGAAAATGGGAAGATATTGAAGATGGAGATATGAAAAACATTTGGCTTGCCTCTCAGGGAGCGTTAAGTTTTATGTCTTCAACTAGACATAATGATGAGTGCAATGATGGTAATGTCCAAGGGTCTCTAAAAAATCTAAGGGGGGTCATGATAGTGAGGTGCCTCTAAAATGTCTCTTTAATTTCAGGATTAGGCAGTTCTATAAAAGGTTTCAACCTCTTACCATTTACTTTTTTAAATTTCTCCATCCTTCTCAATCTTGATGGTCCCATGATGATAGACTGTGGGTACTATGTAAGGTCCGGTCCATCTAGATTTGAGTTTTCCTGGGAATAGATGCAAATGTAAATTGTACAATAAGACCTTTTGTTCAGGTGAGAAGGATTTTCTTAAAATTTGACTGTCATGTTTAACCTTCATCCCATCTTTGTACAATTATGCAGAATCATATGCATCTTTCCTTAATTTGTCCAACTCATTGAGTTGGAGTTTCGGTGAGTCCCAACATGATCTAAGTTGAAATTAAGATTTTTGATAGTCCAATATGCCTTGTGCTCTAACTCTATTGGCATGTCCTTTCCATAGACTAGAAGGTAGGGTGACATTCCTATAGGAGTTCTATAGGTTGTATGATAAGGCCACAAAACGTCGTTAAGTCCTAAAGACCAATCTTTCCTACTTGGATTGGCTGTCTTCTCTAGAATATGCTTAATCTCCCTATTGGATACCTCTACTTGGCCACTAGTTTAAGGGTGGTATGGGGTAACTATCCTATGGTTGACCCCATGCTTTTTCATTAAATTCTCAAACACTTTATTACAAAAGTGAAGCTCTTGGAGTGCCAAACCATCCAAAATTTTTTCTTTTAAAAACTTTACCACAACATTGTGGTCAGTGGTTTTACGGGGTAGCCTCCAACCACTTAGACACAGTCCACTTCTACTAGGATGTAAAGATTCCCAAAAGAATTACGAAAGGGCCCATGAAATCTGTCTTAAACATTGAATGGTTTTACGATAAGGATTGGGTTTGAGGATATCATATATCTCCTTCCTAGACTTCCTAACCGTTGGCATCTTACACATGCTATATAGTAAGCATGTGCATCCTTAAATATGGTGGGCCAATAAAAACCACACTGCTGAATTTTTGCAGCAGTCTTTTTAAAGCTAAACTGGGCCGCACATGCATGATCATGACAAAAGGGGATGATTTAATTGTGTTCACTATCTTGTTCGCATCTCCTAATTGCCTGATTCAAGTATAGGTTGTCACAAGTAAAATATCTGACCTCGATAAAAAATCTCCTTTTATCTTGTTTGGTCCAATGATTTACCATTTGTCCTATAATAAAATAATTAATAATATCTCCATACCAAGGAATTTGCAAAATATGCAATAATTGTTGATCTAAGAAGGATTCAGTTATAGGCACCTAATTGTTAGTGGGCTCCACCACTAATCTGGATAAGTGGTCTGTTACAACATTTTCGGAACCTTTCTTATCTGAATTTCTAAGTCAAACTCTTATAGAAGGAGTATCCAATAGATCAACCTAAGTTTTGCATCCTTTTTTGAAAGGAGGTACTTTAAGGATGCATGATTAAAGTACACTATAACTTTAGACCCTAACAAGTAAGAGCTAAACTTATCCAAAGCAAACACTTCAACTAACAACTCTTTCTTAGTGGTCAAATAATTGAGTTGCGTGTCATTTAGTGTTTTACAAGTGTAGTATATCACGTGGGCAAGTTTATCAATACGTTGCCCAAAATAGCTCCAGTGGCATAATATGACACATGACACATAATCTCGAAAGGTGCATTCTAATTAGGTGGTTGAATAATGGGTGTAGAAGTCAACTCAGACTTAAGCTGCTCAAATGCTTTCTTACAATTATCATCAAAATAAAAAATGGCCTCCTTTGTTAGTAGATTACATAGAGGCTTGGGAATTTTGCTAGAATCTTTGATAAATCTTCTGTAAAATCAAGCATGTCCTAAAAATGAGTGAATTTCTTTCATTGCCCTTGGTGGAGGATGGTTGGCTATTAAATCCACTTTTGCCTTATCGATCTCTATCCACTAGATGATATAATGTGGTCTAAAACTATCCAACTTTGTACCATAAAATGACACTTTTCCCAGTTTAGCACAATATTCTTCTCTTGACACCTTGTAAGAACTAACTTTAAGTGGTGTAGGGACTCATTAAAAGATGAACAAATATTAAGTCATCCATGAACACCTCTAGAAACATTTTTACCATATTAGAGAAGATGCTCAACATACACCTTTGAAATGTAGTAGGAGCGTTACAAAGACCAAAAGGCATGTGTTGGTAGGCGAAGGTTCTAAAACGACAGGTGAAGGTGGTCTTCTCATGATCCTTGGTGCCATAAGAATTTGGTTGTAACTAGAATATCCATCTAGAAAATAGTAAGCTATGTCTAGCTAACCTCTCTAGCATTTGGTTGATAAAAGGTGGAGGAAAGTGATCTTTCCTTGTGACTATGTTTAACTTTCAGTAGTCAATGCAAACTCTCCACCCAGTGGTCATGTGAGTGGGTACTAACTCATTTTCCTCATTTTTGACAACTGTGACCCTAGATCTCTTAGGTACAATCTGAACAGGACTGACCCAAGTGCTATAAAAGATGGAGTATATAACACTAACATCTAAAAGCTTTAGGATTTCATCTCTAACCACTTCATATTGGGATTCAGTCGTCTTTGGGTTTCACTAAAATGTTTTCCATTTTCTTCCAGGCGTATCCTATTCATGCATATGGATGGACTAATCCTTTTTATGTATGCTATAGTCCACAATAGAGTAGTCTTATGTTCCTTAAGAACATTAAGAAGTTTTCCTTCCTATTCCTTGTCTAGATCTGATTCTATTATCATAGGTAAGGTTTCATCTAGTCCTAGGTAAGAATATTTGAGATTGTTAGGCAAGGGCTTTTGGGCCAGAGAAGGTGGTTGCTCTATAGAGGGCATTGGGATAGATTTTGAAGGAGGAAGTAGCTCCACATAAGGGCCCCACTTGGAGGTATCCATAATTAGAGCAACCTCCTGAAGGTTGTTTACCTCCTCAATAGACTTGTCTATATCAAATTCTTCACTAAAATGCATGTGAAAGGCCTCTAGTGGATCAAATATGGACAATGGTGGATGAATGTTGTGAATTAAACTCCCGATCAAATTCACATCATTAGAATCATTGAGGTCAAAATGTTGTTGATTGACATTAAAGACATTAAGCTTCATTGTCATGTTGTCGTACTATAGTTAATAATGGCATTGGATGTTAATAAGAATGGACATCCAAGTATGATAGAAATCTAATTGTTAGGACAAAAATCTAATTGTCAGGATCATATACATGCTGGGTATCTAGTACAATAAAATCAACTGGGAAGTAAAATTTGTCCACCTATATTATGACATCTTCAAACAAACCACGGGGTATCTCAACAAATCTATCAGCTAATTGCAGCATGGTAGTGGCTAGTTTTAACTCATCAAGTCTTAGTTGCTCATAGACAGAGTATAGTAATAAGTTAACACTGGCCCCTAGGTCAAGTAGTGCCCTATCTATAGCATGATCTCCAATAATGTAGGAAATGGTAGGACACCTTGGGTTTCCAAACTTTGGTGGGGTCTTATGAGGTTTCAGAGAGCTCAGCTGCTAGATGGGGAAAGCCTTTTTCTAGACATATAGCTTTCTTTTTCCAGTGCGGAGCTCCTTCAAGAACTTAGCATAGGCGGGGGCATCTTATATTGCATTGAGCAATGAAATATTGATTTGGACATGTTTAAATACATCCATTAAGTTGTTGAATTTTGTTTTTCCTAGCTTTGTTTAGTAACTTAGAGAAAGGGCCTTTAAGCACATAGGGTGCCTCCACTATAGGTTCTCCAAGGGTTTTCTATCTTTTCTCTTTTTTCTTGTATTTTGGTTGCCGCCTTTTCCTCTTCATTTTCCTGACCTTGCCTTACATTGTTGTCAATCTGATGACCGCTCCTAAGGGTGATTATGGATTTTGCATACTCATGAGGGTTAAGGTTTTGAGAACTTGACCCTATCTCAAATTGGCCCTTAGGGTTACGGATGGGTTGACTAAGGAACTGACCCTTTCCTCTATTATGTAGTTCAATTGACAATTGGCTAACTTACATCTCTAGTTTAGCTATGGCTTGAGAGTTGACAATTTTTAATTGGTTCGAAGCCTTGTTAGTTTCTTGATTTTGTCTTATGAGTAGTTGTATATTATCCTCGACTAATGCATTATGATGGATAACAATTTATAAGACAGTTAAAAATGGCTATAGAAGACAATTAGAAAATCGTCTTATACCGAGTCGTCTTATACCGAGTCATCTTATAAAATGAGCAAAAATAAAAGACGGTTCTTAAACCTTCTTATATTTCATATCTTATAAGATGATTTTTATAAAATCATCTTATATAATTAATTTTATATAAGACAGTTATTTAAAAATCATCTTATAAAGATGTAAAATATAAGATGATTTTACAAAAACCATCTTATGAACTATGAAATATAGGATGGTTTTTGAAAAACCATCTTATAAACCATGTAATATATGATTGGTTTTTGAAAAACCATCTTATAAACCATGGATATTATAGGATGATTTTTGAAAAAACATAACAGAAAACTATGTAATATAGGAGGGATTTTCAAATATTGTCTTATAAACTATAGATAATATAGGACGTTTTTTTAAAAACCATCCTATATTTCTTTCTAAATATAGAACTATTTTTCAATTACCATCTTATAAACCATAGATATTATGGGATGGTTTCTGAAAAACCATCTTATAAAGCTGTCTACATGGGATAGTTTTTCAAAAATTGCCTTGTTTTTTTGCTATTTTAGAAGATAATTTTTTGCAAACCATCCTATATTGCATACATTTTCTAGGACAATGATTATTCATTTGTTAGTTTCTATTTATATATTGTTCCTATTGTTTCTATATTTATAACTACATTCAACACTTCATTTTTGTAGGCTACAATCATTCTACAAAATACATTCATACACATTCACCACTTCCAACATTCCACATTGAACTTCTCCATACACACTTCTCAATGAAATAAAGAAAGCACACATAGACTTCATTAAAAAAGGAACACATTCATATAAATGAAGTTCTATTTTGTATTAATGATAAAAATGTTTTATGTTCTATAACATCAGTGGCTTAAAAATTAGAAGTCAAAAGATATTCAATCATTCCATTCTAATGTCATCTATATCTAATTGAGTAACTCTTTCTACCCAAATAAGCTTGCAAGTCAACAAATTTTGAATCAATTGAGACATTGTTGGAATCATTTAAGAGATGTAGAAAACTATAAGAATGTTGGTTAGTGTTAACATTTTTCGCAAGTGCATGGGCTGTTGTATTATAACATGCACAAGTACGAGTCAATCCTTAAGGGACTCACTTTAAAAAGTGGGAGTTTAAATAAAATTTAATTTTCAAAAATTAGAAATAAATAACAAAAAATTACTAGAACTAAAATAAAAATCTTAATCTATTCAACTGCTAAAAGTTACAGAATTTTCAGTTCAAAAAGAAAGAAAATAAAGCAAATAACATAAAAAAACTACTTCCTTAGCTTAATCACTACCAATTTATTCACATCTAGTCATCTTATAGTTGATCATCCTTCATCAATGTCTTCAAAATATCCTTAATTAAATATTTGTCGGTTAGATTTTTCAAATTTCTCAAACTCGTAAAGATCTAGAGTAAATTGTGATTTTGGGATTTGGATGGTCTAGATCACTTTTTGAATTTTAGATTAAAGATTAGAGACATTAATTAAGTTTAGGGATGCCCTAAGAATAAAATTTAAAATTTAATTGAAAATCTGATCTAATACAGAGGAGAAATAACAAGTTCTTGTTTGTTAAGGCTAACCTGTTGATTGGGTTAGGCCTTAATCAAACTGATCTAGATTACCCAATTCTTGGAATTAATTGAGAATAACACAAACTAGAATAATCAAACCATGGAAAGAGATAATGGAAAAATTAAGAAAACGATAAAATAGGGATATGCATGGAATTTAAATTAAAGTCTGAAGGGCATTTTTGGATTTTGTTTTTAAAATGTCTTCTTCTTCTCTAACCCGTACGAAGAAAATGCAGGGAGCTGTGTTTTCTTGAAATGAGAAAAGAAGGGGGAGATGGGAGATTTGAAGTAAAACCCAAATTTGGGTTTTTACCTGTCACGACCCGGGTTTTTATATGATGCAATTTTGATAAAAAGGCGAGATCTCTTGTTTTATAAACATGAAATGTATGAATTTTTTTTATTTATTTGGAAAACAACCTTTCATAAAAACCCCGAGTGTTCAAACACATTCTCAATCTAATTAGCCATGGTAAAGTTTTAAATCAATTTTGTTCCCAAGAAAGTGTTAGTCACAAAATTTCACTATTAGAGAGTAACTACAATCAAGTAACATTGAAAGATAAGATAGGAGTTTACTTACTTGTACTTAGCCTGTGTCTCCTAGTACAAACGTCCCTTGCCCTTAAGCTTTTACTTTGTATTTGAAAAATGTTGAGGATTGGGTGAGTATATAATATACTCAGTAGGAGTCTATCACTACTAGTTTTATAAATGCATGAGATGTTTCAAAATCATATGCTCATTCAAAACATGCGTATGTTTGAATACTTGAGTTCAATATCAGTATAAGAATCCATAATCAACTGAAATTCAAAATATGTGTATGTTTGAATACTCGAGTTCGATATCAGTATAAGAATCCATAATCAACTGAAATTCTCATAACTTAAAAGATCACATAATCCAAAACTGAAAGTATCATATATATATGATGACATCATGATACGCAATAGATGCTTCATGGAGTCCAACTCATGGACCTCTAGTATGGTATGGTCGACCAACCTCATATCATGCTATATGAAATGCACATAAATCCAAGAAACCATAGGGTCTCACTATGCCCACGACCTCACCGCCGTGTGGTCCCCAGGTACCTAGGGACACAGGATCATATACCTCCATGGGGCATATGACACTTATTCGTCGTAAATTATGCAATTTATGAAATCGGTTGCAAAACATGCATGCAATGCTAGTCTCACATTCAAAGTCATAACCTTGCCTAGAATCCTGACAGCCTAGAAGCCAGCCAGCCTAGAAGCTTGCCAGTCTAGAAGCTTGCCAGCCTAGAAGCCTGTCAGCTCTCTTTGGCCCGCCCTCATCAGCCCGTCCTCATCGGCTAAGGCTACACTTACCATGCAGACAAGCAAAAACCTCTTTTCAAAACCAGTCCTCTTTGGGTCCCTCACAACTACCTGGCCCTCGGCACTTTAGCGTCTTTTGGCAACCCTCAAGGACATGCAATCTTTGCAAGTACTTAAATCATGCAATGTATGCACTTGTTTACAAAACATATGTGTGCATAATGTATATGCAATCTTTTACGAAACATGTCTATGTACAAAACGTCTATCATATGCATGCTAAATCAAGTCATGCTAAATGAGTCATATAATTATAACATATGTTCTCAAAACAATAATAGATCTTTTAAAAGAATCTAATAGTGATAGAGCACCTACCTGACTTGGTCGCATTAACCCCTTTGTCCTCGTACGCTTCTGAACATGGTTTGGGGACTCAAGGTTAGTTTAACCTATCTTTGATGGGTTTAGAGTAGTTGGGTCTTATTACTTAGGCATTAAGGGTCCATCCCTATGCCTATGGGTGTCCTAAGGTCCTACTTGGGCCTTGGTATCCTCAGTTTTCCAAAGTTCTAGTGGCCACGCGCCACCATCCTATTCTAAGGGTCATGCCCTACTTTGATTGGGTCTTGATCAGGGATTTTATAGTTTGGATGTGTCCGCGTCGTCTATACAGACACAACGCCTTTTGCGGCGCCTCAATCGGAGCTTTAGATCTCAAGTTATAAGCGTTTTAGTGTTGTATGTACATAGAGTCTTAAAGACAAAAAAAGGAGGAATGCTAGGGTGCTGCTCATCTGTGACATGCGCCCAGCTTCCTTAAGTAACCAAAAAAACGACGCAAGCTAGCACGCTGTGCGTCTACGGCGCGCGCCTCAGCCGGCGTGTCTATAGATGCGCGCGACAAGGCCGCCTGTCTTTCCCTTTAGCGGGCGCGTCCCTGGTTTTTCAAACAGGCGTCGACTTGAGTCGACGTGGGACATTCCTATTGGATCGTCCCGCCTGTTAGTGACCTGGGTCATCCTCAGGTCACCCTGGTTTGACCCTGTCGAACCAGTGCGGCCCTGGGGACGTCCCAGGGTCCTTGGTGGCGCTCCCAGGCTCTGTTTTGCATGGTTTTTCATGCAAAAACTTAGGGGAATTAAGCTTAAGACTATGGGTGAGATGGGTTTGGGGAGTTTTTGAGCATACCTGCTTCGTGGGTGGTTTTCTCTCCACGTTTTCCCCTCTTGGTCACTACTCCGCGATGGGTTTTCTCCAAGGTTTTGGGCTGCCATTAGAGGCACCCAAGAGCTCTATTTATAGAGCTTTTAAAGAGTGTTCTGGAGGGGTTCTAACCGCCTTTGAATGGCGGTGGGGAAACCTCCAGAATGGCGGTGGTTTCTTCTTGAAACATCGCCGTTCCAGAAACCTCTAGGAGGTTGAAGATGACGGGGTGCCCGTATCAAAACGGGCACCTTTGTTTTTCAGGTTAAGTCGTTTTTTGTAAAATTTACAATTTTGCCCCTGAACTTCAAAGGGCCATATCTTGCTCATTTTAACTCCGTTTTGGGTGATTTTGGACTTGTTGGATTCCTTTTTCTGAGACACATCTAATGGAACCACTTTTAGGACCAATTTCCTGGGTTTAGTCAAGGCAACTAGTGAAATGACCAAAATGCCCTTTTTTTTCTTTTTTTTTAAACTGAACTTTTCATTGCTAAACTTGGAATTTCAATATTACAAAATTGGAGTCATTACATTACCAAAATGAAGGAAGATTGAAGTAGGAGGGAAATTAAGAAGAAAAAAAATGATGAAAAAAAACAACAAAAAATAGAAACTAAGAGTGAAGGGAAAAAAAATAAAATGCCAAAGATGAATACAAAGGGTGAGGATGCAAAACAAAGAGGAGAATACTAGAGTGCTACGGTGAGTGTGAAATGGTGATGCCAGTCACCGGTGCTTGCGTCGGGTAGATACAGAGAGAGAGGCTTGGTGATAATGGTGAAGGATGAGTTGGATAGGAGAGTGGAGCATAGAATTACAAGATGTCAGAGTGGAGGGAGCTTGGTAGGTGGTGATCAAGCTAAATGATCTGACACCTCCCAGTGATGGGAGGGGAGTGATACAAATGGGGGATTGGGTGCAACTATGGAGCGATAGAAAAGAAATTGAGAGCGGGAGGTGAGATGGTGAACGAGATGGTGCTATGCAAGAAAGAAAATGATGATGGATAGAAAGAGAAAAAAGAAGAGAATGAGAGGGAGAGTTGTGCTAGAGAGAGAGTGAGAGCAAAGGGAGAGAAAAGAAGTGAGTTGGGATCGAGTGAGCAGTGGTGCAGTAGGGAGATGGGGTGCTGAAGGAGATCAATCAATATGGCTTGGGTGTGCGGACAGAGAAAAGAAAAGAGAGAGAACTGAAAGAATTGGGGAGTGATAGAGAGAAGAGGGCTAGAGGGTGAGAAACATAGAGCCGAGAGATTGGGAGTGAGAAGAAGAAGGGATATAAAGAAAGCGGGAGAGAGAAGGAAGAAGAGAGTGGGGGTGGTGCGTGAGATGGGAAGAGAGGAGTAGAAAGAAAGAGAAGAGGAAAGGGAGATGGTTTGCTCCTTCTACATGTCAGCCAGGAGGGAGTTGAGAAGAAAAGAGAGAGAGAGAGAGAGAGAGAGAGAGAGAGAGAGAGAGAGAGAGAGAGAGAGAGAGAGAGAGAGAGAGAGAGAGAGAGAGAGAGAGAGAGAGAGAGAGAGAGAGAGAGAGAGAGAGAGAGAGAGAGAGAGAGGAATCTTCCTCTTATATAACTTTCTTTCCAAATCCATGTCTCCACTATAGCTAAGACTTTCTAACATGGGATTAATTTTATTTTGCACCTTTCCATCCAATGCTCTTTAGGATAATCTGCACCGTTGAAATTCAATCTGAGCCATCCATGCCTCTTCTGGTTAATTGGCAAAATAAAAGACCAACTTAGAGTCATCTAAATTGTACATTAAGCATCTGATAAGCTCTAATGATCATATGATCATTGATTTTGATAAAATAATGATTTGATGATCAATTAGATCTATAATCAAAATCAAGTTAAAAATTACAAATTTGGTTGGTTAGATAATCTAATTGAATGCTAAATTAGGGGTCTTTTTGCCAAAATTAAACACTTAATAGTCAGTCAATTAATTGAACTTTTCTCAATTGGGAGATTGTAAGTCCTTCGCTAACGAGAGTTCTCATATATCTAAGAACATAATACCCACACTCCCAATCATATTGTTGTCTAGGGCACTACACAATAAAGTCAACAAAAAAGGTTCAAATACCATGTATAATTATACGTTTAGGTTATAGGGTTATAGTAAATAACTAGTATACCTTACCTTGACCATTTTCCAAGTCAGTTTTGCTGGATGGTTAATATTTTCCATCCTAGCCCATTTATACCATGCATTGCACATATATAAGTAAAAGAATTAGATATAAATGAAAAGTATAATTATTAGTTATCCAACTACTATAATGAATCAAATAAAAGGCATACTTACTTATTGATGATTTCCATTAGTGGGCTTTGAATGTTGGCTCCACAAGGACAAAAAACATTGCACGACCACCATGCACATCCAAAGTTAGCAACATCCATTAGGACCTATATACATAACCAACCAAATTGAAATTTGAAAAACTTAACTTATATACATATTCATGTTTATGGAATATCATAATCTATCAAGACATGTAATAACTTACCTACTATTATAGGGAATCACTAAGGCCTGCCCCTGTCACTATACAACAACACAGATATGATAACTTCTATTTGTTTCTCCTTGGGAGAATGCTCCTTTGAACTAGAGATGATAGCAGGGTCAAGGAATTTATAAACGTCCTTGACCTCTAATCTTTGCAATTTATCATACAATGACCTATAGAGACTTAATCTCAAATACTTATTATGCCCTATTAATAAGTAATGTCAATCTAATTCTTAATAGAGTAGTTATAAGACATACCAAATATAAACGGTGCTATGAATGTATTCTAGGTGAGCCATATTACATATGGCTAAGAGGTTTTGTTTCATGATTGGAACCTCAACTATGTCATGAGCAAAGGCACTTGCCTCTAACCTTATAGGGCTGATTTTCTTATCTTCATTGATTAGTCTATATAGTTCTATCAGGAATGGAGGTGTGTTAGGTGGAACCTACATCTGATCCCTATATTGTAGATGCAATTTTTTAGAAATTAGTAATGAATATATATAAGAAGAGTGAAAGAGATTCAATTTTACCATAGAAATAGACATAAATACCTAGGATTGGGCAATTGATACGCCATAAATTATTGCCTAGGAGGGGGTCACCCTCAATGGCACCTTGTGCTTCTTCTGGTTAACATTAGATGCAAATAGTATTTAAAAATTTAGTTGAAACCTTAAGGTTTTTACTGAACATGATGCTATAAAACCATATACATACTTTGGAAATCATTGCTTTGACATACTTCTCTGGCCAAGATACATGATATCCATTTGCATCCCCAACAATATGAATATCTTTTGCTTCTATAGAAAATGGTAGGAGGACATTTGGTTGGAGGGTAGTAGTAATGCACACATGCTTAGTGTGTGGATGCATCAATCGGTTGTGCAGCAGGATAGTAAAAACCTCATACAATGTAGCCATACTGACATAGTTCTTAGTTGTATATAGCTGCAGCATGCATTGACTATCCTGCAACTTAGAAATCACCTATACATAAGAATGAATGAAGATTATTATGACATGGAACATTGAAAAGGTAAATATGTCAATACATACCTTCTTGATTGGGACACCTCCTTTAAAGAGTTGCTCCATCTCTTCTTCAGATGGAGGACTGTAGCTATTATGAGATGGGGGTTGTGGTGCAACATCTTGATTTGGACCTTTGAAACTCCAAAGGTCCTTAAAGAAATCATTCTTTACTTATGCATATAACTCATTTAGTATATTCTCCTTCCATGTCCTTTGCTGAAAGATTCTTTGATTTGTGAAAGAATTTGGAAGGAACCACATTGCGACCTTGCGCCCTTACTCAGCTAGGGTGGTCGTCCTTATTTTTGATAGCCCTATATAGGATGTCCACCTTTACAGTAGTATTACTCAGAGTCCCTATAGTGGCAATTTCTTGTGTGAACTCTTCCTACACATGTTATTATTAGAACATGATCATTCTCATATATAACTCTGCCAATGCCGGTCCCAAGCCCGGATGAAAAAGGAGGAGGGTCTTGTGTCAGGTGCTAGCTGACAAGGGAGAAGTTGAAGATGATTTTGTTATTTCTTTCTTACAAATGAATATGCATTTGTATATTAGTTTGTGAGGAAGAAATGAAAATCATCTCCAACTTCTTAAAATATGGCAACCCTTGCGTCAGGTAGCCAGCCAGCAAGGGTGAAGCTAAAGATGGTTTTGTTATTTCTTTTCTGCTGGCAAATGAATATGCATTTGTATATTAGTTTGTAAGGAGGAAATAAAAATCATCTTTAGTTTTTTAAAACTACGACAAACCCAACTATGACATGAATCAAAAATAAACATTCCCTTAAGCTTGGGCGTTGCCCATAAGTGACACGCTGCATCGGATCCTAGGTGCGGTGAAAAATAGGCAAGGGTTGCTAGGGCGTTCTCCCAGAAGTGATGCGCTACAACAGATCCCTGGTGTAGTGAAAAATGGGCAAGGGCTACTAAAGCATCCCCTCGAAAGCAACACGCTACATCAGAACTTAGGTGCAATGAAAAGTGGACATGGGTTCATACCATGGAGGTCGAGAAAAGCGATAGTAAATAGGGTATCTCTAGAACATAAGATTCGTATCGCCACATGCAATATAGGGACACTGACAAGTAAGAGTTTGGCGTTAGTAAACACGATGAAAAGTAGGAGAGTCAACATCGCTTGTATCTAAGAAACCAAGTGGAAAGGGGCTAAAGCTAGAGAAATAGATGGGTATTAATTATGGTACGTAGTAAAGGAAAATAACATAAATGGGGTATGAATAATAGTGGATAAGGAATTAAAGACTAAAGTTGTGGACATTAAAAGAATTAGTGATAGAATTATAATAATAAAACTTGTTCTAGGAGAGCAGATTATTAATGTTATAAGTGCATACGCACCACAAGTAGGGTTACAAGATATAATTAAGAGACAGTTTTGGGAAGATATGGAGGGAGTCATGCAAGAAATTTCCAACACTAAGGGGATATTTATAGGAGCAGACTTAAATGGCCATGTAGAGAAAGATAAGGAAGGATATGATAGAATACAGGGAGGGTATGGTATAGGTCAACGAAATGAGATGGGGGAGAATATCCTCGATTTTGATATGTCATATAACTTGTCCATTGCAAATACACTCTTTAAGAAGAGGGATGAACACTTAATAACCTTTAAAAATGGACTTCATAAAAGCCAAATAGACTTTTTTCTACTTAAGAATAATGAATGATCTATATGTAAGGATTGTAAGGTGATACCTGGTGAGAGTTTAACCTCACAACATAGGTTAATGCTTATGGATATCCATATCAAAATATGAAGAAAAAGAACTAAACTTAATACACATCCAAAAACTAAGTAGTGGAACTTAAAAAGAGAGAAAATAATCTCATTCAATAATTAGTTGATGGTAGAAGGAAATTGGAACTATGAAACAGAAGTAAATACCATGTGGACTAATATGGCTGAGTCCATTAAGAAAGTGGCAAAAGATGTCTTAGGAGTATTTAAAGGTAAAAGGCTATTAGCAAAGGAAACATGGTGGAGGAGTGAAACAATGAAAAAAGTTATTAAAGAAAAACGGATGCATTTTAAAGCATGGCAGAAGATTAGAAATAATGAAAACTATGAACAATATAAGAATGCTAAAAAGGTTGCTAAGAGAATAGTAAGCGAGGCTAAACTTAAAGCATATGATGAGCTCTACAATAGACTAGGAACAAGAGAAGGTGAGAAAGATGTGTTTAAACTTGCAAAAGTAAGAGAATAGAAGGGTAAGGACTTAGGTCATGTTAGGTGTATTAGAAGCAATTATCAAAGGGTATTAGTAAAAAATGTTGAGATCAAACAAAGGTGGGAAACATACTTTCAAAAATTGTTAAATGACAATGGTTCTAAGAATATAGGGATTGAAAATACTATAAATCTAAATAACATGGGATATTATACATGTGAATGTAGGATTAGAATACCTGAAGTAAAAGAGGCCTTGAAAAAGATGAAATAAGGAAAGGCCATGGGGCATGATGGTATACCAATAGAGGTTTGGAAGCATATGGGAGATATTGGGGTAGTTTGGTTGACCAGGTTGTTTAACAAGATTATAAAATCAAAGAAAATGCTTGATGAGTGGAGGAAAAGCTCTATTGTACCAATCTATAAGAATAAAGGAGACATACAGAGTTGCACTAATTATTAAGGGATCAAACTTATGAGCCATACTATGAAACTTTTTGAAAGAGTGATTGAGAAGAGGCTACGACATGAAACAAGTCTATTGGAGAATCAGTTTGGTTTCATGCTTGGGAGGTCTACCATGGAAGCTATTTTCTTACTAAGACAATTAGTAGAGAAATATAGGGAGAGGAGGAAAGACCTCCACATAGTCTTTATCGACTTAGAGAAAGCTTATGATAGAGTCCCTAGAGAGTTAATATGGAGGGTGTTGGGCGGTAAAGGGGTTTCTTAGGGATATATAGACATAATTAAAGATATGTATGAGGGAGCGGTAACAAATGTTAAGACCACTAGTGGCATGACTGGTGATTTTCCTGTCACTATAGGATTGCACCAAGGATCAGTATTGAGTCCATACCTAATCACATTGGTTATGGATGAGTTAACAAAACATTTGCATGAGTAGATTTCCTAGTGGATGCTATTTGCAGATGATATAGTCTTACTTGATGAGACAAGGGAGGGTGTAAACATAAAGCTAGAGTTGTGGAGAGAAGCATTAGAATATGAAAGATTTAAAATTAACTAAACTAAGGAAGAATATGTGGAATGTAATTTTAGCAAGGAGAGTAGGAGCAGAATAACAGTCAAGATTGATAACCAAGAAGTCCCCGTTAAAGACCACTTTTGATACTTAGGATCAATGATTCATGAGAGTGGAGAGATTGAGGGGAGGTTACCCAGAGAATCCAAGCGAGTTGGAACAAATAGAGATGTGCATTTGGAGTTTTGTGTGATCGACAGGTGTCACTCAATCTAAAAGAAAAATTCTATAGGATGGCCATAAGGCCGGCCATGCTCTATGGATCAGAGTGTTGGGTAGTTAAGGAACATCATACTCATAGGATGAGCATCGCAAAAATGAGGATGTTGAGATGGATGAGTGGTAAGACAAGAAAGGATAGAATTAGAAAAGAAAATATTCAAGAAAATTTAGGGATAGCACCAATAGGTAACAAGATGAGGGAGACTAGACTTAGATGATTTGGACATGTTCAAAGGGACCAACAACGGCACCAGTTAGAAGAAGTGATGCCATACAAGTAGAAGGTTCTAAACGAGCAAGGGGAAGGCCCAAAAGAACGTAGATAGAAGTGGTGAGGAAAGATTTAAAAATGTTAGGACTAAATGAAGCTATGGTATTTAATAGAGTTGAATGGAGGAATAAGATTTATGTCGTCGACCCTTAATTGGGATAAGGTCTTGATGATGATGATCATTCTCATATATATATATATATATATATATATATTATAATTCAAGAGATACAAAGGTAGACACGCAAAACCACTTACAATTCTTGAAGCAATCAAGGCACAATTTTTATCAGTGAAAGTCTGGGATTACGCCCCTGTGAATGCAACATTTTCCAAAGAAGGGCACGATCGATGGGCTCTGTGGTCCTAGCCTTCTTTTGCTACCAAGAGAGACATTAATTCAGAGTTAATGAAACAAAAGTATATTTAGACAGAAGTGAACTATCACATATACTTACTTCTTGTTCATCTAACCGTGTGTAACCAACCCTAAAGAGGTGGTGTTGCATATAATTAGTCACACACACCATTTGTTTTACTTCCACCTTGTCACCGACAATCTATGCATTATATGCCTAGTTCCTCTGTCTACCTCATGTCGATAGGCTCCTACAAGCTAAACAGAGAAAACCCAATCTGGGCTTGTCCTCTTTCCCCCACTTCTTCTCCTCCTCTTCCTCCCTTTTCTCCCTTCTCCCCCATCTTCATAGTCTTCCTCTATTCGTTGCGTTTTTTTGTTTTATGGGAAAAAGGAGGAACTTTCATTGAAAATTCCAATTTTTCCCATAACACAATAATTTCAATTACATTTTCATCCTATTATTGCTCTTATTTGTGTTTTTTTTTATTGTTGTTTTGCTTATCTATGTTCTACATTATTCCATGATTAATCAAAGTACTTTTTTATCAATCCTGGTTTTAAATAAAGTTTAACCCAATCAATGGTTCTGCTCTAGTAAATAGAATTTCTTAGACTTCTCATTTATTTCAAATTTGAATTTCAATCAACTTCCAGATCATGTTTTTAGGACAATTTATAGATTTTTTATCAATCCTAATCTTCAATCTAAGATTTAGAAATTGGATCTAGACCATTAAAACCCAAAATCCTTATCGAGACCAGATCTTTGAAATTTTGGAGAATCTACCTAATCCATTCATTGGATCATTAGTCAGAAGCACCAAAAAGAGATTGATGAAAGTTGATCAAGATTCAAGATATCAAATTTGAAGAAAATGATGTGATCAAGCTAGGAAGTAGATTTTTCAGTTTTTTTTGTTAAAGTTCTGTCTTTTTGAGTTGAACCTCTGTAATTTTCATTGATTAAATATATTTGAATTTTGATTTCACTTTCATTTAATTTTTGAAAATTATTTTTAATTGTTGAACAATTAAATTTTATTTAAACTATAAATTATTAAAGCGAGTCCCTATGGGATCGACCAGTACTTGCTTACGCTACACTACAATAGTCCGTGCACTTCCGGTAAAACAATCAACACGTAATACATGTTCAAAATCTAAAAATTATGCCTAGTTGCTAAGCATAAGATCCTAATTAAAGAACACCAAAAATGCAATCTAATACTCGCAAAATAAGTATGATGACATGTAAAGAAAATCCAAAAAGGAATTCAAGAGAAAAGAAGGCTAAATGGGTGAACTAACTATGGATATTGAACCTAAAACTAAGGGAAAACATAAGAAAAAAAAACATGAATTTCAAGAGGGGATTCAATGTTTTAAGATAGCTATACTCTTAGCTCTCACTACTAGAGAAGAGTTAACTTAAACCTCAAGTGAATAACACAGAAGAAACTAATGGAGTTGAGGTAAAGAAGAAAGTGAAAGTTAGGTGGAAAGAAGAGTGTAAACTAGAAAGAAAAATAGTGGAACACTAAGGCAATGAAACTAAAAAAATTGCAAGCAAAGTACTAGCCTAAATAACAATAAAAATAACTAGAAATCCAAAGGAAGAAAAGCATCAAAGAAGTCCTAAAGTCTATCAGCAGCTAAGCACCATGTAGAGCTAGGTTTCAAGGTGTCTCATGCACCTCTACTTAGAAAAAAAATGTTGGAAGCCTTAAGGAGGACAATTAGGTGGAGATGAAGTAATAAGGATGACATAAGAGAGAGAGAGAGAGAGAGAGAGAGAGAGAGAGAGAGAGAGAGAGAGAGAGAGAGAGAGAGAGAGAGAGAGAGAGAGAGAGAGAGAGAGAGAGAGAGAGAGAGAGAGAGAGAGAGAGAGAGAGAGAGAGAGAGAGAGAGAGAGAGTCATGGCTGGTTGGTTTCTAAATTAAGAAGGGGAAGGTGTCTTTTTCCTAGGAAGGTAAGTGGCTCTCCGTCCCTTCTAATTGGATGGTGATTGGCTAGTGGGAAGTGTGGGGGAATAAGAAAGAAATAAAGATAAAAAATTTGGAAGAAAACTTAGGATTTTTGCATGTTTGTGTGGACTTGGATCTAGGGCTCCCTAATTAGGAAACCACTTGAATTTTTCCAACTAAGCAAGGGGGCATCCTCTTCTAGCATAATGGGTCCCTCCTTGTGTTCAAAACATGGAACCTTAAGATGAATGGTGTATTAGGGTTGGAAAATGGGTTAGGAATGTGAAGTTTTCTCTCTTAATGGGTCCCTTAATGCATGATATTATTACCTTTTACATTAATCTCTCAAAATCCCTTAAAAATCATGCTTTTAAAATAGGAAAGTTGCTTGAATTAATGCTCCAATCGTGTGGCTCCATGTGACACTCCTCTTTGGCTTGATGGCTCATTCCTTGGTGGCTTAAGTGGCTTCAATGGTTGACTTCAAGTCTTGAGTAGCTCATGAGGCTTATCACCCATTTTCATGCCTTTAATGACTTAGTGGCTTGAATGACTCCCATGCAAAGGTGGTGGAAGTGCATGACTTGAGCTTGGGTCCATTTGTAGTCACCTTTCGCTTTTCCAATTGCTTCTTTACTTGCCTTAGGATAGTCTTAAACCTTCATCACACATAGGATTTATGACATTTAGGCTTTGGCATGCTAAGGTTTCCTAGTTAGACTAGGAAACCTCATGAATGACTTCAACTCATGAATGACTTCAACTCTTATCTCTTTGACACTCAACCTTTAGATCATCTCTCCAATACCTACAAAAGGTTAAAACCCCTAATTAAATTGTATAAAAATATGATCATTTACATACTTACTCTGTATGAGCTTCTAAACTTGCAAAATATCAGACTTTTGAATTATTAGGTTAGAAATGCATGTGTTACAAAGTTTAAAAAAAACCCTAGAATTAATGCTACATTTATAACACATGGGCTACTATTTGGGTACTTTTTATATGAAATTGAACAATTGTTACACACTCCAACTAGCATTTGGCCCTAGAAAAATATGCAAAAAGTCATGAAAACAAAAATGGTTACATTTTTCATAGGCACTCATGATTACATTTAGCATATGCAACAAGCCCTTAAACCCCTATCTTACCCTAAGTAGACAAGTTATGCCTCTTGAGAGCTTGTAGTGAATGCACCCACAAAATTCTATAAGGCTAAGTTCCTTAATTTATCTTAGAGAATTCTCATCCATTAATACTCTTCTTGCTTTAACAACTTAATAAAGATGAAAGAAAAATTCTATAGTTTACCCATACACCAAAGCCATTTTATTTCAATTTCATCTTGAACTTTAGTGTGTGTATAGGCTAAATAAGTTAAGGCTTCTAAATAGATATGCTTATTGGTCTATTCGAAAGATATCTTGACCTCAAATTATCACTAGTATATTCTCATAAATGAAGCTCTCAGAGAAAAGGTCAAATAACATTCTCTCATTATGTGATTGAATTGAAAGATACTAATGGTTCACATAATTTCTTTAAGTATAGATGAGACAAAGATATGATCCTTTTAAGAATGGATGCCATTACCAAGATGAATAGAAATAGTTAACCTTTATTTCTTCCTATTTATATGCTCATCAAGGCTACGTGTTTCCTTAAGTTCAACAGGTCTTTAGATAGGATGAAACCTAGGCTTAGGAGAGGTTCTGAAAAACGGTATAAGAAATTCAAAGTTTCAAATCTGAGTAGAGGTCTTCAAATATTGTTTGAACAACTTCACTTTTGATTACACTAAAGTAAATATCTTTCTCTTATTTTCCTTTCTCTTTTCTCAAGGTTTCTTTCCTTTCCTTTTCACTTTTCCTCTTATTTTTGAGAAGAAACACTTTTGTATGTACTTTTGATATTTTTCACCTCTTTGACTTTTGACCTTTTTCTACTTTTCTACCATCTCTACTCATTTTTGAAAGGTAGGTAATGGATATTCTTACTCGGGTTTCTTTTGGTTGGGTTAGATTGGGTTTGAAAAGAAAAGTCTTACTAAGAGGCTCAAAGGGTCTAACTAGTGGCGTACATTACTAGGTAGGCTTTATATCTCTAGGATGATATATATATATATATATATATATCATTTCCTAGGTTTCTTAAAAGCCTGTCAAATTCAATAAATGTTTAGGAAAGAACATTAGTACTCCTATTGTTTCTTGGCAATTTGACCAAAAGAAAGAGCACTAGGATCTTACAAATTTTATGATCACTGAGAAAATATGGAATTATTTATAACCTTAAAAAAAAGATGATATCTAATAGTCACTTGGGTATATAGGTCTCCAGTAATTCTCCTTAGGGTCTATATGTCATAACCAACTATATATCTAGACTAATGCACTATGTGTAAGTGTGTTCCAAGATTTAACTTTCATAAAATCATTTAAGATATGAATAAAATACAGAATCAACCATATGCATTTCTTTTAAGAAATTAAAGTAGTGGAAATACTAAACTTTAGATAGTCCAATTCTCATCATAGTACTTGACCTTAAAAACTTTGAAAACCTTAGAAATTTTTTCTTTTTTCTTTTTGTTTATTGACATGAAAAACTTGAAAAAACTCAAAAATCTCATATATGTCTATATTGCCTAATTTGAAGTAAACTTTGTCCCCAATGTTTTGAAATATGGGGTAACTATATGATAGATGAGTGATGCAAAATCATAAGACTCACAAAACCCTAGGTTGCCTCCTAGTAATCATTAAGTTTAACATCTTCAACCAGATGTTAAAAATTGTAATTATGATGTGTAAGACAAGCCTCCCGTGGATTGAAGGTAGACAATGGTGGAAATTTTTTTGGAATTAGACCTTTAATCATTTTGTAAGAGTCATCGAGATATAATTATTGATGGTTGGCATTAAAGACATTGAACTCAAATTTCATATTGCCAAAGGATAATTGTAATGCACCATTTCTATAAGCTATGATTTCATTGGATGTTGCCAAAAATGGACGTCTAAGAATAACTGGGATCTAAGCACTAGAGTTTGACACACACTAGGTATCCAACATAATGAAGCCTATAGGAAAGTAAAACTGGTCCACCTACATTAGAACATCTTCAAGCATACCATGTGGAATCTTAACTGATCTATCTGTTAACAGTAATGTGGCAATGGTTGGCTTGAGGTCACTAAATCTTAGCTGCTAATAGATAGAATTAAGGAAAAATATTTACACTAGCCCGTAGATAAAGTAGTGCCCTATCTATGACATGATTTCTAAGTACACAAGAAATTGTAGGACACATAGGGTCTCTAAACTTAGGAGGGGTCTAGTGTTGTATTAAGGAGCTCACCTAAGTGGTGAGAAAGGCTTTCTTTTGTACATTTTGCTTTCACTTTGTTGTGCGGAGCTCTTTAAGAAACTTGGCATAAGTAGGAATATCCTTAATAGCATTGAGTAAGCGGATATCAATTTGTACATGTTTAAACACTTCCATTATCTCATTGAAATTTGTTACTTTCTTAGCCTTGTTGCGTAGTTCAGGGAATGGGGCTTTGGGCACATAAGGTGCCTCCACTACAGGCTTAGATGGAGTAGGAGATTTTTGTATTGTCTCTTTCTCCTAAACTTTAGCCTATTCATTCTCCTCTATATATTGTCCTTAGTTTGCTCCACTTTATTATCAACCTGACGCCCACTCTTAAGGGTTGTGATAGACTTTGCTTACACATGGGATCTTTGGTTATGTGAACTAGACCTTATTTCTAACTAACACTTAGGTTTAGAATAGGCTGACCATGAAAGTTTCCTTTTTTTCTTTCACTTAAAGAAATGAACAACTAAATCATTTTCCTTTCTAACTTGATGATATTTTTTTTACTCTCATTCTGGGTTTGAAGAAAGGCTTTGCTATTTTCATCAAGTTTGTCCATGATATATTGTATATTATCTTAAATTGATGGTTTTTGTGTTTGTCAAGTATTCTCTCATAGGGATAAGTTAAAACAATTCCTCTCCTTCTCAAGAATAGTAAGAAAATCCCTAGCCATTGCTTTCACTATCTTACTCATTGGCAAGTGCCACTACAACCAGAGGGATGGGAAGTTGAAAACCAGGTGGCTACAATGAAGATGAAATCCTACAAAAGTTCTAAATAGGGTGGTTCACAGATGTATCTCCCTGGTAATTATTCTTAGACCATGACAAATTGGGATGCCTAACCCATCCTGGATTATTGGTCTCAGAGTATAGATTATTGTTGTTAAGGTTGCGATATGACCAAGAGCATTCACTTGTTCTAAAAGATAATTATTAAGCACTCCATTTGATGGACAAGCTGAAGTTAAATGAGTTGGGTTTGAACATATAGACAAACATCTTGTGGAGATTTAGATGATATATTAACAGCCAAGAAATTTGTAAATATAGTTTCAAGCTTTCCCATTCTCCCATTGAAAGACTCAATTATGTTTACTATAGAATCAAGCTTATAAGACATGTCTAATTGTACTCCAACTTCATATTGGCCTCCTTTCTTTTGTAGTAGGGCATGTCTCTTTCTTTTATGAGAATAATCTCATTGCTACACTTTTGTAGCAATTCATTCCATCTGTCCCAGAATTTATAGTATTGCTCATCATCTCTCTGTTGAAAATTAATGATCTCCCTACAAAGGGCATTGGTTTTATGGACAAGAAAGAAACTTGTTCAGAAACAATTTAGACAATTGGTCCCATTTGTCAATAGAACTAACCTCTAAAGAATTTAGCCATGATTTGTCCTTATCCTTTAATGAGAAATGGAATAACCATAGTTTAGTAGAATCATTCGTGACATTATGGTACTTGAATGTAGCACAAGTATCAAGTTATTCTTTGATATGTAAGTAAGGGTCCTCTCTCTCACGACCACAGAAACATGGGAGCAGTTGTATGGTTTGAGGTTTAAGCTCAAAGTAGTTTGTGTTGATAGGTGGCAATGTGATGCATGATGGAGTATTCAATTGGAGTAGTGCATAGAAATCTTTCATAGACCTATGCTCAACCACTACTGGTGGTTCAGCCATGGGGTTAAGAACTTGATTTCTTAGCCCTTGCCTATGGGTACATTCAATCTTAGATCTAATGGTACTAACTTAGTGTTCTGAAATTGATGTCCTTGCATGCACTAAAGTAAAAACCTATCTAATTAATGCAACCTAAATCTAAATCAAGCCTCACTCTATATGTTATGTGAGTAAATAACCTTTAATGCTAAAGAGATGTCTTATTGATTCTTTGTTAATCTGTGACATTGTAGCTTTTAACCTAAAGCTAGACAACTCCTCCTTTAATCCAGACTTGACTATCTCTTACAAGTTAGGTCTTGACCAAGGTGGTTAATACAATTCTCATGGAAGGAGGTGTTTAGACCTCAACAACTATCAACAAAAAGCATGGAAAAATAACTTGGATTTTGGATTCCCACTATAACCACTAAGTTTAAGAGCCATTGGAGTGATAATAGATTGCCTCTTTCAAAAAGGGTGCTATGAGCTCAAAACCCTAGGTCTCTTGCTACTTGATTTTAAATTAAGATAAATAGCAAGGATCACTAGCATAAAAGGAATTAATTTGATTTCCTAGGTGGCCAAGGATTTGGTGATGAAATCCAGTCACTTATCTTATTAGGGTTCTTGTGGGGACCTTACTACCATTATGTTACAACCACCATAAAGCAATAAACGTGTAATGCAAGTATAAGAAAGTAAAAAAATGCAACTTACATGCTATCCAACCAAGGTTAGATAGGTGCAATCTAATGCAACAACTCTAAATAAGATGCAACAAATAAGATGAATGACCCTAAACTACATGAACTATTCTACCAACCATGACATAAATTACATTAAATGCAACTACACTTGAAAAGTAATAGAGAGTGAAGATGGCTTATAGTGGAGTTTTTTTTTATGAAGATTAAGTGTGGGCCTCCATATCCCACAAGTGCCTTGTATTAATACAACCCATTTAAAATTAAATAAAGAAATTGTAAGTTACAATGGGGCTTCACTACAAGTTTACTCAAAAAGAAAAATCCTAATCAAGGAAAATAATAAAACTTGATGAAGCTTTAGCCCAAAGGATCACCGTCGCTCGTTTATGAAATTCCCCTCGCATGAAACAACTAAGATGGATCAATTTATAAGGAATAAGCAAGATATGCAAATGCAATGCATAAATCATATTCTAATGCAACCTAAGATTATGACTAAAGATAAAAAATTTCAATAAATATCCAACAGCAAATCCCTTGCGATTCCTCAGCAACGATGCCAAAAACTTGGTGTAGCTATAAAATTTACTCGCAAGTGCACTAATCAATGTAGTATATTCATATAAGTGAGGTTGATCCCATAATAATTCTTAGATATTTGGAATGGATTGCATTCTATTTAGATCAATTAACTTCAACCAATCAAAAAGAGTTGTGATCAAACTAGGAATTTAAAGTAACATGAAATGGAAACATGCATGGAATTAGGAACTAAAACTAAAAGAAACTTGCTAATAATAAAACTAAGAAATTAGAACAAAAACTTACCTAACTAATATGTAAGCAACTAAATGAAACTAATGCTAAATTAGAATGAGTCCAATTAGGCAACTAATCTTAATGAAACTATTCAAAATTGAAACTTTCCCAAATTCACACTTACATAACCAAAACTTACTAGAAATATAATTATTAAAATTAAAAAAGGATGCATTCTAAACCTAAACTAGATGCAAAAAATGAATAAACTATGGGTAAAATTAAATTAAGCAAGTGAATGAAGTAAACATCAAAGGTGAATCACCATATGTACCATGTGCATGATCCATGGATAGTGTGCATGGTTTGTAGTTGCAAAAGTGACCAGTTTTGACTCTTTTAATACAAATAAAAACACACCTGAGCCAAATAAAAAACCTAAAAATCTAAATGGGTTTCTAAGGATTCAAGAAAATAAGGCATTTTGATTGCTGGAAACAAAGCACAAAGTTAAGGAGAAAAACATTTCAGATTTCAACTACTTAAGAACATCAAACCATTCAAGCATAAGAAATCAATTGAAACCACAAATTTTATACAAGAAAACAACCCATATATAAATTTCTTTGAGAGAACCATTTCATCATAATAAAGCTCAGAGAACATAATTAAATAACCATTAAATTACACCCAAAATTTGGTGCATAATACATGTTCAAAATCTAAAAATTGGGCCTAGTTCCTAAGCATAAAATCCTAAGTAGAAACACCAAAAATGCAATATAATGATCTCAAAATAAAGTGTGATTACATGTAAAGAAAACTCAAAAAGGAATTCAAGAAGAAAAGACGGCTAAATTGGTGAACTAACTATGGAAAGTGGACCTAAAACTAAGGCAAACATAAGAAAAAATGTGAATTTCAATGGAGGCATTCAAGGTTTTAAGCTAGCCTTTCATTGTACCTCACTACTAGAGAAGACTTAACTTAAATCTTGGCTGAATAACAAAGAAAAACTAATGGAGTTGAGGTAAAGAAGATAGGGAAAGCTGGGCGGAAAGAAGAGTTAAACTAGAAAGTAGAACAATGAAAAACTAAGGCAAGGAAACTAAAACAGTAAAGCAATGTATGAACCTGAATTGTAGAGAAAATAACAACATAAATAATTAAAAATCCAAAGTGTCAAAGAAGTCCCAAGAACCAACAGCAGCTAAGCACCAAAGGAAAACAATGTTTCAAGGTGTCTCACCCACCTCTACTTAGTAAAACAAATGTTGGAAGCCTTGGGGTATAAATAGATGTTTTAGCTTCTGATTTAATTAATGTATAATCTAGGAAAGAGATGGAGATCTATATCTAGGGCTGAGGTTGAGTTTGAAGGAGGAAATTTAGAGAGAGAGAGAGTCATGGCTGGATGGTTTCTAAATTAGGAAGGGGGAGGCATCTTTTTCCTTGGAAGGCAAGTGGGTCTCCCTCCCTTATAATTTGATAGTGATTGGCTGGTGGGAACAGTGAAGGAATAAGAAATAAAAAGATGGAAAATTTGGAAGAAAACCTAGGGTTTTTGCATGTTTGCATGGACTTGGATCTAGGGTTTTCTAATTAGGAAACCACTTAAATTTTGCTAACTAAGCAAGGGGGGTGTCTTCTTTTAGGATGGTGGCTCCCTTCTTGATTTTAAAACATGGAACCCTAGGTTGAATGCTGGATTGGGGGTGGGAAATAGGTTAGGAAAGTGGAGTTTTCTCTCTTGATGGGTCCTTAATGCATGATCATTTTACCTTTTACATTAATCTCTCAAAATCACTTAAAATTCACACTTTTAACATGGGAAAGTTGCTTGAATTGATTCTCCAATCGTATGGCTTCATGTGGCACTCCTCTTTGGCTTGATGGCTCATTCTTTGGTGGCATAAGTGGCTTCAATGGTTGACTTGAAGGCTTGAGTAGCTCATGTGGCTTGTCACCCATGTTCATGGCTTTAATGGCTAAGTGGCTTGAATGACTCTAATGCAAAGGTGGTGGAAATGCGCATGACTTGGGCTCGGGTCCATTTCTAGTCAGCTTTCACTTCTCCAATTGCCTCTTTACTTGCCTTAGGATAGTCTTGAACCTTCACCACATATTTGATTGATCACATTTAAGCTTTGTCTTGCTTAGGTTTCCTAATTAGACTAGGAAACCTCATGAATGATTTCAATTCTTTTCTTGCACAAACTCAACCTTTGGATCATCTACCTACAAAAGGTGAAAAACCCTAATCAAATCCTATAAAAATATGATCATTTACATACTTAGTCTAGATTAGCTTTTGAAACTGCAAAATCTCAAACTTTTGAACTATTACGTTAGTAATGCATGGGTTACAAAATTCTAAAAAAACCCTAAAATTAATGCTATATTTTATAACATATGGGCTACTAATTGGGTACCTTTTATATGAAATTGATTATCAATTTCTTTGATGAATCTTCAACCAAAATTGTTAACAATAAGTAAGTCTTACTTAAGTACAAAAACTTACTTCAAATCTCATAATTGTTTCCTTTTAATAAGTTGTACTCAGTGGCTTCACTAAGAAATTTTTGGGAGAAGTCTTGTGCATGGTTTTTTAACATGTGTTGATTGTCTCATTGTTGGACTATTTGACACAAGTTTCTACAAATAGTCCAAACTGGAAAGTTGGGGAACCATATTTATTTCAATCACTTGGTATTCCTAATGAGCATTTCAAAATGTTTTGTACTCACTAATTAACAAATAAAATAGGTAAATTGTGATTATAAGATAGCATATTCACCGTTTATTAATAAACTATTAGCTAGTCTACTGTAAATTGCTTTAGACAGTTTGATTGAAAATTAGTGTATCAAACTTTGGTACACCTGATACTCATTTGTAATCTTAGTATACTTAAATATTAAGTGATTAAGTAAAGAAAATAGTGTCCAATATATAACCAACTTACCCATTACCTACCAAACATATGGTACATAGTGAATTGTTAAACAGTCAATTCACTATGTATGCTTCTAACTTTTAGCACTTTAATTACTTAGTAAACAAGTGGTATACTATGAAACTATTAGATTAATTGACTTATGATGTAAATAATTCATTAGTTAATGCATCATATAAAGACTTTAATGACTATTGCAGTCTATAAACTTCACAACTGTCAGTGCATTTAGAGACTAACTGAACAAATGGCACACCTTGTGACCAGTTGAATAGCTAGTGTACCAAGTTATCTGTTGAAGTTTTTGCATATGTAAAACCTTTGATGATTGATGTTCTAATAAATTAAAAAAATTACATTTCATTCATCCAGTTAATTTGTCAACAAGATCATTTGGTCCTCAATTCACAAGTGCACTCTTTGAACAATCGATCAACCAAAGCACTTGTTTGACATATCTTACTTAAAATAGTCTATTTTATGGTTAGTTTAATACATTGAAATGTAATGTATTAGTTAGTCTATCTGATACTTAGTACATAATTTTTTCACTTTGGTTTTACTCTTACTGAATTGTTTGAAGTTATACATACTAATATTTCTTTATGCTAATCTAGTATAACTAATGTTTATACAATACATTGGCTTGTTTAGAGTATGTTTTACCACATAGTTCAATTGTTATTCTTTGCACCAGCTAGTCTACTAAACACTCGATGAAACTATTTAATTGATTAATGTTCATTAAGTTGTTGAACTATTGGTAATCAATTTACCCTAAAGGCCCTTCTTAATATAGTACGTGCTAGAAGCTTACTAATATGGGGCTCTGGAATTGTTGTTGTCCTGTTCAAATCAGGGCTGGGGCCTATGCTAGATGACTTAGAAAAGGATAGGTGTTTATTTTACTGCAAGCGCACGGGTTATTGTAGTGTAGCATATGCAAATACAGGTCGATCCCACAAGGACTTGCTTTAATAATTTAGAGTTTAAATAAAATTTAATTAATAACAAAATAAAAATAAATAAAATAAATTATTGGAAATAGAATCAAAGTTCAGATCTATTCAACTACTAAAAATTATAGAATTTTCAGTTCAAGAAGAAAGAAAATTATTCTAAATAACATGAAAAATATACTTTGGTAGCTTAATCAATATTAATTTCTTCAAATCTAGTCATCTTAGAGTCAATCAGCCATCATAAATATCTTCTATATGTCCTTGATTAATGATCCAATGGTTAGATTAACTAGATTCCCAAAATCTTAAAGATCTGGGCTAAATAAGGATTTTTGGGATTTGGATGGCTTAGATTGATTTCTAGAGTTCATACTAAAAATAAGAGACATTGAGTAAGCTAAGGGATATCCTAAGAATGAAATCTCAAAATTAATTAAAAATTTGATCTGAAATAGAGAGATCTTGTTTGATAAGGCTAACCCATTGATTAGGTTAAAAGCCTTAATTAAATAAGCTCGGATTGTGTAGTTCCTCTATAATAGAACACAGATAAAGAAGAATAGGAATAGAAATAGGGACACATAAGGAATTAAAGTTGGGACATAAATGGAATTTTAAATAAAGAGCAAAGGACAAAGATGGAATTTAATAGAAATTTGTTTTAAATAAAAAATAAGAAAGGAAACCTGATAGAGAAGAGGGAAGCTAGAGATGGAGGAGAAGAGGAGGAGTAGGAGGGGAAGGAAAAAGGAAAAAGAGGAAACCTGTGTCGAGTTTCCCTTTGTGGGCCTGCTAGTGATGGACACTGGTTATGGAGAACAAGGAACGACGACCAGTGATGGAGGAGGGAGTGTGGCAATGAAGCAGAGAAGGGTTAAAGCAGTTAAATAGAAGCAAGGTAGTGGAGCGATGTAGATGCAGAGCTCCATCAGGTGCTATGTAAGGGTAGACACTGGTGAAGACGGGTGGTGTGAATTTGTCTGGACGAAGGGGCAAGCTTTGCTGTGCTTAGGGGAAAGTAGCTGCAGAGGATAGTGTTGTGTTGGGTTCAGGCAAAGGCGACCTAAAGTTGGGTGTGATGGAATGAGTTGGGCTCTGATAGACTGCTAGAGGTGGGATTGGCCAGTTTGGTTCAAGCAAACGATTGGTGAAGAAGGACTAGGTAGTACGGTGATGGTGAAGATGAATCGATGAAGAAAGTTGGGAGCTGGGCAATGGAGTGGAGATTATGGTGTGATATGGTGGAAAACAGAAGTAGGCGACTTAGCACTAGTTGGTGTGTGTTAGGCCATCAACTAGGTAGAGGAGGAGGGAGATAATGATAGAGGGGAGCATGGAGAAAAATAGAAACAGAATGGGACAGTTTAGAGAGAGAGAGAGATAGTAGGAGAAGAGAGGTGTTGGGAACTATGGTTTCCAATTAAAATCAAGGGGAGAATAAAGAAAGTGATGGGATAAGAAAGACGGGCTAGGCTGCATGATGGTAAAAAAAAAAAAATAGGAACCAAAGATAGACAATGGAAAATTAGAACAAGAAAGTAAAACAAAAAAATAGTATAGAAGAAGAAGAAGGGGGTCTATTGCGGGTCTTCTCTTGTGGCTACCTCCTATAGTCACCTATCCCAAGGCAGGGGGTGGGGGCATTCTTGTCTCCCCCATGGCTTCCTCTTTTATGAACTCTCCTCTTTCCAATTCCATTCCTCACTATGGTTAAGAAGCTTCTAAGTTGGAAACTTCTTATAATTCCAATTTTTTTTTTCTATTTTGAAGGCTTTCCATTCCCAAGTGATATCCTATTAAAAAAATCTGCTCCAAGCCATTTAATGCTCTTTAGGATGATCTGGCACCATTAATTTTGATTTGAGCTATCCAAGCCATAATTTGATTGATTTGTAAGTTGCTTCTAATAGGTTTTTTTATTCACTTATCGCAATTTTTCTTGGGGGAAGGCAATGCAGATCGGAGGACACCCACCATTTTTTCCTACCTAATGGAAGACGGTTGTATATCAATTGCATTTGTCTCTCAAGGAATTCCTAGAAATGAGCAAGGGTCCTCTTTTTTTAGTTTGAAAGTGGTTCCACTTATAAACATGAAAATGAACCCTAATTCATTTAAAAGATATGATTTGCTTATAACATGCCAATAAAAATGTATACATTTCATGAACATATGAGATAGACTACAGCTTTACTATGTATGTTTTGTTCCTCAAGATGTGTGACTTTAAGTGAATGCATTATTAATATGCTATCTTTCTTGGTTATTTGACTCACTTTGTTTACAAATTGCCTATGTATTTATTCTAATATCAAGAGATTCTGATGCTTTGTTCTATTTTGAATTTATTGATACATAACACTATCAGATTTTGATTTGAGTCCCATAATTGAACACTTATGTATATGATTTTGATCGCTATGGTTGTTATTTCCCAATGCTTAAAAGCATGGTTTCGTATCTATTTTTGCACTAAAATGCAATGAGATTTCTAAAAATTAGGTAACTTATTTGAGTTGGACCAAGCATGAGGATTTTATGTAAAGCCCCACTGCTTGCCATGCTAGAAAGTTTGATTTCCCACTGGCTTCTAAATTGGTACCCTCTATTTGGACGAAAGTATTGTATCACGGGAATCCTACTCTTATATTGGATTGATTGATGTGATTGGTGGTACCCAATGATGACTATAGTTGGGACTTTATGTATTGCTACATGCATAGGTGACCTTCTGATTGTATACATGGACTGAATGTCAGTTATTCTAGAGAAAAGGCCAGTGCCTATGGCAGGATGGTAACTGATACTCAACGATTGATAATTGGATTTGACTAGTTGACTGATTGATGAGTTGATCAATCATAAATATGATTTTGATCTAATTTTGATGTTTGATATGCTTTAGATTTTGATTGTATCATTTAGACTCAATTTTGATGTGCTAATTTTGATGATGGAATGATTTAATGAACAATTAACTTGCATCTATTTTGAAATTGCATAGCATAGATTTTTGTGGTTTTGGTTAGTTTAATTTTCTACTGGGCAATTTAAATTACACACCAAACCACCCCACAAGTCTAGGATGGAAGGAGTACCCTTGAACTTGGCATGCAGAAGATTTAAAGTTTCAAGAATTTAGAAGGATGAAAAATCTTAGAATTAGCTTCTATATTCATTTTAAAGCTTTTGACAGACTTGTATCGAACTATTAAACTCTCTGTTAATTGATTTGTGATTTAACTTAGTGTGTTTGGGCTATTATAAGTAGATTTTGATTGTATAAGTAATTTTCAATGATATTTTAATATACTATGGAGTTTTATTTTATGAACTCAAACTTGAAGAAGTAGTTTTTGAAATTTAATTATTGTTTTTAAAATAAATTTGAAAAGGAAAATTTTAAGAATCTTAAGCTATTTCCAAAAACTTGGGTCATCATAGTTGATACCTGAGCATTAGTTTAAACTAATCATAGCCAACGATTAGGAAAAACATATGTGTCAATAGTAAGAAAACTTAGTTTAAGCTCATTTAACAACTTAGATAGAAAACTTATCAAACTTTTGTTGAACATTCAAATGCTGCCAATGAGACATAAAACTAGCAATCCATCTATCACTATTGAATCCCAATAAAATTTTAGGGTTCAAAGTGGCTCAATTGATGATGTGTTCGAATTTCTTTTCCAGAGGATGAAGCAATGGCTCTAGACTTAGAGCTAATCTGGGAAACACTCTGAGTTGAGATAGGGACTTTTGAGGGAGAGGTGGACAATCATGTAGAAAGATTTAAGAAAATTACCCCTAAGTTCATTGGTGAAAAGGAGCCAAAAACATTGAAAAGATATTTAAAGCCATAAAAAATTTGGAGGATAGGGAGATTGATGTTGCAATACTGATTCTAACCAATGAGGCTTCTTTTTGGTTGATTGTAGGAAAAAAGAACCTATTTTGGTGATGTTGAGGGAATTCAATGGTCTAAGTTCAAGATTTTTTTTGAGGAGAAATACTTCCCTCCACTTGTTCAAGACAAGAGGAAGCATGAATTTTTAAAGTTGGAGCAAGGCTCTATGACAATAGAACAATATGAGAAAAAGTTTGTGAAACTATGAAGGTTTGCTCCATAAGTATGTCACACTAAGCTACAATTAGCTCAGAAATTCATACAAGGATTGAACTCCAACTTCATAAGTAAAATTTTCACCGCTCAACCCATTGCTTTGGTGAAGGTAGCTGAATTGGTTTCTATATTGGAGAGAAAGTTCAAGGAGTCATCTCAAGATTGTGAGAGGGCTAGAGGGTTGAAGCTCAATTGGAAAGGGAAGAAACTTATTTGATCATCGAGGTTTTCTGAGTCTCAAAAATCATCATTTTATAGATCCAAAAGGAAGGAGGAGAATCATCAATTGTGCTTGTGCTATAAGAAGTTGCATGTAAGAAAGATTGGTTACTTCTAGCAAAATAGGTGCATCTTGTGTGGAGAGAAAGGGCATTATCTGTGTGATTGCCCAAAGAAAAAGAAGGATGGTTAGCCTTGATAGGAATCTACTCAAAGGAGCCAAGGGATAATTTTTGCACTACAATTGAATAAGCTTGTACTTTGAACATAGTTCTGGAAGGTACTCATTTGATCTTTGATAGATTTTCATGAGTTTTGATTGACCCTGGATGGACACATTCTTTTTTCTCTTGTGGCTTTTCATAGTGCATGTATTGTCCTACTTGTCGATTGGGTTTCTATTTAGAGGTTAGCACTCTAGTTGGAGAACTAGTGATTGTTCATGAGTTTGTTTAGGATCTACCTATCAAATTGTTAGATTGGGAACTTAGTACTAAAAGGATCCTCTTAAGCATGACAGACTTTAACATCATCTTGGGCATGAATTGTTAAGTAGATTAGGGTGTAGTAATTGATTGTAATAAGAAAAGAGTCTCATTCTTAGAAAGAACTCTTTGTCTTTTAGGGTAGACTAGACACTTTAGGAGCAAGCATCATTTCAACTATGACAGTAGCATGACTCATACCTAAGGGTTTCCAGGCTTTTCTTGCAAGTGTTGTCACTCAGAAGAATGCAAGGCCCAAGATTGATGCAATTGATATTGTTCGAGAATTTCAAGATGTATTCAAAGAGGGGTTACCTAGAATTTTACCCAAGAGAGAGATTGATCTCACTATGGAGTTGATTCTAGGAACAACTCTCATCCCTAAGGTTTCATATAGAATGGCATAAGTCAAGTTGAAAGAATTGAAGATACAATTGCAAGAATTTTTGTTTTGGAGTTTAGTTTGCCAAGTATTTCACTTTGGGGAGCCCCGCTATTGTTTGTCAAGAAGAATCATGGATCAATGAGTTTGTGTATTGTTTACCAACTTCTAAATGGGGTTACCCTATAAAGCAAGTATCCTCTACCGCATATTCACAAGCTCTTTGATCAGTTGTGATTGGTGAAGGTATTTTCTAAGATTGACTTGAGATCTGGTTACCATTAGTTGTGAATCAGAGATGCGGACATTCTTAGGATTAAATTCAAAACTTGCTATGGATATTATGATTTTCTTATAATGCCTTTTGGACTAACAAATGTGCCTACAACATTTATGGATCTTATAAGAATGAAATTTAAGGAATATCTCAATAAATTCATTATTGTTTTGATTGATGGTATCCTTATTTACTCCAACAGCATGGATGAGCATGTAGAGTATTTGTGGATTGTGTTGAGCATAATTCAAGATCACAAACGATAGACCAAAGTTTCTAAGCATGAGTTCTAGTTGGACCAAGTCTAATTTCTCAATCATGTGATTTCAACAAAGGGTGCAATCTAAAGAAGATTGGAGCCATATTGAATTGGGAAAGACCTAAGACAATGATTGAAATAAACAATTTTCTTGGTTTGGCTAGTTACTATTGGATATTCATTGAAGGATTCTCTCGTATCATTCTACCTTTAATGAAGTTGAACAGGAAAGAGCAAAAATTTGTTTGGATTGAGAAATGCAAATAGAGTTTTCAAGAGTTCAAGAAGAGACTTGCAGCCTCTCCTATCTTAACCCTATATATTGGCAGTGGTGGACTCATTATCTATAGTTATGCATTTGGGAATGGATTTGGTGGTGTACTAATGTAGCATGACAAGTCATTGCATACACATCAAGACAGTCAAAGATCCATGAATTGAATTACCTGACACGCAATTTGGAAGTTGCCTCTGTTGTGTTTGTACTTAAGGTTTAGAGACACTATCTTTATGGAGAAAAGTTTGCAGTTTTCACCAACCATAAATGCCTCAAATACATCTTTCCTAGAGTGATCTAAACACAAGGCAAGAGCATTGGATGGAACATTTGAAGGACTATGACTTCCCCATCCAATATCATCCAATGAATGTGAATGTGGTTGCAAATGCACTGAGTAGAAAGACTTATGGTTTGATTGTTAGTTTGTCATTGCAATTAGCTTTTGTCAATCAAGTCTTGTAAGCTTAGAATGATTTTGAGCAAAGACAATATTTGATTAAAAAGTACGGTTTCACAATGGATGACAATAGAGGTGTATGCTTTCAAAGGAGGCATGTTACACCATTGACTATTGAATTGTGACAGGAGTTGTTACATGAAGCATAACTCTAAGTACACCATTCATCTAGGAGGTACTAAGATGTACCAAGGTTTGAAGAGGAATTTTTGGTGGCCTATCATGAAATGAGACATTGAAGATTGTGCACCATTTTGTTTAACTTGCCAAAAGGTGAAAGCTGCACACTAGAGGTCAGTAGGGTTATTAAAGACCTTTGAACTTCTAGAATGGAAGAGGGACCACATTAATATGGATGTCATAGTTGGATTGCCCAGAACTTTAGGAGGTCATGACATGATTCAGGTAATTGTGGACCAAATAACTAAGTTTGCACACTTTCTTCCATTAGTCAATTGAGAGTTTGACTAGATTATATATCAAGCACATCATGAGTTTGCATAGAGCTCCATTGACTATCAAATTTGAGAAGGATAGAAGGTTCACCTCTCATTTCTATTATACTGTAAGGAAGGGTCGGGAACTTCTTCAAGGTTTGATACTTCTTTTCATTAGCAAAGCAATGTACAATTGGAGAGAACAATCAAAACTTTGGAGTGGAAAGTTAGTTAGGATGAAAACCTACCACTTATTTAGTTTTCCTACAACAATAGGTATTTCTCTAACATAGGAATGGCACCCTATGGGGCTTTTTATTGCTGACCTTATTGCATGCCTCCTTGTTGGAGTGATGTAGGGGAACAATAGTTTGTTAAGTTTGAATTAGTTGAACAATGTACTAAAAAAATGAGATTCATTTGACAAATTCGAGCACACAATTGACATAAAAGCTATGTAGATAAGAGGTGTAGAGACTTGGAGTTTGAAGTTGGAGATCATGTATTTCTAAGCTTTCATTGATGAAAGTTCTGATATGATTTGGTTTGAAGGAAAAGTTGAGTCAACCTTTTAGAATCCTATAAAGGGTTATACAAGTAGCTTATAAACTTGTGCTACTACAACAACTTTCTAAGGTTCACAATGTTTTCCATTTATCCATTTTGAGGAAGTACATACCAGATCCCACTCATTTGTTTAACAGGTACCAACATATTTGCAACTTGACCTCACATTCAAAGAAGGACTAACTCAGATTCTGGATCAATAGGATAATTTTTTAAGGACTAAGACTAATTTAGATTCTGGATCAAAAGGAGAAAGTTCTAAGCATCAAGACAATTCAGTTAGTTAGAGTCTTACGACAGCTCCACTGAATAGAGGAAGCCACTTGGGCATTAGAAGATGAATGAGAAGAAATTTCTGAAGTTGTTTTCTTGAATTATAATAAAAATTTTGAGGATAAAATTTCTTGAAGGATGGAAGAATGTAATAACCTTCATTTTTCATACCTTAAATAAATTAATTGTGTGAAAATTAACCACCAAGTTAAGTTGCCTTAGTGGTTTAGCAGCCAACATGTTAACATTTGGTCATGAGTTGAAACCTCTTCTTAGATAAAATCCCTTTTTAAAAATTTGAAATTTTGGAGACTCAAAATGGACATCGTAGATTGAAATTGATAAAGGAATCCAAAGTGACTCTCAAGTAGAAAGTGTGGAGTATGATGTGCTTTGCAAATGACTACAAGCACACATACCTATTGTGATGATAGAAAATGCAAGCATGGTTCGATCCCACAGGGACTCAATTTGTGAAATCAGAACTTCAATTAAAATATACTTTAAATTACATTAACCTAGACAATGAATGAGCAAATAATCAAACAAATCCAAAAATAGTAAAAGTACAATAAATTATTGAAATTTCTAAAAACTAGGGTTTTGGAATCCCCCACACTAAAATCACATATATTAAAAAATCAAGCATATTAGATTTATACTACTCATCCTAATAAAACCATAGTGAACTAAAAACATGGAACATGTGTTCACTAAAAGCCCTAATTTTTATATTTTCTTGATCTTAGTGTTTCACCTAACTTAGTATAATTTTTAGAGCATAAATTGTCTTATTTTACAAGTACAAATTATCTATGATTTTTATACACTAAGTTAATTAATTTATCATATTTAGTTTCTACACTATAGAAGATACATGATATTTTCTATCCAAAGAATACTAAATATGTAAATTAACTTGCTAATCCTAAGAGTGATATTTGGCATTTTTCAATTATACTTAACATGAATGTACCTAAAACTAGTGTGGTTTCATCCTAACCCTGGGTGAAAATCTAGCTATACATATTTAACTTTAAAGCTAGACTAAGATTTACACTTAAAAATGTATGCTAAACTAACTACAAATTCTACATGACAAACAATATAAAGTGATCACAAATAATCTCCTATGTAAAGTAAAAGAAAAAATAACAAATCTAACTTTAATGACTAGAACAATAGTTAATAAAATAAAGTAAGCTACTTGGAACCCTAGCATACATCTAAAGGATAAAATAAGCAAAAAACAATATTAACTAACAACTAAAATTAAAGATGAATGATTCCATTAAATCAAACTTTAGGATATTACAAGATTGTAAACAATTCTTAAATCCAAACTAAAAGTAAACAAAATTTCATATGAAATGGAGTGGATGTCACCAATGTTCTTGCAAAGGTACACAATGAAGATCCCTTCAGATTTTGCTCCAAACAACACTTAACTTCTATACAAACCCTCCTTCTTTCATCATCCTAACTACATCATCTACTTGTTGTGTCACTCAACAAGCAAATTGGATGTCACCAAATAGCCATAACCAAAGGAATCACTCACTACACTTCCAAACTCTAAGTGGATGAGAAAGAGAGAGAATTCCTCTCCTTATCACCAACCTTAAACACTAAAAAATATAGGCAATATGATTATGCTTGGAATGTAATAGAGAGGTATGGACATAGTGCATTGAAGGCTTAGAAAAAGGATGGAAGGTTGTACATTGAAAGGTTATAGAGAAACTAGGAGATGAGGAAGATGATATTGTGTAGAATGAAGATCAAGTGGGATATGATGGTGAGTGTGTGAATGGCTAGAGAGAATGGAGGGTGCTGTGTGGGATAGAATGGGAGAGAATAGGAGAGATAGTTGCATGGTAAGCAAAAGATAATGAGATAAGATGTGCGTTAAATGGTGAAGAAAAGGAGGAGATTGGGTATGATGATGTGTTGAGTGGATGGTAAGAGATAGGGATAGATGGTGATGGTGCGTGGAAGACAGATATTGGGAAGGATGATGATGAGTGTTGAAGAGATGAAAGAGGGGAGAATGGGGATGTTATGTTGCTTTTGTCTTCTAAGAGGATGTCATTGTGTATGGCATATGAGAATGGGAGATTCCAACTCCTTTCCTCACCTCTTCTACTTGTTTCCACATTGAACTCTCTATGGGGGACTGCATTTGTCTCATCACCTCTCTTTTCTTTTCATTCCAACATGGAAAGCCCACAAGGGGGTGAGTGTTGCATTGGATTATCTTTCTTCATGATTCAACCTCATGTGGATACTCTAAGAGGATGAGAATCCCATTCGTTGGGGAAGTTTCCATCCTCTCATTCTTTGTAGATCATGCCTAGCCCTTCTTTTATTCTCCTCTTTCCATAGCATGCATCACACTCTTCTTTTGACATATTGCTCTTTGTACTCTTAAAAATCACATTAAAATCCCTTAGGATTTCCTCTCTTGAATATTTCATGTCCACCTAATCCTTCCCTTCCAATCATCTCATATTCCAGCGTTAGGATGATGCATAATCCTATGATGGATGGTCTAGATCTCAGTGAAATCCCTTTGGAAAACTTGTTTTTATGGCCCATTTATTTCGTCTTTTGAAAACACATTTTTCCTTTCTATAAATTCTTGTTAGCCTGCCATTTTTCTCTCCACCCTAGCCCACTAGTTTATGTTTTAATTTACTTGCAAGCACACAAATCAACTATAATAGATGTACACAGTGAGGTTGATCCCACGAGGAATCTCATGGTTTTATATGTTGGATGGATCTTTATTTGAATTATCTAACCTAGCCAAAGGAGTCAGGTTTTAGCCGAAGCTAGGAATTGGATTAACATGGAAACATAACATTCATGAATTAAAAACATGGAAACATACTAAAGTAAACAAAATAAAGTCAGAAACTTCCTAGCTGAAAGCATTCTAAAAACTGAAATTAGAAACTACTAAAACTAATATAAAAATGCAATAATCTTAGACAATAACTAATGAAACATAAACATGAAATAAACTAATCTACAAAACATGCAAAACTAAGGAATTATCAAACAAAATAGTGCACATGAAACAAAATAGCGTGATTGCAACATAAGTAGACTATGGTGCATGAATGGACATGGGTCCTAACCTTGGGCAATTTTTATCTTAACAAAGTAAAACATAAACTATAATGCAAGATAAGTAATTAAGAACTAAGCAAGATATACATGATCTAAGATGCAAACTAAGCTAGCATGAAATGCATTAAATAAAGAAGTGGGTGCATGATTCTAAGATGAAAAATTTGCCTATATGGAATATGAATGGTGCACATAAAATCTAACCTAAAACAATGCATGAAATAACTAAACTAAAATGCATGAATAATACATGAAATATGGTCATAAAAATAAAGGGAAACTTGATGCAAACTAATCCAGAACTATGCATGGAATCTAGACAGATGTTTGTGTATGAAACTCTGATTCATGGACAAATAAGCAAGGCACAGCAATTAATCATCTATCAAAATTGTACAATATCTAAAACGGCTAAGCTTGAAACACTTTTTATTCAATAAAATGGAAGATGATTACAAGTATGGTGTGCATTCTCCAAAGGATGTGCTCACCATTCTAAACCTTAAAAACAGCCAAAGAAACCACTTTCAATCCCTCTTCAATGTCATCCAATACTCAAACTTCAAATAGCAAGCATGTAACCCAAGATTAACCAAGGAGATAAGCGAATGAAAGGATAACAAGGTTAGCACTGAATGACCAAAGATTTTAAGGAGATTCAAGGCATAAAACTTTGATCCAAGGACTACAATCTCTTGGCTGTCACTTCAAGAGAGTTGTGGTCCTTGAATAGAAGGTTCTAAGGCTGGAATAAAGAAGCAATCTAACAAAAAAATTAAGGACTCAAAGGAAAAAACTACAGCATGGAATCAAGGAACAAAGCAAACAAGGAATGAAAAGAACAAGCAAAGTACTAAGAAGGAAAAACCAACCTTGACTTAGAGTACAAAAACCAAAGGAAAATAGCAAAGAGTGAGGCATGGAGGACTTGGAATAGGGCTGCTCCCATGTGAAAATGCAATGAGGCCTTCTTAAAGAAGAAAGATGGGAGGCACCTACCTTTTAGGAGGTAGGTGTCTCTCTCTCCAATAGATATATCTTGAAAGCACTAGTGATATTTATATATTGTGTGCATTCTTCTAATTATGATAAAGGGTAATCCTAGGTTAAAATATAAGGGATGAGATTTCATTTGACTCCACAAATGGAAAACCCTTTTATAGACACTTTTTATATTTTTCACTTCTTAGACTTTTGTCCTATTTGAAATTTTTCTACCATCTTTACTCACTTTTGAAAGATAAGTAATGGATATTATTTTTATTGAGTTTCTAGATTAAGGTTAGTGGGGTTTTGGAAAGAAAATGTTTGCTAAGAGACTCAAAGGGTTTAACTGGTGGTATCATGTATTAGGTAGGCTTTATGTATCTAGGCTAACAAGGATAGCCTATATCATTTCCTAAGTTTTTAAAGCCCATCAAATTCAATAAATGTTCAAGAAATAAAGTTAGCATTCCTATTTATTCTTGGTAATAGAACAAAACAAAGTTACTAAAATCCTTCAAATTTATGTAAACTAAAGATAATAGAGAATTACTTATAATCCTCAAGAAAAAGATACTCTCTAAAACTCACATGGTTACAAGTCTCCACTTATTTCCTCAAAGTCTCTAAGTCATAACTATTTATTAGTCTAGACTATGTGCTGCAAGTATTTTTTAAGATTTAACTTCCTAAAATATTGTATAACACGAATAAAATGTAGAATTAACCATATGCATTTCAATTAAGAATTTAAGGTAGGAAAAATACTAAGCTTCCAAAAAATCCAATTCTCATAATAGTAAAGGAACTTGATCCTAAAAGCTCAAAAACTTCTCTTCTTTCTTTTTTATAAGAAAAACTCAAAATCTCATGCCTATCTGCACCCCACCAACCTGAACTAAATATTGTCCTCAATGTTTTGAAATAGAGGACACCTATATGACAAATGAGTGATGTAGAACAATGAGACTGTAAAAACCCTGGGTTGGCTCCCAGTGATCATTAAGTTTAACATCTTCAAACAGACATACTATACAATGATAATAATGAATATAGCTCATGTCCTATATGCATGTGTTATGGGACATGCTAGGGAGGGTCATGATATATTGTCTCACTAAGTAATGTTTCTTCCACTTTAGGGTTTACCAACTCTAAGTAGGGTTTCAACCTTTGGATATTCTTTGTAGATCTCTCCATCATTTTTTATCTTGACGAGCCCGTAAGGATATACAGTATGTACTATGTAGGGTCTAGTCTATTGAGATCTATGTTTTCCTAAAACTAGATACAACCTAGAATTATACAAAAGGACGTTTTGTTCTAGGATGAAGGACTTTCTTGAGATATGGCTATCATGAGTACTCTTCATGCGGTCTTTGTACAGCTTTGCAAACTCATATACTTCCTTCCTTATTAAGTTCTTCAATCAGACATACTATACAATGATAATAATGAATATAGCTCATGTCCTGTATGCATGTGTTATGGGACATGTTAGGGAGGGTCATGATATATTGGCTCACTAAGTAATGTTTCTTCCACTTTAAGGTTTACCAACTCTAAGTAGGGTTTCAACCTTTGCAAATTCTTTGGAGATCTCTCCATCATTTTTTATCTTGACGAGCCTGTAAGGATATACAATATGTCCTAGTAGGGTCTAGTCTATTGAGATCTATGTTTTCCTAAAACTATATACAACCTAGAATTATACAAAAGGACGTTTTGTTCTAGGATGAAGGACTTTCTTGAGATATGGCTATCATGAGTACTCTTCATGCGGTCTTTGTACAACTTTGCAAACTCATATACTTCCTTGCTCAACTCATCCAACTCAATGAGCTGGAGTTTTTTATGGTTCAAATAGTATCTAACTCAAAATTAAGCTTTTTAATGCCCAATATGCTTTATGCTCAAGTTCTATTAGAAGGTGGCAGGCCTTTCCATAGACCAAGCAGGAGGGTGACATGCCTATAAGAGTCTTATATGTAGTTCGGTATGCCCATAAAACATCACTAAGCCTTAAAGACCAGTCTTTCCTATTAGTCACTTCTACTTGTACACTAGTCTAAGTATGATAAAGGGTGGCTATCCTATGTTTATACCATATTTCTTCATTAAATTCTCAAATACCTCATTGCAGAAGTGTTTACCACCATCACTAATTATTGCCCTAGGTGTACTATAGCATGCAAATATATTTTCTTTTAATAGCTTGACCACCACCCTGTGGTCATTGGTCATACACAATATTGCATCTTCCAATTTTCACACATAATCCACCCCCACATGGATGTACAGATAACTAAAGGAGTTAGGAAAAGTTCTCATAAAATCAATGACCTAAACATCAAAAGGCTTAGTGATAAGAAATAGGTTTGAGGGCATCATATTTCTTTTTACTATACTGCCTAACTATTAGCATATCACACATGCTATGCAGTGAGCATGTGAATCCCTAAAAATGGTGGGCCAATAAAAATTGCAATTCCAAATCTTTTTGGCTGTCTTTCTAGAATTAAAATGGCCCCCACATGCATGGTCATGATGAAAGGAAATGATGTTATGATGTTCATTATGTAGTATACATCTCTTAATTACTTGATTAGGAATGTACTTAAACAAGTATGAATCATCCCAAGTAAAGTGTTTAACCTCAACAATAAATCCTTTTCTATCTTGTTCAGACCAACAACTCAGTATTTGACCTATGACAAGATAATTGACTATGTTTCCATACCAAGGAAATTGGGAAATGTGTAATAGTAGTTCGTTGAGAAATATCTCTATTATGTGCACATTTTTGCTAATTTACTTCACAACTAATATAGCTAAGTGGACTACTCAACATTTTCAAACCTTTCTTATCTTAAATTTCAAAATCAAATTCCTATAAAAGTAGTAACCATTGGATCAACCTAGGTTTTGCATCCCTTTTAGATAGGAGATTTTTTAGGTTTGCATGGTCTGAGAATACTATAATCTGAGATCCTAACAACTAAGATCTAAACTTATCCAACATAAAAACTAATGCCCACAACTCTTTTTCTATAGTTGAATAATTGAGTTGGACATCATTGAGTGTCTTATTATCATAGTATATCATCTGGGGAAGCTTATCATTAGACTACTCCAAAACAACCCCAATTGAGTAGTTAAAGCATCACACATAATTTCAAATGGTGCACTCTAGTCAGGTGGTCAAATTATGTTTGCAGAAGTTAACTCAACCTTTAGGTGCTCAAATGATTTCATGCAATCATCATCAATGTGACAATATGCCTCCTTTGTAAGTAAATTACATAAGGGTTTAATAATTTTAATAAAGTTTTTAATGAATCTTCCATAGAACCTACTATGGCCTAAAAATGAGAAAATTTGTTTCTCCATCCTTAGAGGAGGGAGGTTAGAAATTAAATCCACTTTGGCTTTGTTTACTTCTATAACATTGTGTGATATGATGTAGCCTAAAATAATGCCATTTTGAGCCATAAAATGACATTTCTCCTAGTTTAACACTAAGTTCTTTTCTTGTTACCTAGCAAGAAGCAACTTTAAATTGTGTAGTCACTCATCAAATGAAGATCCAAATACTAAGAAATCATCCACAAACCCCTAAGTTCTTTTCTTGTCACCTAGCAAGAACTAACTTTAAATGGTGCAACCACTCATCAAATGAATATCCAAACACTAAGAAATCATCCACAAACCCTTATAGAAACCTCTCCACTATGTTTAAAAATACGCTCAACGTACACCTTTGAAAAGTAGCTGGAGGATTGCAAGTCCAAAGGGCATATGATGGTAGGTGAAGGACTCAAAAGAGTTGGTGATGGTAGTCTTCTCCTTGTCTTCAGGTGCTTCAAGAATTTGGTTATAGCAAGAATAACCATCAAGAAAGTAGTGATAACTATGACTGCTTAACCTTTCCAGAATTTGATTTATGAAGGGAAAAGGAAAGTGGTCTTTCCTTGTGACCGAGTTCAATTTTCAGTAACCAATACAAAATTTCCACCTGATGATCATATGAGTGGGCACTAACTCATTATCCTCATTCTGGATTACCATGACTTCGGACTTCTTGGGGACAACTTGAACTAGGATGACCCAGATGTTATTAGATATGGGGTAAAATGACACCAACATCTAAGAGCTTAAGCACTTCATCTCTTACCTCCTCCTTCATATTGGGATTTAGCATCCTCTATGTTTCCCTAAATGGTTTAGCATTTTCTCCTAGGAAAATTCTATGCATACACACAGCAGGGCTAATCCCTTTGATGTCTACTAGGGTCTACTCTAAAGTAGTTTTGTGCTCTTTGAGAACACCAAGAAGCTTACCTTCTTATTTCTGATATAAATCTAAAGCTATAATAACATGTAAGGACTCATTTGGTCCTGGGTGAGAGTATTTGAGACTTTTTAATAAGGGCTTTAGGACCAAGGCAGGTGGTTTTTCTACAGATGGAATAGGACAAATTCTAATGGAGGAAGTGGTTCTACATGAGGTCCCCATTTGGAGGTATCCATGATTAGTGTTGCATCTAACTGATTATTTACCTCCACAATGGTCTTGGCCATATCAATATCATAGTTATAGTGCATTAGACATGCCTAAATTGATTTTGAGATGTGCAATGTTGGATTAGTATCTTAAATTAGACCTTTAATTAAATTTAATACATAAGAATTATCGAGGTCTAAATGCTGAAGGTCGGCATTGAGAACATTGAGCTTAAATTTCATATTATCAATAGATAACTTACCATTTCTACATTTCATGATGGCACTGGACATTGCAAAAATGGATGTCCAAGTATGACTGTAATCTGATTATTGGGTTCTAACACATGCTAGGTATCTAGTGCCATGAAATCAACAGGATACTAAAATTGGTTCACCTATATTAACACATCCTCAACTATACCACATGGTATTTTTACTAATCTATCTGCCAACTATAACATGGTATTGGTTAGTTTAAGGTTCTCGAGCCTTAGTTGCTCATAGATAGAATATGGCAGCAAACTGACAGAAGCAATGGTAGGACATCCTAGGTATGTAAATTTAGGAAAGGTCTGGTGTTGGATCAAAGAGCTCATTTACTCGACAAGGAAGGCTTTCTTTTGCACATTTAGCTTTTGCTTTTGTGTGTAGAGCTCTTTAAGAAATTTGGCATAAGCATGAATATCCTTAATTGCATTGAGTAATGGTATATTAATTTGCACATGTTTGAATACATCCATTTTCTCATTGAAATTTGTTCCTATCTTAGCCTCATTGAGTAATTGTGAAAATGGAGCTTTAGTCACATAGCATGCCTCCACTATAGGCTCAAATGGAATATGATATTTCTATTTGTTCTCTTTCTTTTGTGTTTTAACTAGTTCATTCTCCTCTAAAGTTTCCTTAGTTTGCCCTACTTTCTTGTCAATGTGACTGCCACTCCTAAGGTTAGTTATGGGCTTTTTTTGTGATAAGTGTTTAATTTTTCATAAAACCACCCAATTAGTTACCCATGTGTTACAACTTATAGGGTTAATTAGGTTTTCAGACCAAAATTGGTAACACATACATTTTTTACCTAATGAAGGAAAAGTTGTTATTTTGTAGGTCTAGACTCTAATACGATATAAGTGTGTGACTAATCATATCTTTTTAGGATTTAATTAGGGTTTTTCACTTTTTGTAGGAAGTAAGATGGTGATTCGATGGTCGAGATCTATTAGGAGGAAATTAAATATCAAGATCAAGTCAAAGTCTCAAAATCATTACTTCAACATAAATCAAAGGCAAAGATTATCTTGTGTACCAGTAATGGATATGATTAAAGAATCTAAAGATGGCCATAGTGAGCCCATGAAGTAAGTCATGCATTCCCACCACCATTGTATGGAAGCCACTTGAGCTACCTTAGCCATATAAGCCATGAGAGAAGGTGGCAACATAAGGAATTTAAGCCAAACCATATAAGCCACTCAAGACAAGGGATTGAGCCAAGAAGCCAAGCGAAGAAACTTCCAAAGCCAGCCATGAAGCTTAGCCATTAGAGCCTTCAAAGTGAGCCATCAAGCTAAGCTAAATGGAAGGTTAGGATTGGATAAAATTTAAGAGAATTATCCTTGAGGCTTTGAGGGATATTTTGAAGATAAGTAAGGGGAATCTTGTTTGGATAAGTTGGCATATGGACCAATAGGATGAGAGCCTTTCAATTTTTATGTTTTTCCCACTTTTTCCCACCTTTTTATCACTTTCCACCTCATCACCAAAGACATAACTCTTCCACCTTCCTAAACTCCTATCCTAACCACCCAACCAATCCAAAAGCCTTAGGGACCCAATTAACCAATCAAAATTTTCCATCACACCTTTATTTTCTATGTTTTCCTTACACCTCACTTTCCCCTCCCTTTCTTTCCCAACTCCTCTCCCATCCAACCACAATTCTCCACCTCATTCTCTCTCTTTCTCTCTTATCTCATTCCCACCCCAACAACTAAGCTTCAACAATTTTGGAAGGAGGGGAGATGCCCCTTCCTAAAAAGACAACATCTCCCACCTACTTCACTGCAAAAGAGGGTAGATACCTTTTCCAACTTTCCTCCTATGCAACCATAGTCTCCCACTCGTCTTAACCATCCAAAATTTCTTGATTTCTTTCCCACCATACTTAATATTAGGGCACCCTAGAGAAAATACGAGAAAAAGTATAAAACTCCACAAAAAACCTAAGAGTGGATATAACTTTCACTTAGGGAAAAAGACTCCTCCCTTAGAAGTGGACATCAATCTTCCATGTAATCCATTGTATGCCATAAACTTTTGATGATTAATGGAATGTTTTTTACTTGATCATTGACCTTGCTTATTTTTAATTATTTTCTTTATGTTGATTCAATTTTAAGGACATGAATGTTTAGTTTTGAAATTTCAACAAATCTAATTAAATGGCCTCTAAAGCCATGCATTCAATCGAAGGATGGAACACATGATTAATAGGGGCTTTAGGGCTGAATTTGGAAAACCTTGTTGATTTGCTTGTTTGCTTGTAGATCCATAGTTTAATATTCCATATCTAATGATTTGAAATGCACTTATCAAAACATGTTGGAACTATGTATGTAAGCCATGTCTGAAACACATAGCTTTGATTGATTTGGTGAGTGAATAGATTCCAAGTTGTGGTATTCATTCAAGTAGGAAATAGTAATTAATTTGTTCTTGTTTAGTTTGTTGTTAGTTGTCAAAGTTCATCCTGTTAATTTCCATTGCATTTATTAGACAATTGCATGATTCAGAAAGTATGTGTTAAAGCATGTTTTCCATAGACTAGTTGATTAATTTCATGCTTAGGAAAGTTAGTTTAAGAAAGTTGTTAAATCTTCACTTAAGGAAAGTTTTCACTTTAGGATAGTTTTTATTTTAGTAAATTCATCAAATTAGAAAGTCTTCAATTTAGGGAAGTTTAATTTTAGAAAATACATATTTTAGAAAAGTTTTTAATTTAGGATGTTTCTTTTTTTTTTTCATAGTTTCCAATTTTTATGTTAGGGTTTCCATGCATCACATTAGTTCAACTCGTCATGGGATCAACCTCATTTGTGTACTATATTGCAAATAATTTGTGCACTTGTGAGTTTTAATTAAAATAGCAACATCTTGCATATGAGAATTTTGGGTATGTGAACTAGACGCTATCTTAAATTGGTCCTTAGGGTTTGGAATTGGCTCACTAGGAAATTGTCTTTTTCCTCTATCATTTAAAGTAGTTGACAACTAGCACATTTGCAATTCTAACTTGGCACCAGCTTGAGAGTTGACATTAGCGAAATGTTGATTATCATTCTACAAATGAGGTAAGGCCTTGCTAGCCTCCTCATTTTGTTTTAAGGATCTTTCTATGAGTAACTTCATATTCTCTTTAAATGTTGTTTTCTTTTGTTGCTGAGGGAGTTGAAAACCAAGTTACTACTAGGGAACTAAAGCTCTAAGAAAGTTCTATCGGCAGGATTCATAGATGATCCTTCCTGGTAATAATTCTTTGACCATTATAAGCTATAATGCCTAGCCCATCCTAGATTACAGGTCACAATGTAAGATTTGGTTGTGATATGATTTCTTGGAATTTGCTTGTTCTAGAAGATATTCATTATACACTCCATTTGATACACAAGTTGTGGTTAAATGGGCTAGGCTAATACAAATAGCACAAACCTCCTTTGGAGGCTTAATGGATGTAGTAGCAACCATGAAGGTCTGAAACATATTTTCAAGTTTGTCCACTCCCCCATCCAAGGAATCAAACTTGTCCATCCTCTCACTAACAAAGTCGAGCCTTGACTCCTATTTCATACATGACTCCTTTCTTTAGAGGCTAGGTATTTCTCTCTCACCTATTAGAATAATCCCATTGCTGAAAATTATCAATTAAAGTTTAGAAAAATTCCTAGGCCTCTCTCTCATCTTTCAACATGAGGCCCCCTCCACTTATTACATCTATCATCTGTCTATTTTGAAATGTTAATGCCTCATAAAAGTATTGAGCTTGCTGTATTTTTCAAATCCATGATGGGGACACCTCTATAGTAATTCATTCTCCCTTTCATGCATTCATAATATTGTTCATCATCTTTTTGTAGGAAGTTCATAATCTTCCTATGAATGGTAGTAGTCTTATGGATGGGGAAGCATTTGTTCCAAAACTTTCTAAACATTGGTCCCATGTTCTAACATCTTGGGTTTTTCAAGCCTTTATTGATTTTAAGTTGGAAACTAGCAAAAAATTTCTTGTTTTAGAAAACATTATCAAAAGAATATATATATATATATATATAAGAAATTTGTCAACTTTTTTCCTGGAGTTATGGTAAAACCCCCACGTATATGTAAAATAATAGCCTTCTAACTTAAGAATGGTTGTAGATACATTCCACAAGATCACCCACACTATCATAGGTACAGTCACACATGGAATAACTAGAACAGACTGTATTACTATCATCCATTGTGTCAACAAAAATTTAAGTTATATACAATACCCAAAATGAAATCCTATACATGATTTCTATCAAAAGAAACTACACTAAAAATATATTTTCCTTACATCTAAACTTATCCAAGTACTTTCGCCTTCCCTATGTCTCTCACGCTTGAGCTACCTAGTGTATCACCTAAAATGGTTGTTGTAGGGGATGACCAAAAACAGTAGCTCATGATAGGGTGAAAAACAAATACAAGCAAGGACAACTGAAATAGAGCATGCTGTAGCATAAGTATATGTATCTCCATATAGATATAGATATACATATATAGTTTCTAAAAAGAGTAATCAATACATGTGTGATAAAGATCCACAAAAGACTAATGATTTCAAATCATCTGCAACGTTGAAAAGTAACTGATAAATCTATTGCATCAGTGTGTTAATAAAAAGATGATGTTGAACTGAGGTGCATAGACCTCAATCTACAATGCACAAAATCCATGCCCACATTGCTATGGAAAATTGATCACTCCAAACATTGTGACATATATTCCTACCACCAGGGATGCATTAGTGGCATACAGTCCTACCACGAGGGGTAAGATCTAAACTCTTGAGAAATGATTGAAATACCCAGTATGGTAACATTACATAGGCACTTATGCTTGTAGGACCCTGCCATCCCCCATTGGTGACTACCATGTCCTCCATGTTGGGTCATGGATACCCTCATGGCCATGACTCACAAGACCTCAAAGGGGCCTACCTGGCTACTACTTAAAGAGATTCCACATGAGAAGCGACTTCTAATACATGTCGTCTCTATTGAGGGGCAATCTCATCTCAGAGATTAGTGGCCAACTGTACCTCCTAGCATAAGGTCTCCAGGACTTAAGGCACACTCACATAGTGCACCTTCCGAGTGATCTAAGACCTAGGACACACCGAGAGCAATTGTCCAAAAGATTGATGAAATCCATATCCCCAAAGACTTACAACTAGTTGCAGAGTGCATGCATAAGCATCAACAAACCTGCATCCATCAGGACTTCTGGCCACTCGTAGAGTGCCTGCCTAAAGCATCGATGAAATCATTATTCATAGTTCATTGAAATTCATATCTCATGGCTCACCACTACACTTGCATTGCTTTCCAAGTATTGATGAAAACGATGTCTCTAACCCCTTGGCCCAATTCGTATGTCCATTAGCCCAAATCATGGAAAATCTAAATCATGAAGTGATGGTGTGTTATGCAATGGTACCCTATGTCTATTAGTGTCAAATGCATTGTTAGTCTTGTTATTAATTTATAGTGAATCTTTAGGTGATGTTGTCCCCTTTATGGAGTTTAAGGGATAGATGTCCATTTATCATGAACATGTATCTTTATTTCCAGCTCTTATGTTTTTTTGTACTTAATGTCTTAGTTATCTTTCATTGATTAGTAGTAAATTTACTTTAGTCTAGGTCATACATTTAATGTAGTATCTCTTTTTAGCATTTGGGATTTACTTACTTGGTTATATCCCGAAGCAACTAAGCATCCTTATGTTATAACCACAGTTTCATTTACTTCACATTCTTATAACCTAGAGGGGTACAACGCTTTTTCTATAGTTCTTAGGTCTAAGGTAAGCTTGATTCCATGTCATCACTACACCATAGATAATACTCTTATAGTGTTAGTCAAAAATTTCATAATGTTTAACAATTTTCTTTTTAACTAATCCTTTTTTTGGGTTGATAATCATATTCAGCCCAAATTTGGAATCTAGGTATGACCAAGTGTTCACCTTATTAGCTAGGTTCATTGGAATGTAGTTTATAACATTTAAGTGGTAACAAGGTGTATTTCACCCTTGGCTAGATTCATAGGATTTATTTCTCTAGGGCATAGGAGACCTACTTGTGGAAGACTAAGGCATATGAGGTTAAGGCATAATGAACAGAGTCTTAGGAGATTAGGGCATAGATGATTTAGGGTATAGGTGACTTGAGTTATGGGAACTATGTCAAAGGAGATTAAGAAATAGACTAAGTTATAGTAGACCATAGCTTAAATGATTAAGACATAAGTGACCAAGTCTTAGAGGACTAAGATAAAATATTTACGTTATAGGTAGGTATGTTTCACTATGGCTTGGGTGATCAAGTCATGGGTTGTTAATACTTAAGTGATTTAAAGTATAAGTGTCTTGACTTTTGGAAACCTAAGGCATAGGAGACTAGTCACATAAGACTAAGTTGAAGAACATAAGGTCATAACAGGCGAAGGTGGAAGTGGCCATATCGTACAAGTCTATGTTTAGGAAATTACATCTTATAAAATTTTGTAAGTTAGTTATATGAGACCAAGTTGGAAGTGATCATGTCATTGATAATTAGGTCATGAAAATATCTAAGTAATGTTTAATAAGGCCAGAGGGATTGATGCATAGGGTAAGTCTTAATTGATTGAGCTTAAATGAATTGGTAGGTAGAGTATCATCAATGGAACCAACTTAGTTTTCTAAGTGTTAAGAATTCTAGCATGGGGGCAATATTTTAATTTTATTTATCTTGAATGATGACCTTTTTGCCCTTCACTATTTCCAATTGAAAGGTACTTTTGCATTCCCAATCAACATCATCAAGACCTTATACCAATTGGGGGTCAACCACATTAATCTTGTTCCTCCATTCCCCTCGATTAAGTACCATGGCTTTATTTAGTCCCAAAGTTTTTAAGTCTTTTCTCACCACTTCTATCCACGCTCTTTAGGGCTTTCCCCTTGCCCTTTCAGAACCTTCTACTTGCATTGCCTCACTCCTTCTAACTGGTGCCATTTTTGGTCTTTTTTGGGAAATTTTCTAATGTCATATATATAGAATAATGACCATTTTGCACTTCGCTATTTCCAATTTAAAGGAAATTATGCATTCTTAATTAAAAAGGGCAAATTTTCTCACATTTTCCATTAAACTAAAATTTTGGAATTCTCAAATTCTAGAATAGTGTAATTTTTAAACACAAAAATTCCAGGGACTGGAATTCCATTGACTCAGGAATTATAGCCAAATCCTCCTCCATTAGTCATTTTCCTGTAGCTAGGTGAATTCAAACATCTGGTTTAAAATGCCATTCAAAGTCTAGCTTTTCAATTTGTTCCAATTTCCACTTAGTTTTCCCTTTCCCCAACCCATTGGAGATCATCAAACATATGTGATTTGAAGTTATTATTCATGGCACCATCACCTGCTCTTCATGAACCAAGAAATTGGTGCCCACAGCTTCATTGCTTTTCACCATTTTCCTATATGAATTTCTTATCAAAGAGCTATACTAAGGTCATTAATAAGTTAAAATTCAAAGTCAATTTTATGCCATTTCTCCATTGCCATTCCTAAGGACCCACTAGTAGCAGGTGGTGGCACCATTTCTTGCACACATGCATGCAGAGAATGGTGTGTTTCCTCCCTGTTTGCACCTTCTAAATAGTACCCAAATAATACGAATTTATGAATTCATTTGTTTGCTATTTGAAGGTGATGATGTGTTCTTGAAGACCCATCCTTTACTTTGTCTTAATTTTTCTTGAATCAAAAGAAATAAGCATGGGATTGGGTGTACCACCACTACTTGTGAGCGAGAAGAACAGGGTGCACCCAGTCCCTATTCTTATTTTGTCCCATGAAAAGCCTATGAAAATCATTCCAAAATTACAACTTGAATGCATCCACACTATGTTTGCACATCAAAGAAGAAATCCCAAATACAAATTTTGGAAAGATGGAAATCTAAGGTGGTAGCTAACATGATGAACATCCCTTGTTCCCCATTCTACAAATATTCATAAACAAAGCAGAGCATGCTTAATCCTCTTAAAAATCGAGATGAATTCAACAAGAATAAGACCTTAAACTAGGTATGCATACACTTTAAGCCTGTAGCAATATCATGCACAAAGAAGATAACATTTTAAGGCATTAAATAATAGAATCAAGTTAGAAACTTCAAGCTTTACATGCTTATTGGTTCAATACACAGGAAATAAAAAATATGAAGAATCAAGACTTAAATCAATGCAATTTTGATCTTGGCCAATCCAAGCCAATATTAATAATCCACTCTACACTAATCCCTACCTAAGATTGGAGTTTGCACCATTGGATTTCATGAAATGTTCATTGGTTGCAGGTTATTAGTTCATGCGTCGAGCTTCACTCAGTGAAGAAGATGCTCAACCACTCCAGCTCCCTCCACATTATCTAATCTTTCTTCAATTCAATCCCCACTTCGTTTGCCACGTTTCCCCCCCTTGATCTAGTACCTTCCTTGCTCAATTCCCTCTTTTTCCACTTTCATTTTCCCCTCTCTTCTACTGGGTTTTTCAATTTGTTAATGGTTGGAAATTTTCCAGCCTAAGTTTCATTTCAATTTTATACTTAGGTAGTTATTTTCTACGTGTGGGGTTTAAAGGACACGTGGGGAGCCAACTACCTTTGGCTTGTGCCTCCACGTGGATGGTTTAGATCAAATCCCACTTGACATAATCCACTTGAGTGTCATTCCAATTAAAATCTCTTATATATCTTGTTTTTATTCAAATATATACTGCTCAGGATACATTTTGCAATTTTACCTTAGATAGTAATACACTTATTTTACAATTTTTAGCTAATTAGTTGGAATTTCACCAAGGTCTTTGGATGGTGCTTAGGCTAAGGTTTCACCTATTAGTGACCTATCTAATTCCTCAATATATTGCCAATTTATATTTTAATTTCCATTTTTCTTTTAAGAGATCACTTATTGCTAACTTAATGTGATTTTCAAATTTATCTTTTACCTTAGAAATTTTGTTTCTAAAATTTTCAATTAACCTAACAATCAAAACCTAATGTTTATCCTAAATCCATTAGTCTAAATCATGGAAAAATTTAGATCATGATGTGATGGTGTGTTATGCATTGGTATCCTATGTCTATTAGTGTCAAATGCATTGTTAGTCCCATTATAATGAATCTTTAGTTGATGTTGTCCCCTTTATGGAGTTTAAGGGCTAGATGTCCATTTATCATGAACGCGTATCTTTACTTCCAACTCTTGTGGTTTTTGTACTTAATTTCTTAATTATCTTTCCTTGATTAGTGGTCTATTTACTTCAGTCTAGGTCAATACATTTCATGTAGTATTCCTTTTTAGCATTTGGGCTTTACTTACTTGGTTATATCCCTACACAACTAAGCATCTTTAGGTTATAACCCTAGTTTCATTTACTTCACATTCTTATATTCTAGAGGGCTACAACCCATTTTCTATAGTTCTTAGGTCTAAGATAAGATTGATGCCATATTATCACTACACCAAAGATAATACTCTTATAGTGTTAGTCATAAAGTTCATAATGTTTAACAATTTTCTTTTTAACTAATCCTCTTTTTGGGTTGATAATCGTATTCAACCCAAATTTGGATTCTAAGTATGAACAAGTGTTCACCTTACCTAGTTACGTTCATAGGAATGTAATTCCTAACATTTAAGTGGTAACAAGGCATATTTCACCCTTGGCTAGATTCATAGGATTTATTTCTCTAAGGCATAGGAGATCTAGTCGTGGAAGACTAAGGCATATGATGTTTAGGTAGAAGGAACTAAGTCTTAAGAGATTAGGGTGTAGATGATTTAGGGTATAAGTGACTTAAGTTATGGGAACTATGTCAAAGGAGATTAAGGAAGAGACTAAATCATTGAAGACCACAGCTTAAATGATTAAGACATGTGACCAAGTTTTAGAGGACTAAGGCTTAAAAGATTTAAGTTATAGGTATGTTTAAAGTATAAGTGTCTTCAATTTTGGAAACCTCAGGCATAGGAGATTAGTCACATAAGACTAAGTTGAAGGATGTTCAGTTATAAAAGACTGTGGAAGTGGCCATATCATTTGAGTCTAAGTTTAGGAAATTACATCCTACAAAACGAAGTTGTAAGCTAGTTATACACGACTAAGTTGTAGGTAATCATGTCATCGATAACTAGGTTGAAAATATCCAATTAAATGTTTAATAAGACTTGAGGGATTAATGCATAGGGTTTAAGTCTTATGAGACTATGATTTAGTGTCTAAGTCTTAATTGATTGAAGCTTAGATGAATTGTCAGGTAAAGTTTCATCAATGGAAATAACTTAGTTTTCTAAGTGTTTAGAATTATAGCATAGGGGCAATTTTGTAAATTTTCTTATATAGTATAATTACCTTTTTGTCTTTCACTATTTCCAATTTAAAGGTAGTCTTGCATTCCCAGTCTTATCAATAAAGTATATAATTAGTATAATTACATTTTCAATTTAAAAAGGGCAAAATGTCTCACATTTTCCATTAAATTGGAATATTGGATTTCCCACATTCCAAGATTGTGTAATTTTTACACACAGAAATTATAGGGACTGGAATTTCATTGACTCAAGAATTCTAGTCAACTTCTCCTTCTCCATTCATCATTTCTAGTAGCTAGGTGAATTCAAGCATCTAATTTAAAATGCCATTCAAAGTTTGGATTTTCAATTTGTTCCAATTTTCACTTGGTTTTCCCTTTCCCCAACCCATTGGAGATTCTCAAACATATAGGATTTGAAGTTATTCATGGCACCATTTCTTGCTCTTCAGGAACCAAGAAATTGGTTCCCACAGTTTCATTCCTTCTCACTCTTTTCATCTTTGAATTTCTTAGCAAAGAGTTATATTAAGGTTATTCATAAGTCAAAATTTAAAGTCAATTTCATGCCATTTCTCCCTTGCCATTCCTGAGGACCTATTAGTAGCAGGATATGGCATCATTTTCTGCCCACATGCATGCAAGAAATGGTGTGTTTCCTCCCTTTTTGCACCTTCTAAATCAAACCCAAACAATATGAATTTAAGAGTGCATTTGCTTGCTATTTCAAGATGATGGTGTGTTCTTGAGTACCCAAATTTTATTTCACCTTAATTTGGCCTGAATCAAAAGAAATAAGAATGGGATTGGGCATACCTTGCCTGCCTGCATGTAGGAAGAACAAGGTGTGCCCAGTCTTTGTTCTTACTTTGTCCCATGTAAAATTTATGAAAATCATTCCAAAATTACCACTTGAATGCCTCCACACTATGTTTACACATCAAGGAAGAAAATCCGCATTTCTTTTGGAAAGATGGAGATCTAAGGGGGTGGCTAACATGATGAACATCCCCTATTCACCATCTACCTACAATCATGAACAAAACACAACATGCTTAATCCTCTTAAAAATCGAGATGAATTCAATATGAATCAAGCCTTAAACTAGACATACAAACAATAGAAGTATTTAGTAATATCATGCAAGAAGAAGATCACAATTTAAGGCATTAAATAATCAAATCAAGGTAGAAACTTCAAGCTTTACATGCTTACTTGTTTAATCCACATGAAATCAGGAATGTGAAGAATCAAGACTTAAAATCGATGGGATTTTGAGCTTGGCTAATCCAAGCTGATATTAGTAATCCATCCTACACTAATCCCTACCTGAGATTGGAGTTTGCACCATTGGATTTCATGAGATGTTCACTGTTTGCAGGCTGCTACTTCATGCGTGGAGCTTCGCTTAGTGAAGGAGATGCTACATGATTCCAGCTCCCTCCACATTCACCGAGCTCTAATCTTTCTTCAACTCAATCCCCACTTCTCTTGCAACATTTTCCCCCTTTGATCTAGTACCTTCCTTCCTCAATTCCCTCTTCTTCCACCTTCATTTCCCCCTCTCTTCTACTAGCTTTTCTACTTTTTTAATGGTTGGAAAATTTTCTAGCCTAAGTTTTATTTGCCTTTTATACTTAGGTTGTTATTTTCTGTATGTAGGTTTAACGAACACTTGGGGAGCTGCTACTTTTGGCTTGTGCTCCCACGTGGATGGTCTACATCAAATCACACATGACTTAATCCACTTGAGTGTCCTTCCAATTAAAACCTCTTTTTATCTTGTTTTGTTCAATTATATCCTATTCAAGGTACATTTTGCAAATTTACCCTAGACAATAATATACCTATTTTACAATTTTTAGCCAATTAGTTAGAATTTCAACAAGGGCTTTGGATGGTGTTTACGCTAAGATCTTCACCTATTAGTGACCTATCTAATTCTTTAATAAGACACCAATTTATATTTTAATTTCCATTTTTCTTTTGGGAAATCACTTAATGCTAACTTAACATGATTTTCAAATTTCTACTTTTGCTTGGAAATTTTGTTTCTAAATTTCTAGATTAACCTAACAATCAATTCCTAATGGTTATCCTACCCTAATTTCTCAATGCTCTCATTCAATTCTTCTCCATTATTGAGTAAAACATACACTTAATAAATAAAAAATAATTAAAAAGTTTACCCTATTTTTTGTAATGCATATATTTACTTATTACAATTGTGTATTTATAGGTATTACACATGTTTTGATAAAACCAACCCCTAAAGAATTTACCCATCACTTGGCCTTATTTTTTAATGAGAATGGAAATAACCTAAGCCTAATTGAGTCATCTGAAACATTTTGGAACTTGAATGTAGCTCAAATATCAAGGAATTCATTAATATGTAGGTATGGTTCCTCTATTTCTTGAGCACAAAATGTTGGGAGTAACTGAATGACTCTAGGTTTAACCTCAAAATGGTCTACGTTTGTATGAGGCAATGTGATGCATGAAGGAGTATTTAACTGGAGTGGCACATAGAAATCTCCAATAGCCTTATGCTCAACTTCTACTAGTGGTTTATCCATGGGGTTTCGAACTTGGTTTCTCAACCCTTGCTTATGGATACACTCCATCTATGGGTCTAATGGTACTAATTCAATGTTTTTGAGATTGATGTCCTTGCATGCATTAAATAAGCCTCTCTAAATGAAGCAACCTAAATCTATATGATGAGGAATCTATACTAATGGTTTTCTAATTGAGCTAATTTAATGATCTTCATTAATATGTGGGGTGGTAGCTTTGCAGACCTAAATCTAGATGGCTCCCTATTTTATCCAGTTTTGACTATCACTTATCAATGAGATCTTGCTCTACAATGGTTAATAGAAGTCTCATGTCTGGAGGTGTTTAGTCCTCAATCAATGTCATCAGAGGCATGGGAAAATTGCTTGAATTTTGGATATCCACTATAACCATCATACTCAGAAGCCACTGGAGTGACAATAGATCTCCTTTTTCTAAAAGGGTCCTACAACCTCAAAACCCTAAGCCTCTTGCTACTTGATTTTATGTTAATAATTCATGGGCTAGGATCACAAACGTACAACAAATTTGATTGATTTACTTAGGTGGGCCAAGGATCTAATGATGAAATCCAGCCCTTATCTTATGAGGTTCCTTGTGGGCCCCTTACAATTAGTATGACCCATTCCACCATAAAGCACTTAAACATGCATGGTGAGGAAAGCAAACTAATGCTTACTTGCATTGTGGCACCTCAGGTTTTCTAAACCTTTTCCCAATACATAATAATAATAATATGTTTATAAAATAGGTGGGATCCTTATAAATGAAAACTCATAATTTACATAGATAACACACCATTCGGAAGAAAAACCAAAAGAGAACCTCGAGGGTCATACAATATTCAAAATCACAAACTGTATGCAAAATCAAATATGCAATACTTTAAGTATGCTCAATTCAAAACCATGACAAATCAACAATAGCCATGAAAAGACAGTAATAATAATAAGTACAAAATTCCAGGGTTCCATCCATGATCACCACATCATACACATATTCAAATTAATGTACACTATATAATAGTGTGGGTCTAATTTATCCAAAATATAAACATCCAAGTACAGCTAAAAGTCTAAACACAAGTCTAAGTGTCGTATATCAAATCAGTCTCTGAATACCAAAATGCAGATAATCCTCATGGTCTTTGCTCTAATCAACACTACTCCACCTGCTTTCTCTTAACACTATTGCAATCCAAATCTGAGGCATTGCAAAATAAAGCAATGCCTCAACAAGCTATGCTTGTGTAGGTGGTTCACATTTGATAATAAATATGATAAAATCACATGACATGAAGTATCATAATCATGGTGAAATCTCATAAGATGAATGTCGACAAAGCATGTGAAATATCAGACATCCATAATGGATAAATCAAGAAATCATGAGCTAAACAAATTGATATCAAGTCTGAGTGTCATAACATGCAAGGCATGAAACACATGGATATGCACCCATCACAATAACAAAATTCTGTGTCCATAGAAAAATATAACACATGTCATGATCATGGAATGTTGTGTACAATCGAGCTCTATGAGTGTCTCAACTACACTCACGGCGATGGTAATGAGTACTCATTCCAACCTTGAATCCCTCACATGCCCTTAGATAGGTATAAGACTAGGCTTACCCTGCTTCACTTGATACATTCTGACCCTAGGTCCCTCAAGTGTAGCCTGCATTAGTCCATTTCCCAATGAAAGCCTATCAGCCATCCCTCGGCCCACCCTTAGATCGGTACAAGACCCAGCTTACCCCGCTTCACTCAATGAATTCTGACCCTAGGTGCAGCTCGCATCAGTCCATTTCCTGACGGAAGCCTTCAGCCATCCCCCGGCCCACCCTCAAATCGGTACAAGACTCGGCTTACCCTGCTTCACCCAATGGTCTCAATCAAGATCCATGATAAGGTGTAATCCATCACATATCAAACATGGATGATCATGTAATTAAATGTCACGATAATAACATGAAATACTAAACACATACAATAAAACACGATAGTGCATAAAACACATGCCTCAAGAATTTCAAATAATAGGTCATGATAGATGAAATCAAAGAGAAACCCCACATGTGATCACCTACCTCGACAAACACGATACTCCAGTTAAGTGCGTAAGCAATGTCATGAAGTGCGCTCTGACATACCTGTCACATCATAAGTCATCTATTACTTGGTGTTCTCACATCTCAAAATAAACAAATCCAAGTGATAATCCCTTAATCTGGCAGTTAATGCTAGATTAACGACCCAGATCATCTGATTACCTCTTTATTAGGTCAATTCTAAACTAGATGTAGATTTTTCTAACATCTTGGCAAACATCGGTGGCCATTGATAGTCAATCTATGTATAATCCAAATAGTTAATTATCCTTCTGATTCAAAATCAATATATTAAATTACCTAAATGAGCAATTAGATGCTGCTTGATTTATATGATGGATCCATTGATCATGAAGGTTTGAATATCTAAATGTCAAGATCCATAGATTGAGGGCTAGATCTCACTTTCAGACTATAAACCATTCTAATTAGTGTGATATTGGTAGTTAATCTGATTTGTATCACTTCAAAATCATGCTACTTGATTCATTCCATCATTTTTAAGGATGAGAAACTCACTAGCAACATGTAATTATCGATCAGATGTTGTTAATTGTTTTTTACATAGTAACATACTAGATGGCTGATATTGTCTAATTGATCTCTATCGAATTTTTTACAATTTTTGTCATATACTAGTTAATTTAGCGTTCCATGACCCATTTGTGGTCTCTAATCATTGATCAATCATCAGGAAGTCACTATTTGCACAGCGACAGATTGGACAGTCCACATTGTCCAATTTGTTTTCTAACACAGATCACAAATTTTGTCAAATTTAACCTGTATCAGGTATAGATCTATCCATTAATAAGCATGGATTAACAATTCAATGGATGGATTATTACTAAAACTTAGATTTCAAATGAAATTGTACTAATTTAGCAAAAATTCAATAAATCAGGAATAGGGTTCCATAGATCTTACCTTTAGAGTGTGTTTATATGCTTCCTCCACCCTTAGATGAGCCAAATTGACCTTAATTTCAGTTGAACCCTCCCTGATCCCATCGCACAGTAGTTTCCCCTTCAATTAATGGCCTAAATCATCCCAGATCACATCATAATGATGGGGGTTTCGTTCCTCTAAGCTAGTCGAGGAGGATAACTGGCTTGGATCAACGATCCCAGTTGTCGTCGTCTCCAGCAATAGCCTACAACTTTGGCCAGCTGTTAAAACCCCCTTTTTCTCCTCCGGTTATAATGAAAAGAAAGGGATTTTGCCCTAGACCTTGAGGCGAGCAAGGTGAGAGGTTTGGATTTGGAATCCAAGCTCCCATTGTTGCCGACGAGCTCTTCCTACACAAGCAAACCTGTAAAACCCCATTTTCCTCTTCTCTGTCTTCTCTGGCGTGGGTGGACTTTTCAGGCGTGCATCCACCTGCACCTACTTCCTCTCTCTTCTCCTTCCTCTTCCCTCTTCTTCTTCTTCCCCCTCTCTTCTTCTTTCTCTTACCCTTGTCGAGTTTTGGGAAGAAACTGACCTAATGTCTGTCGAGGTCACTTAAGTGAGGGGGGTGCCTATATCAATTACGGCCCCCTTCATTTAAGCATTTCTTCTATTTTTTTTCCATCTTATATTTACAAAATTGCCCCTCATATTCAAATACTCATATCTCCTCTATCTGAACTCTGATTTCTGCAAACTTAGTGTCATTTGAATCGTCTTTTCGAGTACTATCAAATTATGGGGTCTCAATACTAGATTGGATGTCTATCTAGTCTTTTACTTATAAGATACCAAAAATATGAATTTAATATGTTCTTTTCATTCCAATTTAATATTTTTTGAAATTCACTAAAATTGAGATTTATAAATTAGGAATGTTACATTCTTCCCTCCTTATAGGAATTTCATCCTTGAAATTCTTTCCATGTTATTCTTTAAACACTCTAGGAACATCCTCAACTCATCATAAACTTAAATTCTCATAATTCCTTCAATGAAACAAAATTTCTCAAGATATAACTAATATTCAACTTAATCTCTAACATTATGTCACCTATTAGCATAGCTTTTCTGTTTGCTTAAGCAATAAAGAGCCACTTTTGCTGCACACTATGATATTTGGTATTTACTTGCTAACTCATCAATATTTTCATTTTATTTCTGCTCATGTCAGTAATGTCTCCAAAACTTTCAAGATTTATCTAAGTTCTTAGTTAAAAATACTATTTGTACAGTCTTAACTTTAGTCCTTTTCTCTAAGAACTACACAAATCTTATGAGAATACTTTTACTCGTATAAGGATCAATTTCTCCTTGTTTTCTTACATCATGTCAACCTTCATAAATGACATCTATTTCTTATTAGTCAATATTGCCTATATAAATTCTATCTGTAACTCATATTCCTTTCAACCCATAGTTAAAATCATGTTTTAATCCAACTGATTTCTATTATATGTTTTATCAACATCCAAACAACAAATACTCATCAATTGTAATAATGATATTAACTTATACTCACCATCCCAATCCTTTCTAAAGTCTTAAAAAGCAATAAATTCATAACTAATTTTCCTTTAGTTCCAACTTCATAACTCCTTTGATTGTAGTGAGTCTTAGAATGCATAATCTTTATCTGCAACACAAACTTTTCTTATCCAAATAATTCTTTATAATAACTTCAAATAGTTAATATACATCTCTCACTTTAATTTAATCTCTTCTACATGTAATTAACTAGTCCTAATGTTATGAAATTGCCTAACTTCTAAAATTCAAGGTATCATATTTCTAACGATATTTTGGCAGAGCCTCCTTTGTTTTTCGAACTTATGCATTTAACGCATGATATTACGGTACATCTGGTAAACCATTTATTAATATAAAATACATTTCAGAGACTCTGTCTCACCACATTCCAACATCCATTATAGCAAAAATACTTATTCATCCCATACATTATCCTGATAAAACAAATTTTAATGTAGTGATATTTACTTACCCATCTCTAAAACTTCAAGCACAATATGCATATCCTTCTATAGTACAATGAAAATATATTACAAATTCATCAATAGGTAAATGTTTAACTCCACCATCATCACAATCACAACTATATATAATGGAAGATTTTCATACTACAATGAATCTTACTTTAGCTTTAACATCATAACCTTCCATCATTTCAACATATGTTCAAACAAATAACTCTTTCATTTCTTCAAATAATCATTTCATATAAATATCAATTATATTCTAACATTTCAATTGTAATCATAAATAGATTTTTCAACTCATTCATTCAATTTTCACATATGAATCCAAAATAAAAAGATAATCATTCAATAAAAGAACATCTTTGACATCCTCAAATTTCAATTTATTGTAATAATATTTACTGCATTACATTCAGATAATCAGAAACAATACTCCTTAAGTATATATATAGACTTATAAAAACTGGAGATAACGCCTATGATTCAAAACTAATATATGAACTTACACCTTTGGGTGTATGTGACGACCTGGGTTTCATATGATGCAAATTTCATAAAAAGGCGAGATCTCTTGCTTTAGAAATATGAAATGCATGAAAATCCTTTGTTTTGGAAAGCAATCTTTCATATAAAACCCCGAGTGTCAAAACACATTTTCAAATCATATAGCCATGGCATAGTTTTAAGTCAACTCTATTCCCAAGAAAGTGTTAGTCACAAATTTCACTACAGAGAGTAACTACAATCAAGTAACATTCATTAAAAGATAAGGTAGGGGTTTACTTACTTGTACTTAATTTGGATGTTCTCTGTCACGGGTGTATCCTATCCTTAAGTGTTTACTTGTATCTGAAAAATATTAAGGATTGGGTGAGTATACATTATACACAGGAGTCTATCACTACTAGTTTTACAATGCATGATATGTTTTAAACCATATGTTCTTTAAACCATGTGCATGTTTGGACACTCATGTTCAATATCGATATTAAAAGCCATTGTCAAAATAGAATACTGACGACTTAAAGAATCGCATAATCTAAGTCAAAAGTAACATAGATATCATAAACATATACTATGATATGCATAAGATGCTCAACTGAATCCAACTCATGGATCTATGGTCGACCATACTCATGTCATGCCATATGCATGCAAGTAAACCCTCAAAAACATAGGGCACACTATGCCCACGACCTCAGCGCCGTGTGGTCCCCGGGTACCTAAGGACTCTCGGTCATAGCCTCCACAGGGCATATGACACTTCGACGAGTGCCATGACACCTCCAGTGGTAGTCCTTGTACATTCCTTTTTGAAGTGAGGAGAAGCCTTTTTGGCGTGGTACCCTTTCCACCTATAGTGGGAGGGGCTGGGAGGCCACCTCGAACCTTTTGGCATAGTGCCCACGAGTTTACTAGCCCAAATCATATACTATCAAGCAGGCAAGAACCTTTTTTTTCAAAACATGTCTATGCATGTATCATGCAGACAAGAATCCTTTTTCAAAACATGTCTATGCATGTAACACATGTCTTGGCAATATATGCTCAATGTATTTTTCATATGCATGCTAAGTTCATTTATGAAATCAATTCATGCTAAACAGGTCATGTGCATAAGGATGTAACATAAGTTTATATGATATACGCATAAAGACAGGACATGTAACTTAAAACTTAAAACATGCATTAGAAAAGAAACCATGACTCCAAACATGCATTCTCAAAGCATCATGGGTTCTTTTTAAAAGCCTAGTAGCGATAGGACACCTACCTGGTTTGATCGCGCTAGTCCCCTTGTCCTCGTACATTCCTAGACATGGTTTAGGGGAAAAAGGTTAGCTTGGCCTATTTCTATAGGTTCTAGAATAGTTTACCTTACTACTTAGGCATTAAGGGTCCATTTCCATGCCTAAGGGCCTCCTAAGGTCTCTAACTGGGCCTTGGTATAGTTAGGTTTGCAAAGGTTTAGTGGCCCCGCTCCACTATCATGGTTTAAGGGTCATGCTAACCTTAGATAGGGGCTCGAACAAGAACGCCCCAGGCACCTGCCCTGGGTTTTTTGCCGCTCCCTAGAGCCCCGTTTTGCATGGTTTCTCATGCAAAAACTTAGGGACATTCAACCTAAGATTGAGGGGGAGATGGGTTTGGAGTTGTTTCAGGCGTACCTGGTTCGTGGCTAGGTATTTTTTTAATGGTTTCTCCTCTTGCCTGCAACTCCAAAACTGATTTTTTCCAAGGTTTTGGGCTGCCATTGGAGGCACCCAAGAGTTCTATTTATAGAGCTTAAGGAGGGTTCTGGAGGGGCCTATCCACCGCCATGGAATGGCGGTGGAGAAACCTCTAGAATGGCTGTGGTTTCCCCCTACACACTGACATTCTAGAATGTCGGTGATGCAGTATGTTTGGGAAGAAGGGGGTGCCCGTATCAAAACGGGTCCCTGTTTTCTCAGGCCAATTCGTTTTAAATTAATTATAATTTCGCCCTTGAACTTCAAAGGGCCATAACTTGCTCATTTTAACTCCGTTTTGGGTGATTTTGGTCTTGTTGGATTCCTTTTTCTAAGACGCACCTAAAGGTACCATAATAAGGACCAAATTTGTGGGTCTAGTCAGGGTGAACAGTGAAATGACCAAAATACCCTTATCTCAAAAAGTGAGCTTTTCATTACCAACATGGGATTTCAAGGTTACAAAAATGGAGTCATTACATTCTTACCCCCTTAGGGGATTTTTGCCGCAAAATTCTACAATATATATAGCCAAAATATCTCGGGGTACTTTTCTCGCATTTTTTACTTCGGTTCCCAAGTCTCTTCTTCCATGTGAGCATTTCTCCACAAAAATACTAAGGGGTATGCCATGAAAACTCACTATCTCTTTGATGTATAACTGAGATACATTGCCAGTGGATTGGGTATGGCGTATAGGAAGAAAATGGGCTGTCTTAGTCAGTCTATCAACAATTACCCAGATCATGTCATGACCCTTAGAGGTCCTAGGTAACCCTACGATGAAGTCGATGGTAATATGATCCCATTTCCATTCGGGTAACTTAAGGGGTTGTAACAATCTCGCAGGTCTTTGATGTTCGGCCTTTACTTGTTGACATGTTAGACACTTTGCCACAAATTCCCCTATGTCTCTTTTCATACCATCCCACCAATATTGTCTCTTTAAGTCTTGATACATCTTAGTTCCTCCTGGGTGTACAGTATACTTATACCGATGAGCCTCTTTTAGATTTCTTGTCTTAATTCTTCATTAGTTGGTACCACTAATCTTCCTTGCATGTAAACACTACCATCTTCCCCTTTAGTAAACCCTGGTTTTCCTATTAAAGCTTGTATGTCCGGATCCCCTTGCTGTGCTTGCTTAACCTTTTCATTAACAACTGACTTTATCGTTAGACCTGCCATAATGATCTTGCGCTTACTTATGTCTGGTTTCCTCGTTATTACTTCTTGTAATAGCTTCCATCTCTTAGTAAATAAACTTGCACACATCCCTTGGGTTTTTCTACTTAATGCATCAGCTACCACATTAGCTTTTCCAAGGTGATAATGAATGGAGAAGTCATAGTCTTTTAAGTATTCCATCCATCTTCTTTGTCGCATGTTTAAGTCTGGCTGGGAAAAGATATATTTAAGACTCTTATGATCTGTGAAAACTTCAAACATTTCCCCATATAGATAATGTCTCCAAATTCGCAAGGCAAAGACTATGGCCGCTAATTCCAAGTCACGGGTTAGGTAATTGACTTCATGCTTCTTGAGTGTTGAGAAGCATAAGCAATTACCTTCCCATATTGCATAAGTACATAGCCTAGTCCTTGTTGCGAGGCATCACTGTATATCTCAAATCTGCCACTTCTTGAAGGTAAGGTAAGGACAGGTGCTGTAGTTAACCTTCTCTTTAGTTCTTGGAAGCTTTCCTCACATTTATCAGTCCATTCAAATCTTGTGTCTTTCCTGGTCAGCTTAGTTAAAGGTAAAGCAATTCATGAAAAACCCTCGATGAATCTCCTGTAATATCCAGCAAGTCCTAAGAAGCTTCTTATTTCTGTGACTATCTTAGGTCTTTCCCATTTCTATACTAATTCAACCTTAGCGGGGTCGACTGCTATGCCATCTTGAGAAATAATGCGTCCTAAGAAATTAACCTTTTCCAGCCAAAACTCACACTTACTGAATTTTGCATATAACTTGTGTGCTCATAGGGTGCTTAATGTTATCCTTAGATGTTCCTTATGGTCTTCAAGAGTTTCTGAATATATCAAGATATCATCCACAAACACTATGATGAATTTGTCTAAGTACTCCTTAAACACCCTATTCATGAGGTCCATAAACGCAGCTGGAGCATTAGTTAAACCAAAGGACATCACTCTGAATTCATAATGGCCGTATCGAGTCCTGAAGGCTGTCTTGGGGATATCTTCTTCTCTAACTCAAAGTTGATGGTAGCTGGATCGTAGATCAATCTTAGAGAAGACTTTGGCTGACTGAAGTTGATCGAAAAGATCATCAATTTGGGGAAGGGGGTACTTATTCTTAATGGTGACCCTATTTAGCATCTGATAGTCTACGCACAATCTCATGGAGCCATCCTTTTTCTTAACAAAAAGGACTGGAGCTCCCCATGGAGATACGCTAGGCTGTATGAACCCTTTGTCAAGTAGTTCCTGTAATTGGGTCTTCAATTCTTTTAGTTCTGCAAGAGCCATTCGGTAAGGAGCTTTGGAAATAGGGGAAGTATTGGGTATAAGGTCAATGGTACACTCAATTTCTCTTGGTGGGGGTAGATTTGGTAAGTCCTCAGGGAATACGTTAGGAAATTCTTGGACTACCTCGACATCCTCTAGCTTTGGTTGGGGATTCTCGACAGATTCAATCTTGGCCAAGAAGAAGGGACATCCCTGAGCAATGTGCTTAACTGCTTTCATGGAAGAAATAACACATGCTCCAGAATAATCCTTTCTTCCTTAGAGGGTGAAAGTGTCTCCATTAGGTAGGGTAAAAGTGACACGTTTCTGGTGGCAATCAACAGAGGCTTGATGAAGAGCTAGCCAGTCCATACCTAGGATGGCATCGAAGTCATTCATATCTAAGTGAATAAGATTGGCATGTAGCAAATGATCTTTGACCAAAACGGGGACATCCTGGAGATAAGAATAGGTGGGAAGTGCCTGGCCTATAGGAGTCATGACTTCTAGAGTGAAGTCCAGGTCCTGTGGTATAATGTCCAAGGTTGATGCAAACTCCGGGGATATGAAAGAATGAGTGGAGCCTGTATCGAATAGAACTTTAGCAGGTATATCATAGATAGAAAGAATACCTTCAACTACTGCATTTGAAGCCAGGGCTTGACTGGAAGTGAGGGCAAAGACACGTCCTTGGCTCTTTGGAACCTGATCTTCTTTACGCTCTTCAACTTTCCTTTTAGGACAATTCCTAGCAAGATGTCCTAATTCTCCACAAGTATAGCAAGTGATGTTGAAAGTGGGACATGGTTTGCCTGAATGATTCCTATTACACCTAGGGCATGTCTTCTAGTCTAGTCTTCTTCCTTTGTTTTCAAACGGCTTCTTGAAAGGTGGCCTGGGTCCAGATGACTGAAATGGTCTCTTTCCTTTATTTCTCATGGTGTTGGTGTTCTTAGTTTCTTTTATCGCCTGATTCCTTTGATAATCTTTTTTGTATAGGGAGGCCATCTCTACGGCTTTGGCTACGGTGGAAGGTTGGAAACCTAGAACTTTGTTCCTGAGTCCTGGGTTGAGCCCATCAACAAATCTTTCCGCCGCGTCTTCCTCATCAGCACAAGCATGTGGTGCAAATCTTCAGAGGCTGATGAATTTATTTTCATACTATTGGAAAGTCATGTTTCCTTTTTCTAAGTCCATAAATTCTTTTTCCTTCTGTTTTCTTACGTGTTTAGGATAATATTTGTCATTAAAGACCTTTTTAAATTCTTCCCATCCTATTGTTTCTTACTGGTCAAAATAAGTCCTTTCTGCTGTTTCCCACCAAAAGGTAGCCTCTCCCCTAAACACAAACGTGGCCACGGGTACCTTTCTTTCTTTAGCTATGTTCATGGCTTTAAATATCTTTTCAATATCAATTAACCATTTTTCAGCTATAGATGCTTCATCTTCTCTTGTGAATGAGGGAGCTATTTTCTGAAACCTTTCTGACTGAACCTCAGTCCTATCTATTGCTTTATCAGGGGAAGGATCTCGTGTGGTAGGGGTTTGGGCATGTTGATTACACATGTATTGTTCCATATGCTGTAGGAATCACTGGAATAATTCAGCCATCCCATTGCCCGATCCAGTGGAGTCCACTGGTGGGGCTTCAGGTCTTGGAGCATCGCTTACTTTCTTTCTAGGCATTTGTAAATCATAAGGTAATTCACAAGACCTTAGTATGTGTTATCATATTACCCCTTAATCTTTCATGGATGAAACTTGATTATAAGTTATTCTCCTCATAACTGGGTTATGAGTAACGTCAAACCGAGCTCTGATACCAAACTGTGACGACCCGGGTTTTATATGATGCAAATTTCATAAAAAGGCGAGATCTCTTGCTTTAGAAATATGAAATGCATGAAAATCTTTTGTTTTGGAAAGTAATCTTTTGTATAAAACCCCGAGTGTCAAAACACATTTTCACATCATATAGCCATGGCATAGTTTTAAATCAACTCTATTCCCAAGAAAGTGTTAGTCACAAATTTCAGCCTACAGAGAGTAACTACAATCAAGTAACATTCACTAAAAGATAAGGTAGGGGTTTACTTACTTGTACTTAATTTGGATGTTCTCTGTCACGGGTGTATCCTGTGCTTAAGTGTTTACTTGTATCTGAAAAATATTAAGGATTGGGTGAGTATACACTATACTCAGTAGGAGTCTATCACTACTAGTTTTACAATACATGCTATGTTTTAAACCATATGTTCTTTAAACCATGTGCATGTTTGGACACTCATGTTCAATGTCAATATTAAAAGCCATTGTCAAAATAGAATACTGATGACTTAAAGAATCGCATAATCCAAGTCAAAAGTAACATAGATATCTTAAACATATACTATGATATGCATAAGATGCCCAACTGAATCCAACTCATGGATCTATGGTCGACCATACTCATGTCATGCAATATGCATGCAAGTAAATCCTCAAAAACATAGGGCACATTATGCCCACGACCTTAGTGCCGTGTGGTCCCCGGGCACCGAGGGACTCTCGGTCATAGCCACCACAGGGCATATGACACTTCGACGGGTGCCGTGACACCTCCAGTGGTAGTCCTCGTTTACCATAGCAATCGAAGTGAGGACAAGCCTTTTTGGCATGGTACCCTTTCCACCTATAGTGGGAGAGGCTGGGAGGCCACCCCGAACTCTCGGCATAGTGCCCACGAGCTTACTAGCCCAAATCATATACTATCAAGCAGGCAAGAACCTTTTCTTTCAAAACACATCTATGCATGCATCATGTAGGCAAGAATCCTTTTTCAAAACATGTCTATGCATGTAACACATGTCTTGGCAATATATGCGCAATGTATTTTTCACATGCATGCTAAGTTCAATTATGAAATCAATTCATGCTAAACAGGTCATGTGCATAAGGATGTAACATAAGTTTATATGATATACGCATAAAGACAGGTCATGTAACTTAAAAACTTAAAACATGCATTAGAAAAGTAACCATGACTCAAAACATGCATTCTCAAAGCATCATGGGTTCTTTTTAAGTGTCTAGTAGCAATAGCACACCTACCTGGTTTGATCGCTCTAGTCCCCTTATCCTCGTACGTTCCTGGACATGGTTTAGGGGAAAAAGGTTAGATTGGCATATTTCTATAGGTTCTAGAACAGTTTATCTCACTACTTAGGCATTAAGGGTTCATTCCCATGCCTAAGGGCCTCCTTAGGTCCCTAATTGGGCCTTGGTATAGTCAGGTTTGCAAAGGTCTAGTGGCCCTACACCACTATCATGGTTTAAGGGTCATTCCAGACTTATATAGGAGCTTTATTAGCTATTTTATAGCTTAGGTGTGTCCGCGCCGTCGATACGGACACAACGCCCCTAACGGCGCCTCAATTGGAGTCCTAGAACTCAAGTTATGGGTATTTTAGTGTTAAGAATACATAGAAGGCCCAAAACAGGCCTTGCGTCACTGCTCTTAGGACGCACCTGCGTCTTGGTCGAGAGGCAACTGGCCCACACGTGCGGTCGCACGTTCCCAGGCATCATCAGACTGCACATTCCGCTTATGCATAACGAGCGGCATCACCGTCATAGGCCCACATGAGGCGGGCGCCTAGGACGCTAACGCGTCCCGCGTCAGCGGCTCGCGCCCCACAGGACTCGTCTGCCGACGCGCCAGGCTTCTGCCCCTTTTCTCATTTGCGGGTGTGTCCACGAATGCACTCGTCGGTTTCCCTTTAACGTACTGGGTGCATTTTGGTTCTGTGGTGACCTGGGCATCCTTGGGACGCCTTGGTTCTACCCTGTCGAACCAGAACGCGCCAGGCACCTGCCCTGGGTCTGTTGTGGCTCCCTAGAGCCCCGTTTTGCATGGTTTCTCATGAAAAAACTTGGGGACATTCAACCTAAGACTGAGGGGAAGATGGGTTTGGAGTTGTTTAAGGCGTACCTAGTTTGTGGCTAGGTATTTTTTTCACGGTTTCTCCTCTTCCCTGCAACTCTAAAACTAGTTTTTCCTAGGATTTTGGGCTGCCATTGGCAGCGCCTAAGAGCTCTATTTATAGAGCTTAAGGAGGGTTCTGGAGGGGGTTTCAACTTCCATGGAATGGCGGTGGAGAAACCTCCAGAATGGCAGTGGTTTCCCCCTGCACACCGACATTCTAGAATGTCGGTGATGCAGTATGTTTGGGAAGAAGGGGGTGCCCGTATCAAAATGGGTCCCTATTTTCTCAAGCCAATTCGTTTTAAATTTAATTACAATTTCACCCTTGAACTTCAAAGGGCCATAACTTGCTCATTTTAACTTAGTTTTGGGTGATTCTAGTCTTGTTAAATTCCTTTTTCCGAGACGCACCTAAGGGTACCATTCTAAGGACCAAATTTCTGGATCTAGTTAGGGTGAACAGTGAAATGACCAAAATATCCTTATCTCAAAAAGTGAACTTTTCATTACCAACATGGGATTTCAAGGTTGCAAAAATGGAGTCATTATAGTGTATTCAAATTCAAATACAGGAATAATCTATGCAGTGTTTCTCAATTGCATATATAAAACTAATAGCATTAATTGAACAACTAAAATCGCACTGTGCAATCACATTTGGATACTTAAATAGCACCACTGGTGTTAACAAATATATCTATTGTATCATCTCACTCTAAATAATGATACTAAAAGGTTTTCATCATTACATACTAATACAAATGCTTAGAATATTCTCCACTAGCATACGATTCAAATGACTTCCCTCACTTCATTTATCAAATAAGGTTTATATCACCTAACCTCCAATATATAAACAAATACTCTTCATTAGAAGAGTCTAAATTCATAGTGTCAATCAAAAGTTAGTGTAATAAACTAGATGTTCATCAATCAAATAATCGATGGAATGTCTCAAGTTTGGATATAATTCAAATATCATATTTGATCTTTCGAAATAAATAATTCTAGGATCTTTCTCGAAATTAGGCACAAATCCAAATCACTTATTTTTTAAAAAGTTGATTTAACATGATTTCACTATAATTAACTGTCCTCCAATAAATAGAACCCATCCTAAGTATGATATGATAATCCATCAAATCAAGGAGAATAAAGTCAGTATCATCCTCTCACTCGTCATCAGTTCCACTAGTACTCCCTAGAAGTACTTACAAGTTCTAATAACTTGTCAATCAATGTCATAACCTCTAACCCAAGGATTGTTAAATATATATATATATATATACTGGCACATTTATCAGAGTGCCAACACTCAAACTATGAGGATGACTAGATCCTAGATCTAGGAGGATCTTGGTGTGTCTATCAGCAATCAAAAGAGTACCTTTCATAATGTGGGTTGAGGTTTGTACTTTCTTCTAGTAATGACAATACTCATCATTACCAAGGAGGGGCCATTTCTATTTTATCTTCAATGTCAACATGTCTGACCCATTGTCCTTTGATACAGTCTCCAAGGAAATGTCTTGACTATCCAGAATCACAGTATCTTAAGGATTGTTGTTGTAATGATGGCTATTGATGTTATTACCACTACTTTGGTGGTCTATCACTCTAGTACAATACTATTTAGGTGCTTGTCCATACAACTAGTGCACCTTCTTACATCCACATTCCAGCACTACCCATTCAGATGTCACTGACTCTATGGCTTATATAATTGTATCCATAAAAGAGTCTCCTTCCCATACTAGGTTGGCTTGAATTATCCATGTCCACGCCTTTGCAGTCGACCCCCTTAGCCCTAAGAGAATTTTCCTTAACATAAAAGCTATGTTAGTTGCCTCTGTCACCAATGTGTAATGCACTACGATCAACTATCTCTACCATTTAGGTTTCAATATATCAACAAATTCTATCTATAGCCTCTTATTCATGATAGGTTTTAGGGCAACTATTCTTACCAGTGCAAACAAGCTTAGTACTATTAAACCATCAAATTCCTCTATTCTACAATGGAAAACTCTCGCATTATCCCGAATTGCTCATATGACAAAATACTGATCATTATAGGCCTTCTCAAGAGCCTTCTAAATAAAAATCTCAAAAATAGGGAAACACATCCTCTCAAACGACTATCATTAGAATTCTCATAATTTCATTTTCAATGTCCTCACCTCCATCATTTCATTCCTTTTTAACTAATGAATTATTTCATGGTCATATCAATAAAAATCATTTATAATTGTCAATCTCATACCTAATGTAATTGATCTTTCATAATAACTTTCTTAGCCATAGGGGATCACATCATCATTTCTAGCTGCGTTGGATGTAAACTATTTATAATCAATTTGATCTTACCTCATTTCCCTTCATATGATAGACACCTCTGATTTGAAATCAAGTAATCAATCTTGTCAATCACTCATATATATAGTATGATATTTAATTTAGCCTTTTCTGGCAGCTCATTCCCTCACTAGGAGATTGTTTGATATCATTTATTACTCATTGCTTGATTAACATCATTACTACTAACCATTATTGTAAAATAGTTGTTAGTTCCTCAAAGTGCTATGCACCTGCAAAACATAATAAAATCCTCAAAATAATTCATAAATATTGACTTTGCATTGATGACTGGTTATCAAAATTTCTATATGCATAAGAACTCATTAAGTTTCACTTCACAGTTTGTATTCATCCATAGAACATTAGGATCTTACCTCATCAATTTTTCAATAGTCTTCTCTATATTACAACTTATTTGTCAAATAAATACACTTCAAGTTTAAGTTTATACAATACTCCTGTCCACTTTCTCGAGTTCTCATTAGTTGTAATCATTTCTGATCCTTTTCTATTATCATCTCATGATTGTCGCATAATAATCATTATACCTCTTCACATGTTTATACGTACTGCCCAAATTTGGACTTGCACTCCAATAAGATAGTCCATGTTAATAGACCTTCCATCATATAATAAAGTCCTCATTCACACTTATCAATCATACACTCCATTTAGATTCTATACTAGAAAAATCAGACACTTTCCTTGAAAGTGCATTTTTTCGTAATCACATAAGGATTAAGGTCTTACCTTTACTAAAGAAGATTTGCCAATCCTCCTAGCATCAACTATTTCGTCATCATCATATCTCTATAATTCAAACTTAGGAATTACTTCACTCAATGAACTATATATGTAATATCAGGCCCTGTACCACTCGGGCCACTAAACCTATGTCATGATCCCCTTGCCCTAATAACTTGGCAGGGGTGGCAACTGGTGGAGCCGGAGGATCCTGGTCTACCTTCAAGGAAACATCTGTCAACATTTCAATGTCACATCATATAAGTATTCCTCCTATCTCAATCTCATCCTAAACTCATGTGTTATTAATCTAATTGGACCCTTAAAGTGGTGATGAGGGAATAAACCCTGGCTCTAATACCAAACTGTGACACCCTGGGTTTTCTAAACCTTTTTCCAATACATAACAATAACAATAATAATAATAATAATTTTCTTTATAAAATAGGTGGGATCCTTGGAAATTAAAACTCATAATTTACATAAATAACACAGCATTCAGAAGAAATACCAAAAGAAAATGCCGAGGCCCATACAACATTCAAAATCATGAACTGTAAACAAAATTGAATATGCAATACTCTAAGATGCTCAATTCAAAACCGTGAAAAATCAACAATAGCTATGAAAAGATAGTAATAATAATAAGTACAAAAGTCCAGGGTTCCATCCATGATCACCACATCATACACATATTCAAATAAATGTACACTATACAATAATGTGGGTCCAATTTATCCAAAATATAAACATCCAAGCACAATTTGAAAGTCTAAACACAAGTCTAAGAGTTGTACATTAAATCAGTCTCTGAATACCAAAATGCAATTAATCCATGTGGTTCTTGCTCTAATCAAAGTTGCACCACCAGTGTTCTCTTAGCACTATTATGCTCCAAATCTGAGGCATTGCAAAACAAAGCACTGCCTCAACAAGCTATGCTTGTGTAAGTGGTTCACATTTGATAATAAATATGATAAAATCACATGACACGAAGTAACATAATCATGGTAAAATCTCATAAGACGAATGTATACAAAGCATGCGAAACATCAGACATCCATAATGGATAAATCAAGAAATCATGAGCTAAACAAATTGATATCAAGTCTGAGTGTCATAGCATGCAAGGCATGAAACACATGGATACACACCCATCACAATAACAAAAGTCCATGTCCACATAAAAATATAATGCATGTCATGATCATGGAATGTCATGCACAATCAAGCCCTATGAGTGTCTTGACCACACTCGCGATGATGGTAATGAGTACTCATTCCAACCCTGTGTCTCTCATGTGTAGCCCGCATTAGTCCATTTTTTGACAAAAGCCTATCAGCCATCACCCGACCAGCCCTCATATCGGTATAAGACCTAGCTTACCCCACTTCACCTAATACATTCTGACCCCGAGTACCTCACGTGTAGCCCACATTAGTCCATTTCCCAACCAAAGCCTATTAGCCATCCCCCAACCTGCCCTCAGATCGGTACAAGACCCAACCTTGCTTAACCCAATGGTCTCAATCAAGATCCATGATAAGGTGTAATCCATCATATATCAAACATGGATGATCATGTAATCAAATGTCACGATATCAACATGAAGTACTAAACACATACAATAAAACACATGTCTCAAGAATTTCAGATAACAACAGGTCATGATTGATCAAATCACAAAGAAACCCCAAATGCGATCACCTACCTTGACAAATGTGATACTCCAGTCAGGCATGTACGCAATGTCATGAAGTGCGCTTTGACATACTTGTCACATCATAAGTCATCTATCACTTAGTGTTCTCATATCTCAAAATAAACAAATCTAAGTGACAATTCCCTTGATTTGGTAATTAATCCTATATTAACGGCCCAAATCATCTGATTACCCCTCTATTAGGTCAATCCTAAACTAGATGTAGATTTTTCCAACAGCTTGGCAAACATCCGTGGTCGTTGATAGTCAATCTATGTATAATCCAAATAGTTAATTATTCTTCTGATTCAAAATTAATATATTAAATTACCTAAATGAGTAATTAGATGCTACTTGATTTATATGATGGATCCAATGATCATAAGGGTTTGAATATCTAATTGTCAAGATCCATAAATCGAGAGTTAGATCTCACTTTCAGACTATAGACCATTCTAATTTGTGTGATATTGGTAGTTAATCCATCTATATTGCTTCAAAATCGTGCTACTTGATTCATTCCATCATTTTTAAGGATGAGAAACTCACTGACATTATCTAATTATCTATCAGACGTTGTCAGTCACTATTTACACATTAACAGACCAGACAGCTGATATTGTCCAATCGATCTCTATCCAATTTTTTACAATTTTTGTCATATACTAGTTAATTTAGTGTTCCATGACCAATCTGTAGTGTTTGATCATCAATCAGACATTAAGAAGTCATTGTATGCACAGTGACAGATCAGATGGTCCATATTGTCCATTATGTTTTCTAGCATAGATCACAAATTCAATCGAATGTAACCTATATTAGGTATAGATCTATCCACTAATAAGAATGGATTAAGAATTCAATGGTTGGATTATCACTAAAACCTAGATTTCAAATGAAATTATACTGAGTTAGCAAAAATTCAACAAATCAAGAATAGGGTTCCACAGATCTTACCTTCAGAGCATGTTTTCATGCTTCCTCCACCCTTAGATGAACCGAATTGACCTTAATTTCAGTTTAACCATCCCTGATCTCGTCGCACAGTTGTTTCCCCTTCAATCAATGGCTTAAATCATCCCAAATCACATCATAACAATGGGGGTTTGTTCCTTTAAGCTAGCTGAGGAAGATGATTGACTCGGATCAACGATCTGAGCTATCGTCGTCTCTGGCGATGGCTTGTAACTCTAGCCAACCACTAAAACCCCCTTTTTCTCCTCCAATTACAATGAAATGAAAGGGCTTTTGCCCTAGACCTTGAGGTGAGCAAGGTGAGCGGTTCAGATTTGGAATTCGAGCTTCTATTGTTGCCGACAATGTCTTCCTACACCATCTAACCCATAAAACCCCATTTTCCTCTTCTTTGTCTTCTCCAGTGTGGTTGGACTTTTAGGAATGCATCCACCCCCACCAGCTCCCTCTCTCTTCTCTTTCCTCTTCTCTTTGCTTCTTCTTCCCCCTCTGTTATTCTTTTCTTCTTCTGTCTTTCCCTCGTTGGGTTTTGGGAAGAAATAGACCCGACATCTGGTGGGTTCATTTAAGTGAGGGGGGAGGTGCCTGTATCAATTATGGCCCCCTTCATTTAAGCATTTCTTCTATTTTTTTTTCATCTTATTTTTACAAAATTGTCCCTCATATTCAAATACTCATATCTCCTCCATCTGAACTCTGATTTCTACAAACTTGGTGTCATTTGAATTGTCTTTTCGAGTACTATCAAATTATGGGGGTGTCAATGCTAGAGTAGATGTCTATCCAGTCTCTTACATATAAAATACCAAAAATATGAATTTAATATGTTATTTTTATGCCAATTTAATATTTTTTAAAATTCACTAAAATTGAGATTTAGAAATTAGGGATGTTACATGTATGCTATTTAACAAAGGGTCAAATACCTTAATAGATAGGACACCATAATCATGCGGCCTATGCTTAGTTATAACCGAACTCAGGCTAACCTGTGTTAAATAGATGAATATCTAATGCTGCAACCCTAAATAAAATGCAATAAGTATAATAAATGGTCCTAAATTACATTAGTTACATTACCATCAATGATGCACATTATTCTAAATACAACTACACTAAAAAAGATAAAGGGGAGTGAGGAATGCTTATAATGGAGTTTCAATTGAAGATCAAGTATGGGCCACCATACCCCACATTTTCCATGTATTAATACAAGTTATTTAAATTGAATACAAAATTTTCAAATTACAATGGGGCCTCACTATAAGTTAAATAATAATAAAAAAAACCCTAATCTAGTAAAGCAATACAAATTGACAAAGCTTTGGCCCATAGTATCACAGCAACTCCATTTGCAAAATTCCCATCAAACAAACACAAACAAACATGATTAGTTTGTGAAGAAATAGCAAAATATGCAAGAATGATGTAAAAACCCTAATCTAATGCAACCTAAACCTGGACTAGAGATAAATAATCTAAACAAAAAATCATACGACAAATCCATTGCTATTCCCTAGCAACAGTGCCAATAACTTGGTGTATGTTTTAATGTACTCACAAGTGTAGGAATCAATTGTAGTAGATGTACACAAGTGAGGTCGATCCCATGAGGAATCTCACGATTTTGTATGCTGGATGGATATTTATTTAAATTATCTAACCTAGCCAAAAGAGTTGGTTTTTTAACCTACGATAGTAATTGGATTAACATGGAAACATAATATGCATGAATTAGAAACATGAAAACATACTAAAGTAAACAAAATAAACTTAGAAAATTCCTAACAACAAAATAGTCTAAAATTAGAAATTAGAAACTACTATAACTAATCTAAAAATGCAATAATCTTGGACAACAACTAAGGAAACCTAAACATGAAATAAGCTAATCTGCAAAACATGTAAAAACTAAGGAATTACCATACAAAAGAGTTCATGTGAAACAAAATAGTGAAATGGAATCTAAGTAGTCATGGGTATGGTGTGTATGGGACTTAACCTTGTGCAATTGATATCTTAACAAAGTAAAACATAAACTATAATGCAAGATGTGTAATTAAGAATTGATCAAGATACACATGGATCTAAAACGCAAACTAAGCCAGCATGGGATGCATGAAATAAACAAGTGTAAGCATGATTCTAAGATGAAAAATTTGTCTAAATGGAATATGAATGGTCCACATGAAATGTAACCTAAAATAGTGCATGATTGATACATGAAATATGCATAAAAAAATAAAGGGAAACTTCACAGCAAACTAATCTAGAACTATGCATGGAATCTAGAGAGATGTTTCTACATGAAATTGTGATGCAACGAGGCTAGTATGATATGCGTCAAACCTTGAATATAAGATGCATGGAAAAATAATCAAAGCACATCAATTAATCATCAATGAAAATTGTGTAATGTCCAAAACACTAAGTTTGAAACAATTTTTATTCAATTAAATGGAAGATGATTACAAGTACGGTGCAGATCCTCCAAAGGATATGTGCACCATTCTAAACCTTAAAAATAGCCAAAGAAACCACTTTCAATCCCTTTTCAATGTCATCCAATACTAAATTTCAAATAGCATGCATATAACCCAAGATTGACAAAGGAGAAAAGAGCTTGAAAAGATAACAAAGGCAACAATGAATGAGCAGTGATTTTTAGTAGATTAAAGGCACAAAACTTTGTTCCAAGGACTATAATCTCTTGGCTATCACTTTAAGAGAGTTGTGGTCCTTGAATACAAGGTTCTAAGGCTGGAATAAGGAAGCAAACAAAGAAGAAAACTAAGGACTCAAACAAGAAACTACATCATGGGATCAAGGAACAAAGCAAATAAGGAATGAAACGAACAAGCAAGGAACTAAGAAGGGAAAACCAACCTTGACTTAGAGTGCAAGAACCAAAAGGAACTAGCAAGGAATGAGGATTGAAGGGCTTAGGATAGGGCTGCTCCCATATGAGAATGCATTGAGGGCTTCGTAAAGAAGAAACATGAGAGGTGCCTACTTTTTAGCAGGCAGACGTCTCTCTCTCTCTCCCAGAGATATCATGGAAGCCCTAATGATGTTTATATATGGTGTGCCTACTTCTAATTATGATAAAGGGTGATCCTAAGGTTAAATTCTAAGGGCTGAGATTTCTTGAAACTTAGGAAGTGAGAACCCTTTTACAAAAGTGTAAACCATTAGATATCTTTTGAATTCAAAAAATCATGGAACTTCCAAGGGTTTGACGTGTGATGCATGTATTGCATAGGTTTAGAAAGTGATTTACTTAGGGAAGGAAAGAGAGAGGCTAAGGTTTATAAAGAGGGATAAGATGGGAAGCTATGAGTTGGATTTAGAAGGTGGGGGTGGCATTAGGATATTCGACATCTTAAGGTGGGAGGTACCTTCTTTTTAGGAGTTATGCATCTCCTACTGTGTAGAAGTCATGGATGACCTAAATAATGTTCTTGGGATGGATCATGGAAAACCCTTGGATGGTAAATAGAAGGTGAGATCTTGGAGAGAGAAGTGGGAATGTGATAAGCCTTAAGAAGTCATTTAGCTGGATGACTTTACAACTTATTGACTTTTAAAGTCATTTATGTAAACGACTTTAAAACCATGGACTTAAAAGTAAATGATTTCTGAAGTCATTTATCTAAATGTAATACTTTTAAAGTCATTTAGATAAATGACTTAAAAAATCATTTACTTTTAAGTCCATGGTTTTAAAGTTGTTTACAAAAATGACTTTAAAAGTCAATAAGTTATGAAGTCATCCATCTAAACAACTTCTTAAGGCTAATCAAATCCAACACTTTTAAATTCTTTTATCTAAATTACTTCAAATGTCAAGGACTTTCAAAGTGGTTAGATAAAAGATTTCAAAAGTTAGTGACTTTTAAAGTCATTAGATAAATGAATTCAAAAGTCCATTTCTTCTCATCTTTTACATTGCAATCACTACTTGTATTTTTACATTCAATATAACACCTGGCACAATTTTCTTACAATCATTATACACATGAAAAACAAACATACATTCGCTTCCACATTGGGTACAAAACATCCAAATTCATCATTATCCATCCACATCTATTTTGAAAATACTTCATAAAAAAACCACAACACAGGAATTCATTAAAACACCCATATTCACTTCCACATTGGGTACAAAACATCCAAATTGATCATTATCCATCCACATCTATCTTGAAAATACTTTATAAAAGAAGCCCACAACACATGCATTCACTACAACATCTGCATTCACTTCCACATTGGGTATGAAACATCCAAATTAATTATTATCCATCCACATCTATCTTAAAAATACTTCATAAGGGAAACCATAACATATGTATTCACTATAATATCCACATCCACTTCATTAATACCTCTATACACATTTGCATTTACTTTCACACTTTAAGTTACCCTCATTCGTCATACCATAAAATTTATACAATTCAATGAATATAATGAAAACTAATCTCCATATTCACTTCATTTATAAGCTCCAAATTCACTTCATCCACACTTACTCATTTAGTCCCACACTCCAATTTTCTACTTATTCATCACTTAAAAAATATATTTTTCAAAGAAAATAATGAAACTAAAAGAACACATTTACTCTTCCCCTCTTCATATTTGTTTTACAGATCTTACAAAAATTAAGAAATTGGTAACAGAGCATGTTCAATCATAGTGGTTGGGCATATGAAGAAGGTAGGGAAGAAATAAATCATCACATAGTGGCTAGACTTGAAGCTGTGTAAAAGCAATTCATCACTATTGTAGCAACTAATCAATGTTTGGGCATCTAGCAACCTTCTATTCATATATTCTCTAGAGAAAATTATGAATTTTGATGTATGAAGATGAAAAGTCTCTTTCTATCACAGGATTTATAGGATTTGGTTAAAATTGACTATATGAAACTTGAGCATTCAACAACTCTTACAAAATTTCAAGAAGAAGCTTTGAAGGAGACCAAAACAAGAGATGCAAAAGCCTTGTTCTTCATTCAGCAAGCAATTTCAAATAATTTGTTTCTAAGAATCATAAGAGCTTCAAAGGATAAGGAAGCATGGAACATTATATAAGAGTAGTTTCAAGGAAGCATAAAGGAGAGAACAATTACACTACAACCTCTTAGAACTAGGTTAAAGAATATCCAAATGAAAGAATTTGAAACTCTAAAAGAATATATTTCTCGAATATTGTAGTAAATCAAATGGGGATATATGGTGAAGTTATAATAGATAATAAAGTTGTGAAAAATCTGTTGGTTAGTTTACTAGAAAAATATTATTCCATAGTCTTATTTATTGAAGAAACAAAAGAAATCTCCAATTTATGTTTTCAAGAATTGATGGAATCACTACAAACTCATGAGCAAATGTTGTTAAGGCACTTTGAAAAATTTGTTGAAAGTGCTTTTCAATTTAAGCTAAATTTAATTAAAACATAAATGTGCCATCATCTCGGGAACACCAAAATGGAGAATCATATAAAAGAGGTAGTCGTAAAAGAGGAAATGGCGTAAGGAAAAAAGGAAGAAGCAATTATAATAACAATATAATAGTAGAAAAGTTTGAATAGAAGTGTAGGTATTTCCTCATATTCAATGAATATAATGAAAACTAACCCCATATTTACTTCATTTACAAGCTCCAAATTCACTTCATCTATACCTACTCACTTACTTCCACACTCTAAGTTTTCTTTTAATAATAAAAACTAAAAGAACACATACAAGTGAATGAAAAAATTACTTTATTATGTATTTTATATTCATGTAGTTACTCCAAGTGTTCTAATAAAAATTTAGTACATACTTAGCTCATTCACTTCATATTTCATTGAGGTTTACTCTGATGTAACTCTTCTTGTTTGCCCACTTAGAAAGCACAACTGCCTATAATACAACATTTTTAATTCAGGTCACATTCTTTTAACTGGATCTATAAAAAACTGTGAAAAATATATAAGATTATGAAAAGTAAAAAGTGTCTTACCTTTGTCAACTAGGAGACACCAACACCATTGAATATTAAGGTCCTCTTGTATCTCAACACATAACAACAAAAAGAATCCATAAATATTTTTTTGTAATATTGTAAGTTTAATTAATGATAAAATAGAGTAATTAACTAATTTCTATACCTTTACATTCTTCCTATGAGTTTTAGTGGTTGTGAAGTCTCGGTAAGCAAGCCCATGTTAACCATGCACTACAAATTTAAACTTTAAATGCATTATTGATGAATAAAAAATTTATTTATCTACACATAATAGATGAAAAGAATAAAATCTTACTTATTTATAATTTCTGCGAGGACGAGATGGATATGAAATCCACAAGAATAAAAAAAGAAAGCTTATGCACCATGCACATCCAAATTAAGCAGCATCCAATGAGCCCTTTCTAAACAGTCATATGATTTGTAACTAAAGTTGATAATCCCTAAGTATAAAATATGTTGGCAAGAAAACAAGAAAATTAAAACTTACTGGTTATTGTAGGGAATCATTAAGAGCTGTCCCTTAGAGCACTGGAAGAAGCTTTGTAAAATATCATCAACATGCCTCTCTATCAGCCATTACTCAACCACTCCACAATGATGCCTAGGTCAAGGAATTGGTAAAGTATACCCTCAACCCCAAAAAGAAAAGTTGCATCATGCAAGAAGCTGCATAAAAGAAATAATCATTGCCTACACCATGAAAAATATAACATGCAATGTCAAATATTTTATTAGCAAATATATGCATATACCCCATGTAGGAGACAATGTGAGGCTGCTCGAGTTGATCCCATAAGTAAACTCATAATAGGTCCTCTTCCATAAGTGGCACTTCAACAATGTCATCAACAAACACTCCCTCCTTAATTCGTATAGGGTTAATTTCTTGATCTTCATTGATGAGACAATAAATTAACCTTAGGGATCAAGGCATGTTAGGTGGAACTTCCACATGATTGTTAGATGGCTGTTGTAAAAGAAGTAAAAAAATTTAGCTAAATAATATTAATCAATGAAGAGGACTTAATTTATGATGAAAAAAACAAACATATATACAAGTACCTATTCTATTGGTGTGACAACAGGTGATTGTGTAATAGTGGGCAACCTCGATGGCATATGTTGTTGCTAATTAACCATATAAAGTTAATAAATAATTAAAATGAGGTCCTTAGCTAAAAATTATTGATGGGAAAGGCAGTATGATAAGATACATACCATGGACTCTATGAGAATGACTAATGCCTCCGACCAAGTGATGTGATATGTAGCTGTCTGCCCAATGGTTATAATATTTCCCATTTCTAAAGGGAATGGTAGGTTGACATTAGCATCCAAAGCCATGGTAATGGACACTTGCTTAGTATGTGGCAACATACAAATTCTATGCATCACGGGTGATTCATGCTCATAGTATGAACCAAATGCCATGATGTTTTGACAAGAATCTAAGGACAATAGGCATTGACCCACTTGCAAATCAGATATACAATAGAGAGGTTGAGATAGAGAATTATTATAGAATGACAATGAAATTTTTTCTTTATATATATATACCTCCTTAGCTGGAATTTCTTTTTCAAGCGGAATCAATTGTCCTTCATGAACTTCTTTAGTTGGAGAATTATAGCTAACATTTGATGGAGGTACAAGGGTGTTGCAAGAATTATGTACAAGGGATAGAGAAACTATCATCAAACCTCCTACATACAACTAGCTAAATATATCCATTTTTATTTTCTCTACCAACCCATTGTAGATCTCCTCATCTTAAACTGCAGGTAAACTTTTACCAAAGAATTTAGAAGGAATAATGCCATGCCCCATTTCCCTAACTCGACGAGGGCTATCCTTCTTATTGCCATAGACCTATATAGGATGTCATTGTTGGTAGCAATGCTATTTAGGGTCCTTATACTTGCGCTTTCTTGGGTAAGAATGTCCTAAAAAAATTAATTAGAAAGACATCTAATTAATTGTATAAAATTGAAAGACAAGTGGAACCACTTACAATGCAAGAAGTAATTTGTGTAACTATTTCATCTGAGAATATTTGGCTGGTATAGCCCATTGAATGCTCTATCTTCTAGAGGATGGAGTGATCAATGGGTTCCATCGTCCCAGTTTCTTTTCTTGTGATGCAAGGCATTATAGTTAGAGAACAAAATGTATATAACTATAGTAACATTAATTTGAAATGAATAAATTGTCATAGATGCTTACTTCGTGCTCTTCTAAATGAGCATAGGTCAACCTAGACAAGTGGTGCTACATATTAGTTTCATGTACCCTTCTCCCTCTTGCACTCTTTTCTTGCACATTTGTACATACATAATCAAGTGCAATAATCGAACGTTACATGTAATTAATTAAATGAAACATCGTTTCCACACATACCTCAAATTCAATGAATGTACGATTTTGTACAAATGCAATCTACATGCCCTGGTCAATAATGTCAGAATAATTACAGGTACCATCTATAGCCTCAACGGATCATTAATATATGGAGCTATGTAATTATGAACAAGGTAGTTCTTCCATTTTCTCCATTGCTCACTAGCTCCTTGTCAAGCATGCATCTTCTTCTACTCAATTGTAATAGAAACCATGCTTCTAATCATCTCTTGATAACATTTACCATTGTTGTTTGTTGTGCCCTTTCTCTTTTGAGTAGTGCTCTTGTTGGCCTCTTGTTCATGCTCCTCATTTTCCCCATATTCTTCATTTTGATATTGTTCTTGCTCCATCATTACTACAAACAAGAACACTATGATATTAGAATAATGAGATAAAAAAAGGCCATGTAATCCATTTAAAGAAACAAACTGACATGACCTAGGTGGGAAATGAACTGAAATTAAATCAGATGAAACATGCATGAAAATATAATATTTCTAAGTATAGATATTTCTATAATTAATCTTTCCTAAAACTAAACCTAGAAACTAATTAAACTATTCTGAAGATGCGACAATTTTAGGTAATGAAACCGAAATCTAGCATAGCATGAAATTAAACTTATCAATTAAGAGCATTCTCTAAATATGGACTAACAATACAAATAAAACTTGCAATTAATACTTAAGTGGAGTGCACATGATGCATGTATCATAGAAAATTATAAATCTCAAGTGATACCAAAGTTCAAAGAACAATGTAAAAGAGCCATCGTTTATGTACCATTCACAATTTATGATGAGCCTTAACCATTGCAAAAATCATTCACATTCCACCACACATTCTCATTTACTTAGGATATAAGCAATGCAATGTTAACTTGCATATTCTAACTATTACATAGTACATGTATATACACATTCATTTGCACTTATATAAGTATGACTGAAACAATTTAGCTTTATGTAAGCAACTACTACCATTTGGCAATCAAGAGATACATCTTAAAGCATTCACTAGTAAACTTACAAGTATGTCTTATTACATCTTGTTCATGCGCATTTTGTAGAAACTTGTTATAAATCATTTCTTATCAAATTGATCAAGCATGTACTAGGATCACCTATTGATTAAATTTTGAGACTTTTAGGTAGATTGACTTATGCTTCTAGTCTACTCTAGGCTAAGTGTAACATGCCTTCTATTTGGGTTTATATTCCCTTAGGTATAGTATTGCTTCACTCATTTTCTTTAGCATGTAATGCCTTTAGCCTAAGGGTGTAAATCCATTTATTAGTTCTCCTCATGAAGTTACTTTAGGTCACTTTTCCTTAGTATTTGTATTGCTTAGTTAGCTAGGTAGATAGAATTTGCAACACATAACCTAGTTACCCGTCTCTATCTATATGCCAATTGTCCTTTTATGTACCGAAAGGACCACCACATATGAAGTGCATCATGACACACATGCAATTAAGATTAGTGTGGAGAATTAACATTCCTAGTTCCTATTTCGAATAAAAATCCTAATGCTTATTTTTCAAGAATTATCCATTCTTTTAGTCCCCCATACCTCTTTGATAATTGAACTTTGAACCAATCCATGATCTACATATAGTGGCAAAAGCAAAAATATATTTATATGGTTCAATTTTGAACATATTCTATACAAAGGAACCTTACAAGTGTCCTAGACATAGTAAACTGCCAAACATAAAAAAAGAAGAAAGTGATTTCAAATGAATTTATTGTTTATTATTTGCTATTTGTGATCTCCAACAAAGATAGTGCTATTTTTCTTAAGAAAATCTTCTTTGACTCTATGTAGTTGATAGGTTTTCTTGATTCTACTCTCAATGAAGAACATACTAAATCCGATACTTGGTGTGAACTTGTGACGACCCGAAATTTTTTAGTTTTAAACTCATTTTGAAAACCCCGAGTGTCATTTGCTTTCACAACAACCAAAGTAAATTTTGAAAAACTTCAGAAATCATAAATGTTTTCCCAGGTCTATCTAGTCGCAGCTCACAGCCCCACTGTAAATACATACAAATACATGTCCAAATGGTAGAGTGTTTACTTACATGTATAATTGTCTCCTTTTGATTTTTCTTGCTCGTAGCACTAACATTTCCTGAGGCGTCTTCTACTCATGAATGGAGTTATCCTGAAAAATGTTAAGGATTGGGTGAGTATATACTAAACGCAGTAGGAGTCTATCACTACTAGTTTTACAATGCATGCTACGTTTAAAATCATATGCTCTTTAAAACATGTGCATGTTTGAACACTCATGTTCAATATCGATATTAAAAACCATTGTCGAATTGGAATATTGACGACTTAAAGAATCATATAATCCAAGTCGAAAGTATTATATATATATATCATAAACATAATGATATGCATAAGATGCTCAGCTGATTCCAACTCATGGATATATGGTATGGTATGGTCGACCAACCTCATGTCATGCCATATGCAATGCAAGTAAGTCCATGAAAACATAGAGCCCACTATGCCCACGACCTTACTGCTGTGTGGTCCTCGGGTACCTGAGGACACTCAGTCATAGCCTCCATAGGGCATATGACACATTATTCTTCGTAAATCATGCAATTTATGCAATCGGTTGCAAAACATGCATGCAATACATAAAATCTGCTCATGCTAGTCTCGCATTCAAATTCATAACCCTGCTTAGAAGCCTGACAGCCTAGAAGCCTATCAGCTCTCTCTGGCCCGCCCTCGTCGGCCTGCCCTCATTGGCCCGCCCTCATTAGCCAAGGCTACACTTATCATGCAATCTATGCATGTAGCACATGTCTTGGCAATATATGTAATCGTTTGCAAAACATATCTATGCATAATGTATTTGTCATATGCATGCTGAATTCATTTATAAACTTTCTTCATACTAAACAAGTCATGTAACTTAAAACATGCAATCTTAAAGCAATCGTGGGTTCTTTTTAAAAGTCTAGTAGAGATAGAGCACCTACATCAAAAGCATCATGGGTTCTTTTAAAAAGACTAGTAGCGATAGAGCACCTACCTCGAAGTCTCCTGAAGTCGTATCCTTCATCACTCAACCCGTCCCTGGGTCTCATTTATAAACTCCTGGATATGAATGGATACAAGGAGTCCTTATCAATTTCGATCTATTTAGAAATTAGATCGCTAGATTTGCCTTTTAGGGTCCATGGGTCCTTGCCTAATTCATTGTCAAGCTAGATCCTATGATGTGGATCTACTATTCAATGGTTAACTCTGTAAATTGTCTTCTGATCCTAACTTTATAGTCTCATTAGGTCCGCGTGTCCCAGTTCCCAGGACACTCATGCATCCTGGTTGAACCGCGACTGCTTCACATGCGTGCACGCCCAAAGGCTATGCCAGGGACTGCGTTTTGCACGCGCACATGCATGCTCAAGCGACGCGCTATGACACGCGTCCTAGATGGCATCGCACGGACGCACCTTTAGTGTAGCATGGCTCGTTCTAGCTCCAAGGGCACCCCATGCATCCCGGTTGAGCCAGGACCCATGCTCCACGTCGTGTGCGCGCCTGAAGGCCGCACCAAGGACAGTACACGCACTGTCATACGCCTGGAACCCGTCCCAGGCGCACGTGAAACATGACGTCCCTAGGATGCCTTGTTCGTACAGAGCCGGCTGGAACTGGCTTCGTCGTTCTCCTGCTAGGAAAAGACCAGATCCGGCATGGATCTGGCCTGGGGGAAGCAAAATGGAGAGAAAGGGAAAGAGGGGCTTACCTAGGTAGCCGGGGACCCCCTCCTTCGGGTGGTGAGGCTCCCTCTTTCCGCCTGAAAACCTTATGTCGTCGGAACCCATGAAGAAGGGGTAAAACCCCAATGTCGAGCAAGATCGGAAAAGAGAAGAGAGGGGAGATAGAGAAATGGAAATGGCTGGCCTGACTTGGGCCTGGCCAGAATGTGCAGGGAAAGCTAGAGATGGGTTTCCAATTTTTGCCGGAAACCCCAGCCCCAAAATAGTCAAAAAATCGTGATTTGAAGAGGGGGGAGATAGGGCTTTTTATAGCCTTGCTATGGTACCGCCATTGGTGGTGGCAGAAATCTTTGGAAACTAGGGTTTCTGGAGAAATCTAGAGGAAGAAGAGGATGGGGTGCTGTTATCAAAATGGCCCCCTACGTTTTCTATCTTTTTCGTTTTTAGTTTAAATTATAGAAATGCCCCTAATCTTTAAACGGCCATAACTTCTTCATACGAATTCTGTTTTCGGCATTCTTTGAGGTGTTGGATTCCATTTTTCGAGTAGAATCTAATGGTACCAATTTTCCTCACAAATTCTATCGTTTACTATTTTAAATAAAGTAAAATATTTAACACAGTTTATTTCCCATAGAATGTCCAATTTTTGTTAAAAATAGCATAAATTGCTCGGGCATTACATTATTACCCCCTTAAAAGAATTTCGTCCTCGAAATTCCTTAAATTATCATCTTCAAGGTATTTTGTCTCTTCGATAACTTCTTGGTGAATGCATTCTCCCCTTAGGAATCAAATCTAAGCTCAACCTCAATTTATCATTTTTATTGTTCCTTCTACAAGGCTTTACCTATAAGGGCCACTTTCGCTGCGTACTCTGATGCATACTCCCATACGTGCCAGTTTAACAATACCGGTTCTAGTTGTAATTCATCTATCTCAAAATCCTTAGATGCCTATACTTTTCTCATCATGTATAGGATAGTCTCCTAATAGGATCATGCTTCTTTATTCATTTATAAATTAAATTACTCCATACTTCTTTGAGATCATATGATCTTATTTCTCCTATTTCATTTTGAATATAATAGGATAATCCCTTTTTCTTCTTGTCTTTCATCTAGTGATCTCTTCATCATCCACATCTCCTTCTAATGGTTGGTTATATGTCATTAGTAAGAGTCCAAAAAAAGTTACCTTCTTTCTATTGTGTCTAACTTTGCTTCTTATCTTTTATATTTGTCCCCAAGATACTTCAATAACTGACATGGTATCATGTGCTCTACAGCCAAACCCTTGATTAACTTCGAATTTCAACTGTCTGTCGTTTTCCATATGTGACTTGATTCCTCGAACAAAGTTACATTCAAAATAAAATCATGAAAGCCAATTAGTAGCATCTTCCATCGAGGACCTTATCATATACTGAAAGTAAAATGTCCTAACTCTATATCCAGTTTGATAATTATTGAATTCATTAAAGGCTTTTCTCATGTCAAATGTTAATGGTCGATTCATCATCATGGGTCAAATGTTCTCATCCAGAGGCCTTATCTCACTATTCACATCAATTTGTCATTAGGATTTTCAATAATGTTCCCATTTATGCAAAGCAAAAAGTCTCTTATTCATAATCGAGTACCCTTACTAGGTCATGGTTGAATCCTTTGTCATCATCCTCTTTGTCCTTTCTTTGCTTGATGGTTTTTTTGTAACCTCTTAGTCCAAAAGTTCTATACTTAATCCAGTAGGGTTAGTCCTTAGGAAATTCCTTCAATTGATTTTTCGTACTTGGTATATGCACATAACAACTATCATTTTGTCTAAAGGCAACGTAACATCAAATCTCACCTTATAATGTGCTGGCCACCTCAACTTTCTCCTTCCATTCCCTATATCAATATGTTGTTCAATCTTTTATTAATGCTTTATCGTCAATTATTTTGTCTTAATTGTCAGGGGGTATCATCATCCTAAGTAGTGGTTTTCAATTCCTCAAATTTTATCATTCAAGTGCCTCCTCATACTTAGCTTATAATAGCAGTTCTCGTTCAATAGCTACTACATCAAGTTATGCTGAAGCTGTTAAATCATCAAATTTGAAAAACACTCAGGTAAGCATAGAACATTTTCGCAGACATATAGAAAGACTTTATTTGATTACCTAGTGATCTCTTTCCAGATATATCTATGTCATAAGCTCAAGGGTCTCTAAAGTGATCAGTACTTATTTGCCTTTCTTTTCAATCCAAGTCAACAGTATTTCTCAGACCCAAAGTAATTTCTTCACCTTGTCATGGTAGCCACTAAGGTTGAAAAATCTTTCACATTGGTTTAGATCACTTCTTATTTTTGCTCCTATCTCAGTTGCCACTATCCTTATCGTACTCGTAGCTCCTTCATGATGTGGCCTAATCAACTAACCTCATACCCTCAAATGACTTAGTCTAACAAGTACTTCTTTCAGGGAAAACTCATGTCTAAATACTTATAATATTCCTCTGAGTATATAACTTTGACTACTAACATATTTGATTAAATATGGTGGGATAACTTTATTTAGTCAACAGTACTCTAAAGGTAATGGCTAAATAATGGTCTTAAGATATTGCTCTTCGAAATCTATGATAGTAGACCTCAATTCGATCTTTGATGGTACCCTAATTGTTGAAGAAAGACAAATGGACAAGTCACTGTCCTGGCTTAATTCCTTTTTCATTATACTTTATTGGCAAGGTAGGATATTACCAAATTTTCCTTTTTATGGACTATATCCATTGGTGTTCCCCATAAGCTAATGGATCCGATAAGATTCTAATTGCCATAATTGATATAAACATCAAACCACTTGTACAATTTCATTTCTAGTGGATCACCATTCTTCTTTTAAAATTTCCGGCAGCATAATGTCCTTAACTTCGATACTCCACTCAAAGTCTTAAACCCCATATGCTTTCTTTCTTTTATACTCTTTTATAATAGAATCACCCACTCAACTAGTATTATTCCTTCAAATTTGATTAGTTTATCTTCCCATCGGATTCAAGATGAAAGATTTGTATGTATCTCCATAAAGTCATGATCTTCTTCTTTTGAATATTCAATATTCATTGAATACTGGTAGTTACATCTCTATCTCTTTTTCTCTTTTCTTCAAAATCCTCATTTTTGTCTACCTAGATCAATGTATTTATGTGCTTTGTTGCATATACTCGATCTTTTTGTCAGACAGGAGAAATTTAATACCTTCAAGAAATGTTGAAGTTTTCTAATATCATTGAAATCTTTAATTGCCTATAGCCTCAAGAAAATTCATACAATGTCTTAATAATGTCATTGATCTTTTGGTCATGCTATACTTCTCTTATACGTTCATGTTAGGATCAATCTATTATTCACAGATCTATCATCCCAAGTATTATCGTCAAAATCTTTTGATAACTCGATCGAATTCATTTCCCTATCATATTTGTGTTATGTTTCTCTTAATCCCATAATATGTCACTTGTATACATCTTTTGATTTGCTCCATAATACTCAAGTAGTTATTATTCGATAGCACTTCACTCTTCATAAGACTCCAATTAAGGTATCCAAAATTAAGCTAAGTCCTTCAGGGTCCATACCTTTGTGACCTAGTACGAGTCACAGTTATCTCCTAATATCATCTTGCATTCTCATCCCTCTTAGATTATCATCAAAATATTCTCAAAGTTTGTCTTTTACATCCCTTATCATATTCATAGTCTGATTTTCTTTATGATGGTAAGATAGCTATCTAGGTTCTTTGATGTTCTCATCTTTGGTGAGATTGATTTATTACAGGTCAGAACTATCTACTAACAAGTTCACTAACATCTTCATTCATCATTCTCATCATAATCTAATTTATATATGTGTTTCCCTGTTTGCACCATTGCACAACAATCCTTATTGATAAGATTTAAGTCATCCAATATCTAAGTATTTGCTAGACCCATCTCCTTTTTCACCTATTTGTTTATGGTGAAATGCCTTGAGCATTAATATTGTAATCTTCAAATAGAAGTAGTCATCTCTGCTACTTCTTCTTGATTTTGTCTATTGTCTATGACCCTTGGACATGCTGGATTGGTTGTGAAAGGATAAAACTTGGGCTCTGATACCAACTGTGATGACCCAGAAATTTTTAGTTTTAAACTCATTTTGAAAACCCCGAGTGTCATTTGCTTTCACAACAACCAAAGTAATTTTTGAAAAACTTCAGAAATCATAAATGTTTTCCCAGGTCTATCCAGTCACAACTTACAACCCAACTATAAATACATACAAATACATGTCCAAAGGGTAGAGTGTTTACTTACATGTATAAATTGTCTCCTTTTGATTTTTCTTGCTCGTAGCACTAACATTTCCTAAGGCGTCTTCTACTCGTGAATGGAGCTATCCTGAAAAATGTTAAGGATTGGGTGAGTATATACTATACTCAGTAGGAGTCTATCATTACTAGTTTTACAATGCATGCTACGTTTAAAATCATATGCTCTTTAAAACATGTGCATGTTTGAACACTCATGTTCAATATCGATATTAAAAACCATTGTCGAATTGGAATATTGACGACTTAAAGAATCGCATAATCCAAGTCAAAAGTATCATATATATATATCATAAGCATAATGATATGCATAAGATTCTCAGCTGAATCCAACTCATGGATATATGGTATGGTATGGTCGACCAACCTCATGTCATGCCATATGCAATGCAAGTAAGTCCATGAAAATATAGAGCCCACTATGCCCACGACCTCACCACCGTGTGGTCCCCGGGTACCTGGGGACACTCGGTCATAGCCTCCATAGGGCATATGACACATTATTCGTTGTAAATCATGCAATATATGCAATCAGTTGCAAAACATGCATGCAATGCATAAAATCTGCTCATGCTAGTCTCGCATTCAAAGTCATAACCCTGCCTAGAAGCCTGCCAGCCTAGAAGCCTGTCAGTTCTCTCTGGCCCGCCCTCATCGGCCCACCCTCATTAGCTCGCCCTCGTCGGCCCACCCTCATCCGCCTGCCCTCGTCGGCCCGCCCTCATCAATCCGCCCTCATTGGCCAAGGCTACACTTATCATGCAATCCATGCATGTAGCACATGTCTTGGCAATATATGCAATTGTTTGCAAAACATATCTATGCATAATGTATTTGTCATATGCATGCTGAATTCATTTATAAACTTACTTCATGCTAAACAAGTCATGTAACTTAAAACTTAAAACATGCAATCTCAAAGCAATCGTGGGTTCTTTCTAAAAGTCTAGTAGAGATAGAGCACCTACATCAAAACATCATGGGTTCTTTTAAAAAGTCTAGTAGCGATAGAGCACCTACCTTGAAGTCTCCTGGAGTCGCATCCTTCATCACTCAACCTGTCCCTGGGTCTCATTTATAAACTCCTAGATATGAATGGATATAAGGAGTCCTTATCAATTTCGATCTATTTAGAAATTAGATTGCTAGATTTGCCTTTTAGGGTCCATGGGTCCTTGCCTAATTCATTGTCAGGCTAGATCCTATGATGTGGATCTACTATTCAATGGTTAACTCTGTAAATTATCTTCTGATCGTAACTTTATAGTCTCATTAGGTCCGCGTGTCCCAGTTCCTAGGACACTCGTGCATCCTGGTTGAATCACGACCGCCTCACGTGCGTGCGCGCCCAAAGTCTGTGCCAGGGACCGCATTTTGCACACGCACATGCATGCTCAAGCGACATGCTATGATGCATGTCCTGGACGCCATCGCATGGACGCCCCTTTGGTGTAGCATGGCGCGTCTCAGCTCCCACAGCACCCTGTGCATCCTGGTCAAGCCAGGACCGGTGCCCCACGTCGCACGCGCACCCGAAGGCCGCACCAGGGATAGTGCATGCACTGTTGTACGCGTGGAACCAGTCCCAGGGACCCTGCCCCAGGCGCACGTGAAGCATAGCGTCCCTGGGACGCCTTGTTCGTACAAAGCCGACTAGAACCGGCTTCGTCGTTCTCCAGCTGGAAAAACCGGCTGGGAAAGACCAGATCCGGCATGGATCTGGCCTGGGGGAAGCAAAATGGAGAGAAAGGGAAAGAGGGGCTTACCTGGGTAACCAGGGATGCCCTCCTTCAGGTGGTGCGGCTCCCTCTTTCCACCTGAAAACCCTATGTTGCTGGAACCCATGAAGAAGGGGGAAAACCCCAATGTCGAGCAAGACTGGAAAAGAGAAGAGAGGGGAGATAGAGAAATGGAAATGGCCAGCATGACTCGGGCTTGGCCGGAATGTGCAGGGAAAGCTAGAGACGAGTTTCCAATTTTTGCCGGAAACCCCAGCCCCAAAATAGCCGAAAAATCGTGATTTGAAGAGGGGGGAGATAGTGTAACGACCCAGGTTTTTGAAACACATTTTATAATATATTTTTCAAAGGCAAGGGTGTCCCCTCAATAAATTTTTTTCGCAAAACAAAGCAGCGGAAATTCTTTTCTTTTCAAACTTGTTTTGAAAACCCAAGTCACCACTTCATACTTAACATAAGTACAATTTGTGTACAAAATAAAATTCCATTGAAGGAATATGATTTTATTAAACTTCTAGGATCCATCCAGTGGTTCACAGTACAGCACGGTATCAGTACAATACCTGTCCAAATTACATAATCCAAAATATACAAACCTCACCATACATTAAAACTCTCAATACAATACAATTCCCTCAAATAAAATACATGTCTTCAAGAGGAGGTATCTTGTTTGATTATTCATCCACATCTTCTTAAGTCTTCTATAGTCTTGAGCTTTTAACCCTCCTCTGCATCTGAGGTATTGTAAACATGGAAACATGTACAATACCTCAGCAAGCTATGCTTGGTAGGGGAATACAAAAACATACTACTTCATCAACATAATATTTCATCATAGTTATCCATTCATAAGACATCTCCACATAGGGTACATACGTTATTTATGTAGTACAGGACAAATTAGTTAATATAGTGAAGATTGCTCAAAACTTGTTACTTTCCCTGGCTATACTCCCAATTAGGAGAGTAATACCTAGCCAAAGATTATTCAACACTTGTTCCTTCCCCTGGCTATACTCTTACATAGGAGAGCAATACCTAGCCAATCCTCATACGGGGTTTTCATTCTAGGAACTCATGTAATAGCATATCATCATGCCATGGCATCATACTATGCCTATCATACGTGCATTATAATGCAAAATACATTAGGACTACTATGCTCACAGTCTCAATCCGTACGGCACGCCCGGATAATTGTATAATCCTCCACTGACACCAACTGTGGAATAATCAATCCATGTCCTCATGGGGTGGACCATGGTTGTCACAGTGGGGCCTTCCCATTACTGCCCCACTCGACATTTAGCCTCTCTTTGGGCATGGTATCATCATATAAGTTTCAGGAAGCGGGTGGCCAAACCCTCATAACTTCCCTAGCATAGCATCCCCAGTCTCTATCTCTGTGTAAAACAAAACCACAAGTCTCCATACTTGTATGAAAAATATATTGTACATATTAGACCATCTGTCTGTTTAACTAAGGCTGGAATATTGTACATACCCTATTCTTAGGGTTTCCTTATTCTCTATATCTCATCATTTTCACCTCATTGAACTTGATCAATAATTTTGATCAAGTGGATTAGATTATGAGGTTGGATCAATTTGTTTGATCCTTTGATTAGATCACTTAATTTGATCCTATAGTTTTGGATCACTTATCATATGTTTTGGATCCTTTAATTGGATTGCATGTTTTGGATCCTTTAATTAGATCACATGTTTTGGATCCCTTAACTGGATCAAATGTTTTGGATCCCTTAACTGGATCACATGTTTTGGATCCCTTAACTGGATCACATGTTTTGGATCCCTTCATTGGATCACATGTTTTGGATTCCTGCATTGAATCATATGTTTTGGATCACTTGGTTGGATCATTATTTTTGGATCACTTGGTTAGATCATGTATTTTTGGATCACTTAGTTTGATCTTCTGTTTTGGATCATAAGTTTTGGATCACTTGGTTGGATCATTATTTTTGGATCACTTGGTTAGATCATGTATTTTTGGATCACTTAGTTGGATCTTCTGTTTTGGATCATAAGTTTTGGATCATGACTATGCTAAGGTACTAAGTATACTGATATAATGAAGGTCTATATTTTTAGACAGATAATCATGTATATCTATACATGAATCTCTAATATATCATTATATATCCACCTACCTCAAAGTAGTATCTTGATTCATACATCTCCAGTGTATTCTTCCACAATGTCCATCATGGTCTGGATTCATCCATCTGTCATACCATATATACAAGGTTTATTTCCCTATTCAAGTATGTATTCCTATAGATGATACCCTAATTTTCCTTGAATCAAATTTGATCAAGGGTTTGGGATTCTCTATCTATGTTCTTCTACATACTCATACATACTATACAATACTACATTAGTATTTTTTTTTTATCATCCTTATCTTGATTTTCAATTTTTATCAAGATTAGATGATTTACTACATTTTATGCTCTCATTATTATTACTCAACCAATTAATGTTTTATTGGTTGAGGGTAGCTTATTTCATTCTGAGTTTAGATTGCTCCTCTTATGTCAAATTGGCTAAGGCTTACTAGTTAAATGGTTGAACACAAAGTGGCGACTTCAATCCTCATGTAAGGAGGCGTTTAAACCTCACAAACGTCAACAAAAGGTGGGGGGAGAGCGTGGCTCTATTAGATAACCCCCTTAACCACTATGTCCATCATTCACTAGCTTGACCCTAACTCAACCTTCCATAAGGTTCCTATGAGCATTTAATCATAAGTATTCTTTCTAATTGTTTTTAATTAAATCCATGAATTAAAATGTCATTTATGGAGATTTATTATTCTCCTAATTTGGACCAAGGAATTTATATTCCTTATATTATCCTACTAACTATGGTCCTTACTATCATTAAGTCCATATCATACATTGCATGTGAATGTCCATTTCCTTCATTTCATTACCATTTCAATGAAATTACAATTACTTAAGCATTGAAGCATAAGTTTAAAGCATAAATAACAAGTAACTAAACACTTAAATAAACAATTAAATAAATAATTCAACTAAGAAATGAAATACAATTATCATAATATTCAATAATTGAAATAGAAATCTAACATGTTATCATGATCGAAGGGTTTTAATTGATCCATAGTCATCCTTCATCTTTTTAAGGTTTAGATCTTGATCCTTCATTTTATTTTAAATCTAACATATTATATTGATGTAATTTAATTATTAAATCATGGATTTATCTCATCCATTGATTTGATCTTCCTTGATCTACCCGATCAAGGAGATCTTAGGTTACTTTGTACCATTTAAGGGCATAGATCTTGATCTAGCCCAAATCCACATCATCCCTTCATTAATACCTCTGATCTTATCTCAAGATCATCATCAAAATACATCCATGCTGTCCAATCATCCTGGATCATCTTGATCTAGGAGATACTATTCAATTTTAAGGGTTTTAGTAACCCTTAAGGCTAGATCTCTTAAGATCTGCCTAAAAAAATACAATTTAATCCACTGATATTATTTATTATGTTATAAAATAATCATCCAATAAGTTACTTGTGGTCTGATCATCCTAGATCTTGTAGATCAAGGATGTTAGTTACTTATCCACTTAATTACATAAATTTTAATTAATTAAAATTAAAATTTTATAAGTTCAGTCCATTTGGATTATCACAAGGAATCCATCCCAACTTTCAGATCTCAATTTGGGTCTCAAGTGAGATCGGAATTGAAAATTTAAGATTTCAGCCTTTTTTAAGGGCTAAATTTCACCATACTGTTTTGATCATTTTTGACTAATATAGAGGCATAAAAATTCTATTATAAACATGTATATTAAGGTTTCTGGATCTTCTGAACACATCTATCGGTTCAGATTTCATGTTTGGGGTCATGTGGGCCATGATCCATGATCAATGGCACGGATTTCATCAAAAAGATCATGTAAATACTAATTAAAAACATGATCTAAAAATTTAAGTGAATTAATAACATCAACATGATTCTAAATAAACTTTCTGATCTAAAATCAGAGTTCAATTAAATTCAAAATTAATATTTCAATATTTCAGCCCATTTTAAGGGCTGAATTTCATCCTTTCTAATTATGATCAATTCATTCATATATATGAATATAAATCTGACTATAAACATGATCCTAAGGTATTAGAGTGTCTCTGAAGACATCCATCGGTTCAGATTTTTCTTTTAAAGTCATCTGGTCCATGATCTATGATCATGTATACTGATTTTACAAAATAACTATGTAAATACAACTCAAAACATAGATCTAATAATTTCAGTACATGTAAAATGATACAAGGAGTCTATATCATTTTTCAGATCTAAAATCAGAGTCCTGTAGAGCTCTTAATTGAAGAAATACAATTGCAGTTAAAAATATAGACGGTCCCGATTAAATCTGGGTTACAGGCAGCGTCCCGTGCCTGTAACTGTCTATCCCAGGTGTCTGGGCAGTGGTGATCGACTACAGGCGAGACGGTCCGATCTGGACCGTCAGATCGCCTGCGGCTGGATCTCCTCCACCCATTAACATCTAAAGCCTAGATTTCATATCTTGGGGTTTTTGGGCCCCCGGAATCCATCCAGCAGCTCAGAAGATTCATTTGAGCCGTCTGTGATGAGATCTCATCACCCAAGCTGGATCCATCGTCTCCGATGGATCTACGGCTGGGGAGACCTCGTGATGGCCAGAAAACCATGGTAACCTACCGGAAATGAAAGTAGAAGCAGTGGTTCACCTACCTGTACCGGTCTGGGGAGGAGGATCTCACCGGAGAAGAAGAAAAAACCAGTCAGAGCAAGCCCTAGTTTTCTGAAAAAATATACAGAGTTGATTCTTCGTCTCTGTTGCCAGAAATTGTGGAGGACCATGGGGGTTTTGAAGATCCCATAGTCTGAAGGTTTTCCACTGTGAAATATCACCAATATCCAGCCATATGTGCTGGAATACAAAGAAAAACCTGCTGGAGACGGTAACCCTAAATGGGTTAACTTTCGTTTTCATTTTTTCAGAGATCCAAGAGATGGATCATCCTCTAATCAAAGGGCTTTTGTAAATATACATTTTAAGAACATATCCAATGGTGAAGATTGTAATTCAACGGTTAAAACTTGATGGCAAATTGAAATAAGGTTTCCTGGGCGGAAACCCATTTCCATCGAGGACGACGCGTCCCTTGATGCGCCAGACAGCTCCATTGTATCTGAAGTGTCCGGTGCGTCTGTGGACACACCCTGAAGGGAAAAGTACAAGTGAAGAAAAGGAAGAAATTTGGGGAAGATGGGGGATGTTTCTGAAACTGATATTTTTCAGCATGTTAGGGGACCTCATGAGGATCATTAGGGAAATTTTTTGGGATTTTTCTGAGGTATTTATAGAGGTATTTGGAATTTTTCATGATTACTTGAAATCATAACTTTGATTTCTTTTGAATTTTTAATTGTCATTGGATTCCCACTACCACCTCCTTCTCCACTAGCAGGTGGTAGTGGTTTGACTAATGATGGCTGTTTTTTCTAGACGTTGGAACCCTTTGTGGGTTCCTTGTGGGCCCCACATGAGTGTGAAAAGACCAAATTGCCCTTTTATGGAGAAAATTCCATTTTATTCTCCCGAGCTCAGAATTGAGCGTACTTAGTGGCGTTGGATTCGTATTTTCGAGTACATTCTAGATTTGGATGTCTTAGGTCTTGGTTATTTGTTAAATTACCATTTTGCCCTTTCATTCATTAAAATGAAGAAAAATACAGATTTTTCATCCGTATTCAGAAATTGTCGTGCTTACAGTCATTTTGAAGCGTTCGTCACATATGTTTTCAATTATACACCTCTCATACCTTAATTCCACTTCTATGAGAAGTGCATATTTTATAACCCTAATATTCCAGCCTGATTTTCATTGAAATTCTAAATTTCAATATTTATTTAATTTCATTATAAAAAAATTAGGGGTGTTATAGATAGGGCTTTTTATAGCCTTGCTATGGCAATGTTGCCAATGGCGGTGCCGCCATTGGCAGTGGCAGAAATCTCTGGAAACTAGGGTTTCTAGAGAAATCTAGAGGAAGAAGAAGACGGGGTGTCATTATCAAAACGGCCTCCTGCATTTTCTGTCTTTTTTGTTTTTAGTTTAAATTACAAAAATGCCCCTAATCTTTAAACGGTCGTAACTTCTTTATACGAACTCCGTTTTCGGCGTTCTTTAAGGCGTTGGATTCCATTTTTCAAGTAGAATCTAATGGTACCAAGTTTCATCACAAATTCCTTCGTTTACTATTTTAAATAAAGTAAAATATTTAACACAGTTTATTTCCCATAGAATGTCCAATTTTTGTTAAAAATAACGTAAATTGCTCAAGCATTACAGAACTGCAAAATCTTACGAATCATGAAGTTTTTGAATGCAAGTTGTGGTTTCGGCCCTTATTTTATTTTGGTCAAATATGTCCTTCATTGATAGTAGAGTATGTACTGGAATCATTGAACTAAATCCACAACTCCTTGATAATGAACTTGAAGCAACACTTAGCAACTTGGATAAGTGCTTAGGGTCTCAGGCAAGCAGACATTGTGAATCTTTTCCTTGATTAGATTCTTATGGATTAAAGATAAATAGATCAAGAACTTCTAAAGATGATTAAGTATGTAACATAAGATAATTGAATTCCATGTTTGATAATCCAAATAATTCTACAAAGATGTAGTCTTAGATAGTTTACAACTCAAATTTAGAATGTCATACAATCCTATAATTTTTATTTGTTAAGAGTATACCATCATTGCTTCTAAACTTTGATTGGTCCATGCAAAGAAGATGCTTTTTCTGTAATGAAACATGTTAGACATCATGTGTGATGCCCAAGAAAATGTTCCCTCAACTTATTAACCTTCATCACCACATTTTTTTATTGGAAATGGGATTTATTGTTTCAAAATTACAGAAATGAAGTGGTAGATCAAGATGATCAACACCACCAAAGAAGTTAGAATAGTAGTTTTTCAAAACAAACTACCCCATAACTATAGAAACTCAAAAGAGGAAAATTCTACAATTCTAAACTGCATCCCTTGTGATAGAGAACAACAAACAATAAAAGGGAGTGTCATAATAGGGGAGACAAGGGGTAGGTGTTAATGATGTAATCTTCCTCCAAGTGAAAGGACTGTATGTTCACTATATATCTACCCCTTTATTGGCTCTTTTGTCACTTCTTTATTCATAGTCCTCAAAATATTTTGTAGTTGAACTTGTTTACCTTGAATTCATCTATCTATTTGTTCTTTTATGTTAGGAAATCTCCAAGGGGCTTCCTTTTCTTCTAATAGCCACTTCCATTATAAGAGGCTGGAAAGGATGAGAGTGCCAAGTTTTATTACAATAAAACATCGCCAAAAATTCTGCTTCTGTCAAATCTATAAAATCCATGTGATCTTAGACTTGAAATAGAACTTGACGTTGGGAATATCTTCAAATTTACATTCATTCTAAATTTACATGATCCATCTTCAAAAACATGTGATTAAAAATTATTAGAAATATTTTTCTCACCTGGAATTTGTCATATGTCTAGAATTTAGTAGGTAATGGCTAAAAAATTGTTACAAGTACGGTTCCTCATACAATAAGTGATTCAATCCTCGATCATGTAGAGGGCTTTTTTTTTCTCTCATGCTCATGAACCATTTGATGGGTTTGGATCATCTTGCCCCATTCCCATTAGCCAGCAATGTGATTGTATGCACATTATCGACTATTATTTTAACAGAAACAAAATAGGTCAAAAAATGGGAAAAAGACATTTGGTTTGTTCCTCTTACCTTGAGCAACATGGAGATGGTGTCAGATGTCCGATCAATTCTCACTTTCTTCATTGATTTGAGGTAATTCTATCATGTCTTCACCTTTGTCAGTTTCTCTTTATCACTATTGGTGAGGAAGATGGGCTTTGGAGGATGCATCTTGTTCTCCCCCTTTCTCTCCCTTCTCCTTCTCTCTCTCTCTCTCTCTCTCTCTCTCTCTCTCTCTCTCTCTCTCTCTCTCTCTCTCTCTCTCTCTCTCTCTCTCTCTCTCTCTCTCTCTCTCTCTCTCTCTCTCTCTCTTAGGTTTGGGTAATGAACCATTTGGTCTGTTCTTGATTTCATTTCAGTGCAAAGGGGGTGCCAATATCAAAATGGCACTCTCCTCTTAGTATTTTAATTGATTTTTTTAATTAAATTTCAATGCATAATTATGATGTTTTCTTTATTATGACCTTTAACAGCTTATAACTTCCTCAATCAAACTTTGATTTCGGTGTTGTTTATGTCATTGGATTGGTTTTCTCTAGTATAATCCAAATCTTAAAGTTTCAAATTAGGTGTCTTTTGAAGGTTAATATTATGATATTTAAGACACAAAATTTCAAATCACCATCCGTATTAATTCATTTTTATAGTAATTATTTAATTTTCCAAAATAACAATCTTACTCCACCTACCTAGATTAGATGCTTCAGATTCTCCATGAGCTATCAATGCTCGATCCTACCATTGATCAATAATTGGGTTTCCTTTCTATACCTCTAAATAGATGCATGTTATTGATCTGTCATTTACATATAATCAAAATCATTAATTATCCTCTGATCTTAAATTAATATGTTAAATTTCTAAATGAACAATTAGATGTTGTCTAATATATTTATTAGTTGTTAGGTCATAATGATGTGAGCATCTAAGTCTTAAGGTCCATAGATTTGGAAGCAGATCTTAATTTCAGACCACAAATCTATATGATTAGTGTAATGTTGGTTGATCGTTGTTGGTGGTCAAATCTATACTTTTCTTACCATCCACTATTAGGTCATGGATCAGGTGTCATAAGGTTAGTGTGTTAACTGTGATAGATCAGACAACCAAGATTATCTGACCTATTTCATTACTAGTTCAAAAAATTTTGATCCACTTATTATCAATTTTGGGTCAAGGCATTTACTGGTACCATCTAATTATCAATCAGGCTTCATCAGCACTATTTCAATAATGTATAGTTGGAGAGATCAAAGAAAATATAATCATTATGATTAATTTTACCTAAGTGCATGATCAAATTGCACAATGTATATTTGTCCAAGCATATGTTTGTTCATTATCTCAAGAAATTGAATTAAATTTGTGTGTGGAGACTTGTTAGACATGAAAAGATTAGGTTAAGCATTTTACTAAACACTAGGTCTACAAGAATTATAAGTATTTAAAATAACTAAATTACATGCATGCACACATGTGGAAAATGTCGATTAAAACTGAGAAAAGAAGCAAATTATGATAGATACATTCAAAAAGTAATTTGACTTTAAATGGGAAATTTCTAACCATAATCATAAACAAATTCTTCAAACATATGTATGAGATAGACAAAGAGATACTAACACTCAAAAATCGATATCGATTGTGAATATTTGAATGTAGTTCCAATTTACAATTAGGATTTGAAGTGAAAAATATATTAGTTCTTAAAGTTGTTTGCTATAAACAACTTTAAAAATAGTGACCATTCAATTCGCCTTCTGTAAAATGACTTTATAATTTAGTGACTTTTGAAGCCATTTATGGCAAGTGAGTTTAAAGGTCATTATTTTTAAAGGTGTTTATAGCAAACAACTTTAAAAGTCATTGACATTGAAATTTGTTTACAAAAAATGACTTTAAAAGGTCACTATTTTAAACTCATTTTTTTTCAAATGACTTTAAAAACTGACATATTTTTCACTTCAAATAAATATATTTTATATTAGTACTTTACAATATCTTACATAAATAAACATGAAACAAACTTTTTATGATAGTCAGCATTAATTCATGCATTCTTTGCACACACACACACACACACACACACACACACACACACACACACACACACACACACACACACACACACACATATATATATGTAAACAAACAAGTGAACAAGGAAATCAAAGTATTTTTTTAGAATAACTCCTCATTTATCATCCTTTTATTACATATATCAAATGTTACATATTATTAGAGCTTATTAATACAACATCATGATCAAAGAGTTAATATAAAATGATTTCATCAAAATCTGCCCCCTAGTATTTAGCTAACACCACTCTATGGGAAGAGAGGGTAAAGCTTTAAGCTACAATTTCCTTAGCTAGCTTGATGGTACCATTTGTCTTCATCAAACCCTAATTTTGGGTGAGAACCAAAAATCATAATGTTCTCACTTTCTCCAATAGTGAGGGTTAAAGAGAAAAGTATTTGTTATTTGTAATGAAATCATACAACTTTTGTCTAAATCACAACAATCTAGCACACTTCTTAACCTCATCATCTATTGTGACAAAACCCACTTGATCTACAAATGTAAACGGAGAGAATTGGTAATATGAAATTCATGAATGATAAAAAGAGGTTTTGATTTACTTACACTATTTTTCATGCCACAAATAATAAAAATATCCAAAATGAAAAGCAAGAAGAGAAACATGAGAGAGAGAGAGAGAGAGGGAGAGAGAGAGAGAGAGAGAGAGGGAGGGAGAGAGAGACCAGAGGAGGAGGTCGTCATGCTACTTATGAGATGAAGAACATAAATAGGTGATTTAGGAAAAAATGAGATGATTTCATCCTTTTATAGAAGAATAAGGACTTTCAAAGTCATTTGCAAAAAGTTCTTTAAAAGTCCTTAAACTCATTTTTTTCATGACTTTAAATTCACTAATTAATGCGACAACAAATAAAGTTTCTCACAAACCAATGTTGAATCATGCATTCTATACATAATAAATACAAGAATATGCAAAAGACCTAGGCAGTATGCAAAAATTCTTCAAACACACACACACACACATACTAACCAACACTCAAAAATTGATATTGACTAAGAATATATACATATAATTGTAATTCACTATTGGGATTTGGTCCACCCACAAAGAAAATTAGCAGATATGAGGTGCACTATTAAGTATACCATGATGTTAAAGAAGGATGGTGGGAAGATTGTCTCAAGCTCACATAAAATTGTCACTAGATGTCCTTGAATCTCTTGTAATTTTGAAACATCCGCCACCTTCTTACACAAAGTATTAAAGAAGTTGTAGAATTTTGTAATAGATCCTCTAACTTTATCTTGTAGCACTAAACATATTGCTATGGGTTGGAGTTGTTGCATCAATGCATGACAATCATAGGACTTCATCCCCAACAATTTTAGCTCTTCCATAGAGGCAATGTTTTTAAAGCTTGAAGAGTAGTCATCATCTTGGATACGATTTTACACACTATTCTTCCCTCCTCTCTATTGAGCATATAATTTGCTTTCGGTAGGGTTTTACCACCGGTAGGGTTTTACCACTTGCCCTAAGTGCAAACTCTATGAAATTTTTAGTTCCCTCCTCATATTTATTTTAATGTTCTTGTAGCAATCATCCAAGCATATTTTTCCATTATCTCTTGAAATTTAAGCAAATTAGTGTGTGGAGACTTGTTAGACATAAAAAGATTAGGATAGGCATTTTATCAAACTCTAGGTATATAAGAATTATAAGTATTTAAAATAACTAAATTACATGAATTTACACATGTAGAAATTTTCCATTAACAATGAAAAAGGAAGAAAAATATGACATATACATTCAAAAAGAAATTTAACTTGAAAAAGGCAAGTTTCTAACTATAACCATGCAAAATTCTTCTAATATGCATATAGATGAGACAAAAAAAGAGATACTAATCAACACTCAATAGCCTATATCAATTGTGAATATGTGAATGTAGTACCAATTTACAATTAGGATTTGGTTGAGGTTAGCCACAATGAAAATCAACATATATTTTGTGTATAGATGAAGACAGTCAGAAAAAGAAAAAATAACTCTTAAAATAAAGTGGTAATTTTAAAGTAGTTTTCTAAAAATGACTTCCAAAGTACAGAATTTTAAAGTTGTTTTATGTAAATGACCTTAAAAGTTAGTACTTATTAATTCATTTATAGAAAATGACTTTAAAAGCAGTACTTTGAAGACATTTACATCAAGAGACTTTAAAAGTACTGACTTTTAAAGTCATTTGATGGAAATGAGTTTAAAATTCAGTACTTCTAAATTCAGTAATTAATGTAACAAAAAATTAATGTTTCTTACAAATTAGTGTCGAATCATTCATTTTGTACATAATAAATACAAGAATATGCAAAAGACTTAGGTGCCATGCAAAAATTCTTCAAAAATGCATATATATATAACAAATGAAACAAAAAAGGAAATACTAACCAAGACTCAAAAATCAATATTGACCTACAATATATAAATATAATTCCAATTCATAGTTGGGATTTGGTCCACCCACAACAAAAATCAACCTATATATATGAGCCTCACTTTTTGTGTCTAGATGAAGATAGTTTGAAAAAACAAAGGGAAAGTTGATGAAAAAAATATTAAAACAAAGTATTACTTTTAAAACTATGGACTTTTAAAGTCGTTTAGAAAAAAAAAATGTTAAAGTCCTTTGATTCAAACAACTTTAAAAGTCTATACTTATGAATCCATTTTATAGAAAAACAACATCTTCAGTCTGGCACGAAGAGGAATTTTGATGCAAGAAGGGACTTTTAAAGTCATTTTTGATAAACAACTTCAAAAGTGAAGACTTTTAATTCCTTCCTGCATCAAAATTCCTCTTTTGTGCAAGACTAAAGAAGCTATTTTTCTATGAAATGACTTCTTGAGTGTAGACTTTTATTTTTATTTTTTTTTATAAACTACTTGTGAAATATTTACAAAGTCAGTAGGCAAAATAATGACTTCTTTATATTGACTTTAAAAGCCTCATGTGTAGTAGTGCCTAGATTCGATTGAAATTTCCTTATCCACTCAAGGTTTTCCATTCATTTTCTCTGATCCACTATAATTTTTTCCAGCCAATAGTATGTAAGAAGGGTGGGAGATTTTTCCTTGAAATTAGGTGTGATTGTCCTTGAAAATAGGTGGGCAGCCCACCAAAAAAATCTTCACCAATGGGCTCTCAGTCTAGTCCTTATTACAATCTAACTTACCATTAGTCTATCCTTACATGAGTGAGTATCCACTGGCTGCTTAGGATATGCATCCATGAGGATCAATCTTCACCTTTAAGTGCTTAGAAAGTAAGATGAATTTTAACCTTATATTTTTCTATAAATTGTCACTCTCTTCTTTTCCTTCTTTTTTCCCACTAATCCTCATTATTTATCCTTGTAATCCTTGTGGAATTGAGTGAAAAATACCACCTTTGCATGAAATTTTCATGCTCCCCCTTATATGGTCCCTTCCTTTGATTGAGTAAGAGAAAGAATGTAAGGAAGAAGTCTCATGCAGGCCCCAGTCTTCTAACTTATTTTGTTTCAAAAAGCTTTGATTGTATGTGATTTCAATGTATATGAATTGAGCTTCCCTTACAAGCTTCCCAAGGTGGTATCTAGCTTGCATGCATGCATGGGAAATTCTGTCACCTTACTTTTGATATGAATACCCTATTTTGTACAAACAAGGCTTGATATTCCACTTAAGGTTTATTATTGCTTTAACTTTGATAATGGCACCCAATTTTCAATTTGAACTCCTTGACTTCATGTTTAGCATGTGTCAACCTGTGATGTAGCTTGATTTCTAAAACTGCACTTTTAGGGGTAAAAATGTTAAATTTGTGCATTTATTCATTTGTATCATGAACCTCCAGAATGTAGAAGAAATCTAATTAACGATATTTAGGAAATGTACATAACTTAGTAGGATGTGTTAGATTAGAACATATCGATGTGCTTTAATTATTACTACAAGTGCACGATTCTATTGAAGTATTAAATTAGGAAATATGGGTGAACCCCACAAGGACTCTATGATTAATGAGTTCAATTAAAATTAAAATTATCCTACTCTAACCTTGCCAACATTAATGGAAAGGACAAAATACTAAATTAAATCAATTACTATAAATAAACTAAATCAATCAAGGAAACAAAATATGCAAGGAAATTAACTAAGACGTAAATTAAAGAATTAAACTAACTATGAATGGAGAGTAACTATTTCATTAATTGTAATTTATTACAAAAGAAAGTACATGCATCAATAAATGATAGCAAATAAAGAAACTTCTTTTTGAAGTGTCCACTGTGGTCTGTTGTGTCACCCAATAAGGATTTTTACTCATCCTCTTCTTCTTCTTTCAATCTTGAACATCTGGCATAGCTTTCTTGTAATGTCACTCAACTAGTACCTATACCCTTTTATTCAACCTAAGGTTCACTAAAGTTGCATCCTTTCTTTTCTCATCTCCTTAATCCAACATGCCACAAACCCAATGTAATTCTCAACCCACACTTAGGGATTGGAAATAGCCTTTCCTTGCCATGGAAGCACACAATGTGGAGACCCGGGTTTTTGAAATACATTTTCTTTATTTATTTTCAAATGGTGGTTGACCAATTTTGCAAAATTTTTGAAAACTTAAGCAGCGGAAATATTTTCTTTGAAATTATTTTCAGAAAACCCGAATGCCACATTTCACTCACATATACATACATAATTTTGTATACAACATATGTCTCCAAATAAACTCATTTTATTAAATTGTAGAATTGATCTAGTGGTTCACATACACAGCCCCCTTTATTACATCTTATGTCCAAAATACACAAATCAAAATACAATCCTATCCTTTCACAAAAGGACATAGTCCTGATCAACAATATGGTCTTTATCTTCGCATGTCATATCCCTCCATTATTTTATATCTGTATCTGAGATATTGTAAACATTCAAATATTTACAATATCTCAGCAAGCTATACTTGGTAGGGGATTCAAGAACATATGGAATCGTATAATTCAAAGTATAGTATTCATAATCATCATATTCCATATGAATCACATAATTCAATTTTCATGAACCATACCATATATAATCATTCTATCATATAATTTATCCTGTAACATCCACTATGATAATTCTAAACCACTCACCACTATATCGTATGTATATATATATATATATACGGTAAAAAACTTTGAAAAATAGTCAATATCTCAAACATTAATAATCATACTAAGATATATTGACTTGATAAATCATCCAGACTTTGGCTGGAAAAATACTCCCTTATTAGCGCAGTATTGGCATCTCCTTATGCCATGTATCATAATGCAAAATACTCAGACTACCATGCTGTAGTTTAATCCGTACTAGCATACTCGGATAACTGGCTTGTTTACCACTAATACCATAGTGGAAAATATTGTGCCACTACCCGTATGAGGAGACAGGAATTTCACACTGGGGCCTTCTCATAATTGCCCCACCTAACTTTTAGCCTCCCTTTGGGCAAGTTATCATAATATCATCAAATTTCGGGAAGCGGGTGGCCAAACCTTCATAACTTCCCTAGCATAGCATCTCCAAGCTTATGCCTATTTAAAATAAAACCACAAGCCTCCATGCTTGTATCTAAAATACTTCTTGTACATCTTAGATGATCTGTCTACCTATATTATGATCCTCATATTCAATATCCTCATACTAAGGATATAATCTCATTTCTAGATTTAAGGATCCTCATTTACAATGAATGATACCCATGCTAATATAAGCTTAGGGATTAATCATTTATTGTAAATGATCACCATTTCCTTTAATTTGGTATTCATATACCAAATGTTATTAAGTGGAAGGATACTCATTTGATACAAATGATATCCATTATTATTATGTTCTTATTTAAGTTTAGGGGCAATCATAAATTATACCCAGGTATTTATTATGTATTTCATCTAATTTCAACAGTTATTTCTATCTCATATGCATGAATTATGGTTCAAATGTAATTAAGCATATTATCATCCTTAAGCATTATAATGTCTATGTATAACAACAATTCCACAGACCATAGGTCTTGTATTCTTAAAGCTCCACCTACCTTCATGTAGTGATCCATCCCTTCAGATCCTCCATGATTGACGTATGTAATCTATAAATACATACATACTGTCATTATCTAAACAACTTAGATAATCTCATATTTATATTCCTTATCTAATCTTGTCATTTGATATAAAGGATCTAGGTCTGTCTTGTATTCCTATCATCCATACAATCTATCTTCCTCATATTGTATTTTATCCTATTGATCAATAGATCTGACAGTTAGAATGATCTTCAAATCTTTCAGATCTAAGTATTTTCTATCTCTAAGTCTTTTTTTGTCCATCTCTTTGATCTTGATCTTTTATAGATCCTTTGATCAACAATTTATACTTGTTGATAAAGATCAAGGGCCTAGATCTTCTATCATCTACTTCTTTGATCTAAGTTCAGTTATTTGATCATCCCTGAGGAGGATGATCTTGGTTCTCTTCTTAGAATCATATTTGATCAAGGGTTTGGATTATCTAATCTAATGATCTAGATTTGCCTACAACATACATACATGGATACATAATAAAATACAACATTAGGATTCTTATTGTTCTTGATCATTCAAGATCCTATGGATCTTGTTTGATCATCCTTATCTTACTTACAATTTCTATTAGGATTATATAATTTACTAACCTTTTATGCTATTATTATTATTGTTCAACCAGTTATTGTTTTACTAGTGGAAGATAGCTTATTTTATCCTAAGTCTAGAATGTTCCTCTTATTTCCAATTGACTAAGGCTTACTAGTTGAATGGCTGAACACAAAGTGGTTACTTCAATCCTCATGTAAGGAGGCTTTTAGACCTCACAAACGTCAACAGAAGATAAGAGAAGAGCAAGGCTCTATGTGTAAACCCCCTTAACCACTATGTTCAGCATTCACTAGAGTGACCTTAGCTCAACCTTTCATAAGGTTCCTATGAGCATTTTAAACCTAAGTACTCTTTCTAATTGATTTGAATTAAATTCATGAACATTTAAAATGTCATTCATGGGGTTTATTATTCTCCTAGTTTGGGCCAAGGATTTGATAATCCTTATATTGTCCTACTAACAATAATCCTTACTACCATTGAGTCCATGTCATTCATTCCATGTAAATGTCCTTCAACTCTATTTTTCATTTAATTACATTTTCAATGTAATTTACAAAACATAAGCATAAATAAATAGAGTCACTTTGTGTTCTATTCATTTTTCATCCCATTTAGGGTTTTAGATCTTGATCTTTTATTTTTATTAAATCTACTCATTTTCTTAAAGTGATCTCATCACTTGATCATTGATATCATCTTATCACATGATCTGATCCTTCTTGATCTAATCGATCAAGAAGATCTTAAGCCATTTTATCCAATTTAATGGCATAGATCTTAATCTATCCTGATTTATCATCATCAAGCACATCAATCCATATGATCTTAACTTTATATCATCATCCAAATACATCCACACTATCCAATAATTCTTGATTAAACTGATCAAGGAGATTACCATTCACTTTTATGAATTTTACTGCTTTTAAGGGTCAAGATCTTATGATTTGGAAAATAAATTACATCCAGCCATTTAATTATTGTAATTATACATTTAAATCATCCTATAAACTATTTTGAAAGGTCTTATCTTTCTTGATCTAATCGATCAAGAAGATCTTAAGCCATTTTATCCAATTTAATGGAATAGATCTTAATCTATCCCGATTTGTCATCATCAAGCACATCAATCCATATGATCTTAACTTTATATCATCATCCAAATACATCCACACTCCAATAATTCTTGATTAAACTGATCAAGGAGATTACCATTCACTTTTATGAATTTTACTACTTTTAAGGGTCAAGATCTTATGATTTGGAAAGTAAATTACATCCAGCCATTTAATTATTGTAATTATACATTTAAATCATCCTATAAACTATTTTGAAAGGTCTTATCTTTCTTGATTAATCAGATCTTGAAGATTCATGCTCATTTCTATGATTTTTCTTCTTTTAAGGCTAGATCTCTAAATTAAACATAAATCAGTCACTTCTAACAATGGATTCCATGTTCCAGAATCACAAGATCATTAGTGAATCAGAATTACAAAGTCTGATCATTCCAAATTTCACTAATCATAGGAATTAGTAATACTTTTCTTTATTAATAGAATTTTACTTGCATCAAAACATAAATTTTCTGAGTTTGGTACCTTATACAAGTAACAAGGAATCTATAGCAACTTTCAGATCTAAAATCGGAGCTAAATTGAGCTCTCAATTGAAGAAACAAGGTTTTATTTCAACAAATGGATGGCTCACATCTAATCTGGGCATATCGGGTGCAGGGACAACTAGCTGCCCGCTTCTCTACCGCGGAGACGCAGGGTAGCATTGTCTTCGAGCCACTTAGCAAGTAGCATGTGAGTGCATGCGTGGGGTCTTCCCATGGGGAGCATGCCTGCTTGCATTTTGCTCCAGCGTTCTAGGATCCGATCTATTGAGATCGGTTGAGACGGTTCGATTTGGACTTTTAGATCAACCTTTCTCTAGATTTCCCAATTCTAAAGACATAAATAGCTGAGATTTCTTACCCTAAAGTTTTTGGGACATAGGAACTCATCTAACAGTTTAGAATTTGTATCTGAGCCAAAAAAATGAGGAGATCTCAACCCTCCATGCTAGATCCTTCTTTTCCAATGAATCAACTACTAGGGAAAATCGATGGAGGCTGAAAAACATCAGGCAAATGCTGGAATGAAAAGAGAAGAAGATATGCCACCTACCTGGGCCAGCCAATGAAGAAAACTTCACCGAAGATTTGAAATATCGAAAATCCTAGCTTGCTCGGAAACATATATAGACGGAGCTTTCTCCGTTGCTGTTGTGGGAAAATATCGGGAATCATGGGGCAATTGTAGATCTCAATGCTAGGAAGCTATCCAATGGTTTAAGATCAAGAATATCTGGTTCGATTGGCTAGAAATAGATTGAGAACTTGCTAGAGATGGTGATGATGTCGGGGTTGTTCTTCATTTTGAAATTACAGACGATCCAAATGGTGGATCATCCAAATTTATTAGGGCTTTTGTAGATCAGCCCGGTCCTAACACATTTGATGATGAAGATTGAAAAGTAATGGCTGGAAGTGGATGGCTAATTCAATTAGGGTTTCACAGGCAGAAACCCTAGTTCATCAGGGACGATGCATTCTTGGATGCTCCCGATGCAGACACTGGGTCATTTGCCCAGATGCATCTAGAGACACGTCCATAGAGAATGAGAGAGAAAGGAGGAAATGGGTGAGATGGGCGAGGATTCTGGAGCTGAGATGTCAATGCATTGTAGGGGACCTCATGAGAGACATATAATTACATATAATTATATGTTTCAATTCTTCTTATTATTAAATTGGCATTGGATTTCTACTACCATCTCCTTCTCCGCTAGCAGTTGGCAGTGGTTTGACTCATGATGGTGGTCTTCCAGGCCGTTGGCCTACCTTGTGGGCCCCACATAGTTATGAAAAGATTGATTTGCCCTTTTAATTCCAAAAATGGAGAAAACCAGGGTTTATTCCTATGAACTTGGAATTGAGCGTACTTTGTGTCGTTTCGATCTGTTTTCTGAGTACATTCCCAATTTTGATGTCTTAGGTCTTGTTTATGAGTAAAATTATCATTTTATCCTTTTATTCATAAAAGTGGAGAAAAATAAGGATTTTTAATTTGGACTCAGAATTTAACGTACTTGCAGTCATTCTGATTGGTTTTTTAGTACATTACAAATATCCAAGTTTTAAGTCTTAATTTAATTTTTTTTTAAATGAATTTTCCTGGAACTCAAAGATCCAATTCCACTTTTAGAATATCAACTTTTAATTTTTAATAATCCAATTATATGAATAAAAATTTGGGATATTACAATCTTCCTCCCTTATAATAATTTCATCCTTGAAATTTGCATATCAACTCACTCAGTAGTTTTCATAACTCTTTAATAACTTTACACATGTAGCCTTGCCACTTAAGGAAATCTCTATTTCCTTTCATTCATTTCTCATACTACCTTCTTTTCAAAGGTATAAATCTATTGACATATTAGAATGCTCACACATGACTAACCTTGCTAATGCATTATTCACTTATCTAGATCATCACTAGACTTTTAAAAGGATTAATAACTCTTAACTAACTAACCTTGCTAATGCATTATTCACTTATCTAGATCTTCACTAGACTTTTAAAAGGGTTAATAACTCTTAACTGAGTTATCCTCCTATTTCAAAACCTTCTATTGCACTTGACTTGTATTATACTTTCTCCAATCCTAACTATAATACTTCATATTTTTTCTCATCCTTAAGCTATTTATCAAGATTCACATCTTGCTTTGATTTTAAAAGATTTCACTAATATTCATTGTAACAATCTTCCAAAATATTGGAAGTAATCATCTCTTTCCTTGTTCTTCCATTATTTGAAAGTGATTATTTCATTTCTATTCTAAAAATTCATACTTCTTTCTTATTTCTTTCTATTGAAAATTTCGTTTCAGATCCTAATATTAACTGATAGTTTCCTTGTAATGATTCTTCCCCCATTCTCATTCCATCTATTGTTTTTGTAACACTCTTTGTGTGCTATTTTATGCATAATACTTGACTTTCTACATTTTTCCTTCCAAAATGGTCTATGGATAGTGTCATTTAAATCTTCATATATTATCCTTATCCTCTTTTGTTATCTCTTTCTCATATTCAGAACAGTACTCTAAAAATTCTTACAATCAATGATAATATTTATTTCTTTCATAAATATATCTATATATCCTTAATTTTAGATTGAAATTTTACTGCATACTTCCTTGAAGCACACTACACAACTTTCTAATCCTCTATTCTCATAAATACTACTAAAAGAGTTTGTGATCAGCCTCTTCTTAACTCTTAAACTCTTTGTAATTTGCCCTGTATTCTTCATGGATTATGTACTTAATGGTAAGACTATACTAAAAGGTATCTCTCTATAGTATATTATAATATTAGTAAGAGATTAATTTCTATAACTATCAAAGTCATTTCACAATTCATTTTCATCTCCAATGTTTGTTGGGTTAACTTCCATATCATCCTTAGAATTTATATGATCCTAACCTTATTCCCTTTAGTCAATACTTATCAGATAGTTGATATGTTTTGTAAATGTTTAGCATATACTCTATAATTTCTTATCATTTCCTTATATCAATTCCATATATCATTACCAATTCATCTAATATATTTCATTCTCCTCAAATTCATGAATATCATTTATGTAACTTATATAACTCAAAAAAAATTTTGATTTCATACTACGATGTTTCATTTCCAATTCCCGATTGATGATAATAAATTTGGAAATGCTCATCCTTATAGAGTAAACGGGTACTTAATTTCCTCAATAATATCATTTATGTTCAATGCATCCTCACATTGATCCTTCCTTTTTCTTTTTCCAAGGAAATTTGTTACTTTCTTAATGGAAATTCTATAATCACTCCTAATCCTTAAAATTTGTTCTTTCAACTCATTCAAATAAGTTGATGTCATTTTCCTCAACTACTATAAATATTTCCTCATTCAATCTCATGTTAGATTGAAAATCTCAAAATATCTTGAAATTTTCTAACCACTTATTTCTCCAAAATCTGGATTCATACCTCATTTATAATCATCTCATTTATCAAAAATTTACACTTAAGTTTAGTTGCCTATATTTTTTTATAGGTATTCATTCATCATGTTTATTTCACCATTCCTTCAAAATATATTTCTCCTTACTATATTTCTTAAATCTTGCAATATCACCAAATCTATCATATAAGTGGAATCAATATCTCTATTTATATATAGCTCTTTATTTGCCATGATCAATAAGATGTACTCCCTTTTATGATAATCAATAAATATATTTTCCCAAATCATTATATGAATGCTTCTCTTTTATTTTCCATGATCATTTCACCATCCATGCCAAATGTCCTTCTCTTTACTATAGTCCCAAATTATTTTCAATATCACCAAAATTAACATATCAATATTCCTCTAGTTCTTGATAATCATTTTGTGCTAATTTCCAAAATTGATTTATCATACCAATATAATTTCTAACTTAGTGATTTCATATTTGTTGTACCATATATACGGACTATAATTTCTTTGTTAACCATATATTTTAATTATCTTTCTTAATAAGTTTGGGATTATATTTTTGCCATTTCAACATATCTAACTCTCTTCTTCCTTATCATTTTATTCTAATTTTAAAGATCATCTCTTCATGCTCTAAAATTTTATCTTCTCTTTATTAAACCCTTTTCCTTTACTAATTTTAGAGAGAAAATACTTACTTATCTCCTTATTCATCTTTATTTAAAACTATTCTCATTTTCAAAATTTGAAATTTCTCACTTATCTCCTTGAATTCCTTTCAAGTAATATCATCTTTATTTTGATGATTAAATTCATTTACTGATTTCCATAATACTATATATGTAGCAATTGTAACTCTTACATTTATATTTATTATTATTAATTTCAAATTTTGTAATAATTCTAAGGTTTCATCTTTAGTACCCATTGCATTCTTCAAATTATACTTCACCCTTTTTTATTAAGGATGAAGATTTTCCTCTTACACCATTTCCATCATATTTTCCAATTTACCACTTCTTTATCTTAATCTCCATTATTTCACTTAATAATGCTTATATACATACAAGTATTGGTGTACTTTATTTCTACATATGTATGTTTACTCAAGACTTCAGGTTAGACCAAAATATCATACATTACATCTTTATCTATTGTAGTGTTTTCCTTATTGATGTCTATATCTTACTATTCCCTCTATTGGGATTCTCATTTACTAAGTAGTATTCCTAGTCCTTTCACTAAGTAATATCTACTTGTACTATACTATTCCTTCATTGCCCTAACTCTTTCTATACTCATTCTCAACTAATGAGTTAACTCTTTCTGTGCTCATCCTTCACTAATGAGTCAACTCTTTCTATACTCATTCTCAACTAAGACTCTCATATTTCTCTATTCACTCACTATTTCTCATCTTCAACTTGGATTTTCATAATCATATTGGACATAAGGGCCTACAAGTGATTAGATGAACCTACTCTGATACCAACTGAGGCAACCCGGGTTTTTGAAATACATTTTTATTATTTATTTTCAAATGGTGGTTGACCAATTTTGCAAAAATTATGAAAACTTAAGCAGTAGAAATATTTTCTTTGAAATTCTTTTCAAAAAACCCAAATGCCACATTTCACTCACAAATACAAACATAATTTTGTATACAACATATGTTTCGAAAGAAACTCATTTTATTAAAATTGTAGGATCGATCCAATGGTTCACATACACAACCCTTTTATTACATCTTATGTCCAAAATACACAAATCAAAATACAATCCAATCCTTTCATAAATACACATAGTCCTGATCAACAGTATGGTCTTCATCTTCCCATGCCATATCCCTCCATTCTTTTCTTTCTCTATCTGAGATATTGTAAACATTAAAAAATTTACAACATCTCAACAAGCTATGCTTGGTAGGGGATTTAAGAACATATGGAATTGTATAATTCAAATGTATAGTATTTATAATCATCATATTCCATATGTATCTGTGACGACCCGGGTTTTCCCATGCATTTTTAAATGCAATATCTAATTCCTAAAGCATGATGCATCCCTATTTGAAAACCATTTTATAAAAACCATGCAATGCAGCGGAAAATCTTTAGTTTTAAACTCTTTTTGAAAACCCCGAGTGTCATTTGCTTTCACAATAACCAAAGTAGTTTTTGAAAAACTTCAGAAATCATAAATGTTTTCCCAGGTCTATCCAAATACGACTCACAGCCCAACTGTAAATAAATACAAATACATGTCCAAAGGGTAGAGTGTTTACTTACATGTATAATTGTCTCCTTTTGATTTTTCTTGCTCGTAGCACTAACATAGGTGTCCTCTACTTGTGGATGGAACTATCCTGAAAAATGTTAAGGATCGGGTGAGTATATACCATACTCAGTAGGAGTTTATCATTACTAGTTTTACAATGCATGCTATGTTTTAAAATCATATGCTCTTTAAAACAAGTGCATGTTCAAACAATAATGTTCAATATCGATATTAAAAACCACTGTTGAATTGGAATACTGACAACTTAAAGAATAGCATAATCCAAGTCAAAAGTATCATATATATCGTAAACATAATGATATGCTTAAGATGCTCAACTGAATCCAACTCATGGATATTTGATGTGGTCGACCAACCTCATGTCATGCCACATGCAATGCAAGTAAATCCTCAAACCATAGGGCCCACTATGCCCACGACCTCGCCCCCGTGTGGTCCCTAGGTACCTGGGGACACTCGGTCATAGCCTCCACGAGGCATATGACACATCAACCTAGTGCTGTGACACCAGTGGTAGCCCCCTGTACCACATGCAGTCGACGTAGGGACATTGCCCTTTTTGGGCATGGTACCCAGTCCACCTAATAGTGGTAGAGGCTGGAGGCCAACCCAGACCTCTCGGCATAGCGTCCATGAGCTTATTAGCCCAAATCATATAAGATCAAATAAGCAAAAACCTCTTTTTCAAAACCTGTCTTCTTTGGGTCCCTCACAACTGCCTACCCAACGTCTTTTGGTAACCTCAAGGACATGCAATTTTTCAAGAACTCAATGCTCACAAATCATGCAATATATGCAATTGCTTGCAAAACATGTCTATGGATAATGTATTTGTCATACGCATGCTGAATTCGTTTATAAGATTAAGTCATGCTAAACAAGTCATATAACTCATACTTAAAGCATGTAGTCTCAAAACAATCATGGCTCTTTTTAAAAGTCTAGTAGCGATAGAGCACCTACCTCAAAGTCTCCTGGAGTCGCATCCTTTATCACTCAACTAGTCCCTGGGTCTCATTTATAAACTCCTGGGTATGAATGGATACAAGGAGTCCTTATCAATTTCATCCTATTTAGACATTAGATCGCTAGATCTGCCTTTTAGGGTCCACGGTCCTTGCCTAATTCATTGTCAGGCTAGATCCTATGATATGGATCTACTATTCAATAGTTAAACTCTACAAATTGCCCTCTGATCCTAACTTTAAAGTCTCATTAGGTTCGCGTGTCCTAGTTCCCAGGACACCCACGTATCCTGGTTGAACCACGACCGCCTCACGTCCGTGCACGCCCAAAGGCCGTGCCAGGGACCGTGTTTTGAACGCGCACATGCATGCTCAAGTGACGCGCTATGACGTGCATCCTGGATGGCATCGCACGGACGCACCTTTGGTGTAGCATGGAGCGTCTCATCTCCCAGGGCACCCCCGTGCATCCTGGTCGAGCCAGGACCCGTGCCCCATGTCGCACACGCACCCGAAGGCCGCACGAGGGACAGTGTACGTACTGTTGTACGCCTAGAACCCATCCCAGGGAACCTGTCCTAAGCGCACATGGAGCATGGCATCCCTAGGACGCCTTATTCGTGCAGGGTCGGCTGGAACTGGCTTGGAATATTTTCCAGCCAGGAAGACTGGCTGGAAAACCTACTGGAAACGCTAGATCCAGCATGGATCTAGCCTGAAAGGGGGAAGAAAAATGAAAAGGAAGGAAAAACAGCTTACCTGGGTAGCCGGAGATGGTGCTCCTCCCGCCTGCCTGAACCATTGGTCACTGGAAAACTCGAAGAAGGGGGAAACCCACCGTTCCGGTGCGACCAGAGGAAGAAAAGGGGGAAAGAAGAGAGGGGAATGGGGAAATGGCAATGGCCGGCCTGACTCGGGCCTAGCTATTGCCGGAAAACACAGGGGAGACTAGCTTGAGATGGGTTTCCAATTTTTGCCGAAAACAACAATCTCAAAATGGCCGGAAAACTCGTGATTTGGAGAGGGGGAGATAGGGCTTTTTATAGCCCTGCTATGGCGATGCTGCCAATGGCGGTGGCAGATTTCTCTGGAAAAATCGGGAGAGGAGGGTTTCTAGAGAAATTTGAGGAGGAAGACGATAGGGGGTGCCCTTATCAAAATGGCCCCCTGCGTTTTCGTTCTTTTTCGTTTTTTGTTTAATTTACAAAAATACCCCTCATCTTTAAACGGCCGTAACTTCTGCATACGAACTCCGTTTTCGGCATTCTTTGAGGCATTGGATTCCATTTTTTGAGTAGAATCTAATGGTACCAAGTTTCCTTACAAATTCCTTCATTTACAATTTTAAATTAAGTAAAACATTTAACACAGTTTATTTCCCATAAAATGTCCAATTTTTGTTAAAAATAGCGTAAATTGCTCGAGCATTACATTATTACCCCCTTAAATGAATTCCCTCCTCAAAATTCCATAAATTATCATCTTCAAGGTATTTTGTCTCTTAGATAACTTCTTGGTGAATGCATTCCCCCCTTAGGAATCAAATCTAGGCTCAACCTCAATTTATCATTTTTTATTGTTCCTTCTACAAGGCCTTACCTATAAGGGCCGCTTTCGCTGCGTACTCTGATGCATTCTCTCATACGTGCCAGTTTAACAATACCGGTTTCTAGCGGTAATTCATCTATCTCGAAATCCTTAGATGCCTATACTTTTCTCATCGTGTATAGGATAGTCTCCTTGTAGGATCATGCTTCTTTATTCATGTATAAATTACTCCATACTTCTTTCAAGATCATATTATCTTATTTGTCATAGTCCTTTTTGAATATCATAGGATGATCCCTTTTTCTTCTTGTTTTTCATCTAGTGATCTCTTCATCATCCACATCTCCTTTTAATGGTTGGTTGTATGTCATTAGTAAGAGTCCAAAAAAATTACCTTCCTTCTATTGTGTCTAACTTTGCTTCTTATCTTTTATATTTGTTCCCAAGATACTTCAATAACTGACATGGTATCATGTGCTCTATAGCCAAACCCTTGATTAACTTCGAATTTCAACTGTCTGTCATTTTCCATATGTGACTTAATTCCTCGACCAAAATTACATTCAAAATAAACACATGAAAGCCAATTAGTAGCTTCTTCCATCGAGGATCTTATCATATACTGAAAGTAAAATGTCCTAACTCCATATCGAATTTCATAATTATTGAATTCATTAAATGCTTTTCTCATGTCAAACGTTAATGGTCGGTTCTTCATTATGGGTCAAATGTTCTCATCCAGAGGCCTTATCTCACTATTCACATCAATTTGTCATTAGGATTTTCAATAATGTTCTCATTTATGCAAAGCAAAAACTCTCTTATTCATAACCGAGTACCCTTACTCAGCAATGGTTGAATCTTTTGTCATCATCCTCTTTGTCCTTTCTTTGCTTGATGGTTTTCTTCGTAACCTTTCAGTCCAAAAGTTCTATACTCAATCCAATAGGATTAGTCCTTAGGAAATTCCTTCAATTGATTTTTCGTACTTGGTATATGCACATAACAACTAACTATTTGTCTAAAGGCAACGTAACATTAAATCTTCACCTTATAGTGTGCTAGCCATCTCACCTTTTCTCCTTCCATCCCCTATGTCAATATATTGTGCAATCTTTTATCAAGGCTTTATAGTCAACCATGCAGTCTGCATTGTCAGGAGGTATCCTCATAAGTAGTGATTTTCTTAATTCCTCAAATTTTATCCTTCAAGTGCCTCCTCATACTTAGCTTATAATAGCTGTTCTCGTTCAATAGCTACTACATCAAGTTATGCTAAAGCTGTTAAACCATCAAGGTAAGCATGGAACATTTTCGAGACATATAGAAAGACTTTATTTGATTACCTATTGATCTCTTTCCAGATATATCTTTTTCATAAGTCAAGGGTCTCTAAATGATCGGTACTTATTTGCCTTTCTTTTCAATCCAAGTCAGTGGTATTTTTCATACCCAAAGTAATTTCTTCACCTTGTCATGGTAGCCATTACGGTTTGGAGCATCTTTCACATTGGTTTAGATCATTTCTTCCTTTTTGCTCCTATCTCAGTTGCTACTGTACTCATTGTACTCGTAGTTCTTCCATGACGTAGTTTAATTAACTAACCTCAGACTCTCAAACATCATAGTCTATCAAATAACTTCTTTTAGGTAAAACTCTTGTCTAAATACTCATAATATCCCTCTGAGTATGTAACTTCGACTACTAACATATTTGATTAAATAGGGTGGGATACCTTTATTTAGTCAATAGCACTCTAAAGGTGATGACTAAATAATGATCTTAAGATATTGCTCTTCCAAATCTATGATAGCATACCTCAATTTGATCTTTGAAGGTACGCTAATTGCTGAAGAAAGACAAATGGACAAGTCACTATCCCGGCTTAATTCCTTTTTCAATATACTTTATTGGCAAGCTGGGATATCACCAAATTTTACTTTTTATGGATTATATCCATTGGTGTTCCCCATAAGCTAATGGATCCGATAAGATTCTAATTGCAAGAATTGATATCAACATCAAACCACTTGTAGAATTTAATTTCTAGTTGGTCACCATTCCTCTTCGAAAATTTCTTGTCGCATAATCTCCTGAAATTCGATACTCTACTCAGAGTCTTAAACCCCATATGCTTTCTCTTTTTTTTTTTATACTCTTTTACAATAAGATCACCAACTCATCTATCATCATTCCTTCGAAGTTGATTGGTTTATCTTCCCACTTGATTCAAGATGAAAGATTTCTACGAATCTATTCTTTCCTCAATAAAGTCGTGACCTTTTTCTTTTGAATATTCAATATTCATTGAATACTGGTAGTTACATCTCTATCTCTTTCTTTCTTTTCTTCAAAATCCTCACTTTTGTCTTCCTAGATCAATGCTTTCATTTGAGTGGTTGCATATATTTGATCTACGCGGCAGTCAAGAGAAACTTAATACTTCCAGGAAATGTTGAAGTTTTCTAATATCATCGAAATCCTTAATTGCCTATATCCTCAATAAAATTCATACAAAATTGAAGTTTTGATCATGCTATGCTTTTCTTACAAGTTCATGTTAGGATCAATCTATTATCACAGATCTATCATCCCCAATATTATCTTCAAAATCTTTTGGTAATTCGGTCAAATTCATTTTCCTATCATATTCATGTTATGTTCCTCTTAATCACATAATATGTCAATTGTACATCTTCTGATCTCCTCCATTATACTCAGGTTGTCATTATTAGATAGCACTTCACTCGTCATAAGACTCCATTGAAGTTATAAAAAATTGAGCTAAGTCCTTCAAGATCCATACCTTTGTGATCTAGTACGAGTCACAGTTATTTCCTAATATTATCTTGCATTCTCATCCCTCTTAGATTATCATCAAAATCTTCTCAAAGTTTGTCTTTTACATACCCTATCATACTCATATCATATCCTTGTGATAGTGTACTCATATTCTGATATTCTTTATGATGGTAAGATAGCCACCTAGGTTCTTCAATTTTCTTACCTTTGATGAGATTACTTTATTGATGGTAAGATAGCCATCTAGGTTCTTGAGCATTAATAATGTAATCCTCAAATAGAAGTAGTCATCTCTACTACTCCTATTTATACTACTTCTTCTTGATTTTCTCTATTGTCTATGACCCTTGGACATGCTGAGCTGGCTGTGAAAGGATAAAACCTGGGCTCTGATACCAACTATGACGACCTGGGTTTTCCCATGCATTTTTAAATGCAATCTCTAATTCCTAAGGCGGGATGCATCCCTATTTGAAAACCGTTTATAAAAACCATGCAATGCAGTGGAAAATCTTTAGTTTTAAACTCATTTTGAAAACCCCGAGTGTCATTTGCTTTCACAACAACCAAAGTAGTTTTTGAAAAACTTCAGAAATCATAAATGTTTTCCCAGGTCTATCCAGTCACAGCTCACAGCCCAATTGTAAATAAATACAAATACATGTCCAAAGGGTAGAGTGTTTACTTACATGTATAATTGTCTCCTTTTGATTTTTCTTGCTCGTAACACTAACATAGGTGTCCTCTACTTGTGGATGGAACTATCCTGAAAAATGTTAAGGATAGGGTGAGTATATACTATACTCAGTAGGAGTCTATCACTACTAGTTTTACAATGCATGCTATGTATACAAAAATCATATGCTCTTTAAAACATGTGCATGTTCGAACAATCATGTTCAATATCGATATTAAAAACCACTGTCGAATTGGAATACTGACGACTTAAAGAATAGCATAATCCAAGTCGAAAGTATCATATATATATTATAAACATAATGATGTGCTTAAGATGCTCAACTAAATCCAACTCATGAATATCTGGTATGCTCGACCAACCTCAAGTCATGCCACATGCAATGCAAGTAAATCCTCAAACCATAGGGCCCACTATGCCCATGACCTCGCCGCCGTGTGGTCCTCGGGTACCTGGGGACACTCGGTCATAGCCTTGATGGGGCATATGACACATCGACCCAGTGCTGTGACACCAGTGGTAGCCCCCTGTACCACATGCAGTGGACGTAGGGACATTGCCCTTTTTGGGCGTGGTACCCATTCCACCTAATAGTGGTAGAGGCTGGAGGCCAACCCAGACCTCTCAGCATAGCGCCCACGAGCTTATTAGCCCAAATCATATAAGATCAAACAAGTGAAAACCTCTTTTTCAAAACCTGTCCTCTTTGGATCCCTCACAACTGCCTGGCCCTCACAACTGCATACCCAGCATCTTTTGGGCACTCCAACGTCTTTTGGTAACCCTCAAGGACATGCAATTTTTTAAGAACTCAATGCTCACAAATCATGCAATATATGCAATTGTTTGCAAAACATGTCTATGCATAATGTATTTGTCATACGCATGCTGAATTCATTTATAAGATTAAGTCATGCTAAACAAGTCATATAACTCATACTTAAAGCATGTAGTCTCAAAACAATCATGGCTCTTTTTAAAAGTCTAGTAGCGACAGAGCACCTACCTCAAAGTCTCCTGGAGTCGCATCCTTTATCACTCAACCAGTCCTTGGGTCTCATTTATAAACTCCTGGGTATGAATGGATACAAGGAGTCCTTATCAATTTCATCCTATTTAGACATTAGATCGCTAGATCTGTCTTTTAGGGTCCACGGTCCTTGCCTAATTCATTGTCAGGCTAGATCCTATGATATGGATCTACTATTCAATAGTTAAATTCTGTAAATTGTCCTCTGATCCTAACTTTAAAGTCTCATTAGGTCTGAGTGTCCCAGTTCCCAGGACACCCGTGTATCCTGGTTGAACCGCGACCGCCTCACGTGCTTGTGCCCCCAAAGGCCGTGCCAGGGATTGAGTTTTGCACGCGCACATGCATGCTCAAGCGACGCGCTATGACGCGCATCCTGGATAGCATCGCACGGATGCACCTTTGGTGTAGCATGGCGCATGTCAGCTCTCAAGGCACCCCGTGCATCCACGTCAAGCCTGGACCCGTGCCCCATGTAGCGTATGCACCCGAAGGCCGCACCAGGGATAGTGTACGTACTGTCGTATGCCTAGAACCCATCCCAGGGAACCTGTCCCAGGCGCACGTGGAGCATGGCGTCCCTGGGATGCCTTGTTCGTGTAGGGCCAGCTGGAACTGGCTTGGAACGTTTTGAATCGAGGATGACTGACTGGAAAACCTACTGGAAACGCTCGATCTAGCATGGATCTAGCCTGAAAGGGGGAAGAAAAACGGAAAGGAAGGAAAAACGGCTTACCTGGGTAGCTGGAGATGGCGCTCCTCCTACTGCCTGAACCCTTGGTCGCTAGAAAACTCGAAGAAGGGGCAAACCCACCGTTCCGGTGCCACCAGAGGAAGAAAAGGGGGAAAGAAGAGAGGGGAATGGGGAAATGGCAATGGCCGGCCTGACTCAGGCCTGGCTGTTGCTGGAAAACGTAGGGGAGACTGGCTTGAGATGGGTTTTCAATTTTTGCTGGAAACCCTAGTCTCAAAATGGCCAGAAAAGTCATGATTTGGAGAGGGGGAGATAGGGCTTTTTATAGCCCTGCTATGGCGGTGGTGCCAATGGCGGTGCTGCCATTGGCGATGGCAGATTTCTCTGGAGAAATCTGGAGAGGAGCGTTTCTGGAGAATCTAATGGTACCAAGTTTCCTTGCAAATTCCTTCGTTTACTATTTTAAATAAAGTAAAACATTTAACACAGTTTATTTTCCATAAAATGTCCAATTTTTGTTAAAAATAGCGTAAATTGCTCGGGCATTACAGTATCACATTATTCAATTTTCGTGAACCATACCATATATGATCATTCTATCATATAATTTATCATGTAACATCTAATATGATAATTCTAAACCACTCACCACTATATCGTACGTATATATATATATATATACAGTCAAAAACCATGAAAAATAGTCAATATCTCAAACATCAATAATCATACTCAGATATACTGAGTTGATAAATCATCCAAACTTTTGTTGGGAAAATACTCCCTCTTTAGGGTAGTATTGGCATCTCACTATACCAATGCAAAATACTCAAGGACTACCATGTTGCAATTTGATCCGTACTAGCTGCTCGAATAACTACCCTTTTCACCACTGATACCACGGTGAAAAATATTGTGTCATTGCCCATATGAGTAGACAGGACTTTCACAGTGGGGCCTTCCCATAAGTGCCTCACCCAACTTTTAGCCTCTCTTTGGGCAAGGTATCATAATATCATCAAATTTCAGGAAGCAGGTGGCCAAACCCACATAACTTCCTTTGCATAGCATCCCCAAGCTTATGCCTATTTAAAACAAAACCGCAAGCCTCCATGCTTGTATCTAAAATACTTCTTGTACATTTTAGATGATCGATCTGCTTATATTATCATCTTCGTATTCAATATCCTCATACTAAGGATATAATCTCATTTCCAAATTTAGGGATCCTCATTTACAATGAATGATACCCATCTTCATATAAGCTTAGGGATTAATCATTTATTGTAAATGATCCCCATTTCCTTTAATTTGGTATTCACATACCAAATGTTATTAAGTGCAAGGATACTCATTTGATACAAATGATATCCTTTATTATTATGTTCTTATTTAAGTTTAGGGGTAATCATAAATGATTCCCAGGTATTTATTTTTTATTTCATCTAATTTCAATAGTTATTTCTATCTCATATACATGAATTATGGTTCAAATGTAACTAAGCATATTATCATCCTTAAGCATTATAATGTCTATGTATAACAACAATTCCACAGACCATAGGTCTTGTATTCTTAAAGTTCCACGTACCTTCATGTAGTGATCCATCCCTTTAGATCCTCCATGATTGACGTATGTAATCTGTAAATACATACATACTGTCATTATCTAAACAACTTAGATAATCTCATATTTATATTCCTTATCTAATCTTGTCATTTGATATAAAGGATCTAGATCTGTCTTGTGTTCCTATCACCCATACAATCTATCTTCCTCATATAATATTTTATCCTATTGATCAATAGATATAACGGTTAGAATGATCTTCTAATTTTTCAGATCTAAGTATTTTCTATCTCTAAGTCTTTGTGTGTCCATCTCTTTGATCTTAATCTTTTATAGATCCTTTGATCAACAATTTATAATTGTTGATAAAGATCAAGGGCCTAGATCTTGTATCATCTAGTTCTTCTTTGATCTAAGTTCAGCTGTTTGATCATCCCTAAGGAGGATGTTCTTGGTTCTCTTCCTAGAATTATATTTGATCAAGGGTTTGGATTATCTAATCTAATGATCTAGATTTGTCTACAACATACATACATGGATACATAATAAAATACAACATTAGGATTCTTATTGTTCTTGATCATTCAAGATCCTATGGATCTTGTTTCATCATCCTTATCTTATTTACAATTTTTATTAGGATTATATAATTTATTAACCTTTTATGCTCTTATTATTATTATTCAACTAGTTAATGTTTTACTGGTGGAAGATAACTTATTTCATCTTAAGTCTAGACTGCTCCTCTTATTTCCAATTGACTAAGGCTTACTAGTTGAATGGCTGAACACAAAGTGGTTACTTCAATCCTCATGTAAGGATGCGTTTAGACCTCACAAACGTCAACAGAAGGTAAGGGAAGAGTGAGGCTCTATTAGAAAACCCCCTTAACCACCATATTCAGCATTCACTAGAGTGACCTTAGCTCAACCTTTCATAAGGTTCCTATGAGCATTTTAACCCTAAGCACTCTTTCTAATTGATTCAAATTAAATCCATGAACATTTAAAATGTCATTCATGGGGTTTATTTTTCTCCTAGTTTGGGCCAAGGATTTGATAATCCTTATATTGTCCTACTAACTATAGCCCTTACTATCATTAAGTCCATGTCATTCATTCCATGTAAATGTCCTTCAACTCTATTTTTCATTTAATTACATTTTCAATGTAATTTACAAAATATAAGCATTAAAGCATAAATACATAAATAAGTAATTCTAACAATTAAATCTACTAAGAAATAAAATATATTTACAATAACATTCAATAATTGAAATGAAAATTTAACATGCCATAACTGTTCATCATGATCCAACGGTCATATTTGATTTCTATTCATTTTTCGTCCCATTTAGGGTTTTAGATCTTGATCTTTTATTTTTATTAGATCTACTCATTTTCTCAAAGTGATCTCGTCACTTGATCATTAATATCATCTTATCACGTTATCTAATCCTTCTTGATCTAGTCAATCAAGAAGATCTGAAGCCATTTTATCCAAGTTAAGGGCATAGATCTTAATCTATCCCAAATTATCATCATCAAGCCCATCAATCTATATGATCTTAACTTTATATCATCAGCCAAAATGTATCCACACTATCCAATCATCCTTGATCAAGCTAATCAAGGAGATTATCATTCACTTTTATGGATTTTACTACTTTTAAGGGTCAGGATCTTATGATTTGGAAAATAAATTACATACAGCCATTTAATTATTGTAATTATACATTTAGATCATCATATAAACTATTTTGAAAGGTTTGATCATTCTTCATTAATCAGATCTTGAAGATCCATGCTCATTTTTATGAATTTTCTTCTTTTAAGGCTAGATCTCTTAATTAAACATAGATCACTCACTTCTAACCACTGATTCCATGTTCCAAAATCACAAGATCATTAGTGGATTAGAATTATAAAGTATGATCATTCCAAATTTCACTAATCATAGGAATTAGTAATACTTTTCTTTATTAACAGAATTTTACTTGAATCAAAACATAAATTTTTTGAGTTTAGTACCTTATACAAGTAACAAGGAATCTATAGCAACTTTGAGATCTAAAATCGGAGCTAAATTGAGCTCTCAATTGAAGAAACAAGGTTTTAGTTCAACAAATGGATGGCTCAGATCTAATCTGGGCATACTGGGTGCGAGGACGATTAGCTACCTAGGTCTCTACCATGGTACCATTGGTGGCATTATCTTCAAGCCACCTAGCAGCTTGCACACGAGCGCACGAGCTGGGTCACGCCCACGAGGAGCGTCCCTGCTTGCATTTTGCTCCAGCATTCTGGGATCCGATCTGTTGAGATTGATTGAGACAATCCAATCTGGACCTTTAGTTCAAGCTTTCTCCAGATTTCCCAATTCTTAAGACATCAATAGCTGAGATTTCTTACCCTAAAGTTTTTGGGCCCAGGAACTCATCTAACGACTCAGAATTTGTATTTGAAACGAAAAATGAGGAGATCTCAACCCTCCATGTTGGATGCTTCATTTCCAATGGATCAATGGCTGGGAAAGATCTATGAAGGCTGAAAAACATTAAGTAAATGTCGAAATGAAAAGAGAAGAAAGATATGCCACCTACTTGGATTGGCCGGTGAAGAAAAATTCACCAGAGATTAGAAATATCACCAAAAATCCTAGCTTGGTTGAAAACATATATAGATGGACCTTTCTCTATCACTGTTGCCAGAAAATATTGGGAATCATGGGGCAATTGTAGATCTCAATGCTAGGAAGCTATCTAATGATTTAAGATCAAGAATATCTGGTTTGATTGGCTGAAAATAGATGGAGAACTTGCCAGAGATAGTGATGATGCTGGTGTTGTTCTTTGTTTTGAAATTACTGATGATTCAGATGGTGGATCATCCAAATTTATTAGGGCTTTTGTAGCTCAGCCCTGTTCGAACACATCTGATGGTGAAGATTGAAAAATAATGGCTTGAAGTGGATGGCTAATTCAATTGGGGTTTAATAGGAGAAAACCCTAGCTCATTGGAGACGATGCATCCCTAGATGCTCCCGATGTAGACACGGGGTCATTTGCTCGGGTGCGTCTAGAGACACATCCACAGAGAATGAGAGAGAAAGGAGGAAATGGGGGAGATGGGGAGGATTCTGGAGCTGAGATTTAAGGGCATTGTAGGGGACCTCGTAAGAGATATTAGGAAATTTTTTTAGAATTTTTATGGGTTATTTATAGGTGTTTTTGAATTTTTTTATGATTAGATGTAATTATATGTTTCAATTCTTTATGTTATTAAATTGGCATTGCATTCCCACTACCACCTCCTTCTCCATTGGTAGCTGGTAGTGGTTTGACTCATGATGGTGGTCTTCCAGACTATCGGCCCACCTTGTGGGCCCCACATAGTTATGAAAAGACTTATTTGCCCTTTTAATTCCAAAAATAGAGAAAAATAGGGTTATTTCTATGAACTCGGAATTGAGCGTACTTAGTGTTGTTTTGATTAATTTTCTAAGTACATACCAAATTTTGATGTCTTAGGTCTCGGTTATGAGTAAAAGTACTATTTTACCCTTTTATTCATAAAAATGGAGAAAATAAGGATTTTTCATCGGACTCAAAATTTAATGTACTTATAGTCATTCTGATTGGTTTTTCGAGTACATTATAAATATCCAAGTTTTAAGTCTAGATTTTATTTTTATAAAAATGAGTTTTCTTGGAACTCAAAGTTCCAATTCCACTTTTAGAATTTCAAATTTTAATTTTTAATAATATAATTATATTTATAAAAATTGGGGTTATTACACACGAGGTTTCTCCTCCTTTTTAACAAAATCCTAAATGCCAAAAGTGAAAAGAAAGCAATGAAAATAGAATATGGAAGGGACTAGGTGTAGAAGAGACGGAAGGAGGTGTGTGTGTGTGTGTGTAGTTTGAGGAGCAGAAGGAAGGTGGTTGGGGTGAATGCATGGAAGATAGGGATGAGGTAAATGAAGTGCGTGCAATGGCTCTAAGGTAGAGGGGGTTCTTGCATGGAAGGGCTAAGAGAAGAGTGGTGCATGGAATATGTGTTCGTTAAAAGCCCTAATTTTTATATTTTCTTGATCCTAGGGTTTCTCCTAACTTAGTATATTTTTTCAGAGCATAACTTATCTTTTTCTACAAGCACAAATTATCTAAGATTTTTATATACTAAGTTAATTAATGAACCATATTTAGTTTTTAAACTATAGGAGATACATGATGTTTCCTATGAAAAGAATACTACATATATAAAATAAAGTAAACTACTTAAAATCCTGACATACATCTAATGTAATAATAAGAAAACAATAATATTAATTAACAACTAAGAGAAAAGATGAATAATTCCATTAAATCAAACTACAAGATATTACAAGATTGTAAAAAATACATAAATCCAAAATAAAAGTAAACAACACTCCCCTATGAAATGGAGTAGATATCTCCAACGTTCCTGCTATGTCATACAACAAAGATTGCTTCAGATTCTAACCCAAATCACACTTAACTTCTATACAAACCCACCTTCTTTCATCATCCTAACTTCATCATCTACTTGTTTCGACACTCAACAAGCAAGGTAGATGTCACATGACAGCCATAACCTGAGGAATCACTCATCATATCATCCAATCTCTAAGTGAACAAGAAAGAAAGAGAATTCCTCTTCTTAACACCCACATTAAACGGTAAGATATTGGGACATAGGGAAGATGATATTGTGTTGAATGGATAGAAAGTGTGTGGGATATAATGGGGAGTGCATGAATAGCAAGAGAGAATGGAGGGTTTTGCATGGGATAAAAAGGAAGAGGATAGGACAGAAAGTCATGTGGGAGATAAAAGAGAGTGGGATAAGATGTGAGTTAAATTGTGAAGAAAGAGAGGAGATGGGGTATGATGATGCATTGTGTGGAAGATAAGAGATAGGGATGGATGGTGATAGAGTGTGGAAGATAAATATTGGGAAGGATGATGATTAGCGTTGAAGAGATGAGAGAGGGAAGGATGGGGATGGTATGGTGCTTTGTCTTCTAAGAGGATGTCAATGTGTATGGCATATGAGAATGGGAAACTCCAATTCCTTTCCTCTCTTATCTTCTACTTGTTTTCATATTGAACTCTCTAATGGGGAATGACTTTGTCTCACCAACTCTCTTATCTTTTTATTCCAAGTTGGAAAGACCTCAAGGGGGAGAGTGTTACATTGGAATATCTTTCCTCTTTCTTTAACTTCACATGGAAACTCTAAGAGGATGAGAATCTCATTAGTTGAAGAAGTCTCATTCCTCTCATCCTTTGTAGATCATTTTTGGTCCCTCTAGATAAGTGTTCATTATTGTATAAAAATTACCTAATTGGTAGTCCATTTGTCACAAATTATAGGCATTATTCTATGGTTTTTCTAGAATTTCACAACACATGCATTTCTAACCTAAAAATTCAAAATTTTGATATTGGACAAGTTTAGGAGCTAATCCAAAGTAAATATGTTAATTTTCATAATTTTCTAGGATTTAATTAGGTGTTTTACTCTTTTGTAGGTATTGAGAAGATGATCCAATGGCCAGGATCAAGATTAAAAGAGGGTCAAAGACCTAAATTCCATCATTCCAAAGCTAAATGACCAGTTAAGATCATCTTAAGGCAAGCAAATAAAGTTCAAAGAAGCAATGGGGAGATAAAGGTGACTAAAATGGGACCATGCAAAAAGCTATGCAATTTCATCAGATTTGCATGAGCATTGGAGCAATGAATGAGGTTTCCTAGTCTAACAAGGAAACCTAAAAAAGCCAAGCCATTTATGCCTTGAAACTAAAGGACTTAGCCACTCAAGCCATTAAGAACGAAGCCATAAAAATGAGCCACATGAGAGCCATTCCACATCGAATCACACTATTGGAGGAAACTTTTCAAGCAATTATCCATGCTAAATATTTAATTTCAAGGGAATAATTAGAAAGGAATGTGGGTGATTATCAGTATAGTAAGATATGCATGCATAGTTGGACCAATCAAGAGAGAAACAAAGTCTAATTTCTCCATTTTCTCTTTTCCTCATTTTCTCTCTCTTTCATACTCATCATATTACATAATAAGAAGGGAGGAGTTCCACATCATCTTCCTTGAAAGGTGATGCCTATCCCCTTCCAATTCCGAAGTCCCACATGCTCCACTTTCTAATTCCTTTCTCTTAAAACTACCTCATCCTCCTACCTCTTTCCTCCAAATTTCATACCTTTTTTCCACTTTCTTTAAATCTCACCATATGATATACCTTAAGGAAAGGAATTCCATGCCTCATCCTATATGAAATTCAACACCTCCCCACTCCCTTGAATCATATTTAGAAAGTCCACCTCACCTAACCTTATAATCTTCTATATCAAATCAACCACCTACATAGAGTCCGAGTTCTAATTCTTATTTTTCTTCCTAGGATAGGATCTTATTCAATTGAAAAGCAAAACTCTATATATACCCATGAATTCTACACCCAATTCAGTTAGAGGTGTTGCTTCTAACTCCTTGAAATCACGCACATCTACTTGGAGATACTCTTAGGGTGTTGGACTTCAACACCTTAGCTGTTGTTCCTTGTCTTCCACAACTTCTTCCTTGCTTTTTTCTCTCGTTTTTGCACTTCAATTCTAGGTTGGTACCTTTCTCTAATTGCTTGCTTTGTTGTTTGTTTGTTACTTTTCTTGTTAATTACTTCCATACACATAGTTCCTCTTTATTTCCATTAAGTCTACTTCTCTTAATTTTCTTGCTTAAGTTTTCAAGATGAAAATTATCTTTTCTTTGGTAGTAATATCCAAGAGGGTAATAACTTTGAATATCTTTGTTTACCATTTATTTTTACTTGTTTCTCACTTAGATTTAGTACTAGTTCTTGTTGCTTTCTTTCCCATCTACATGCTATTACTCTCTTGATTTCTTTTTGGGTTTCACATGCATGACATCTGAGATTAGTTTGATATTGTTGGAGTTTGTTTAAGCTTTTCTTTTAATCAAGTTCTAGGAATTAGAATAGTGCACAATTTTCAAGTTTGTTCATCTATGTACATGCACACAATTCATATACCAAATTCCATCCAATAAAGTTCATGATTCATGTGAAGTTTTTCCTTATGCACATCATGTCATTGCCTACCTTATTTGATTTAAGTTTTACGCACATCATATTTTTGCAATTTTATCTTTCATGATTCATGCAAAAATTTTAGCAATCCATAGACCTTATTTTCTTGATTCCTTATTATTCCATATTGCTTTTTAGATAGTTTAGTTACTATTTTTGTTATATCCCATGTTAGCATGTGTTTATTCCATGCATTCTAGCCATTTTCTCACTCATGAACTATGTGCACAACTCCATGGGTCATGTGCATGGTGATTGGTTGATTTACCTTTATGTTAGTTGATTGTTTCTTTGTTTCATGGTAGTTTAGAATGACTTGTTTACTTATTTGCATCTTAGTTTAGCTTTAGACATCTTTTTAATTTAGTTTTAAAAAGTTTTAGGATTAGGAAAGTTCCATTTTTAGGAAGTTTCCTTAAGTAAAGTTTCCTAAATCCATTCACGCTAGTGTTGCATTAGTTTCTTTTATTGAATGCATGTAACATGGGAAAGTTTCTAATTCCATTGAATATATTTATTTTTAGAAAGTTTCTTTTAGTTCAAGTTTCTAATTTTATGCATGTTTCTCATTTGATGTTGTTTACTTTCCTAATTCAATCAAAACCATCTCTCTTTGGCTAAAGATAAGGGATTTAAACAAGATCTAATCAAAATACAAAACAGCGAGATTCCTCATGGGATTGACCTCTCTCATGTACAAATTACTACATTGATTCTTTATCTTGTAAGTTATTTTAAAACGTACACCAAGTTTTTAGTGCTGTTGCTTGGGAATCACAACGGATTTGTGGTTGGATCTTTGTTTAGATTGCATTAGATTAAGATTTTTACATCATTCTTACGTATTTTTCTAATTCTTCACAAATTAACCCATCTTTATTTGCTTCATGTGTGGGGAAATTGGAGAAAGGACCAGCAACAATCATGTAATGCCCAAACAATTTATGCTATTTTTAGCAAAAATTGGACATTCTATGGGAAATGGACAGTGTTAAATGTTTGATTTTATTTAAAATAGTAAACAAAGGAATTTGTGATGAAATTGGTACCATTAGATTCTACTTGAAAAATGGAATCCAACGCCTCAAAAATCACCCAAAACGGAGTTCGTATGAAGAAGTTATGCACGTTTAAAGATTAGGGGTATTTCTGTAAATTAAACAGAAAAACGAAAAAAAATGATAAAGGACGAAAAAAGCAGGGGGCCGTTTTGATAACGGCACCCCCTGTCGTCTTCCACCTCCAAACTTCTCCAGAAACCCGTTTTTCTCTATTTCTCCAGAACACCCCAGGGGAAAGGGCGGCACTGCCATTGAGGGGCATCACCTTCTCCCCTCTATAAAAAGCCCCATCTCCCCCTCTCCAAAGACACGTTTTTCCGGCAACGTTTGGACTAGGGTTTCTGGCAAAAACTGGAAACCTGTCTCTTTGCGTTTTCCGGCAACGGCCAGGCCTAAGTCAAGTCAACCATTGCCATTTTTCCCCATGCCCCTCTCTCCTCTTGTTCTGGCCTTGCACGATTTCCCCTTTCTTCGAGTTTTCCGGCGAGCAGGAAGATTCAGAATGAAATGGGGCTCTACCACCAGCGATGGGCACTCTCCAGGCTACCAGGTAGGCCATTCTTTTTCCTTTTTTGTTTTCTTTCCTCCTCTCAAGCTAGATCCATACTGGATCTAGCATTTCCAGCCATTTTCCAGGCGGGTTCCTGGCTCAAAAATGCTCCAAGCCGGCTTGGGCTGGCCCTGCATGAACAAGACGTTCCTAAACCAGGTTTAGATGACCCTTCAAGAACCAAGCACCCCAGGGATGCCTTGCTCCATGTACGCCTAGGACAGGATCCCAGGGATGGGTTCCGGGCATATGACAGTGCGTGACATAGGGCATGGGTCCTGGCTCGACCAGGATGCACGGAGTGCCCTGGGAGCTGAGATGCTCCCTAGGATTAGAGGATAAATTACAGAGTTTAACTATTGGAAAGTAGATCCATATTAAAGGATCTAGCCTGACAAATGAATTAAGCAAGGACCATGGACCCAATAGGCAGATCTAGCGATCTAATGTCTAAATAGAATGAAATTAATAAGGACTCCTTGTATCCATTCATACCTAGGAGTTTATAAATGAGACCCAGGGACGGGTTAAAGTGATAAAGGACGCGACTCTAAGAGACTTTGAGGTAGGTGCTCTATCGCTACTAGACTTTTTAAAAGAGCCATGATTGTTTTGAGAATGCATGTTTTAAGTATAAGTATATGACTTAATTCAACATATATATGATAAATGCTTTGCAAATAATTGCATATACATTATGCATAGATATGTTTTGCAAATAATTGCATATACATTATGCATAGATATGTTTTGCAAACAAATGCATATATTGCATGATTTGTGAGCATTGAGTTCTTGAAAGATTGCATGTCCTTGAGGGTTACCAAAAGACGCTGGAGTGCTCAAAAGATGTTGGGTAGGCAGTTGTGAGGGCCAGGCAGTTGTGAGGGACCCAAAGAGGACAGGTTTTTAAAAAGAGGTTTACGCTTGTTTGATTTGATATGATTTGGGCTGATAAGCTCGTGAGCACTATGCTGAGATGTTTGGGTTGGCCTCCAGCCTCTACCACTATTAGGTGGATGGGTAGCACACCCAAAAAGGGCAACGTCCCTGCTTCGACTGCATGTGGTACAGGGGGCTACCACTGGTGTCACGGCACTAGGTCAAAGTGTCATATGTCCCGTGGAGGCATATGACCCTGTGTCCTCAGGTACCCGAGGACCACACGGCAGCGAGGTCGTGGGCATAGTTGGACCCTATGGTTTGATGATTTATTTGCATTGCATATGGCATGACATGAGGTTGGTCGACCATACCAGAGATCCATGAGTTGCATTCAGTTGAGCATTTTATGCATATCATTATGTTTATGATATACAATACTTTCGACTTGGATTATGCTATTCTTTAAGTCGTCAGTATTTCAATTAGACAGTGGTTTTTAATATCAATATTGAATGTGATTGTTCGAACATGCCCATGTTTTTAAGAGCATATGATTTTAAACATAGCATGCATTGCAAAACTAGTAGTGATAGACTCCTACTGAGTATAGTATATACTCACCCTATCCTTAACATTTTTTAGGATAATTCCACTCACAAATAGAAGACATCTCAGGAGATATTGGTGCTACGAGCAAGTGAATAAACAAAGGAGACAACTATACATGTGAGTAAACTCTCTACCCTTGGGACATGTATTTGTATTTATTTGCAATTGGGCTATGTGCTGTGACTGGATAGACCTGGGGAAAAACATTTATGATTTCTGAAGTTTTTCAAAAACTACTTTGGTTGTTGTGAAGGCAAATGACACTTGAGGTTTTCAAAAATAAGTTTAAAACTAATGATTTTTCACTGCATTGCATTGTTTTTATAAGATGGTTTTCAAATAGGGATGCATCACGCCTTAGGAAATTAGATATTGCATTTAAAAATGCATGAGAAAACCCAGGTCGTCACAGTTGGTATCAGAGCCCAAGTTTTATCCTTTCACAGCCAGTCCAGCATGTCCAAGGGTCATGGACAATAGAGAAAATCAAGAATAAGTAGTATAAATAGGAGTAGTAGAGATGACTACTTCTATTTGAGGATTACAATATTAATGCACAAGGCAGTTCACCATAAATAAATAGGTGAAACACAGCTTGGTCTAACAAATAATTTGGCAGAGGATAGTGCGACCCTTATCCAAAATTTAGTCTAAGACGACTTAAGGATTGTTGTGTGGTGCAAATATAAAAACTCATATATGGATCATATTATGAGAATGATGAATGAGGATGTTAGTGAACTTGTTAGTAGATAGTTCTGACCTGTAATAAAGTAATCTTATCAAAGATAAGAACATCGGAGAAACCTAGATGGCTATCTTACCATCATAAAGAATATCAGAATATGAGCACACTATCACAAGGGATATGATATGAGTGTGATAAGGGCTATAAAAGATAGACTTTGAGAAGAATTTTGATGATAATCTAAGAGGGATGAGAATGCAAGATGATATTAGGAGACGACTGTGACTCGTACTAGGTCATAAAGGTATGGATCCTGAAGGACTTAGATCAATTTTGGATACCTTAATTGGAGTCTTATGCAGAGTAAAGTGCTATCGAATAATAACTACCTGAGTATTATGGAGCAAATAAGAAGATGTGTACAAGTGACATATTGTGATTAAGAGGAATATAACATGAATATGATAAGGAACTATATTTGACAGTGCTATCAAGAGATTTTGATGATAATACTAAGAATGATAATAGATTGATCATAACATGAACTTGTAAGAAAATTATAAAAACGTCAATGCCATTATTAAGACATTATATGAATTTTATTGAGGCTATAGGCAATTGAGGATTTCAATGATCTTAAGACAGTTTAGAATTTCTAAGAAGCATTCAGTTTATTGTATATGTTACGTACAGGAATAGATGAAGTATCAATTATATGCAGCAAAGCATATAGAGACATTGATCCAGGTAGACCAAATGAGGATTTTGAAGAAAAGAGAGAAAGAGATAGAGATGTAACTATAAGTATTCGATGAATATTGAATATTCAAAAGAAGAAGATCATGACTTTATAGAGATACATACAAATCCTATGGGAAGATCAAACCAATCAAATTTGAGGGAATAATACTAGTAGAGTTGGTGATTTTATTATAAAAAGAGTATAATAGAGATAAAGCATATGGGATTTAAGACTTTGAGTAGAGCATTGAATGTAAGGACATTATGTTGTACAGAAATTTTCAAAGAAGAATGGTGATCCACTAGAAATAAAATTCTACAAGTGGTTTGATGTCTATATCAATTATGGCAATTAGAATCTTATCGAATCCATTAGCTTATAAGGAACACCAATGGATGTAGTCCATAAAAAGAAAAATTTGGTGATGCCCCACCTTGCCAATAAAGTATATTGAAAAAGGAATTAAGCCAGGACAGTGACTGTCCATTTAGCAAGTAGGGTACCATCAAGGATCAAATTGAGGTCTTAATATCATAGATTGGAAGACCAAAAAATCTTAAGACCATTATTTAGTCATTACCTTTAGAGTACTATTGATTAAATAAAGGTATCCCACCCTAATTAATCAAGTATGTTCTATGAGTTAGTAGTCAAAGATATATACTCAGAGGGATGTTATAAGTCTTTAGACTTGAGTTTTCCTTAAAAGAAGTACTTGTTAGACTGAGTCAATTGAGGGTATGAGGTCAGTTGATGAGGACAGTTGCAACTAAGATAGGAGCAAAAATAAGAAGTGAGCTAAGCCAATGTGAAAGATTTTCCAAACCTTAATGGCTACCATGACAAGGTGTAGAAATTACTTTGGGTCTGAAAGATGTCGCTAACTTTGATTGAAAAGAAAGGTAGATAAGTACCGATCACTTTAGAAAACCTTGAGCTTATGACAAAGATATATCTAGAAAGAGATAAATAGGTAATCAAATAAAGTCTTTCTATATGTCTATGAAAATGTTCCATGCTTACCTGAGTGTTTTTCAAAATTTGATGATTTAACAACTTTAGCATAACCTGATGTAATAGCTATTGAACAAGAACTGCTATTATAAGCTAAGTATGAGGAGGCACTTGAAGGATAAAATTTGAGGGATTGAGAAAATCACTACTTATGAGGATACCTCCTGATAATACAGACTGCATGATTGACAATAAAGCCTTGATAAAAGATTGAACAATATATTATAGGGAATGGAAGGAGAAAAGTTGAGGTGGCCAGCACAATATAAGGTGAGATGTGATGTTACTTTGCCTTTAGACAAATAGTTAGTTGTTATGAGCATATACCAAGTACTAAAAATCAATTGAAGGAATTTTCTAAGGACTAACCCTACCAGATTGAGTATAGAACTTTTGGACTGAAAGGTTACGAAGAAAACCATTAAGCAAAGAGAGGACAATGAGGATGATGATAAAGGATTCAACCATGACCTAGTAAGGGTACTTGGTGATGAATAAGAGACTTTTTTCTTTGCATAAATAGGAACATTATTGAAAATCCTAATGACAAATTGATGTGAATAGTGAGATAGGCCTCTGGACGAGAACATTTGACCCATGATGATGAATCGACTTGAGTTTGGATAAAATCTTCATGGAGAAAAGCGTTTAATGAATTCAACAATTATGAGACTGGATATAGAGTTAGGACATTTTGCTTTCAGTATATAATAAGGTCCTCGATAGAAGATGCTACTAATTGGCTTTCATAAGTTTATTTTGAATGTAACTTTGGTCAAGGGATCAAGTCACATATGGAAAACGACAGACAATTGAAATTCAAAGTTAATCAAGGGTTTGGCTGTAGAGCACATGACACCATGTCAGTTATTGAAGTATCTTGGGGCCAAATATAAAAGATAAGAAGCAAAGTTAGACACAATAGAAAGAAGGTAAATTTTTGGACTCTTACTAATGACATATAACCAACCATTAGAAGGAAATATGGATGATGAAGAGATCACTAGATGGAAGACAAGAAGAAAAAGGGATCATCCTAAGATATTCAAAAAGGACTATGAGAAATAAGGTAATATGATCTTGAAAGAAGTATGGAGTAATTTATACATGAATAAAGAAGCATGATCCTACGAGGAGACTATCCTATACATGATGAGAAAAGTATAGGCATCTAAGGATTTCAAGAAAGATTAGTTACAGTTAGAAACTGGTATTGTTAAACTGGCACATCTAGGAGTATGCATCAGAGTACGCAGCGAAAGCGACCCTTATAGGTAAGGCCTTGTAAAAGGAGCAATAGAAATGATAAATTGAGGTTGAGCCTAAATTTGATTCCTAATGGGGGAATGCATTCACCAAGAAGTTATCCAAAAGACAAAATACCTTGAAGATGATAATTTATGGAATTTCGAGGACGAAATTCTTTTAAGGGGGTAATAATGTAATGCCCGAGCAATTTACGCTATTTTTAACAAAAATTGGACATTCTATGGGAAATGGACTATGTTGAATGTTTGATTTTATTTAAAATAGTAAATGAAGGAATTTGTGAGGAAACTTGGTACCATTAGATTCTACTTGAAAAATGTAATCCAACGCCTCAAAAATCACCCAAAACGGAGTTCGTATGAAGAAGTTATAGACGTTTAAAATCAGGTGTATTTATGTAAATTAAACACGGGGCCATTTTGATAACGGCACCCCCTGTCGTCTTCCACCTCCAGACTTCTCCAGAAACCCATTTTTCTTGATTTCTCCATAACACGCCAGGGGAAAGGGCGGCACTGCCATTGAGGGGTATCGCCTTCTCCCCACTATAAAAAGCCCCATCTCCCCCTCTCCAAAGACACGTTTTTCTAGCAACATTTGGACTGGGGTTTCCGGCAAAAACTGTAAACCCGTCTCTTTGCATTTTTCGGCAATGGCCAAGCCCAAGTCAGGCCGGCCATTGCCATTTTTCCCCATGCCCCTCTCTCCTCTTGTTCCAGCCTTGTACGATTTCCCCTTTCTTTGAGTTTTTCGGTGAGCAGGAAGATTTAGAATGAAATGAGGCTCTACCACCAGCGATGGGCACTCCCCAGGCTACCAGGTAAGCCATTCTTTTTCCTCCTCTCAGGCTAGATCCATACTTGTAATGCCCGAGCAATTTACACTATTTTTAACGAAAATTGAACATTCTATAGGAAATAAACTGAGTTAAATGTTTCAATTTATTTAACATAGGAAACAAAGGAATTTGTGAGGAAACTTAGTACCATTAGATTCTACTCGAAAAATGGAATCCAACGCCTCAAAAATCACCCAAAACGGAGTTCATATGAAGAAGTTACAGCCATTTAAAGATAGGGGTATTTCTGGAAATTAAATAGAAAAACGAAAACAACGAAAAAGGACGAAAAACGCAGGGGTCGTTTTGATAACGGCACCCCCTGTCGTCTTCAACCTTTAGACCCCTCCAAAAACGCGATTTTTTCCCGATTTCTCTAGAATACATCAGGGGAAATGGCGGCACCGCCATTGAGGGGCACCACCTTCTCTCTTCTATAAAAACCCCATCTCCCCCCTCTTCAAAATCGCATTTTCTCCAGCCGTTTGAGATTGGGGTTTCCTGCAAAATCGGAAACCCGTCTCAATCCATCTCCCTGCATCTTTCCGGCAACGGCCAGGACTTAGTCAGGTCAGCCATTCCGTTCCCATCTCCCCATTTCCCCTCTCTTCTTTGTTCCGATCTAGGCATTGGGGTTTTTCCCCTTCTTCACGGTTTCCGGCGAGCAGGAGCTTCAGGGTGAAGAATAGGTGCACCCATCGGCGATGTGTACTCTCCCAGACCACCCAGGTAAGCCCCCCACCCCTTCCTATTTGGTTTTGCTTCTTCCCTGCCCAAATCCACGCCGAATCTGGGTGTTTTCCAGTTGGGGAGACGCTGTGGAAACCAGAGAAGACGGGTTTCCTCTGAAACCCATCCAAAACTAGTTGTCACGGGACGCACACGAGTGACACATCCCCTGGGGGCCAGCATCGCGCGCACGCAAGCGTGCGATAGGCTTTTGACTCGTCCAAGATGCGCGGGGCATCCTGGGCACCAAGACGCGGCCCGCCTGCTTCGAAGATGCATTTGCAGGACATTGACTGGGACGCGTGATGAAGCGTGCTACTTGGGCATGCATGTGTGTGTGCGTACACTGTCCCAGGTGCGGCCTTCAGGTGCACGCGACATGGGGCATGGGTCCTGGCTTAACCAGGGTGCACGAGGTGCCCTGAGAGCTGAGACGCGCCATGCTACAAGGTGCGTCTGTGCGATGATGCACGTCATAGAGCGTCACTTGAGCATGCATGTGCGCGTGCAAAACGCTATCCCTGGCACGGCCTTTGGGCATGCACACACATAAGGCGGTCGCGGTTCAACCAGGATACATGGGTGTCCTGGGAACTGGGCCACGCAGACCTAATGAGACTTTAAAAATTAGGATTAAAGGATAAAAATTGGAATGTAGATTCATATCATAGGATCTAGCCTGACAATAAATTAGGCAAGGACCATTGACCCTAAATAGCAGATCTAGCGGTCTAATGTCTAAATAGATTAAAATTAATAAGGACTCCTTGTATCCATTCATACCCAGGAGTTTATAAATGAGACCCAGGGATGGGTTGAGTGCTAAAGGACGCGACTCTAGGAGACTTTGAGGTGGGTGCTCTATCGCTACTAGACCACGATTGTTTTGAGAATGCATGTTTTAAGTATAAGAATATGACATGTTTAGCATAACTTAATTCACCGTACATATGATAAATGCTTTATGCATAGATATATTTTGCAAATAATTGCATATACATTATGCATAGATATGTTTTGCAAACAAATGCATATATTGTATGATTTGTGAGCATTGAGTTTTTAAAAGATTGCATGTCCTTGAGGGTTACCAAAGGACGCTAGAGTGCCCAAAAGACGCTGGGTAGGCAGTTGTGAGGGACCCAAAGAGGACAGGTTTTGAAAAGAGGTTTTCGCTTGTTTGATCTGATATGATTTGGGCTGATAAGCTCATGGGCACTATGCCGAGAGGTTTGGGTTGGCCTCCAGCCTCTACCATTATTAGGTGGATGGGTACCACGCCCAAAAAGGGCAACGTCCCTACGTCGACTGCATGTGGTACAGGGGGCTACCACTAGTGTCACGACACTGGGTCGACGTGTCATATGCCCCGTTGAGGCTATGACCGAGTGTCCTCAGGTACCCGAGGACCACATGGTGGCGAGGTCGTGGGCATAGTTGGACCCTATGGTTTGATGATTTACTTGCATTGAATATGGCATGACATGAGGTTGGTCGACCATACCATACCAGATATCCATGAGTTGGATTCAGTGGAGCATCTTATGCATATCATTATGTTTATGATATATGATACTTTCGACTTGGATTATGCTATTCTTTAAGTTGTCAGTATTCTGGTTTGACAGGTTTTTAATATCGATATTGAACATGATTGTTCGAACATGCACATGTTTTTAAGAGCACGTGATTTTAAACATAGCATGCATTGCAAAACTAGTAGTGATAGACTCCTACTGAGTATAGTATATACTCACCCTATCCTTAACATTTTTCAGGATAGTTCCACTCACAAATAGAAGACGTCTCAGGAGATATTAGTTCTACAAGCAAGTGAATAAACAAAGGAGACAACTATACATGTGAGTAAACTCTCTACCCTTTGGACATGTATTTGTATTTATTTACAGTTGGACTTTGTGCTGTGATTGGATAGACCTGGGGCAGAATTTATGATTTCTGAAGTTTTTTCAAAAACTACTTTGAGTATTGTGAAGGCAAATGACACTCGGGGCTTTCAAAATGAGTTTAAAATATGAATGATTTTTTGCTGCATTGCATGGTTTTTATAAAATGGTTTTCAAATACGGATGCATCTCACCTCAGGAATTAGATATTGCATTTCAAAATGCATGAGAAAACCCGGGTCATTACAGTTGGTATCAGAGCCCAGGTTTTATCCTTTCATAGCCAGTCCATCATGTCCAAGGGTCATGGACAATAGAGGAAATCAAGAAGAAGTAGTATAATGTAATGACTCCAATTTTGTAACATCAAATCCAAAGTTAGCAATGAAAAGTTTAGTTTTTGAAGATAAGGGTATTTTGGTCATTTCACTATTTACCTTGACTGAACCCAGAAATTTGGTCCTAAAAAAGGTAGTGTCTCAAAAAAAGGAATTCAACAAGACTAAAATCACCTAAAACAGAGTTAAAATGAGCAAGTTATGGCCCTTTGAAGTTTAGGGGCAAAAATGTAATTTGTATAAAAACGGATTTAGCCTGCAAAACACAGGGGCCCGTTTTGATACGGGCACCCTTCATCTTCAACCCCCTAGAGGGTTCTAGAATGGTAGTGATTGGGGGAGAAATCACCGCCATCCTAGAGGTTTCACCACCGCCATTTAAGGGCGGTGAGAGCCCCCTCCAGAACCCTCTTATAGCTCTATAAATAGAGCTCCTGGGCGCCTCTAATGGCAGCCCAAAAGCTTGAAGAAAACCCGTTGTGGAGGAGTAACCTAGAGGGGAAACGAGGAGAAAAATCCAGCAACGAGCCAGGTATGCCCAAGATCCCTCAAAACCTATCTTCACAGTAGTCCTAGGATCAATTTCCCTAGGTTTTAGCATGAAAAATCATGCAAAATGGAGCCCTGGAGAGTCACCAAGGACCCAGGGACGTTCCCTGGGCCGCACTGGTTCGACAGGGTAGAACCAAGGTGTCCGGAGGAAGCCCCGATTCCCCAAACGAACGAAATGTCCCACAGGGACAAGACGCGTCGACCGCATCTGAGAAAAACCAAATGGGCGCGTTCGTGGACGAGCTCACAAAAGAGAGAGACGGGCGGGAAAACCCGGGGTGTCTGCAAACGCGCCCGCTAAGGCACATACCACAGACGCGCAGTGCGTTAGTGAACCAGGGTTTTCCGCTCCTTAAGGATAGGCGGGCGCATGCCACTGACGCGCAGCACGCTAGCATTCCGCCTTTTCACTCTTAAGGCCCTTATGTACGTGTGACACTAAAACGCTTATAACTTGAGATCTAGAGCTCCGATTGATGTGCCGCAAAAGGCGTTGTGTCCGTGCCGATCACACGGACACACCCAAACTATGAAATCCCTAATAAAGGACTAATCAAAGGTGGGCATGACCCTTAGAAAAGGATGGTGGTACGTGGCCGCTAGACCTTTGGAAAATTGATAATACCAAGGCCCAATTAGGACCTTAGGACACCCATAGGCATAGGGATGGACCCTTAATACCTAAGTAATAATACTAACCACTCTAAAACCCATAAAAGATAGGCCAAACTAACCTTGATTTCCCAAACCATGTTCAAGAGCCTACGAGGACACAAGGGTTAGCGCGACCTAGGAAGGTAGGTACTCTATCGCTACTCGACTTTTTAAAAGAGCCATGATTGTTTTATGCATGTTTTAAGTATAAGTTATATAACTTGTTTAGCATGACTTAATTCATCATACATATGATAAATGCATTATGCATAGATATGTTTTGGCATAGATATGTTTTGCAAATAATTGCATATACATTATGCATAGATATGTTTTGCAAACAAATGCATATATTGCATGATTTGTGAGCATTGAGTTTTTGAAAAATTGCATGTCCTTGAGGGTTGTCAAAAGACGCTGGAGTGCCGAGGGCTAGGCAGTTGTGAGGGACCCAAAGAGCACAGGTTTTGAAAAGAGGTTTTTGGCTTATTTGATCGTACATGATTTGGGCTAGTAAGCTCGTGGGTGCTATGCCGAGAGGTCTGGGGTGGCCACCCAGCCTCTACCATTATTAGGTGGATGGGTACCAAGCCCAAAAAGGGCATGTCCCTGCTTCGACTGCATGTGGTACAGGCGGCTATCACTGGTGTCACGGCAATGGGTCGAAGTGTCATATGCCCCGTGGAGGTATATGATCCTATGTCCCTAGGTACCCGAGGACCACACGGCGGTGAGGTCGTGGGCATAGTGGGACCCTATGGTTTCATGGACTTATGTGCATTGCATATGGCATGATATAAGGTTGGTCGACCATACCATACTAGATATCCATGAGTTGGATTTAGTGAAGCATCTTATGCATATCGTTATGTTATGATATATATGATACTTTCAACTTGGTTTGTACGATTCTTTAATTCGGTAATATTTCAATTTGACAATGGTTTTTGATGTCAATATTAAGCATGAGTGTTCAAACATACACATGTCTTGAAAGAGCATATGGTTTTAAATATAGCATGCATCAGTATTTCAGTTTGATAATGGATATCAATATTGAACTTGGGTATTCAAATATGCACATGTTTTGAAAGAGCGTATGATTTTAAAACATCTCATGCATTATAAAACTAGTAGTGATAGGCTCCTACTGAGTATAGTATATACTCACCCAATCCTCAACATTTTTCAGACACAAAGTAAATACTTAAGGGCAAGGAACGCTTCTGATAGAAGACACCCAGACTAAGTACAAGTAAGTAAACCCCTACCTTATCTTTCAATGTTACCTGATTGTAGTTACTCTCTAATAGCTGGGGCTGTGACTAACACTTTCTTGGGAATAATATTGATTTAAACTTTGCCATAGCTAGATAATTTGAGAATGTGTTTTGACACTCGGGGTTTTTATGAAAGATTGTTTTCCAAACGAAAAGGATTTTCGTGCTTTTCATACTTATAAAATAAGAGATCTCGCCTTTTTATCAAAATTGCATCATATAAAAACCCAGGTCGTCACAGTTGGTATCAGAGCACGGTTTAACCTTACTCACAGTCCAGTTATGAGGAGAATAACTTATAATCAATTTTCATCCATGAAAGAGTAAGGGGTAATAGGATAACACAAACTGAGATTTGGTGAATTACCTTGTGATTACAAATGCCTAGGAAGAAAGGAAGCAATGCTCTAAGACCTGAAGCCCCACCAGTGGACTCCACTGGGTCAGGCAACGGGATGGCTGAGTTATTCCAACAATTCTTACAGAATATGGGACAATACATGAATAGTCAAAGCCAAACTCCTACGACCCGAGATCCTTCCCCTGATAAAGCAACAGATAGGACTGAGGTTCAACTAGAAAGGTTTTAGAAACTAGCTCCCTCATTCACAGAAGAAGATGAAGCATCTACAGCTGAAAAATGGTTAATTGACATTGAAAAGATATTTAAAGCCATGAACATAGCTGACGAAAGAAAAGTACCCGTGGCCACGTTTGTGTTTAGGGGAGAGGCTACCTTTTGGTGGGAAACAGCAGAAAGAACTTATTTTGATCAGCAAGAAATAATAGGATGGGAAGAATTTAAAAAGGTCTTTAACGACAAATATTATCCTAAACATGTAAGGAAACAGAAGGAAAAAGAATTTATGGACTTAGAACAAGGAAATATGACTGTCCAGCAGTATGAAAGTAGATTCATCATCCTACAATGATTTACACCACGTGCTTGTGCTGATGAGGAAGATGCGGCAGAAAGATTTGTAGATGGACTTAAACCAGGACTTAAGAACAGAGTTCTAGGTTTCCAACCTTCCATAGTAGCCAAAGCCGTAGAGATGGCCTCCCTATATGAAAAAGATTATCAATGGAACCAGGCAATAAAGGAAACTAAGAACATGAACACCATGGGAAATAAAGGAAAGAGACCATTTCAGTCCTTCGAACCCAGGCCACCTTTCAAGAAGCCATTTGAAAACAAAGAAAGAAGACCAGACTGGAAGACATGCCCTAAGTGTGACAGGTATCATTTAGGCAAACCATGTCCCATTTCCAACATCACTTGCTATCTTTGTGGAGAACCAGGACATTTTGCTAGGGATTGTTCTAAAAAGGAAGTTGAAGAGCGTAAAGGAGATCAAGTTCAAAAAAGCCAAGGATGTGTCTCTGCCCTCACTTCCAATCAAGCCCAGGCTTCAAATACTATGGTTGAAGGTACCCATAGAGTTGATGTAGGATCTCAAGCTAGAGACGAGACCAGTTGAGATCCGGAATCGTAAGAGTAAGAAGCTGTGGAACAAGGACATACAATTGGTCAAAGTTTTGTGAAGAAATGTGCACATGGAAGAAGAGACTTGGGAACTAGAGTTAGAAATGTTAGAAAAGTACCCAAAGATCTTTTGACTGTATATATTGAAGAATTTTGGGGACAAAATTCCCATAAGGGGGTAAGAATGTAATGACTCCAATTTTGTAACATTAAAATCCCAAGTTAGCAATGAAAAGTTCAGTTTTTGAAGAAAAGGGTATTTTGGTCATTTCACTATTCACCTTGACTGAACCCAGAAATATGGTCTTGAAAATGGTACCTTAGGTGTGTTTTTGAAAAAGGAATCCAACAAGACCAAAATCACCTAAAACAGAGTTAAAATGAGCAAGTTATGGCCCTTTGAAGTTCACGGGCAAAAATATAATTTGTATAAAAAACGGATTTAGCCTGCAAAACACAGGGGCCCGTTTTGATACGGGCACCCTTCATCTTCAACCCCCTAGAGGGTTCTAGAACGGCGGTGATTGGAGGAGAAATCACCGCCATTCTGGAGGTTTCTCCACCGCCATTCAAGGGCGGTGAGAGCCCCTCCAGAACCCTCTTATAGCTCTATAAATAGAGCTCCTGGGCGCCTCTAATGGCAGCCCAAAAGCTTGAAGAAAACCCGTTGTGGAGGAGTAACCTAGAGGGGAAATGAGGAAAAAAATCCAATAACAAGCCAGGTATGCCCAAGATCCCTCAAAACCCCTCTTCATAGTAGTCCTAGGATCAATTTCCCTAGGTTTTTGCATGAAAAATCATGCAAAATGGAGCCCTGGAGAGTCACCAAGGACCCAGGGACATTCCCTGGGTCTCACTGGTTCGACAGGGTCGAACGAAGGTGTCCTGAGGAAGCCCCGATCCCCCAAACGAATGAAACGTCCCACAGGGACAAGACGCGTCGACCGCATCTGAGAAAAACCAAACGGGCGCGTCTGTGGACGAGCTCGCAAAAGAGAGAGACGGGCGGGAAAACCCGGCGCGTCTACAAATGCGCCCGCTAAGGCACACGCTGCAGACACGCAGTGCGTTAGCGAACCAGGGTTTTCCACTCCTTAAGGAAAGGCGGGCGCATGCCACTGATGCGCAGCACGCTAGCATTCTGCCTTTTCACTCTTAAGGCCCTTATGTATGTGTGACACTAAAATGCTTATAACTTGAGATCTAGAGCTCCGATTGAGGTGCCGCAAAAGGCGTTGTGTCCATGTCGACGACGCAGACACACCCAAACTATGAAATCCCTAATAAAGGACTAATCAAAGGTGGCATGACCCTTACAATAGGATGGTGACACGTGGCCGCTAGACCTTTCTAAAATTGATAATACCAAGGCCCAATTAGGACCTTAGGACACCCATAGGCATAGGGATGGACCCTCGATACCTAAGTAATAAGACCAACCACTCTAAAACCCATAAAAGATAGGACAAACTAACCTTGATTGCCCAAACCATGTTCAGGAGCGTACGAGAACAAAGGGATTAGCGCGACCTAGAAAGGTAGGTGCTCTATCACTACTAGACTTTTTAAAAGAGCCATGATTATTTTATGCATTTTTTAAGTATAAGTTATATAACTTGTTTAGCATGACTTAATTCATCATACATATGATAAATGCTTTATGCATAGATATGTTTTGGCATAGATATGTTTTGCAAATAATTGCATATACATTATGCATAGATATGTTTTGCAAACAAATGCATATATTGCATGATTTGTGAGCATTGAGTTTTTGAAAGATTGCATGTCCTTGAGGGTTGCCAAAAGACGTTGGAGTGCCGAGGGCTAGGCAGTTGTGAGGGACCCAAAGAGGACAGGTTTTGAAAAGGGGTTTTTGGCTTATTTGATCGTACATGATTTGGGCTAGTAAGCTCGTGGGTGCTATGCCGAGTGGTCTGGGTGGCCACCTAACCTCTACTACTATTAGGTGGATGGGTACCATGCCCAAAAAGGGCATGTCCCTGCTTCGACTGCATGTGATACAGGGGGCTACCACTGGTGTCACGGCACTGGGTCGAAGTGTCATATGCCCCGTGGAGGTGTATGATCTTGTGTCCCTAGGTACCCGGGGACCACACGGCGGTGAGGTCGTGGGCATAGTTGGACCCTATGGTTTCGTGGACTTATGTTCATTGCATATGGCATGATATAAGGTTGGTCGACCATACCATACTAGATATCCATGAGTTGGATTCAATGAAGCATCTTATGCATATCATTATGTTGTGATATATATCATACTTTCAACTTGCTTTGTAAGATTCTTTAAGTAATAACTCCAATTTTGTAACATTAAAATCCCAAGTTAGCAATGAAAAGTTCAGTTTTTGAAGATAAGGGTATTTTGGTCATTTCACTATTCACCTTAACTGAACCCAGAAATTTGGTCCTGAAAATGGTACCATTAGGTGCGTCTCAGAAAAAGGAATCCAACAAGACCAAAATCACCTAAAACGGAGTTAAAATGAGCAAGTTATGGCCCTTTGAAGTTCAGGGGCAAAAATGTAATTTGTACAAAAAACTGATTTAGCCTGCAAAACACAGGGGCCTGTTTTGATATGGGCACCCTTTATCTTCAACCTCGTAAAGCATTCTAGAACGGTAGTGATTGGAGGAGAAATCACCGCCATTCTGGAGGTTTTTCCACCGCCATTCAAGGGCGGTGAGAGCCCCCTCCAGAATCCTCTTATAGCTCTATAAATGGAGCTCCTGGGCGCCTCTAATGGCAGCCCAAAAGCTTGAAGAAAACCCGTTGTGGAGGAGTAACCTAGAGGGGAAACGAGGAGAAAAACCCAGCAACGAGCCAGGTATGCCCAAGATCCCTTAAAACCCGTCTTCAGAGTAGTCATAGGATTAATTTCCCTAGGTTTTTGCTTGAAAAATCATGCAAAATGCAGCCCTGGAGAGTCACCAAGGACCTAGGGACGTTCCCTGGGCCGCACTGGTTCGACGTCGAACCAGGGTGTCCTGAGGATGCCCCGGTCCTCCAAATGAACAAAACGTCCCACAGGGATGAGACGAGCCGACCGTGTCTGAGAAAAACCAAATGAGCGCGTCTGTGGACGCGCCTGCAAAAGAGAGAGATGGGCAGGAAAACCCAGTGCGTCTGTAGACGCGCCCGCTGAGGCACACGTTGCAAACACACAGCGCACTAACATTCTGCCTTTTCACTCTTAAGGCCCTTATGTACGTGTGACACTAAAACCCTTATAACTTGTGATCTAGAGCTCCGATTGAGGTACCGCAAAAGGCGTTGTGCCATGTTGACGACACAGACACACCCAAACTATAAAATCCCTAATTAAGGCCCAATAAAAGGTGGGCATGACCCTTAGAATAGGATGGTGACACGTGGCCGCTTGGAAAATTGATATTACCAAGGCCCAATTAGTACCTTAGGACACCCATAGGCATATGGATGGACCCTTAATACCTAAGTAATAAGACCAACCACTCTAAAACCCATAAAAGATAGGCTAAACTAACCTTGATTCCCCAAACCATGGTCAGGAGCGTACAAGGACAAAGGGGTTAGTGCAACCTAGCAAGGTAGGTGCTCTATTGCTACTAGACTTTTTAAAAGAGCCATGATTGTTTTATGCATGTTTTAAGTATAAGTTATATAACTTGTTTAGCATGACTTAATTCAGCATACATATGATAAATGCTTTATGCATAGATATGTTTTGCAAATAATTGCATATACATTATGCATAGATATGTTTTGCAAACAAATGCATATATTGAATGATTTGTGAGCATTGAGTTTTTGAAAGATTACATGTCCTTGAGAGTTGCCAAAAGACGCTGGAGTGCCGAGGGCTAGGCAGTTGTGAGGGACCGAAAGAGGACAGGTTTTGAAAAGAGGTTTTTGGCTTATTTGATCGTACATGATTTGGGCTAGTAACCTCTGCTATGTTGAGAGGTCTGGGGTGGCCACTCAGCCTCTACCACTATTAGGTGAATGGGTACCACGCCCAAAAAGGGCATGTCCCTGCTTCGACTACATGTGGTACAGGGGGCTACCATTGGTGTCACGGCATTGGGTCAAAGTGTCATATGCCCTGTGGAGGTATATGATCTTGTGTCCCTAGGTACCCGGGGACCACACGGCGGTGAGTTCGCGGGATAGTGGGACCCTATGGTTTCGTGGACTTATGTGCATTGCATATGGCATGATATAAGGTTGGTCGACCATATCATACCAGATATCCATGAGTTGGATTCAATGAAGCATCTTATGCATACCGTTATGTTATGATATATATGATACTTTCAACATGGTTTGTACGATTCTTTAATTCGTTAATATTTCAACTTGACAATGATTTTTTATGTCAATATTAAGCATGAGTGTTCAAACATGCACATGTCTTGAAAGAGCACATGGTTTTAAATATAGCATGCATTAGTATTTCAGTTTGACAATGGATATCAATATTGAACTTGGGTATTCAAACATGCACATATTTTGAAAGAGCATATGATTTTAAAACATCTCATGCATTATAAAACTAATAGTGATAGGCTCCTACTGAGTATAGTATATACTCACCCAATCCTCAACATTTTTCAGACACAAAGTAAATACTTAAGGGCAAGGAACGCTTGTGATAGAAGACACCCAAACTAAGTACAAGTAAGTAAACCCCTACCTTATCTTTCAATGTTACTTGATTGTAGTTACTCTCTTATAGCTGGGGTTGTGACTAACACTTTCTTGGGAATAATATTGATTTAAACTTTGCCATGGCTAGATAATTTGAGAATGTGTTTTGACACTCGGGGTTTTTATGAAAGATTGTTTTCCAAACGAAAAGGATTTTCGTGCATTTCATACTTATAAAACAAGAGATCTCGCCTTTTTATCAAAATTGCATCATATAAAAACCCAGGTCGTCACATATAAATAAGAGTAGTAGAGCTGACTACTTCTATTTGTGGATTACAATATTAATGCACAAGGCAGTTCACCATAAATAAATAGGTGAAACACAGCTTGGTTTAACAAATAATTAGGCAAAGGATAGTGCAAACCTTATCCAAAATCTAGTCTAAGATGATTTAATGATTACGGATTGTTGTGTGGTGCAAATATAAAAACTCATATATGGATCATATTATGAGAATGATGAATGAGGATGTTACTGAACTTATTGGTAGATAGTTCTAACCTGCAATAAAGTAATCTCATCAAAGATGAGAAAATGAGAAAATTGAAGAACCTAGATGGCTATCTTACCATCATAAAGAATGCCAGAATATGAGTACACTATCACAAGGGATATGATATGAGTATGATAAGAGATGTAAAAGAAAGACTTTGAGAAAATTTTGATGATAATCTAGGAGGGATGAGAATACAAGATAATATTAGGAGATGACTATGACTCGTACTAGATTACAAAGGAATAGATCCTGAAAGACTTAGCTCAATTTTGGATACCTTAATTGGAGTCTCATGAAAAGTGAAGTGATATCGAATAATAACTACTTGATTATTATGGAGCAAATCAGAAGATGTATACAAGTGACATATTATGAGGAATATAACACGAATATGATAGGGAACTATATTCGACAGTGTTAGCAAAATATTTTGACAATAATATTGGGGATGATAGATCTGTGAATAATAGATTGATCCTAACATGAACTTGTAAGAAAAGTATAGCATGATCAAAACATCAATAGCATTATTAAGACGTTGTATGAATTTTATTGAGGCTATAGGCAATTGGGGATTTCAATAATCTCAATACAGTTTAGAATTTCTGAGGAAGAATTCAGTTTAATCATATCTGTTAAGTAAAGGAGTAGATGCAGTATTGATTATATGCAACAAAACATATAGAGACATTGATCTAGGTAGACTAAATGAGGATTTTGAAGAAAAGAGAGAAAGAGATAACTATAAGTATTCAATAAAATATTGAATATTCAAAAGAAGAAGATCATGACCAACCATTAAAAGGAGATGTGGATGATGAAGAGATCACTAGATGAAAGACAAGAAGAAAAAGGGATTATCCTATGATATTCAAAGTGAAAATAGGAGAAATAAGATCATATGATCTCAAAGAAGTATGGAGTAATTGATACATGAATATAGAAGCATGATCCTACAAGGAGACTATCCTATACACGATGAGAAAAGTATGGGCATCTAAGGATTTCGAGATAGATGAATTACAGCTAGAAACCTCTATTGTTAAACTGGCACGTATATGAGTGTGCAACAGAGTACACAGCGAAAGCGGTCCTTATAGGTAAGGCCTTGTAAAAGGAACAATTAAAATGATACATTAAGGTTGAGTCTAGGTTTGATTCCTAAGAGGGAAATGCATTCGCAAGAAGTTATCTTAAGTGACAAAATTCCTTGAAAATGATAATTTATGGAATTTTGAGGATGAAATTCTTTTAAGGGGGTAATAATGTAATGCCCGAGCAATTTACACTATTTTTAATGAAAATTGAACATTCTATAGGAAATAAACTGAGTTAAACATTTCACTTTATTTAAAATAGTAAATGAAATAATTTGTGAGGGAACTTAGTACCATTAGATTCTACTTAAAAAATGGAATCCAACGCCTCAAAAATCACCCAAAACGGAGTTCGTATGAAGAAGTTACAGCCATTTAAAGATAGGGATATTTTTGAAAATTAAACAGAAAAACGAAAAAAACGAAAAAGGACGAAAAACGCAGGGGGCCGTTTTGATAACGGCACCCCGTGCCGTCTTCAACCTCTAGGCCCCTTCCAGAAACCCCATTTTTTCCTGATTTCTCTAGAATACACCAACGGAAATGGGGGCACCGCCATTGAGGGGCACCGCCTTCTCCCCTCTATAAAAACCCCATCTCCACCCTCTTCAAAATCGCGTTTTTTCCAGCCGTTTGAGACTGGGGTTTCTGGCAAAATTGGAAACCCGTCTCAACCCATCTCCCTGCATTTTTCTGGCAACGGCCAGGACCTAGTCAGGCCAGCCATTCCATTCCCGTCTCCCCATTTCCCCTCTCTTCTTTGTTCCAATCTGGGCAATGTGGTTTTTCCCCTTCTTCACGGTTTCTGGTGAGCGGGACCTTCAGGGTGAAGAATAGGTGCACCCATCGACGATGCGTACTCTCCCAGACCACCCAGGTAAACCCCCCACCCCTTCATATTTGGTTTTGCTTCTTCCCTGCCCAAATCCACGCCGAATCTTGGTGTTTTTCGGCTGGGAAGATGCTGTGGAAACCGGAGAAGACGAGTTTCCTCTGAAACCCGTCCAAAACTAGTTGTCACGGGACGCACCTCCGTGACGCACACGAGTGACACGTCCCCTGGGGGCCAGCATCGTGCACGCAAGTGTGTGACAGGCTTTTGACTCGTCCAAGATGTGCGAGGCATCCTGGGCACCAAGACGCGGCCCGCCTGCATCAAAGACTCATTTGCAGGACGTTGACTGCGACGCGTGCTGAAGCGCGCTACTTGGGCATGCATGTGTGCATGCGTACACTGTCCCAGGTGCGGCCTTCAGGTGCGCGTGCGACATGGGGCACGGGTCCTGGCTCGACCAGGGTGCACGGGGTGCCCTGGGAGCTGAGACGCGCCATGCTACAAGATGCGTCTGTGCAATGATGCACGTCATAGTGCGTCACATGAGCATGCACGTGCACGTGCAAAACGCGGTACTTGGCACGGCCTTTGGGCGCGCACACACGTAAGGCAGTCGCGGTTCAACCAGGATACATGGGTGTCCTGGGAACTGGGCCACGCAGACCTAATGAGACTTTACAAATTAGGATTAAAGTAGATCCATATCGTAGGATCTAGCCTGACAATGAATTAGGCAAGAACCATTGACCCTAAACAGCAGATCTAGCGGTCTAATGTCTAAATAGATTAAAATTAATAAGGACTCCTTGTATCCATTCATACCCAGGAGTTTATTAATGAGACCCAGCGACAGGTTGAGTGCTAAAGGACGCAACTCTAGGAGACTTTTTAAAAGAGCCATGATTGTTTTGAGAATGCATGTTTTAAGTATAAGAATATGACATGTTTAGCATAACTTAATTCACTGTACATATGATAAATGCTTTATGCATAGATATGTTTTACAAATAATTGCATATACATTGTGCATAGATATGTTTTGCAAATAATTGCATATACATTATGCATAGATATGTTTTGCAAACAAATGCATATATTGTATGATTTGTGAACATTGAGGTTTTGAAAGATTGCATGTCCTTGAGGGTTACCAAAGGATGCTGGAGTGCCCAAAAGACGCTGGGTAGGCAGTTGTGAGGGACCCAAAGAGGATAGGTTTTGAAAAGAGGTTTTCGCTTGTTTGATCCGATATGATTTGGGCTGATAAGCTCGTGGGCGCTATGCCGAGAGGTTTGGGTTGGCCTCCAGCCTCTACCACTATCAGGTGGATGGGTACTATGCCCAAAAAGGGCAACGTCCCTACGTCGACTGCATGTGGTACAGGGGGCTACCACTGGTGTCACAGTACTGGGTCGACGTGTCATATGCCCCGTTGAGGCTATGACCGAGTGTCCTCAGGTACCCGGGGACCACATGGCGGCGAGGTCATGGGCATAGTTGGACCCTATGGTTTGATGATTTACTTGCATTGCATATGACATGACATGAGGTTGGTCGACCATACCATACCAGATATCCATGAGTTAGATTTAGTGGAGCATCTTATGCATATCATTATGTTTATGATATATGATACTTTCGACTTGGATTATGCTATTCTTTAAGTCGTCAGTATTCTGGTTTGATAGTGGTTTTTAATATCGATATTGAACATGATTGTTCGAACATGCACATGTTTTTAAGAGCACGTGATTTTAAACATAGCATGCATTGCAAAACTAGTAGTGATAGACTCCTCCTGAGTATAGTATATACTCACCCTATCCTTAACATTTTTCAGGATAGTTCCACTCACAAATAGAAGACGTCTCAGGAGATATTAGTTCTATGAGCAAGTGAATAAACAAAGGAGACAACTATACATGTGAGTAAACTCTCTACCCTTTGGACATGTATTTGTATTTATTTACAGTTGGACTGTGTGTTGTGACTGGATAAGCCTGGGGAAGAATTTATGATTTCTGAAGTTTTTTCAAAAACTACTTTGAGTATTGTGAAATCAAATGACACTCGGGGTTTTTAAAATGAGTTTAAAATATGGAAGATTTTCCGCTGCATTGCATGGTTTTTATAAAATGGTTTTCAAATAGGGATGCATCCCGCCTTAGGAGTTAGATATTGCATTTAAAAATGCATGAGAAAACCTGGGTTGTTACAATACTGGATCTAGCATTTCCAGCCATTTTCTAGCCGGGTTCCTGCCCGAAAAATGCTCTAACCCGGCTTGGGGCGGCCCTGCATGAACAAGATGTTCCTAAACCAGGTTCAGATGACCCTGCACGAACTTGGCGCCCCAGGGACGCCTTGCTCCATGTGTGCCTGGGACAGGGTCCCAGGGATGGGTTTCGGGCATACGACAGTGCGTACACTATCCCAGGTGCGGCCTTCGGGTGCGCACGTGACATAGGGCACGGGTCCTGGCTCGACTAAGATGCACGGAGTGCCCTGGGAGCTGAGATGTCCGATGCTACAAGGTGCGTCCATGCGATGATGTGCGTCATAGCGCGTCACTTGAGCATGCATGTGCGCGTGCAAAACGTGGTCCTTGGCATGACCTTCGGGTGCGCACGCACATGAGGCGATCACAGTTCAACCAGGATGCACAGGTGTCCTGGGAACTGGGACACGCGGATCTAATAAGACTATAAAGTTAGGATTAGAGGATAAATTACAGAGTTTAACTATTGGAAAGTAGATCCATATTAAAGGATCTAGCCTGACAAATGAATTAGGCAAGGACTATGGACCCAATAGGAAGATCTGGTGATCTAATGTCTAAATAGAATGAAATTAATAAGGACTCCTTGTATCCATTCATACCCAGGAGTTTATAAATGAGACCCAGGGACGGGTTAAAGTGATAAAGGACGCGACTCCAGGAGACTTTGAAGTAGGTGCTCTATCGCTACTAGACTTTTTAAAAGAGCCATGATTGTTTTGAAAATGCATGTTTTAAGTATAAGTATATGACTTAATTCAGCGTACATATGATAAATGCTTTATGCATAGATATGTTTTGCAAATAATTGCATATACATTATGCATAGATATGTTTTGCAAATAATTGTATATACATTATGCGTAGATATGTTTTGCAAACAAATGCATATATTGCATGATTTGTGACCATTGAGTTTTTGAAAGATTGCATGTCCTTGAGGGTTACCAAAAGACGCTAGAGTGCCCAAAAGACGCTGAGTAGGCAGTTGTGAGGGCCAGGCAGTAGTGAGGGACCCAAAGAGGACAGGTTTTTAAAAAGAGGTTGACGGTTGTTTGATATGATATGATTTGGGCTGATAAGCTCGTGGGCGCTATGCCGAGAGGTTTGAGTTGGCCTCCAGCCTCTACCACTATTAGGTGGATGGGTACCACGCCCAAAAAGGGCAACGTCCCTACTTCGACTGCATGTGGTACAGGGGGCTACCACTGGTGTCACGACACTGGGTCGAAGTGTCATATGTCCTGTGGAGGCATATGACCCTGTGTCCTCAAGTACCCGGGGACCACACGGTGGGGAGGTCGTGGGCATAGTTGGACCCTATGGTTTGAGGATTTATTTGCATTGCATATGGCATGACATGAGGTTGGTCGACCATACCAGAGATCCATGAGTTGGATTCAGTTGAGCATCTTATGCATATCATTATGTTTATGATATATGATACTTTTGACTTGGATTATGCTATTCTTTAAGTCGTCAGTATTTCAATTCGACAGTGGCTTTTAATATCGATATTGAACGTGATTGTTCGAACATGCCCATGTTTTTAAGAGCATATGATTTTAAACATAGCATGCATTGCAAAACTAGTAGTGATAGACTCCTACTGAGTATAGTATATACTCACCCTATCCTTAACATTTTTCAGGATAATTCCACTCACAAATAGAAGACGTCTCAAGAGATATTAGTGCTATGAGCAAGTGAATAAACAAAGGAGACAACTATACATGTGAGTAAACTCTCTACCCTTTGGACATGTATTTGTATTTATTTACAATTGGGTTGTGTGCTGTGACTGGATAGACCTGGGGAAAAATATTTATGATTTCTGAAGTTTTTCAAAAACTACTTTGGTTATTGTGAAGGCAAATGACACTCGGGGTTTTCAAAAATGAGTTTAATACTAAAGATTTTTCGCTGCATTGCATGGTTTTTATAAAATGGTTTTCAAATAGGGATGCATCCCACCTTAGGAAATTAGATATTGCATTTAAAAATGCATGAGAATACCCGGGTCGTCACAGTTGGTATCAGAGCCCAGGTTTTATCCTTTCGCAGCCAGTCTAGCATGTCCAAGGGTCATGGACAATAGAGAAAATCAAGAATAAGTAGTATAAATAGGAGTAGTAGAGATGATTACTTCTACTTGTTTTCATGTGATGGCATATGAGAATGGGAAACTCCAATTCCTTTCCTTTCCTCTCTTATCTTCTGCTTGTTTTCATATTGAACTCTCTAATGGGGAATGACTTTGTCTCACCAACTCTCTTATCTTTTTATTCCAAGGTGGAAAGACCTCAAGGGGGAGAGTGTTACATTGGATTATCTTTCCACTTTCTTTAACTTCACATGGAAACTATAAGAGGATGAGAATCTCATTAGTTGAAGAAGTCTCATTCCTCTCATCCTTTGTAGATCATTTTTGGTCCCTCTAGATAAGTGTTCATTATTGTATAAAAATTACCTAATTGGTAGTCCATTTGTCACAAATTATAGGCATTATTCTATGGTTTTTCTAGAATTTCACAACACATGCATTTCTAACCTAAAAATTCAAAATTTTGATATTGGACAAGTTCAGGAGCTAATCCAAAGTAAATATGTTAATTGTCATAATTTTCTAGGATTTAATTAGGTGTTTTACTCTTTTGTAGGTATTGAGAAGATGATCCAATGGCCAGGATCAAGATTAAAAGAGGGTCAAAGACCTAAATTCCATCATTCCAAAGCTAAATGGCCAGTTAAGATCATCTTAAGGCAAGCAAATAAATTTCAAAGAAGCAATGGGAAGATAAAGGTGACTAAAATGGGACCATGCAAAAAGCTATGCAATTTCATCACATTTGCATGAACATTGGAGTAATGAATGAGGTTTCCTAGTCTAACAAGGAAACCTAAAAAATCCAAGCCATTTATGCCTTGAAACTAAAGGACTTAGCCACTCAAGCCATTAAGAACGAAGCCATAAAAATGAGCCACGTGAGAGCCATTCCACATCGAATCACACTATTGGAGGAAACTTTTCAAGCAATTATCCATGCTAAATATTTAATTTCAAGGGAATAATTAGAAAGGAATGTGGGTGATTATTAGTATAGTAAGATATGCATGCATAGTTGGACCAATCAAGAGAGAAACAAAGTCTAATTTCTCCATTTTCTCTTTCTTTTCCTCATTTTCTCTCTCTTTCATACTCATCATATTACATAATAAGAAGGGAGGAGTTCCACACCATCTTCCTTGAAAGGTGATGCCTATCCCCTTCCAATTCCAAAATCCCACATGCTCCACTTTCTAATTCCTTTCTCTTAAAACTACCTCATGCTCCTACCTCTTTCCTCCAACTTTCATACCTTTTTTCCGCTTTCTTTAAATCTCACCATATGATATACCTTAAGGAAAGGAATTCCATGCCTCATCCTATATGAAATTCAACACCTCCCCACTCCCTTGAATCATATTTAGAAAGTCCACCTCACCTAACCTTATAATCTTCTATATCAAATCAACTACCTACATAGAGTCCTAGTTCTAATTCTTATTTTTCTTCCTAGGATAGGATCTTCCTAGGATAGGATCTTATTCAATTGAAAAGAAAAACTCTATATATACCCATGAATTCTATACCCAATTCAGTTAGAGGTGTTGCTTCTAACTCGAAATCACGCACATCTACTTGGAGATACTCTTAGGGTGTTGGACTTCAACACCTTAGCTGTTGTTCCTTGTCTTCCACAACTTCTTCCTTGCTTTTTTCTCTAGTTTTTGCACTTCAATTCTAGGTTGGTACCTTTCTCTAATTGCTTGCTTTGTTGTTTGTTTGTTACTTTTCTTGTTCATTACTTCCATACACATAGTTCCTCTTTATTTCCATTAAGTCTACTTCTCTTAATTTTCTTGCTTAAGTTTTCAAGATGAAAATTATCTTTTCTTTGGTAGTAATAGCCAAGAGGGTAATAACTTTGAATTTCTTTGTTTACCATTTATTTTTACTTGTTTCTCACTTAGATTTAGTACTAGTTCTTGTTGATTTCTTTCCCATCTACATGCTATTACTCTCTTGATTTCTTTTTGGGTTTCACATGCATGACATCTGAGATTAGTTTGATATTGTTGGAGTTTGTTTAAGCTTTTCTTTTAATCAAGTTCTAGGAATTAGAATAGTGCACAATTTTCAAGTTTGTTCATCTATGTACATGCACACAATTCATATACCAAATTCCATCCAATAAAGTTCATGATTCATGTGAAGTTTTTCCTTATGCACATCATGTCATTGCCTACCTTATTTGATTTAAGTTTTATGAACATCATATTTTTGGAATTTTATCTTTCATGATTCATGCAAAAATTTTAGCAATCCGTAGACCTTATTTTCTTGATTCCTTAACATTCCATATGGCTTTTTAGATAATTTAGTTACTATTTTTGTTATATCCCATGTTAGCATGTGTTTATTCCATGCATTCTAGCCATTTTCTCACTCATGAACTATGTGCACAACTCCATGGGTCATGTGCATGGTGATTGGTTGATTTACCTTTATGTTAGTTGATTGTTTCTTTGTTTCATGGTAGTTTAGAATTACTTGTTTACTTATTTGCATCTTAGTTTGGCCTTAGACATCTTTTTAATTTAGTTTTAAAAATTTTTAGGATTAGGAAAGTTCCATTTTTAGGAAGTTTCCTTAAGTAAAGTTTCCTAAATCCATTCACGCTAGTGTTGCATTAGTTTCTTTTATTGAATGCATGTAACATGGTAAAGTTTCTAATTCCATTGAAAATATTTATTTTTAGAAAGTTTCTTTTAGTTCAAGTTTTTAATTTTATGCATGTTTCTCATTTCATGTTGTTTACTTTCCTAATTTAATCAAAACCATCTCTCTTTGGCTAAAGATAAGGGATTTAAACAAGATCCAATCAAAATACAAAACAGTGAGATTCCTCATGGGATTGACCTCTCTCATGTACAAATTACTACATTGATTCTTTATCTTGCAAGTAATTTTAAAACGTACATCAAGTTTTCAGTGCTGTTGCTTGGGAATTGCAATGGATTTGTGGTTGGATCTTTGTTTATATTGCATTAGATTAAGATTTTTACATCATTCTTACGTATTTTTCTAATTCTTCACAAATTAACCCATCTTTATTTGTTTCATGTGAGGGGAAATTGGAGAAAGGACGAGCGACAATCATGTGGGCCAAAGCTTCATCCACTTAATTAGGAATTTCTTGCATTGTTATATTAGGGTTTTTAAGTGCACTTGTAGTGAGGCCTAATTATAATTTACAATTATTAATTTCATTTTAAATGGGTTGTAATAATACAGGGCATGTGTGGGGTATGGCGGCCCACACTTGATCTTCATTAGAAATCCCACTGCAAGCTTCTCTCACTTTCTTTTATTTTCTTAGTGTAATTGCATTTAGTGTGACTTGCATATTGTTTGGTAGTGTAATTCATATAGATAAGGGTCATTCATTATACTTGTTGCATTTTATTTAGGGTTGTTGCATTACATTGCACCTATTTAACGAAAGTTACTTTGTTGGATAGAATATATAGGCATTAGTTTCCTTTTCTTGTAATTACATTGAATGTTTACTACTTTGTGGTGGATGGAATACATTGATAGTAAGGTCCACAAAGGAATCCTCATCAGATGAGGATTGAGTTTCATCACTAGATCCCTGGTCGACCTAAGTAATAAAATCAATTTCTTGTATGTTCATGATACCAACCCATTAAAGCTTAATTTAAAATCAAGTGGTAAGAGACTTAGGGTTTCGAGCTTGTAGGACCCTTTTAGAAGGAGGAGATATATTGCCACTCTAGTAGCTACTGAGCATCATAGTTATAGTGGGTATCCAAAATCCAACTGATTTTCCCATGCCTTTCATTGATGGTTGTTGAGGTCGAAATGCCTCCTTTCATGAGAATTGTCACAACCACTTTAGAGCAGAATCTAACTTGTAAGCAGCAAAAGAATATGGATATAAAAGAGGAGCTATCTAGATCTAAATCTAAAAGCTACCACCTTATAAATTAACAAAGATTATCAAAATAGCTTGATAGTGAATCATTAGGAATGATTGTACATCATATAGAGTTAAGAGTCACATTTAGAGTTAGGTTGCATCATTTAGATAGGTTTTTTATTATAATGCATGAAAAGTTGTTGATCTCAACACACTAAGTTAGTATCATTAGATCTTGAGTGAGTGTATCCATATGCAAGGGGTGAGAAATCAAATTCCAAACCCTATGGTAGACCCACCTGTAGTAGTTGTGGGCCATTAGAGATTTCTATGTGCCACTCCAACTAAATATCCTATCATGTAGTATCCTACCTCCCAACTAAATATCCATTGCTACATGGGACTAGTTATATAAAAAGTTTCTGAACAAAATCTTCCTCATCCATAAAACTAATGCCTTCCATATGGACATCATCAATTTCTAGCAAAGAGAAGGTGAACAATATTATGAATGTTGGGAAGCGTGGAATGAACTATTGCAAAAGTTCCCTCACCATGGAGTTGAAAAATAGCAGCAAATTCAGTACTTTTATGAGGCACTAACACCTAAAAATAGACGAATAGTTGATACAGCTAATGGGGGGACCTTATGTTGAAAAATGAGACAGAGGCCTGGGAGTGTTTCCAACATTCATAATATTGTAGACATGTCTTATAAATTTGATCCTTGGTGGAATTAGAAGAAAAGGTAGAAAATATGTTCCAAAAGATTGATGCCAAACTTGATGTTTTCATAGCTATAAATGCCCCCATGAAACCTCCACAAGAGTTTTGTGCTATTTGTTCTAGCCCGACACATGTAACCTCAACTTGTCCATCTAATAGTGTGTACATTGGACATCTTTTATAACAAGGGAATGCTCTAAATGCATATGACAATCCTAGTGATAATCCATACTCTGATATCTATAATCTAGGATGGGCTAAGCATCCTAATTTGTCATGGTTTAAGAACAATTACCAAGGGGTCTACCTAAGAATGCCCATCACAAAACTTGCTTAAAGCTTCAGTTCCCTTGAAACCACTTGGTTTTTAGCTTCCTCAACAACCAAAGAAACCATCAGTTGAGGACAACATAGATTGCTCATTGAGAAATAAGAGGAGACTAATAAGGCCTTACACAATATCTAGAATGAGAGTAGAGATCAACTATAAATTTCCAACCTATTACCAAATTAGAAATGCAAATAAACTAGTTGTCTGCTACATTGAATTATAGAGGAAGGGATAGTTTTCTAGTCAACCAATTCCAAACCCTAAGGGCTAGTTTAAAATAGGGTCAAGTTCAAGTAGACCACATGAGAAAGCAAAGCCCTTAAATACCCTTAAGAGTGGGCATCAGGTTGATAACAAGGTAGGACTAATAGAAACCTCATACTCCATCTAAGCTTATAATGGAAGCACCTTATGTGCCTAAGCCCCATTTCCTCAATTGTTAAACAAGACAAAGAAAGGAACCAATTTCAATGAGATAATGAATGTGTTTATGGATGTTTAAATAAATATACCATTACTCAATACTATTAATGGAATCCCTTCTCATGCTAAGTTTCTTAAAGAGCTCTACACACAAAAGTGAAAGCTTAGTGTGCAGAAGAAAGCCTTCCTCACCAAGTAGGTGAAGTCTTTAATCTAGCACTAGACCCCTCCAAAGTGTAGAGAAAGTGTAGAGATCCAAGTTGTCTAACCATCTCCTGTGTTGTAGGAAACCATGTCATTTATATGGCACTACTTGATTAGGGGGTAATGTAAATTTGTAGTCACTCTCTGTTTATGAGCAACTTGGGCTTGGATACATTTATCCAACCAATAGCACTTTGCAATTAGTAGATAGATCTTTTAAGATTCCACATGGTATGGTTGAAAATATTCTCATACTGGTGAAGTAGTTTTTCTTTCCTATACATTTCATTGTCTAGGATACCTAGCCTGTGTGGGATCCAATAGTCAAATCTTGATAATTCTTGGACTCCATTTTAAGCAATGTCCAATGGCATCATCAATTGTAGAAATGGTGTGATGAAATTATCCTTTTGCCATATGAAAGTCAAGATCAATTCTTTAATGCTGATTATCAGCATCTAGACCTAGATGATTACTATTTAGTAAATTTAATTGAAGGTCTACTTCAAGATGCTAATCCACCATCATGTTTCTTAAACCCACTGAAGGTATGTTTAGCGCACTTTCACTATGATTTTGATATAGAGAAGTTCATTGATGAGGTAAATAATGTTTTGAATGATGCACCTATAATGGATACCTATAAATGGGAACCTCTAGTGGAACTATTTCCTCCTTTTGATTCTATCCATATGCCTTTAGTAAAAAACCTACCCACCTAGGTCCTTAAGCCTTTTCTTGAAAATCTGAAATATCCCTACTCAAGACCTCATGAATCCTTGCATGTAATCATAGCTTTAGATCTATAAAAAGAATAAGAAGATAATCTTCTTAGTGTTCTCATAGAACATAAGACAGCTTTAAGGTAGACCCTAGTGGACATAAAAGAGATTAGCTCTACTGTGTATGCATAGAATTCACTTAGAAGGGAATACTAAACTATCTAGGAAAACACAGAGGAGACTAAACCCTAGTATGAAAGAAATTGTTAGAGATGGAAGCACTTAAACTCCTAAATGTTGGTGTCATCTACCGTATATTTAACAGCACTTGGGTCAGCCTAGTTTAGGTTGTTCCCAAGTAGCTAGGAGTCACAGTAATCCAAAATGAGCATAATGAGTTAGTACCCACTTGCATGACCATTGGATGGAAAGTTTGTATAGATTGCCAAAATTTGAACTCGGTCACAAGGAAAGACCATTTTCCTCTTCCATTTATGGACCAAATGCTAAAAAGGTTATCCAATTATAGTTATTACTATTTTTTTATGGATACTCTAACTATAACCAAATCCTCATAACACCTAAAGACTAGGAGAAGACTACCTTTGCTTACTGTTGTATGCCTTTTGAATTTTGCAATGCTCGAGCTACTTTTCAAAGGTGTACGTTGGGCATAATTTTTTGACATGGTGGAGTAGTTTTTGGGGTGTTTATGGATGATTTCTTAGTGTTTAGTTCTTTGTTTAATGAATTAAGTGTTAAACTATTGAAAATGTCATTTCATGGTTCAAAATGGCATTGTTTTAGGCCCCATTATACAACACAATGGCGTAAAAGTAATAAAGCCAAAGTGTATTTAATTTAGTTACAAAGGGGGCAACTTTTGACTTTGCTGATGATTTTATGAAAGCATTTGAGCATGTATCACATATTATTAGACCACCTAATTGGAGTGCAGCATTTGAAATAATGTGTAGTGCTTCAAACTAAGCGATCAAGGTTGTTTTGGGATAGCACATTGACAAACTCCCCCATGTGATATATTATGCTGGAATGACACTCAATGGTCCTTAACTCAATATTCCATAAAAAAAAAAAAAAGAGTTGTTGGTATTTATTTTTACATTTGATTAGTTTAGAACTTACTTGCTAGGATCTAAGGTCATTGTCTATTCAAACAATGCAATGCTAGAATGCCTTCTTTCTAAGAAGGATGCTAAACCTAGGCTAATCCAATGGATACTTTTGCTATAGGAATTTGATTTTGAAATTTGAGATAAAAAGGTTTTGAAAACGTTTTAACTGACCACTTGTCTAGGTTAGTTGTGGAGTTTATAGGAGAATGTGCATATAACACAAACCTTTCCAGATGAACAATTATTGTACATTTTTCAGTTGCCTTGGTATGTAGATATAGTCAATTTTCTTCTCATAGGTCAAATGCCTAATCACTGGTCTAAACAAGATAGAAAAAGATTCATTATTGAGGTCAAGCACTTTACATGGGACAATCTATACTTATTTAATTACTGTCCTAATCAAGTCCTTAGGAGATCCATACTAGATAATGAGCATCATAAAATCATTTCCTTTTTTTTTTACTATGCATCGGCTCTATTTTAGTTCTAAAAGGATAGCTACAAAGATTTGTAGTGTAGTTTTTATTGGCCCACCATTTTCATGGATTCATGTGCTTATAAAATAGTATGTGCTAGATGTCAATAGCTAAGGAGCATAGGAAAAAGAAATATAATGACTTAAACCTCATTCTTATCATTGGGCCATGGTTATCTGTACATCCTTATTAGATTGGACTATGTGTCCAAATAGGTAAAAGATATACCATGTAAAACCATTGACCATAGTGGTGGTCAAGTTCATGAAGGAAAATATATTTGTGTGCTTTGGCACCTCTTAGCACCATAATTAGTGATGGGGGTAAACACTTTTCCAATAGAGTGTTTGAGAAATTAATGAAGAAATATGGTGTTTCCCATAAGATTGTTACAACTTATCACCCTCAAACAAGTGGACATATAGAAGTGTCAAATAGGGAGATAAAGTGAATTTTAGAAAGAAAAAAAAATAGTCAATCCAAATAGGAAAGACTGGTCTTTGAGACTTAGTGTCAACTTATGGGCCTACCATACTGCATTTAAAACACCTATAGGCATGTCAACCTACTACTTGGTTTATGGAAAGGTATGCCATCTACCAGTAGAACTTAAGCATAAAGCATATTGGGCCATTAAAAACCCTGAACCCTAACCTAGATACTATTGGAACCCATAAAAAAACCCAACTCAATGAGTTGGATGAATTTAGGAAAGGTGCATAGGAGCCAACTAAGATATACAAAGGCTGCATGAAAAGTCATGGTGATAGGAACATCCTACGAAAGTCCTTCACCCTAGGACAAAAGGTCCTTCTGTATAATTCTAGATTGAATCTATTTCCTCAAAAACTTTGATCTCAATGGATTGGACCCTACATAGTACATACTATTTACCCTCATGGGGCCGTCATGATAGAAAAAGATGGAGAGATTTCCAAAGCCAATGGGAAAAATGATAAGTATTTAATTATGCATAAAATCCACCCAATTAGTACCCATGTGTTACAACTTATAGGGGTAAATTAGAGTTTTTGGACAAAATTCATAACATATATATTTTTTACCTAATAACTCAAAATATTGTTATATGTAGGTCCATAAAATAGCTGAAGGTAAGTATGAGACCTATCATGTTTTTCCAAGATTTAATTAGGATTTTTTCACTTTTTGTAGGAAGTAAGATGTTGATCCAATGGCTGAAATTGTTTGAGGTGAAATTGAAGATCTAGATCAAAAGATCAAGCCAAAGCCTCAAAATAATCACTTCAACATAAACCGAAGGCCACGATCATCTTGTGGACTAGTAATGGATGTGATTTAAGGAGCTAAAGATGGCCAAAGTGGACCCATGACATAAGCCATGCATTCCCACCACCTTTGCATGGAAGCCACCTTAGCAATATAAGACATGAAAGAAGGTGGAAAGCTAAGGAATTCAAGCAAACCATACAAGCCACTCAAGCCAAGGGTTAAATATAAGAAGAAAAGCCAAGGAAGCTTCCTAAGCCATCCATGAAGCTTAACCAATGGAGCCTTCAAAGTGAGCCATCTAAGCCACCAAGCTAAGCTAAATGGAAGGCTAGGATTGGAGGAGATTCAAGAGAGTTATACATGAGTTATTTTAAAGATAATTAAGGGAAAATTCATTAGAATAAGAGGCATGTGGCCAATGGGATAAGAACAACCAATTTTTAGAGTTTTTCTCACTTTTCCCCACTTTTTCCTTACTTTCCACCTCACCCTTAAGATGCATTACGATTTTTCAAAACTCCATCCCATTCCACCTCTTAAGAAACTTCCCAACCAACCAAATTTTTTCACCTAACACATCTCACCTATTTCCTAACCTATCCCCATCCAATTTCCTAGAAAACATGCCTTCAACATTTTTTGGAAGGGGGGTGATGCCCCTTCCTAAAAAGGTGGCATCTCCCACCCACATCCTATCTTAAGACAACCAACTACTCCCCACCACTTTCCTATTTGGTGCCCATCCTTTTCCCCCATCTTAGCCCTTCAATTTAATCCTCTTTAATCCCAAACAGACCTTATTACTAGGTTACCCTAGGAAAGATAGGAAAAATCTTATGAAACCAGCCCAAAAGTCCAAGCAAAATACCACTCTTTCACCATCGGAAAAGGACGTCTCCTCCATAGGAAGGAGATGTTCACTTCCTTTTAGTCCATTTTTCTCCTTTTGCTTATTGTTTTTTGATGTCTTTGCATGTTGTTACAAACTTCCAAGTTTCATGCTTCTTCCTCAAGTGTTCAACCAAGGATTTATGGGGTTTGATTCATCTTTCATGGTTGGCTAGCCTTTGCTGAAATTTCTTTCTCTTTTTGTTAGTTTGACTTGTTTTTCCTTTATCCTTCCTTATTTTTAAACTAAGATTCAAGTCTAGTTTTCCCTTGGAGTGACATCCAAGGAAAGTCATCTTGAATTTGGTTTTGTTCTTTATCTTTCATTGCATCTTTGTTATCTATGAGTCCTCTTGATTTTCCATCTTTGGTTACTTAAGTTCCATTGATTGTTACCTTAGGTTTGCATAGGATTCTCCCTTGATTTCAATCATACTTGTTCATGAGTGAATGTTGGAACAATTGAAGAAGAGTTTGTCTTGTAATTGAAGGGTGATTAATATTAAGTGAACATCATTGTAATAGCATTTAACTTTCAGATTGGACTACATGTATGGAGTGTTATGTTGATGATTTTTGGATGTGTTTCAATGAGATTAGTTATACTTTTCAACTCATGTTTGTGTCCAGTGGTAAAGTAACTTTGTTCTTGAACATTTGAATGCATTAGAAGTGATTAATTTCATGTTTTACATGTTATACTCATTGAATGTTTCAATTACATTACTATTGGAATTTCTTTGAATGAATGGCTTATGCTAATTTCCAGCACTATATAGTCATGTTCACCTTACTTTTTAAGAGTCCAATTAGATTATTAGATATCTTAGTTAATGTTAGAAATATATGCCATGCTTAGGTTTCCAAAGTAGTTGATTAAATCCATTCTTAACCAATGAATCATGATACTATTCCATGGTTACATGTATCTTAATTGGGTTGTTTTACTTTTATTCTTGTTAGTAATTTCTTTCATTTATTTTTCTAGTTTGGTTGTAGTTAGATTCCATTATTTTGCATCTTAGTTAGTTGGAATGTAATCAAATTTATCATACTTGTTAAAATAGTTTATTTGGTTGCTTACTTTTCTCATTTTTGCATGATTAGGAAAGTAGTTTGTTAAAGCATGTTTCTCTTAGATTAGATGTTAATTTCATATTTAGGAAAGTTACCAAATTGCATTTTAAAAAAGTTTCACTTTAGGAAAGATTTTAATTATGAAAGTCATAAAATTAGAAGTTTTTAATTTAGGAAAGTTTTAATTTTAGAAAGCACATGTTTTAGGAAAGTTTTTTAGTTGGCTTGCTTCTAGTTTTTGCTTGGTTTCCATTTCTTATTTTTGCTCAGTTTCCAAGTTCATGTTTCAATTTTTCATTCTTAATTTAAGAAAAAAATCACTTGAATTTTGGCTAGGTCAAATAGTTTAAAGTAGGGAACATTAGCATCACAATATTTCACTCCTCGTAGGATCAACCTCACAAGCATGCTATATTGCAAATGATTCGTGCCCTTGCCAGTTTATTTAAAATAACAAGTTTTTGACACCGTTGCTAGGGAGTTGCAAAAATTTGTGTAGTGTTTCATACTTTTGGTTATTTTCCTCTAATATACGTTTAGGGTGCATAGATTAGGGTTTTTGCTTGATTTTTGCATATGTTTTTCATTTATTGCTATTTTCCTCATATTGACCATATTTCTTTGATTTTTGTGTGAGAGAAATTGGCAAAGGAGCAGAGGTGATCCTGTACACCATAGCTTCATCATCTTATTGCTTTCCTAGATTATGTTTGAGTGAAACTTGTAGTGAGGCCCATTGTAAATTGTAATATTTTTATTATTTAATTTTAAATGGGCTGTAATAATATAGGGCAAGTGTGGGGTATGTTGGCCTGCACTTGATCATCATTGGACCCCTCACTATGAGTATCTCTCACTCAATCTTTAGGATATTTATCCTTTAGTATAATTTACATTTGGATATTAATATAATTCATACAGTTTAGGATCATTCATTGATAATTGTAGCATCTTTTACTTTAGATTGTTGCATTAGAGCACCTCTCTAACCTTGGTTGGATAGCATATAGGTTGCATTATTTTGATTTTGTATTTCATTTCATATTTATAGCTTTATGATAAAATGGAATTAATGCTTGTATGGGCGTCATAGGAACCCTTATAAGATAAGGACAAAATTTTGTCACTAGCTCCTTGGCCTACCTAGGAATCAATCAATATGCTTGTATGCTATTATCCCAACCCTTGAATTTGAATTTAAAATCAAGTAGAAAGAGACTTAGGGTATCTAGCTCATAGGACCCTTTAAGAAAGACACGATCTATTGTCACACCAATAGCTTCTGAGCAATGTGGTTATAGTGGGTGTTTAAAATCCAAGTGATTTTCCCATGCCTTCCATTGAAGTTTGTTGAGATATAGATGCCTCCTAACATGAGGATTGTATTAACCTCTTTTGACCAAAATCTAACTAGTAAGCATTAGTCAAATCTGGACAAAAGGAGCTATCAAGATTTAGGTCTAAGAAACTGCCACCTATGAACTAAGCAAGGATAATCAAAACATTTCTTGATTAGTGCTTACTAGGATTTGATTGTGCATCATGTGGAGTTAGAGTCAGTATTTAGATTAGGACATTTATTATAGGATATTTTATGTAAGGGCCTCTCAGAACCCAGAGCTAACACCTTTCAACCTAGAGATTCAACGCAACCTAAGATAAGGGGAAAGAAACCAAGTTCTTATCCCCATGGTTGAACCACTAAGAGAAGTCGCGAATAAGGCCATTAGAGATTTTTATGCCCCACTACAACTCAACACCCCATCCTTCATAGCTTTACCTTCTACAAATATAGACTATTTCAAGTTAAAGCCAGGAGTCATACAATTGCTCCCCACTTTTTGTGGTTGAGACCGAGAAGGCTCCTACCTACATATCATGTAATTCTTTGATATTTGCACCACATTTAGGTTCTAAAACTTTTCTAATGATTCTATTAGGCTTAGGCTATTCCCATTCTCTCTCAAGAACAAAGCTAAATCATGGCTTAATTCCTTGAAGGTAGGTTCTATCAATACATGGGACCAATTGTCCAGATAGTTTTCGAACAAGTTCTTCCTTGTTCATGAAACAAATGCCATGTGTCATGAAATTATTAATTTCCAACAAAGGGATTATGAATAATACTACAAATGTTGGGAATGATGGAATGAACCGCTGTAGAAATGCCCTCATCATGGATTTGAAAAATGGCAACCAAGTTTAATAGTTTTATGAGGCATTGATGCCTCAAAATAGACAAATGATAGATGAAGCAAGTGGAGGAACCCTCATGCTAAAGGAAGAGAGTGAGGCTTGGAAGTTCTTTCAGACTTTAGAAAATAATTTCTAGCTATGAGATTATTCAAATAGAAGAGAGAGAAATAGCTAGCCCACTGAGAGAGGAGGTCTCTATGAGATACAAGGGCATACTAATCTATCCCATAAACTCAATTTTGTTATAACAAGATTGAAACTATGTTTCAATCATTTATGGCTACCTCATCCCTTAAATCTCCATAAGAGGTTTGTGCTATATGTTCTAGCCTAGCCCATATAACCACGTCTTGTCCATCAAATAAAGTGTTGAACCACTATCTCATTAATCAAGCGAATGCATTGAATGCATCTTGCCAACCTAGCAACAACCCATATTCTAAGATTTACAACCCCTAGATGGGATAGATATTCGAACTTTTCTTGGTCAAAGAATAACTACCAAGGGGAACCATCTGTGAACCCCCTACCTAAAACTTTCCTCATAAAACTATAGTTTCCCAGTAGCCACCTCGTTTCCAACAACCTCAGCAACAAAAGAAACCATCTTTAATTGAAAACATCCACACCATGCTTTAAAAAACCATCTTTAGTGGAAAGCATCCACACCATGCTTGAAAAACATTCGAAAGATAATGACTACACTGAAAAGGCCTTACACTAGTTGCAAAATAAGAGTAGACATTCAGAAAATAGCTCTCCAGCTATAACCAAATTGGTTATGCTTGTAAACCAATTGTCAGCTGAACTACACAATAGAGGAGATGGTCAGTTCCCTAGTCAACCCATCCCTATCACGAAAGGCCAACTTGAGATAGGATCAAGTTCTCAAAACCTTAACCCTCAAGAGCATGCCAATTTTATAACCACCCTTAGGAGTAGTTGTCAAATCAATAACAAAGTAGGGCAGGTTAAGGAAACTACAGAGGAGAAAGAAGCAACCAAAACGCATGAGAAAGAGAAGAGATAGAAAAACCCTATAGAATCTATAATGGAGGCACCCTATGTACCTAAAGCCCCTTTTCCTTAATTACTAAACAAGGCTAAAAAAGCAACAAATTTCAATGAGTTAATGGAGGCATTTAAATATGTCTAAATCAATATTCCATTACTCAATGCATTTGAAGACATTCCCACCTATGCCAAGTTCTTAAAAGAGCTCTGCACAAGAAAAAGAAAGCTTCCTCGCCGAGCAGGTAAGCTCTTTGATTCAACACAAGACGCCACTAAAGTTTAAAAACCCAGGGTGCCCTACCATTTCCTACATTGTTGGAGATCATGTCATAAATAGGACATTACTTAACCTAGGGGTGAGTGTTAACTTCTTCCCAAACACTGTCTATGAGCAATTATGACTCCAAGAGTTAAAACCAACCACTACCATGCTACAATTAGTGGATAAAATTGTCAAGATACCCCTTGGTTTGGTTGAAGATGCTTGGATATAGGGGGACTAGTTCTATTACCTAGTTGACTTCATTGTACTTGACATCCCAATGCAGGAATGGTGTGATGAAATCATCATTCGATAACATGAAAGTTAAGCTAAATTTATTTAATGCCTAACAACAACATTTAGACCTTGATGATTTTGTCAAGTCAATTTGATCAAGTGTCTAATTAGTGACATTCATCCACCATTGTCCATCTCGGACTCACTAAAGGCTTGTCTCATGCACTTTAATGGAGAATTTGATATAGACTATTGAGGAGGTAAACAACCTTCTGGAGGTTAATCCAATCATGGATACCTCCAAGTGGGGTCCTTATGTGGAACCACTCCCAACTTTTGAATCTGTCCATGTACCCTTCATAGTGCAACCACCATCACTGAAGGGTAGGTTTTAGATGTCCTTAAAGAAAATAAAACTTCTCTAGGGTGGATCATAGCAGACATTAAAGGGATTAGCCTAGCTATCTGCATGCATAGGATGCACCTAGAAGAAAATACAAAACCTTATAGAGAAACTCAAAGACACTTAATCCCAACATGAAAGACATGATTAGAGATGAAGTCCTAAAGCTTTTAGATGTTTGCGTTATATATCCTATCTCTAACAGTACTTGGTAGTAAAAAATGAGGATAATGAGTTACTCCCCATCTGCATGACCACCAGGTGGAGGGTTTGCATTGACTATCAAAAGTTGAACGCGATCATGAAGAAAGATCACTTTCCTCTACCCTTCATTGACCAAATGCAAGAGACATTAGCTAGACATAGCTATTACTATTTTCTATATGGATATTCCAGTTATAACTAGATTCCTATAGCGCTAGAAGACAACCGTCACCTACGCCTTTGGAACGTTTTCTTATTAATGTATGCCTTTTGGGCTTTGCAACGCTCTAGCTACATTTCAAAGGTGTATGTTGAGCATTTTCTCTGATATGATAGAAAGGTTTCTTGAGGTGTTTATGGATGACTTCTCAGTATTTGGGTAATCATTTGATGAGTGTTGCACCACTTAAAGTTAGTTCTAGCATGGTTTTAGGAGAAAATTCTTGTTTTAAACTGGGAAAAGTGCCATTTTATGGTACTAAGTGGGGATAGTTTTAGGCCACATATTATCACTCAATGGGATAGATGTGAATATGGAAAAGGTGGATTTAATAGCCAACCTTCCTCCACCAAGGACGGTGAAAGAAAGTCACTCCTATTTAGGACATGCTGGCTTTTATAGAGGCTTCATCAAGGATTTTAGAAAATTTTCCAAGCCCCTATATAATTTAATTACAAAGGAGGCCACTTTTGACTTTCATGAGGATTGTACGAAAGCATTTGAGTGACTCAAGGCCAAGTTGACTTTTGCACCCATTATCTGACCACCAAATTGGAATGCATCATTTGAGATTATGTGTGATGCACCGAATTATGCCATTGGAGTTATTTTGGGACAACGCATCAATAAACTTTCCCATGTAACATATTACGCTAGTAAAATAATAAATGATAAGCAACTCAATTATTCAACCACAGAGAAAGAGTTGTTAGCTATAGCGTTTGCTTTGGATAAGTTTAGACCTTACTTGTTGGTGTCTAAAGTTATAGTGTACTTGGATCACGCAACTTTAAAGTACCTCCTTTCTAAAAAGGATGCCAAACTTAGGTTGATCCATTGGATACAACTGCTATAGGAGTTTGACTTAAAAATTTAGGACAATAAAGATACCAAAAATGTTGTAGTAGATCACTTATTTAAACTAGTGGTGAAGCATACTAGTGATCACATGCCTATAACTGAATCCTTCCCAGATGAATAGTTAATGCATGTTTCCCAGTTGCCTTGGTACTGTAATATTGTTAATTATCTTGATATAGGACAAATGCCTAATCATTGGACCAAACAAGATAAAAGAGATTTTTGACCAAGGTTAGATATTTTACTTGGGACGATCATATTTATTCAAGTACCATCCTGATCAAGTGATTAGGAGATGCACACCAAGTAGTGAACATAATCAAATCATCTCCTTTTGACATGATCATGCATGTGGGGGCCATTTTAGCTCTAGAAAGACTACTACAAAAATTTTGCAGTGTGATTTTTATTGGCCTACCATATTTAAGGATGCACCTGCTTACTGCACAGCATGTGTAAGGTTTCAAAGATTAGGTAGTCTAGGAATGAGACATACGTTGCCCTTAAACTCTATCCTTATTGTAGAGCCGTTCGATGTTTGGGGCATAGATTTCATGGGACCCTTCCCTAATCTTGTAGAAATATTTACATCCTAGTGGGAGTGGACTACATGTCCAAGTGGGTGGAGGCTACACCCTACAAAACCAATGACCACAAAGTTGTGGTAAGGTTCTTAAAAGAAAATTTCTTTCCAAGGTTTGGTACTCCAAGAGCAATAATAAGTGATGGGGGAATACACTGCTATAATAAAGTGTTTGAGAATTTAATGAAAAAGTATGGTGTCAACCATAGAATAGCAACCCTATACCACCCCTAGACCTGTGGCTAAGTAAAGGTATCCAATAGGGAGATAAAGCAGATTCTAGAGAAGATAATCAATCCAAGTAGGAAAGATTGGTCTGTGAGACTCAATGATGCTTTGTGGGCTTACCGTACAGCATATAAAACCCCTATAGAAATGTCACCTTACAACCTGGTCTATGGAAAGGCCTATCGATTACTAGTAGATTTAGAGTACAAAGCATATTGGCCTATCAACAAGCTCAATTTTGACTTAGATTCTACACGGACTCAGTGGAAACTCTAACTCAATGAGTTGAAAGAATTGTGAAAGATGCATATGACTATGCATGATTATACAAAGACTAGATGAAGGTTACACATGATCACCAAATATTAAGAAAATTCTTCACATCTCAACAAGAGGGCTTATTGTATAATTCTAGATTGCACCTTTCCTAGGAAAACTCAGATTTAGATGGACTAGGCCTTATATAGTATGCATTGTCTATCCTCATGGGGCCATTGAGATTAAGAAGGATGGAGAAATCCAAAATGTCAATGGTCAGAGATTAAAACCTTTCATAGAGATGCCTAATCCTAAGATTGATGAGATACTATTAAAGACACCCCAGTATCATGACCCACCTTATATTACCACTCTAGGAACCCTTACAGCATACCATCATTGCACTCATCATTATGTCTAGCTAAAGACATAAAACTTAGTGCTCCTTGGGAGGTAACCTAGATTATTTTTAAATCTCCATCCTCTACATCTTTCCATATAGGATCCTATGTTTTCAAACACTGGGGACAATGTTTCATTTAGGTTGGGAGGTGTAGATGCACATAAGGATTTTTAATTTTCTTGAGTTTTTTCCACAAAAACATTATTTTGGAAGAGTTTCCTTACCATGATGAGAACTAGATGTTTAGAATTTAGTAATTCTAATATTTTCATATCTTAAAGGGAGTGTATATGATTAGTTTTGCATATTATTCATGTGTTAAAGAATTTTATGAAAGTTAATTCTTGGGAACCATTTACACACAACACATAGTCAAGACAATAGAGAGGTATGACTTAAAGAGCTTGAAGAAAATTAGTGAAGACCTATAAGCATAGCTTAAAACCCTATTTGGAGTTGGTCAACCCTGAAGTGGAGAAGATATTATTAAAGGAAGCTATATGCCATGACCCATCTTAGCATGTGTCCTAATACCATCATGGTATTCATCACTGTCATTCATCATTATATAGTAATATATGTTTGGCTGAAGACATTAAACATAGTGCTTACTGGGAGGCAAAATGAGATTTTTAGAGAGTCTCATTCTTTTACTTTATTCATTTATCATGTAGGGTCCTATGTTTTAAAACATTGGAGACAATGGCTAGTTTAGGTTGAGGGGCGTAAATATGCATGATATTTTCTGAGTTTTTCTTATTTAAAAAAAAAAAAAAGAGAAGAAAAAATATTTTCTATTTTTCAAAGTTTTAAGGTCTAAATTCCTTTACTATAATGAGAATTGGATTTTCTGAAGCTTAGTATTTATCCTACTTTAACTTCTTAATAAAATTACATATGGTTAATAATGCATCTTATTCATGTCTTGAAGTACTTTATAAAAGTTAAATCTTAGAACACTTACACATAGTACATAGTCGAGACTAATAGATGATTATGACTTAGACTTGAGGAAAATTAATGGAGACCTATACCCAAGTGAGTATTAGAGACTATCATTTTTCTGAGGGATATAACTAACTCCATATTTTCTTTAGTGGACATAATTTTGAGAGATCTCAGTATCTTTGTTTTGGACAAAATGCTAAGAACTAAGAGAAGTACTAACTTCCTTTCTTGAACATTTATTGAATATGATAAGCTTTTAAGAAACCAAGAAAATGATATAGGCCATGTTTATTTTAGCCTAGAGACATAAAGCTTACCTAGAATGTATACCACTAGTTAGACCCTTTAAGCCTCTTGGTAAGTCTTTTCTTTTCAAAACCCCATTTTACCTTAACTTAGAAACCAAGCTAAAAATATCCATTACATATCATTCAAAATGAGTAGAGAGAGTAGAAAAAGGACAAAAGTGTAAGAAGTGAAAATTATTAAAATGTTTAGATAGAAAACCCTTTCCCTTAAAGTAAGAGAAAGAAAAAGAAAAGAAAGAAAAAGAAAAGTGAAGAGAAAGGAAAAAAAATAGAAAAGATATTCACTTCAGTACATTCAAAAGAAAAGAAAAGTTGTCCAAACAAATATTCACAGAAGACCTTCACTCAAATTTGAAAATTTGAATTCTTGTAACCTTTCTTTTAGAACCATTCTCAATGTCACATTTCATCCTATCTAATTGATCTTAAGGTGAAAATATAGCCTTAATGAGGATATAAATATTAGGGAATTAACGTGAAATACCCTAATTTTTCTTGGTAATGGCATCCATTCCTAGCAATCATATTCCTTTGTCTCATCTATTCTTAAAAGAAATTATGTGAACCATCAGTATTCTTGGATTTGTTAACATAGTGAGAGGATTTTGTTTGCCCCTTTTTCCTCTCTGAGAGCTTTGATTCTAAGTGTATACCAGTGAGTATTTAAGATCAAAACATCATTCCAATGAAGTATAAGCATATCTATTTAGAAGTCCAAACTCATGTAGCATGTACAGATATAGCACTCTAAGATATAATAGCAATAAAATAGTTTTGGTATGTGAATAATTTATGAAAATTTTCATTCATCTTTATTATGTTGTTAAAGTTAGTAAAGTACTAATGGATGAGAATTCTGTAAGATAAATAAAAGACTTTGCCCTATGAGATTTTGGAGTTATGTTCACTACAAACCCTTACGAAGCTTAACTTGTTCATTAGGGGTAACCTAGGGGTTTAAGGGCTTATTGCATATGCTAAATGCAATGTAACTACGAAAATGGAAACCTCTTTTGTTTTCATGATTTTTCGCATGTTTTATATGAGATTAGCAAAATGCTGGTTGGGGGGTGTGACAATTCAATTTTGTATAAAAAGTACCTAATTAGTAGTCCATGTATCATAAATTATAGGCATTATTCTAAGGTTTTTTAGGAATTTCATAACACATGCATTTCTGACCTAATAATTCAAAAGTTTGATATTGGACTATTTTTAGGAGCTAATCCAGAATAAGAATGTGAATTTTCATAATTTTTTAGGATTTAATTAGGGTTTTTACTCTTTTGTAGGTGTTGAGTATATGATCCAATAGCTAAGATCAAGTAAGATAAGATTTGAAAAATCAAGATCAAAAGAGGGCCAAAGAACTAAATTCCATCATTCCAGAGATAAATTAAGAATTAAGAAAATCTTAAGGCAACCAAATAAAGTCCAAGAAAGCAATGGGAAGATCAAAGGTGACTAAAATGGGCTTATGCAAAAAGCATGCAATTCCATTACCTTTGCATGAGAATTGAAGTCATAAATGAGGTTTCCTAGTCTAACAAGGAAACCTAAGGAACCCAAGCCATTCAAGTCTTGAAGCCAAATGATTTAACCACTCTAGCCATCAAACATTAAACCATTTAAAGTGAGTCACCAAGCCACATGAGACCCATGCCACATGGACTCACACTATTCTGGGAGACTTTTCAAGCAATTATCCATGCTAAAAAATGAGTTTCAATGGAATCATTAGAAATAAATGTGGGTGATAATCAACATGGTAAGATATGCATGCATAGGTTGACCAATCGATAGGGAAACCAAGTCTAATTTCTTTGTTTTTCTTTTTCTTTTCCCCCTTCTTTTCTCTCTCTTTCCTACTCATTGTATTACAAAATTAGAAGGAAGGATCGCCATGCCACCCTCCTTGAAAGGTAATACCTTCCCCCATTATAATTCCACAATTCCACCTATTCCACTTTCTAATTCCATTTCTTCTTCAATTACCTCACCTTCGTACCTCTTTCCTCCATCTTTCTTACCTTTTTCCACTTTCATTCTATCTCACCATGTGATATCCTTTAAGGAAAGGGATTCCATGCCTTGTCCTAGGTGGAATTCAATGCCTCTCCCTTTCCTTCAATCATATTTAAAAAGTTCACCTCATCTAACCTTCTAATCTTCTACCTCAAATCAACAACCTACTTTCCTACATAGAGTCCTACCTCTAAATCTTCCTTTCTTCCTAGGATAGGATCATATTAAATTGGAAAGTAAAACTCTATAGATATGCATGAATTCGATGCTCACTTCAAGTGGAGGGGTTGCTTCTAACTCCTTGAAATCAAGCACAACTACTTGGAGGTGCTCTTAGAGTTTTAGTTTTTGCACTTGAATTCTAGGTTGGTACCGTGCTTTAATTACTTGCTTTTGTTGTTTGTTTGTTACTTTTCTCATTGCTGACTTCCATACACATAGTTCCTCTTTATTTTCCTTGAATCTTGCTTCCATTTATCTAAATTTTTTCGCTTAGTTTTTCAAGTTCAAAGTTATATTTTCTCTAATAGTGACAGCCAAGAGGGTAGTAGCTTTGAATCTCTTTGTTTTCCATTCATCTTTTCCTTGTTTCTCACTTAGATTTAGGACTAGTTCTTATTTCCTTCATTTCCATATTCATCCTCTTACTCTCTTGATTTCTTTTTGGGTTTCACATGCATGATATCTGAGATTAGTTTGAGATTTTTGGAGTGTATTTTAGACTTTCTTTGAATCAAGTTATAGGAATTAGAAAACTGCACAATTTTCAAGTTTGTTCATCTATGTATATAAACACAATGCATGTACCTAATTCCATCCAATAAAATTTATGATTTATTAAAAGTTTCTCTTAATCATTTCAATGCTTAAAATTCATTAATTTCTTATTTTATTATCATGTTTCATGCCTTGAATCACACACCATATCAGTCCATGACTTATTTGATTTAAATTTTATGATCATCATATCTCTAGAATTTTACCTTTCATGATTCATTCATAATTTTCATTAGTCCGTACGTATGTGCTTGATTCCTTAAGAATGCATTTAGATTGTTAGATAATGTAATTACTATTTTGGTTAGATCTGATGTTAGCAGTTTTTAGTTCATGCATTCGAACCATTTTCTCACTCATGAACTATGGGCACAACTCCATGTGTCATGTGCATGGTGATAGTGTAATTTGCCTTTAAGTTGGTTGATTGTTTTTTTGTTTCATGTTATTTAGTGTTACTTGCTTAGTTATTTACATTTTATTTTAGCTTCAGTAATTTTTTAATTAAGTTTAAGAAATTTTATTTTTAAAAATTTTTAGGATGAGGAAAGTGTTAGTTTAGGAAAGTTCCATTTTTAGCAAGTTTCCTTATGTAAAGTTTCTTAGATTTATTCATTCTAGTTTTGAGTTAGTTTATTTTATGGAATGCATATTAATTGGAAAATTTTCTAATTCAATTTAAAATCTCTATTTTTATAAAGTTTCCTTTAATTCATGTTTCTAATCGTATGCATGTTTCCCATTCCATGTTGTTTACTTTCCTAATTTAATCAAAACCATCTCTCTTTGGCTAAAGATAAGTCATTTAAATAAGATCAAATCAATGTAGAAAACCATAAGATTCCTCATGGGATCGACCTCTCTGCCATGCAAATTACTCTATTGATTCGGGTTCTTGATAGTATTTTAAAACATAGACCACCTCTTTATTCTCCTCTTTCTATAACGTGCACAAGACTCTTCTTTTAGTTTATTGCTCTTTCCTCTCTTAAAAATCATGTTAACATCTCTTAGAATTTCCTCTCTTCAATGGATCTTGTCCGCCTCATCATTCCCTTCCAATCATCTCATATTCTAGCCTTAGGATGATGCATAACCCTATAATGGATGGTCTAGGCCTCATTGAAATTCCTTTAAAAAGTACATTTTTATCACTCTTTTATTCCCTCTTTTGAAAACAGATTTTCCCTTCCTACAAATTATCCTAAGACCCACCATTTTTCTCTCCACCAATAGCATTCTCCAACATATTCCACCTTTACTTTCTCCAAGAAACACATTAAGCTCCCTTTGTAATTACATGTGAAATCTCCTTACAAAATCATGGCTGCCCACCAAAATTTTCTCCTTCAATCCTCTTCAACTCTCTCTCTCTCTCTCTCTCGTCATTCCTCTTAGTCTACCTTAGTATTTCCATAGAAAATAGTTCCCACTAGATACTACTAGGATAGCCCTAATTTAATATAAATCTTAGCTATTGCTTCCTTAAAAGGTTCGATGAAAGAGAGTTATAGATTTTATATTTATTCTCAACTTCATTTCAACAATTTTCACCCTTGTTTTTCTCCATGTAAAAAATGTGTTTTACGGAGTGTACCACATCCTCCCATTGTAGAAAATTGTGGACTTCTAGGTGGGTCCCTTTCTTGATTAAGTGGGTGAGTGAATGAAGGAAGAATCTTTGTATGCGAGGCTTGATTTTTAAGAAGTTGCACTTCAACATATATTGTACATATGGCTTCTTCGTATATCAATCTAGCTTCACTTAGAATCTCCCTAAGGTGGTGATTTGCAGGCATGAATGCATGAAAAGTTGGACACCTTATCTTTTAGTAATGACACCCTCTTATACACAAATAAGGTTATTCACATGCATGGGGTTCTGACTGCACTCCATTTGATAATGACAATGCTATAGCATTTTGAACTTCCTCATTTCATAGTTCTTGGCATGTAGTTACATGAATTCGTTCAAATGGTGGGATAGCTCTCCTTTAGGGTTTTAATTGCCATAAGTACACATTTTTCTCACTTCTACCCTAATCCTATAAAATGTAAAATAAACCTTAATTGGTAACAAATTAAGGAAATCTAAATTTAAAATGCTAATTCTAGGGGTTTATAATATTTATGTGGACATTTGAGCCCTAGTAGAGTCTGAGGGAGGGGTAACAAATGTTAGGACCAGTAGCAAAGAGACCAATGATTTTCCCATCACTATAGGATTGCACCAAGGATCAACATTGAGCCCATACCTTATCAATGAGTTAACAAAACATCTGCACATGAAGATCCTATGGTGCATGTTATTCGTAGATGATATAGTTTTAATTGATGAGATAAGGGAGGGTGGGAATGGAGATACCATGGAATGCAATTTTAAGAAGGAGAGGAGTTAGAATGGAGCATCAATACAGATTGTTAACTAAGAAGTTCCCCCAAAAGACCAATTTCAATACTTAGGATCAATGATTCACTAGAATGAAGATATTAAGAGGCAGGTTACCTAAAGAATCAAAAAGGTTGGAACAAATGGAGATGCACCTTTGGAGTTTTGTGTGATTGTTGAGTGCTGCTCAAACTGAAAGGAAAATTTTATATGATGGCTATAAGGTTAGCTATGTTCTATGAGTGAGAGTGTTGGCCAATTAAGGAACATCATGTACATGGGTGTATCTAGTGAATTGAATTTTTGTGTTAGTAGAACCACTAATAATTGAGGTTCTAATAAATTAACTAACAAACATTTTATTCATCTAATTAATCTATGAAAATTGAATCAAAGAGTTGGATTGTTGACAAAATTTTCAGCAAGACCCTTATCCTCAGTTCAATAAGTGGACTATTAGAACAATCGATGAACCAGATCACTTGACTAACACCTCTTACTTTAGATAGTCTACTTGATGATTAATTTAATAGATCACCTAACAAACTCACTGAACCCCAAATGACTGGACTAATATGTAATGCACTAGTTAGTCTATCTGTGACGACTCGGGTTTTTGATGATGCAAGTTTGATAAAAAGGCAAGATCTCTTGTTTTAGAAATATGAAATGCATGAAAATCTTTTTGTTTTGGAAAGCAATCTTTCATATAAAACCCCGAGTGTCAAAACACATTTTCAAATTATATAGCCATGGCATAGTTTTAAATTGACTCTATTCCCAAGAAAGTGTTAGTCACAGCCTCAGCGTAGAGAGTAACTACAATCAAGTAACATTGAAAGATAAGGTAGGGGTTTACTTACTTGTACTAAATCTAGGTGTCTTCTGTCACAGGCATTCCTTGTCCTTAAGTGTTTACTTTGTGTCTGAAAAATGTTGATGATTGGATGAGTATATACTATACTCAGTAGGAGTCCATCACTACTAGTTTTATAATGCATGCTATGTTTAAAATCATATGATCTTTAAAACATGTGCATGTTTGAACACTCATGTGCAATATCGATATCAAAAACCATTGTGGAATTGGAATACCGACGACTTAAAGAATCGCATAATCCAAGTCAAAAGTATCACATATATCATAAACATAATGATATGCATAAGATGCTCAACTGAATCCAACTCATAGATATATGGTATGGTCGACCAACCTCATGTCATGCCATATGCAATGCAAGTAAATCCTCAAAACACAGGGCCCACTATGCCCATGACCTCCTCACTGTGTGGTCCCCGGGTACCAGGGGACACTCGGTCATAGCCTCCATGAGGCATATGACACATCGACCTAGTGCTGTGACACCAGTGGTAGCCCCCTGTACCACTTGCAGTCGACGTAGGGAGATGCCTTTTTTGGCATGGTACCCTTTCCACCTAATAGTGGTAGAGGCTGGGAGGCCACCCCAGACCTCTCGGCATAGCGCCCACAAGCTTACTAGCCCAAATCATATACAATCAATCAAGCAAAAACCTCTTTTTTCAAAACCTGTCCTCTTTGGGTCCCTCACAACTACCTGGCGCTCACAACTGCCTACCCAGCATCTTTTGGGCACACCAGCATCTTTTGGTAACCCTCAAGGACATGCAATTTTTCAAAACTCAATAACCACAAATCATGCAATCGTTTGCAAAACATGTCTATGCATAATGTATTTATCATATGCATGCTGAATTAATTTATATGCTAAACAAGTCATATATAAAATTAAGTCATGTTAAACAAGTCATATAATTTATACTTAAAACATGCATTCTCAAAACAATCATGCTCTCTTTTTAAAGGTCTAATAGCAATAGTGCACCTACCTGGTTTGGTCACGCTAGCCCCCTTGTCCTCGTACGCTCCTGCTCATAGTTTAGGGCAACAAGGTTAGCTTGGACTATTTCTATAGGTTTTAGAATGGTTGATCTCACTGCTTAGGCATTAAGGGTTCATTCCCATGCTTATGGGTGTCCTAAGGTCCTAACTGGGCTTGGTATCATTAGGTTTACAAAGGTTTAGTGGCCTCGCGCCACTATCATAGTTTAAGGGTCGTGCCTACCTTAGATTGGGCCTTGATAAGGTATTTTATGCTTTGGGTGTATCCACGTCATCGATACGGACACAACGCCTTTCACAGTGCCTCAATCGGAGCCCTAGAACTCAAGTTATGGGCAATTTAATATCATGTGGACATAGAGGCCCATACGAGGTGGAAGCCCGGAATGCTCACTCATCCCGCGTCAGTGGCGCACACCCAGCGGTCACATCTACAGACACACTGGGCTTCCGCCCTACTTTTTCATTTGCAGGAGCGTCCATGGACGTGCCTGCTAGTTTCTCCCTAACGCAGTAGATGCATTTCCTCCTATGGGGACCGGGGCGTCCTCGGGACGCCCTGGTTCGACCCTGTCAAACCAGTGCACCCCAGGCACCGTCCCTAGGTCCTTTGTGGCTCCTTAGAAGCCCATTTTGCCTGGTTTTTCATGCAGAAACTTGGGGAAATCCACCCTAAGTCTAAGGGGGAGATGGGTTTGGAGGGGTTTTGGGCATACCTGGTTCGTGGCCGGGTTTTTCTCCACATTTTCTCCTCTTGTCTGCCTCTCCACGATGGGTTTTTCCCAAGCTTTTGGGCTGCCATTAGAGGCACCCAAGAGCTCTATTTATAGAGCTCGAAGAGGGTTTTGGAGGGGGTTCTTACTGCCATAGAATGGCTATGGAGAAACCTCTACAATGACTATGGTTTCTACCCTAAACACCGCCGTTCTAGAACCCTCTAGGAGGTTGAAGAAGAGGAGTGCCCGTATCAAAACGGACCCCCGTATTTCTCAGGCTCAATCCGTTTTTAATATAAATTACACTTTTGCCCTTGAACTTCAAAGGACCATAACTTGCTCATTTTAACTCCGTTTTAAGTGATTTCGGTCTTGTTGGATTCCTTTTTCCGAGACGTACCTAAGGGTACTACTCTCAGGATCAAATTGCTGGGTCTAGTCAGGGTGAATAGTGAAATGACCAAAATACGCTTATCTCCAAAAAGTGAACTTTTCATTACTAACTTGGGATTTCAATGTTACAAAAATGGAGTCATTACATTCTTACCCCCTTAGGGGAATTTTGCCCCTGAAATTCTACAATATATATACAGTGAAAAGATGTCATGGTACTTTTCTCGCATTTCTAACTCCGGTTCCCAAGTCTCTTCTTCCATGTGCGCATTTCTCCACAAAACTTTGACTAAGTGTATGTCCTTGCTCCACAGATTCTTACTCTTACGATCCAGAATCTCAACTGGTCTTGTCTCTAGCTTGAGATCCTCCGTCAACTCTATGGGTACCTGATTGATGACATGAGTAGGGTCAGGCACGTACCTCCTTAGCATAGATGTATGGAATACGTTATGCACTTCAGATAATTGAGGGGGTAGTGCGATCCTGTAGGCCACTTTTCCCACTTTCTCTAGGATTTCAAAAGGTCCTATGTAACGCGGACTAAGCTTGCCTTTGATACTGAACCGCATAACTCCTTTAGTGGAGATATCTTCAGGAAAACATGCTCTCCTATGTCGAATTCTAATGGTCTCCTCCTTTGATCAACATAGCTCTTTTGCCGGCTTTGAGTTGTGAGGAGGCATCTCCTTATGAGTTTGACCTTCTCGGCGCATTACTCCACCAGCTCAGACTAGAGCACCCTGGACTCTCCAACTTCACTCCAACTGGTGGGTGATCGACAGGGTCTCCCATAGAGCGCCTCATACGGAGCCATGCCAATGCTCGACTGAGAGCTATTGTTGTACGCAAACACTACTAGCGGTAGGTTTTCATCCCAGCTCTGCTTCCAATCGAGGGCACAGGTTCGCAACATATCTTTGACTATCTGGATCGTGCACTCTGACTGTCCATCGGTCTGTGTATGGAAGGCTGTGCTAAAGTTCAAGGAAGATCCTAAGGATTTTTGGACGGACTTCTAGAGTTGCGAAGTGAAGCGGCTATCACTATCTGAAGTGATACTAAGGGGTATGCCATGTAAACTCACTATCTCTTTGATGTATAGCTGAGATAGGCTGTCAGTGGATTGGGTATGGCGTATAGGAAGGAAATGGGCTGTCTTAGTCAATCTATCAACAATTACCCAGATCATGTCATGACCCTTAGAGGTCCTAGGTAACCCTACGATGAAGTCCATGGTAATATGGTCCCATTTCCATTCGAGTAACTCAAGGGGTTATAACAATCCCGCAGGTCATTGATGTTTAGCCTTTACTTGTTGACAAGTTAGACACTTTGCCACAAATTCCCCTATGTCTCTTTTCATACCATCCCACCAATATTGTCTCTTTAAGTCTTGATATATCTTAGTTCCTCCCGGGTGTATAGTATACTTAGACCGATAAGTCTCTTTTAAGATTTCTTGTCTTAATTCTTCATTAATCGGTACCACTAATCTTCCTTGCATGTAAACGCTACCATCTTCCCCTTTAGTAAACCCTGGTTTTCCTATGAAAGCTTGTATATCCGGATCTCCTTTCTGTTCTTGCTTAACCTTTTCATTAACAGCCGACTTTATCATTAGTCCTACCATAATGATCTTGTGCTTACTTATGTCTGGTTTCCATGTTATTACTTCTTGTAATAGCTTCCATCTCTTAGTCAATAAACTTGCACACATCCCTTGGGTTTTTCTACTTAATGCATCAGCTACCACATTAGCTTTTCTAGGGTGATAATGAATGGAGAAGTCATAGTTTTTTAAGTATTCCATCCATCTTCTTTGTCGCATGTTTAAGTCTTGTTGGGAAAAGATATATTTAAGACTCTTATGATCTGTAAAAACTTCAAACTTTTCCCCATATAAATAATGTCTCCAAATTCGCAAGGCAAAGACTATGGCTGCTAATTCCAAGTCATGGGTCGGGTAATTGACTTCATGCTTCTTGAGTTGTCGAGAAGCATAAGCAATTACCTTCCCATGTTGCATAAGTACGCAACCTAGTCCTTGTTGCAAGGCATCGTTGTATATGTCATATTCACCACTTCCTGAAGGTAAGGTAAGAACAGGTGCTGTAGTTAACCTTCTCTTTAGTTCTTGGAAGCTTTCCTCACATTTATCAGTCCATTCAAATCTTGTGTCTTTCCTGGTCAACTTAGTTAGAGGTAAAGCAATTCGTGAAAAACCCTCGATGAATCTCCTATAATATCCAGCAAGTCCTAAGAAGCTTCTTATTTCTGTGACTGTCTTAGGTCTTTCCCATTTCTGTACTGATTCAACCTTAGCTATACCATCTTGAGAAATAATGTGTCCTAAGAAATTAACCCTTTCTAGCCAAAACTCACACTTACTGAATTTTGCATATAACTTGTGTGCTCGTAGGGTGCTTAATGTTATCCTTAGATGTTCCTTATGGTCTTCAGGAGTTTCTGAATATATTAAGATATCATCCACAAACACTATGATGAATTTATCTAAGTACTCCTTGAACACCCTATTCATGAGGTCCATAAATGCGGCTGGAGCATTAGTTAAACCGAAGGACATCACTCTAAATTCATAATGGCCGTATCGGGTCCTGAAGGCTGTCTTGGGGATATCTTCTTCTCTAACTCGAAGTTGATGGTACCCGAATTGTAGATCAATTTTAGAAAAGACTCTGGCTGACTGAAGTTGATCGAAAAGATCATCAATTCGGGGAAGGGGATACTTATTCTTAATGGTGACCCTATTTAGCATTCGATAGCTACGCACAATCTCATGGAGCCATCCTTTTTCTTAACAAAAAGGACTGGAGCTCCCCACGGAGATACGCTAGGTCATATGAACCCTTTGTCAAGTAGTTCCTGTAACTGAGTCTTCAATTCTTTTAGTTCTGCAGGAGCCATTCAATAAGGAGCTTTGGAAATGGGGGAAGTACCAGGTATAAGGTCAATGATAAACTCAATTTCTCTTGGCGAGGGTAGACCTGGTAAATCCTTAGGGAATATGTCAGGAAATTCTCGGACTACCTCGACATCCTCTAGCTTTAGTTGGGGACTCTCGATAGAGTTAGTCTTGGCCAAGAAGAAGGGGCATCCCTGAGCAATGTGCTTAACTACTTTCATGGCAGAAATAACACATGCTCCAAAATAACCCTTTCTTCCTTGGAGGGTGAAAGTGTCTCCATTAGGTAGGGTAAAAGTGACATGTTTCTGGCGGCAATCAACAAAGGCTTGATGAAGGGCTAACCAGTCCATACCTAGGATGACGTCGAAGTCATTCATATCTAAGAGAATAAGATTGGCAGGTAGCAAATGATCTTTGATTAAAACGGGAACATCCTGGAGATACGAATAGGTGGGAAGTGCCTGGCCTACAGGAGTCATGACTTCTAGAGTGAAGTCCAGGTCCTGTGGTATAATGTCCAAGGTTGATGCAAAATCCGGGGATATGAAAGAATGAGTGGAGCCTGTATCGAATAGAACTTTAGCAGGTATATCATAGATAGAAAGAATACCTTCAACTACTGCATTTGAAGCCAGGGCTTGACTGGAAGTGAGGGCAAAGACACGTCCTTGGCTCTTTGGAACCTGATCTTCTTTACACTCTTCAACTTTCCTTTTAGGACAATTCCTAGCAAGATGTCCTAATTCTCCACAAGTATAGCAAGTGATGTTGAAAGTGGGACATGGTTTGCCTGAATGATTCCTGTTACACCTAGGGCATGTCTTCCAGTCTAGTCTTCTTCCTTTGTTTTCAATAGCTTCTTGAAAGGTGGCCTGGGTCCAGATGACTGAAATGGTCTCTTTCCTTTATTTCTCATGGTGTTGATGTTCTTAGTTTCTTTTATCGCCTGATTCCTTTGATAATCTTTTTCGTATAGGGAGGCCATTTCTACGACTTTGGCTACGGTGGAAGGTTGGAAACCTAGAACTCTGTTCCTGAGTCCTGGGTTGAGCCCATCAACAAATCTTTCCGCCGCGTCTTCCTCATTAGCACAAGCATGTGGTGCAAATCTTCGGAGGCTGATGAATTTATTTTCATACTATTGGAAAGTCATGTTTCCTTTTTCTTAGTCCATAAATTCTTTTTCCTTCTGTTTTCTTACGTGTTTAGGATAATATTTGTCATTAAAGACCTTTTTAAACTCTTCTCATCCTATTGTTTCTCGCTGGTCAAAATAAGTCCTTTCTGCTGTTTGCCACCAAAAGGTAGCCTCTCCCTTAAACACAAATGTGGCTATGGGTACCTTTCTTTCTTCAGCTATGTTCATGGCTTTAAATATCTTTTCAATATCAATTAACCATTTTTCAGCTGTAGATGCTTCATCTTCTCCTGTGAATGAGGGAGCTAATTTCTAAAACCTTTCTAACTGAACCTCAGTCCTATCTATTACTTTATCAGGGGAAGGATCTCGGGTGGTAGGGGTTTGGCTTTGATTATCCATGTATTGTCCCATATGCTGTAGGAATTGCTGGAACAATTCAGCAATCTCATTGCCCAACCCAGTGGAGTCCACTAGTGGGGCTTTAGGTCTTGGAGCATTGCTTCCTTTCTTTTTAGGCATCTACAATCACAAGGTAATTTACCAGACCTTAGTATGTGTTATCCTATTACTCCTTACTCTTTCATGGATGAAACTTGATTATAAGTTATTCTCCTCATAACTGGGCTGTGAGCAATGTCAAACCTTGCTCTGATACAAATTGTGATGACCCGGGTTTTTGATGATGCAAGTTTGATAAAAAGGCGAGATCTCTTGTTTTAGAAATATGAAATGCATGAAAATCTTTTTGTTTTGGAAAGCAATCTTTCATATAAAACCCCGAGTGTCAAAACACATTTTCAAATTATATTGCCATGGCATAGTTTTAAATTGACTCTATTCCCAAGAAAGTGTTAGTCACAACCTCAGCTACAGAGAGTAAGTACAATCAAGTAACATTGAAAGATAAGGTAGGGGTTTACTTACTTGTACTAAATCTGGGTGTCTTCTGTCATAGGCGTTCCCTGTCCTTAAGTGTTTACTTTGTGTCTGAAAAATGTTGAGGATTGGGTGAGTATATACTATACTCAGTAGGAGTCCATCACTACTAGTTTTATAATGCATGCTATGTTTAAAATCATATGATCTTTAAAACATGTGCATGTTTGAACACTCATGTGCAATATTAACATAAAAAACCATTGTCGAATTGGAATACTGATGACTTAAAGAATCGCATAATCCAAGTCGAAAGTATCACATATATCATAAACATAATGATATGCATAAGATGCTCAACTGAATCCAACTCATGGATATATGGTATGGTTGACCAACCTCATGTCATGCCCTATTTAATGCAAGTAAATCCTCAAAGCATAGGGCCCACTATGCCCATGACCTCCTCACCGTGTGGTCCTCGGGTACCTGGGGACACTCAGTCATAGCCTCCACAAGGCATATGACACATCGACCCAATGCCGTGACACCAGTGGTAGCCCCTGTACCACATGCAGTCGACATAGGAACATGCCTTTTTTGGCGTGGTACCCTTTCCACCTAATAGTGGTAGAGGCTGGGAGGCCACCCCAGACCTCTCGGCATAGCGCCCATGAGCTTACTAGCCCAAATCATATACAATCAATCAAGCAAAAACCTCTTTTTGAAAAACTGTCATCTTTGGGTCCCTCACAACTGCCTACCCAGCGTCTTTTGGGCACTCCAGAGTCTTTTGGTAACCCTCAAGGACAAACAATTTTTCAAAACTCAATAACCACAAATCATGCAATCGTTTGTAAAACATGTCTATGCATAATGTATTTATCATATGCATGCTGAATTAATTTATAAGCTAAACAAGTCATATATAAAATTAAGTCATGCTAAACAAGTCATATAATTTATACTTAAAACATGCATTCTCAAAACAATCATGGGCTCTTTTTAAAAGTCTAGTAGCGATAGTGCACCTACCTAGTTTGGTCACGCTAGCCCCCTTGTCCTCGTACGCTCCTGCTCATAGTTTAGGGGAACAAGGTTAGCTTGGCCTATTTCTATAGGTTTTAGAATGGTTGATCTCACTACTTAGGCATTAAGGGTTCATTTCCATGCCTATGGGTGTCCTAAGGTCCTGACTGGGCCTTGGTATCATCAAGTTTACAAAGGTTTAGTGGCCTCGCGCCACTATCATAGTTTAATGGTTATGCATAGCTTAGATTGGGTCTTCATCAGGTATTTTATGGTTTGGGTCTATCCGCGTCGTCGATACAGACACAACGCCTTTCACGATGCCTCAATCGGAGCCCTAGAACTCAAGTTATGGACAATTTAATATCATGTGTACATAGAGGCCCATACGAGGTGGAAGCCTGGGATGCTAATGCGTCTCGCGTCAGCAGTGCGCACCCCAGCGGGCACGTCTGTAGACGCGCCGGGCTTCCGCCCGACTTTTTCATTTGCGGGCGCGTCCACGTGCCCGCTGGTTTCTCTCTAGCGCAGTTGACGCGTTTCGTCCTGTGGGGATTGGGGCGTCCTTGGGACGCCCTAGTTCAATCCTGTCAAACCAGTGCACCCCAGGCACCATCCCTGAGTCCTTTGTGGCTCCTTAGACGCCCGTTTTGCATGGTTTTTCATGCAGAAACTTGGGAAAATCGACCCTAAGTCTAAGGGGGAGATGGGTTTGGAGGGGTTTTGGGCATACCTGGTTCGTGGCTGGGTTTTTCTCCACATTTTCTCCTCTTGTCTGCCTCTCCATGATGGGTTTTTCCCAAGCTTTTGGGCTTCCATTGGAGGTGCCCAAGAGCTCTATTTATAGAGCTCGAAGAGGGTTTTGGAGGGGGTTCTTACTGCCATGGAATGGTGGTGGAGAAACCTCCAGAATGGCTGTGGTTTCTCCCCTAAACACTGCCGTTCTAGAACCCTCTAGGAGGTTGAAGAAGAGGGGTGCTCGTATCAATACGGGCCCCTGTATTTCTCAGGCTAAATCCGTTTTTAATGTAAATTACACTTTTGCCCTTGAACTTCAAAGGGCCATAACTTGCTCATTTTAACTCCGTTTTGAGTGATTTTGGTCTTGTTCGATTCCTTTTTTTTGAGACGCACCTAAAGGTACTACTCTCAGGACTAAATTTCTGGGTCCAATCAAGGTGAATAGTGAAATGATCAAAATACGCTTATCTCCAAAAAGTGAAGTTTTCATTACTAACTTGGGATTTCAATGTTACAAAAATGGAGTCATTACACTATCTGACATTTGTTACATTGAATTGTCACTTTGGTTTCACTCTTACTAAAATATTTGAAGTTATACATACTTATTGATAGTTTAGTATTCTAATAGCAGATGTTTAAAACATACATTGGCTTGTCTATAACATGTTTTATCTCAATTGTTATTTGTTGCGCTAGTAAGTATCCCTAAACACTCATCGAAGTTGTTTAACCAATTAATGTTCAATAAATTATTGGACTATTGGTAATTAGTGTACCATCTAATTTAATTGTTATTCTATTAATTATCATTTGATCACTATGCTTTAGACTAAACATGAATCTTAGCTTAATGATCATGATATTTAGCACTATTGGAAGTGCACAACTGTGAACACAATGCATGGACAGTAAACACAATATTTTGAATTGTGAAATTTTATTTGATTTAATAGTGGTTCTACATATAATTATGGAAATGAACCTTGATTCATTTATAAGGGATGATGTGTTTTATAACATGCCAATATAAATGTATACATTTCGTGAACATGTCAGTTAAACCATGTCTTTACTATGTATGGTTTGATCCTCAAGATATGTGATTTAAAATGAATGCAATATTAATATGCTATCCTCTTGATTATTTAACTCACTTTGTTTACAAATTGCCTATGACTTTATTGTAATATTAGGAGATTTTGATTGTTTGTTCTCTTATAAATTAATCGATAAATTACATCATCAGATTTTGATTTGAATCTCATAATTGAACACTTATGTATATGATTTTGTTCACTATTGTTGGTATTTTCCAAAGCTTAAAAGTGTGCTTTTGTATCTATTTTCACACTATAGTGCAACACAATTTTTGAAAATTAGGTCATCATCTAAGATGGTCCTGTCATAGGGATTTTATGTAGAACCCCACTAGTTGCTATGCTAAGAAGTTCAGTTGGCTACTAGCTTTTGAATTGGTTCCTGCCTCTGATAAGTTTCTATGAACAAGAGTATTGTATCATGGGAAGACTACTCTTGTATTAATTTGATCATGTGTACCCATGAGAGCTGGTGTAGTTGGTATGGTACTCATTAACGAGTGTAGCTGGTGTAGTTATGTTACTTCTCAAATTCCTAGGTATAAAAGTATGAAACTAATAATTTTGCCCTTGATTGAAAAATCAATCATTTTTAAATCTCCTTTCCAATGAATATAGTCCTAAGGTTATTTTAATTGAGAAAGTACAAATTTTACCAAACAACCACATCCTAAAACTAAATATTTCATTTTGAAAATTATGCTTGATATCAGAGGCAAAATTGTCCAAGATTTGGCTAAAAAATGCCTAAAATCTTATAGATGTAAACATAATCTTAACAGTATCTATTCCTGTTAGGCTTTAGATTCATCATCATCATCAAGACCTCATCTCAATTAGGGGTTACCCACATGAATCTTGTTCCTCCATTCCCCTCTATTAAGTACCATGACATCGTTTAATTCCAAAGTTTTTAAATCTTTTCTCACCACTTCTATCCACATTCTTTTGGGCCTTCCCCTTACCCTTTTAGAACCTCTACTTACATTACCTCACTCCTTCTAACTGTTACCCTTTTTGGTCTTCATTGGAAATGTCTAAATCATCTAAGTCTAATCTCTATCATCTTGTTACCTTTTGGTGCTACCCCTAAGTTTCCTCTAATGTTTTCATTCCTAATTATATTCTTTCTTACCTTACCACTCATCCATCTCAACATGCTCATTTTTGCTACACTCATCTTATGAACATGATGTTCCTTAACTGCCCAACACTCTAATCCATAGAGCATGGTGGGCCTCATAGCCAGCCTATAGAATTTTTCTTATAGTTTGAGTGGCACCCACCGATCACACAAAACTCCAAATGAGCATCTCCATTTGTTGCGAGCCGCTTAAATTCTCTAGGTAACCTCCCTCTCAATCTCTCCACTCTCATGAATCATAGATTCTAAGTACTAAAAGTGGTCTTTTATGGAAACTTCTTGGTTGTCAATCTTTTGGTGCTCTCAGGCATGAAACCAAATTGGTTCTCTGATACGCTTGTCTCATGTTGTAGCCTCTTCTTAATCACTATTTCAAAATGTTTCATAGTGTGGCTCATAAGTTTGATCCCTCAATAATTAGAGCAACTTTGGATGTATCCTTTATTCTTATAAATTGATATAAAAGAGCTCTTCCTTCATTCATCTAGTATTTTCTTTGATTTTATAATGTTGTTAAACAACTTGGTCAACCAAATTATTCTAATATCTCCCATATGCTTCCAAAACTCTATTCATATACCATTGGGCCTCAGGGCCTTTCCTGATTTCATCTTTTTCTAAGCCTCTTTCACTTCAGGTATTCTAATCCTATGGTATCATTTACAATGTCCAATGTTATTTAGGTTTGTGATAAGTGTCTATTTTTTTGTAAAAACCACCCAATTAGCTACCCATGTCTTACAACTTATAGGGTAAATTAGGATTTTTGGACCAAAATTCATAACACATGCATTTTTTGACCTAATAACCCAAAAGATGTTATTTTGTAGGTCTAAAAGCTAATCCAAGGTAAGTATGTAATTAATCATATTTTTCTAAGATTTAATTAGGATTTTTCTTTTTGTAGGAAGTATGATGGTGATCTAATGGCTGAGATCGATTGGGATGAAATCAATGATCAAGTCAAAGCCTCAAAATCATCACTTCAATATGAAACCAAAGGCCAAGATAATCTTGTGGACCAATAATGGATTTGATTAAAGGAGCTAAATATGACCAAAGTGGGCCCATGAAGTAACATGCATTCTCACCAACTTTGCATGGAACCACTTAAGCCACCTTAGCCATATGAGCCAAAAGAGAAGGTTAGAAGGTGGCAAACTGAGGAATCCTAGCCAAACCATGCAAGCCACTCAAGCCAATGGAGTGAGCCAAGAAAGCTTTCAAATCTAGCCATGAAGCTACCAATGGAGACTTTAAAGTTAGCCATCTAGGCCATCAAGCTAATCTAAATGGAAGGCTAGGATTGGAGGAGATTTAAGAAGATTATCCATGAGATATTTTGAAGATAATTAAGGGAAATCTATTAGAATAAGATGGAATGTAGACCAATGGGATAAGTGAATTTCATTTTTAGTGTTCTTCTCACTTTTTTTTTCCACTTTTTCCTTAATTTCCAAAACTCTTTCATATTCCACCTATCAGGAAACTTCGCAACCAACCAAAATTCTCCACCTAACTCCCTCCATCTCTTTCCCATCCAATCCCAACTGCTTTCCTATTTTAAAGGAGTTCCAACAACTTTGGAAGGGGGGTGATGCCCCTTCCTAAAAAGGTGGTGTCTCCCACCTACTCCCCTTCTTAAGATAGCCACCTTCTTTGCACCCTTTCCTATTTGAAATCCCTAACCTTTCTGCCATCCTAGCCATTCAAATTACACACTATAATCCCCAACACACCTTAGCATTAGGGCAACCTAGAAAAATTAGAAGAACAAGCATAAAAACCAAGCAAAATCCAAGTAAAAGAGGACTTTTCACTTAAGGAAAAAAGACATCTTCTCCCTTGGAAGGAGACTCCCTCTTCCGACAACCCATCTTTCATCTCTTTTGCTTTTGTTTGGTGGGTTCCTTGGGTGCTTCCACTCCCTTCCAAGGTGTGTGCTTCTTCCTCAAGTGTTCAACCTAGGATTTTTGGGGTGTTTGATTCATCTTTGAAGGTTGGTTAGCTTGCCTATCCTCTTTGCTTGAATTTACTTCTTTTCATGTAGTTTGCCTTGTTTTCCTTTATCTTTCATTGCTTTTAAAACTAAGATTCAAGGCTGGTTTTTCCTTGAAGTGGTAGCAAAGGGAAGTAATCTTGAATTTAATTTTTCCCTTTACTTTGCATTGAATCTTTGTTCTCTTTCAGCCCTATTAATTTCTAGCTTTGTTTGCTTGAGTTTCTAGCCCTATTCCATAGGATTTTCCCATGATTTCAAGTATGCTTGTTCATGAGTGATTGTTGGAACAATTGAAGAAGGAATTGGCTTGTAATTAAGGATTGACTAAGATTAAGTAAACATCATTGTAATAGAATTCTAATATTAGATTTTGATTACATGTATGGGGTATTATATTGATGAATTTTTTATTGGACTCAATGAAGTTAGTTGGAATTTTCAATTCATTTTTGTTTTCAATAGTTAATTATCTTTGTTATTGAATGTTTGATTGCATTAGAAGTGATTAATTCCATGTTCTATACATTCCATTCATTGAATGATTCATTTACCATGCTACTAGAATTTCTTTTCATGAATGGTTTATGTTAATTTCCAACACCATACAACTCATGTTCACTTCATTTTTCAAGAGTCCAACTAGATTGTTAGATAGCTTAGTTAATGTTAGAATAGGATTGCATGCTTAGGTTTTCAAAGTGTTTGATTAAATCCACCCTATCTAATGAATGATGCATACCATTCTAAGGTTATATGTATGATGCTCAGGTAGTTTTCCTTTCATTGTTTATTTGTGGCAATTTTTCCTTTATTTTAATTTTTAGTTGTAGTTAGACTCCATTAGTTTGCATTTTGGTTAGTTTGGAAATTAATTAATTTTATCACATTTGCTAAAGTAATTGATTTGGTTGCTTAGTGTTCTTAGTTTTGCATGCTTAAGAAAGTAGTTTATTAAAGCATGTTTTCCTTAGATTAGCTATTAATTTCATGTTTAGGAAAGTTGATAGATTACATTTTAGGAAAGTTTGTAATTAGAAAAGTAATAAATTTAGAAGGATTAATTTAGGAAAGTTTTAATTTTAGAAAGTGTATGTTTTAGGAAAGTTTCAATTTAGCATGTTTCTTGTTTTGTGCAGTTTCAAATTTCATGTGTTAATTTCCAATTCTAGTTTAGTAAAAACTATCTCTTGAATTTTGGCTAGGTTACACAGTTTAAAGTAGGGTCCATAGCATCATCACTATTCATAAGTAGAATCATGCATCCATTAATATGCACATACTATACATTTAAAGTCCTACAATTTTTCAAGTGTTAACGAAAGTAAAATATATGCAGACTAAAATGAATTCCTTATACATGAAATCTATCAAATAATCTCACAAAGGATATATCTACTATTATAGCTTCAAAATTACTTGCAAGAGCATGAATCAAAGCAGTAATTGCATGGGAGAGGTCAATACCATGAGGAATCTCATGGAATTTTCAATTGATTGGATCTTATTTAAGTTTCTTATCTTAGCCAAAGAAAAAGGGTTTTGATTAAACAAGGAATTTAAACAACATGGAATTGGAAACACGCAAAAAATTAGAAACATGAACTAAAGGAAAATTTATAAAAATAAATATTTTCAATGGAATTAGAAACTTTCCCAACTAACATGCATTCAATAAAAGAAACTGATAAAAAACTATAATGAATGAATCTAGGAAACTTTACTTACGGAAATTTGTTAAAAATGAAACTTTCTTAAACTAAGACTTTCCAAATCCTAAAAATTTCTAAAACTAAATTAAGAAACTTTCTAAATCTAAACTAAGATGCAAATAATTAAACAAGTAATGTTAAACTAACATGAAACAAGGGAACAATAAACCACTTAAAGGAAAGTCACCCAATTACCATGTGCATGACCCATGGAGTTAGGCATGTGGTTCATGAGTGAGAAGATAGCTGGAATGCATGAACTAAAAGCTTACTAGCATGGGATTAAAACAATAATTAAACTAACTAAAAGGCTAAAAGGGTTTCTAGGGAATCAAGCAAATAAGGTGTATGGGCTGCTAGAAATTATGCATGAATCATGGAAGGTAAAATTCCAAAAATATGGTGCTCATGAAACATTAATCAAATAAGGCATGAATTGACATGAAGTGTGTAATTTAGGGCATGAAACAATATCATAAAACTAGAAATTTAACGAAATTAAAGCATGGATATAACCAAGAGAAACTTTGCATGAATCATAAATTTTATTGGATGGAATTTGGTATAAGCATTGTGCACATGTACATAGAGAACAAAGCTGAAAATTGTGCACTATTCTAATGCCTAGAATTGATTCAAAGAAAAGTTTGAATATGCTTCAACAATCCCAAACTAATCTCAAATATCATGCATGTGAACTGAAAATAGAAATCAAAAGAGTAGGAGTATGAAGATGGGAAAGAAATCAACAAGAACTAGTTCTAAATCTAAGTGACAAATAAGGAAAAGATAAATGGGAAATAAAGAGATTTAGAGCTACTATCCTCTTGGATGTCACCAGAAGAGGAAATATAACCTTGATCTTGAAGAATTAAGTAAGAGAAGTAGAAGCAAAAGTGAGAGGAGAACGAAGAGGAACTTATGAGTAGGAAACTTAAACAACAAAGAAAGCAATAAACAAGCAATCAAAGCAAGGAATTAAGGCAAGGTACTGACCTGGAATTGAAGTACCAAAACCAAAGAAACAAAGCAAGGAAAAGGTGTGGAAGATAAGGAAAAGCAATTAATATGTTGAAGTCCAAAACCTTAAGAGTACCTCCAAGTTGATGTGCTTGATTTCAAGGAGTTAGAAGTACCTCCTACTTAAATGAGGCATGGAATTCCATGGAGTATTTATAGAGTTTTGCTTTCCAATTTGATAAGATCCTATCCTAGAAGAAAAAGGAGAATTAGAGCTAGGACTCAAGGTAGGAAAGTCAGGTGGTGATTGGAGTTAGAAGATTAGAAGCTAAGGTGAGTTGCACTTTCTAAATATAAGAAAAGGAATGAGGGAGGCATTAAATTCTAGCATAAGATGAGGCATGGAATCCCTTTCCTTAAGGTATATCACATGTTGGGATGGGAAAAAGGTAAACAAAGATGGAGGAAATAGGTAGGAAGGTGAGGTAGCAGAGGGAAGAATGGATTTAGAAGGTGGAGTTGTGGAATGGAACTCCTTCCTTTCTAAATATGTGATATGGTGGGTAGGAAAGAGAGAGAAAAGAAGGGGGAAAGAGGAAAAAATAAGGAAATTAGGCTTGGTCTATCTCTTGATTGGTCCACCTATGCATGCATATCTTAATATATTGATTATCACCTAAACTCCTTTCTAATTATTCCTTGAAATGCACTATTTAGCATAGGATAATTGCTTCTAATTGTTCTCCATTCATGTGACTCCATGTGGAATGGCTCTTATGTGGCTTGGTGGCTTACTTTGATGGCTTGAGTTGCCATGGTCCTTGGCTTCAAGGATTGAATAATTTGGCTTCCTTAGGTTTTCTTCTTAGATTAGGAAACTTCATAGATTGTTTCAATTCTCATGCAAAGGTGGTGGAATTGCATGGCTTTTTGCATAGGCCATCTTATTAACCATTAATGCTTTTAGTTGCTTCTTTGCTTGCCTTAAGATGATCTTGAACCTTGATTTAATTTTAGAATGATGAAATTTAGGTCTCTAGTCCACTTTTGATCTTGATCTACAAATCTTACTTTACTTGATCTCAATCATTGTAATATCTTTTCAATACCTAGAAAAGAGTAAAAACCCTAATTAAATCTTAAAAAATTATGATTATGCACATACTTACTTTGGATTAACTCCTAAACCTACCAAATATCAAACTTTTGAATTATTACATTACAAATGCTTGTATTATGAAATTTCGAAATAACACTATCATTTACAACACAAGGACTACTAATTGGATACTTTTTATACAAAATTAAACACTTATAATCTACCATACATCTAAGAAGAGCTTGATTCCTTCATCTTATTCTTTTACTTGATGCTCACTGGGAGGAAGGCTAAAATAAACTAGCCTACTAAAAATATGACAAATAGTACCATAATATATTGCATAAGTAGCTAAGTACATAGGGATTAAGTTAAAGATATGCATAACTTAGGATTTATTTTACAAATTATAACAACCCCAATTTTTATGAATATAATTGAATTATTAAAAATTAAAAGTTAAAATTTTAAAAGTGGAACTAGAACTCTGAGTTCTAGGAAAATTCATTTTTATAAAATTAAAATCAAGACTTAAATCTTGGATATTTGTATGTACTCAAAAAACTGATCAGAATGACTATAAGTACGTCAAATTTTCAGTTCAGATGAAAAATTCTTATTTTTCTCTATTTTTATGAATAAAAGGGTAAAATAGTAATTTTACTCATAATCGAGACCTAAGACAATATTATTTAGAATGTACTCAGAAATATGATTTGAACACCACTAAGTGCACTCAATTCCAAGTTCAGAAGAATAAAATAGATTTTTCTCCATAAAAGGGGAAAATGGCCTTTTCACACCTCTATGGGGCCCACGAGGGGCCCACAAATGGATCCAATTGCCAGAAAACATTTAATCATGAGTCAAACCACTACCATCTACTAGTGGAGAAGGAGGTGGTAGTGGGAATCCAATGCCAATTTAATAATAAAAAGAATTGAAACATGATAATTACATGTAATCATAAAAAAATTCAAAAACACATATAAATAGCTCATAAAATTCCCAAAATTTTTCCTAGTATTCTTCATGAGGTCCCCTACAATGCCCTAAAATATCAGCTCTAGAATTGTCCCCCATATTCCCCAATTCCTCCTTTCTCTCTTTCTCTCTTATTATCTGTGGGTGTGTCCCCAAACGCACTTAGGCAGACGACCCCGTGTCTGTATCGGGAGCATCCAGGGACGCACCATTCCCGATTAACCAAGGTTTCTACTTGGGAAACCCTAACCAATTAGTCATGGATTTTCACCTGTTAAAATGAAATCTCCACCGTTGGATCTGGTCGAACGGGGCTGATCTACAAAAGCCTTAAGTTTCCATGATGATCCACATCTTGGATCGATGGGAAACTCAAAATGAAAGATAAACACAGTACTGGGCATCATCTCCAATGGCTTTTATAGCTTAATCTAGCCAATCTAATCGAAGAAAAATGATCTGGACCCATTGGATCTCTTCAATGCATGGAGATCTACAAAAGCCCCAAGGTCTCACTCCTTCGGCAACGAAACCGAAGATCTTGGCATCTATATGTTATTCTGACAACCTAGGGTTTTTTCACCGGTAAATCTCATCTCCAATGAAATTCCTTCACCAGACCGACACAGGTAGGCCACCCACTTCAACCCCCTTTTATTCCAACACCTCTCAGAGCACCAGTAAAAGGCGCTAATAGACCTGGGCCGCTGGTCATCCCTACACCCAGTATGCCTAGATTTGATCTGAGCCTTCCAATAATTGTACTGAAATCTTGTTTCTTCAATTAAGAGCTCATTTTAGCTTCGATTTTATATCAAAAAGTTGCTATGAATTTTTTATGTTGTGTAGAATCTAATGGATATATTAGATTTATGTTTTTAATTGTAGTTACTTGTGATAATTACTAAAATCTGTTCCAACAATAATGGATCACGATCAAGATGATCTTAAAATGGAAATTTGAACCAATGAATGGATTCAAAATGTCCCAAAACCTTAAGGACCATGATCACAGTAAAAGGTCTGGATAACTAGATTGATTAATAGAACAAAAAAAAGTAAAGAACAATATGAATGGTTTTTTGGGGACCAGAAACCCCAAGAGATGAGATCTCAGCCCTTGGTGCTAAGAGATGGATGGTGATCCATGGCAGGGTGATCTAACAGTCCAAATTAGACCATCTTGCCCATAGTTGGTCACCCCTCTTAGAACACCAGTAAAAGGCACTAATAGACCTAGGCCGCTAATCATTCCTACACCCGGTATGCCCAGATTTAATCTGAGCTTTCCAATAATTGTACTGAAATCTTGTTTCTTCAATTAAGAGCTCATTTTAGCTTCGATTTTAGATAAAAAAAAGATGCTATGAATTTTTGATGTTGTGTAGAATCTAATGGATATATTAGATTTATATTTTTAATTGTATTTACTTGTGATAATTACTAAAATGCGTTCCAACAGTAATGGCTCACGATCAAGATGACCTTAAAATGGAAATCTAAACCGATGGATGGATTCAAAATGTCCCAAAACTTTAAGGACCATGATCATAGTAAAAGGTTTGGAAACCTGGATTGATTAATAGAACAAAAATAACAAAGAACAATATCAACCCTTAAAACTGGCTGAAATCTTAAAATCCAAATTCTAATCTCAATTTAACTCTGAAATGAGATAAAAAATTGAGGTGGATTCCTCTTGATGAGGAGAGCCTACTAAACCAATAAAATCATAATTTTAATTAATTAAACATTTTGAGTTTAAGTAGATAAAGGGTATTAACATCCTTGATCTATAAGATCTAGGATGATTAGACCATTCAAATCATTTTGGATGATGATATAATAATGTAATAACTTAAATAAATGGGTTGGATGTAATTGAATTAGCAGATATTAAGATCTCGAACCTTAAAAGTAGTAAAATCCATAAAAATGAATGGTAAACTCCTTAATCAGTTTGATCAAGGATGATTGGATAGTATGGATGTATTTGGATGATGATATAAATTTATGATTGTATGGATTGATGGACTTGATGATGATAATTTGGGATAGGTTAAGATCTATGCCCTTAAATTGGATAAAATGACTTAAGATCTTCTTGATCGGTTGGATCAAGAAGGATCACATCATTTGATGAGATGTATTAATGATCTAGAGATAAAATCACATTAATAAAATGTATTAGATCTAAAGGAAAATGAAAGATCAAGATCTAAACCCTAAATGGTATGAAATATGAATAGACATTAAATATGACATTTGGATCATGATGAATAGTTATGGCATGTTAATTATTGAATGATATTGTAAATGTCTTTTATTTCTTAGTAGATATAATGATTAGATTTACTTATTTATTTATGCTTTAATGCTTATTTTATGTAAATTACATTGAAAATGTAATTAAAGAAAAATAGAGTTGAAGGGCATTACATGGACTTAATGATAATAAGGGCTATAGATAATAGGACAATATAAGGATTATCAAATCCTTGGCCCAAACTAGGAGAATAATAAATCCCATCAATGACATTTTAAATGTTCATGGCCTTAATTAAAATCAATTAGAAAGAGTACTTAGGGTTAAAATGTTCATAGGAACATTATGAAAGGTTGAGTTAAGGTCACTCTAGTGAATGCTAAACATGGTGGTTAATGGGGTTTTCTAATAGAGCCCCGCTCTTCTCCTACCTTCCATTGACATTTGTGAGGTCTAAACACCTCCTTACATGAGGGTTGAAGTAACCACTTTGTGTTCAGCCATTCAACTAGTAAGCCTTAGTCAATTGGAAATAAGAGGAGTAGTCTAGACTTAGGATGAAATAAGCTATCTTCAACTAGTAAAACATTAACTGGTTGAATAATAATAATAAGATTATAAAAGGTTAGTAAAATATCTAATCTTAATAAAAATAATAAGTAAGATAAGGATGATCAAACAAGATCCATAGGATATTGAATGATCAAGAATAATAAGAATCCCAATGTTGTATTTTACTATATATCCATGTATGGATGTTATAGATCAAATCTAGATCATTAGATTAGATAATCCAAACCCTTGATCAAATATGATTCATGAAAGAGAACCAGGATCATCCTCCTTAAGAATGATCAAATAACTGAACTTAGATCAAAGAAGAACTAAATGATAGAAGATCTAGGCCCTTGATCTTTATGAACAAGTATAGATTATTGATCAAAGGATCTATGAAAGATCAAGATCAAGGAGATGGACTCACAAAGACTTAGAGATAGAAAATACTTACATTTGAAAGATTAGAAGATCATTCTAACCATCAGATCTATTGATCAATAGGATAAATACTATCTAAGGAAGATAGATTACATGGATGATAGGAACATAAGACAGATCTAGATCCTTTATATCAAAGGACAAGATTAGATAAGGAATATAGATAGGAGATTATCCAAAATTGTACAAATAATGACAGTATGTATGTATTTACAGATTACACACTTCAATCACGGAGGATCTGAAGGGATGGATCACTACATGAAGGTAGGTGGAACTTTAAGAATCCATGGCTTATGGTTTGTGAAATTGTTATCATACATAGGCATTATAATGCTTAAGAATGATAATATGCTTAGTTAAATTTGAATCATAATTCATGTATATGAGATAGAAATAACTGTTGAAATTAGATGGAATACATAATAAATACCTGGGTATCATTTATGATTACTCCTAAACTTAGATAAGAACATAATAATAATGGATATCATTTGTATCTAATGAGTATCCCTACACTTAATAACATTTGGTATATTAATACCATATTAAAGAAAATGGATATCATTTACAATAAATGATTAATCCCTAAATTTATATGAACATGGGTATCATTCATTGTAAATGAGGATTCCTAAATCTAGAAATGAAATTATATTCTTAGTATGAGGATATTGAATACAATGATGATAATATAAGCAAATAGATCGTCTGAGATGTACAAGAAGTATTTTAGATCCAAGCATGGAGGCTTGTGGTTTTGTTTTAAATAGGCATAAGCTTGGGGATGTTATGCTAGGGAAGTTATGAGGGTTTGGCCACCCACTTCCCAAAATTTGATGATATTATGATACCTTGCCCAAAGAGAGGTTAAAACTCGAGTGGGTCAATTAGTGGAAGGCTCTACTATGAAAGTCCTGTCTCCCCATACGGGTAGTGACACAATATTTTCCACCATGGTATTAGTGGTGAATAGGGCAGTTATCCAAATGTGTTGGTACGAATGAGACTGCAGTATGGTAGTCCTTGAGTATTTTGCATATGATGCATGGCATAGTAAGATGCCAGTACTGCCCTAATGAGGGAGTATTTTCCCATCAAAAGTCAAGATGACTTATCAACTAAGTATATCTGAGTATGATTGTTGATGTTTAAGCTATTGACTTTTTTTCATGGTTTTTTACCGTATATATATATATATATATACATACAACATAGTGGTGAGTGGTTTAGAATTATCATAGTGGATGCTACATGATAAATTATATGATAGAATGATCCTATATGGTATGGTTCATGGAAATTGAATTATGTAATTCATATGCAATATGATGATTATGAATACTGTACTTTTGAATTATATCATTTCATATGTTCTTGTATCCCCTACCAAGCATAGCTTGCTGAGATATTGTAATTGTTTGAATGTTTACAATATCTCATATATAGAAAGGAAGGATTGAAGGGATACGACAAGGGAATATGAAGACTATATACATTTGTGAAAGGATTGAATTGTATTTTGGACATAAGATGTAATAAAGGGGCTATGTATGTGAACAACTTGATGGATCCTGCAATTTTAATAAAATGAGTTTCTTTGGAAACATATGTTACACACAAAATTATGTATGCATATGTAAGTGAAATGTGGCATTCGTATTTTCTGAAAATAATTTCAAAGATAAAAAAATTGCTGCTTAAGTTTTCAAAACATTTACAACATTGGTTGACCACCATTTGGAAAAAAATGACAAAAAAAGTATTTCAAAAACCCGGGTCACCACAGTTGGTATCAAAGTAGGTTCATCCAATCACTTGCAACTCCTTATGTCCAATATGATTATAACAATCCAAGTTGAAGATGAGAAATAGTGATTGAATAGAGAAATAGGAGAGTCTTAGTTGAGAATGAGTATAGAAAGAGTTGACTCATTAGTGAAGGATGAGTATAGAAAGAGTTGACTCATTAGTTAAGGATGAGTATAGAAAGAGTTAGTGTAATGAATGAATAGTATAGTACAAGTAGATATTACTCAGTGAAAGGATTAGGAGTACTACTTAGTAAGTAAGAATCCCAATAGAGGGAATAGTAAGATATGGAAATCAATAAGGAAAACATTACAAAAGATAAAAATGTAATGTATGATATTCAGGTCTAACCTAGAGGCTTGAGTAAACATACACATGTAGAAATAAAGTACACCAATACCAGTATGTATATAACCATTATTAAATGAAATAATGGAGATTAAGAGAAAGAAGTGGCAAATTTAAAATTATGATGGAAATGGTGTAGAAGGAAAATCTTCAACCTTTATAGGAAAGGTGAAATAGAAATTTATGAGAAATAGGTGCTAAAGATGAAACCTTAGAATTATTATAAAATTTGAAATTAATAATAATAAATAATAAATATAAATGTAAGAGTTACAATTGCTACGTATATAGTATTATGGAAATTAGTTAAAAGGATTTAATGATCAAAATAGAAATGATATTACTTGAAAGGAATTTAAGGAAATAAGTGAGAAATTTTAAAATTAGTAAATGAGAATAGTTTTAAATAAAAATGAATAAGGAGATAAGTAAGCATTTTATCTCCAAAATTAATAAAGGAAAAGGGTTTAATAAAGAGACAATAAAATTTTAGAGCATGAAAAAGTGATCTTTAAAATTAGAATCAAATGATAAGGAAGAAGAGAGTTAGATATGTTGAAATATATATATATATATATATAATTCCAAACTTATTAAGAAAGATAATTAAAATATATAGTTAACAAAGAAATTATAGTCCATATATATGGTACAACAACTATGAAATCACTATGTGAGAAATTATATTGGTATGATAAATCAATTGTGAAAATTAACACAAGGAATATCAAGAATTAGAGGGATATTGATATGATAACTTTGGTGATAGTGAAAATAATTTTGGGACTATAGGAATGGTGAAATAAATATGAGAAATGAAGACCTATAAACAAATATTAGTAGCTAAACTTAAGTTTAAAGTTTGGAAAAATGAGATGATTATGAATAAGGTATGAGTCAAGATTTTTGGAGAAATATGTGGTTAGAAATTTTAAGATATTTTGAAGATTTTCAATCTAACATGAGGTTGAATGAGGAAATATCGATAGTAGTTGAGGAAAATGACATGAACTTATTTGAATGAGTTGAAAGAACAAATTTTAAGGATTAAGAGTGATTATAGAAATTTACATTAAGAAAGTAACAAATTTCCTGGGAAAAAGAAAAAAAAGGATGAATGTGAGGATGCATTGAACATAAATGATATTATTCAAGAAATTAAGTACCCTTTTACTCTATAAGGATGAGAATTTCTAAATTTATTATCATCAATTGGGAATTGGAAATGAAACATCATAGTATGAAATCAAAACAAATTTTGAGTTATATGAGTTGGATAAATGATATTTATGAATTTGAGGAGAATGAAATATATTAGATGAATTGATAATGATATATGGAAGTGAGATAAGAAAATGATGAGCAACTATAGAGTATATGCTAAACACTTACATAACTTATCAACTATCTGGTAAGTGTAAATATTGACTACATGGAGTAAGGTTTAAGGTCATATAAATTCTAAGGATGATATGGAAGTTGACCCAAGAAAGATTGGAGATGAAAATAAATTATGAAATGACTTTGATAGTTAGAGAAATTTATCTCTTACTAAGGTTATAGCATACTATAGAGAAATACCTTTTAGTATACTCTTACCATTGAGTACATAATATATGAAGAATACATGGTAAATTACAGAGATTTTAAGAGTTAAGAAGAGGCTGACCACAAACTCTTCTAGTAGAAATTACCTGAATGGAGGATTAAAAAGAATATGGAAAAGTTGTGTAGTGTGATTCAAGGAAGCATGAAGTAAAATTTCAATCTAAAAATTTAGAGATATATAAATATATCTATGAAAGAAATAAATATTATCATTGATTATGAGAAATTTCATAATATTGTTATGATTATGAGAAAGAGATAACAAAAGAGGATAAGGTATATATGACAATTTATATGATACTATCTATAAACTATATTGGAAGAAAAAATGTAGAAAGTCAAGTACTATGAATAAATTGGAAATTTTGTACACCAAGATATGATAGATGGAATGAGAATGAGGAAAGAATCATTACAAGGAAACTATTATTCAATGACAGAATCTAAAAAGAAATTGTCAATAGAAAGAAATAGTAAAGAAGTATGAATTTTAATATGTCATGTGTGAGCATTTTAATATGTCAATAGATGAACCAACCATGTGATTTATACCTTTGAGGAGAAGGTTACAAAGGTAGCATGAGAAATGAATGAAAGGAAATAGAGATTTCCTTAAGTGGCAAGGCCACATGTGTAAAGCTAAGAAAGAACTATGAAAACTCATGAGTGAGTTGATATACGAATTTTGAGTACAAAATTATTATAAGGGGGAAGATTGTAACAACCCCAATTTTTATGAATATAATTGAATTATTAAAAAATTAAAAGTTAAAAGTTAAAATTTTAAAAGTGGAACATGAACTTTGAGTTTCAAGAAAATTCATTTTTATAAAAATAAAATCAAGACTTAAAACTTGGATATTTGTAATGTACTCGAAAAACCATTTAGAATGACTGCAAGTATGTCATATTCTAAGTCCAGATGAAAATTCCTTATTTTTCTCCATTTTTATGAATAAAAGGGTAAAATAGTAATTTTATTCATAAACGACACCAAAGACAACAATATTTAGAATGTACTCAGAAATATGATTCCAAATCCACTAAGTACGCTCAATTTTGAGTTTGGCAGAATAAAACAAAATTTTCTCCATAAAAGGGCAAAATGGTCCTTTCATACCTTCGTGGGGCCCACAAATGGATACAATGGCCAAAAAACATGTAATCATGAATCAAACCACTACCAGCTGCTAGGGGAGAAGGAGGTGGTAGTGGGTATCCAATGCCAATTTAATAATAAAAAAATTTGAAACATGATAGTTACATGTAATCATAAAAAGAATTCAAAAACACCTATAAATAGCTCATAAAATTCCCAAAAAAATTTCTAATGTTCTTCACGAGGTCCCCTACAAAGGCCTAAAATCTCAACTCTAGAATCCTCCCCCATCTCCCCCAATTCCTCCTGCTTGCTCTCTTATTCTCTATGGCCATGTCCCCAAACACACCTAGGCAGACGACCTCGTGTTTGCATCGAGACCACCCAGGGACGCATCATCCCCGATGAACTAGGGTTTCTGCCTGGGAAACCCTAATCCAATTAGTCATGGATTTCCACCTGTTAAATTCAAATCTCCAGCATTGGATCTGGTCGGACCGGGATGATCTACAAAAGCCCTAAGTTTCCATGATGATCCACCTCCTAGATCGCCGAGAAACTCAAAATGAATGATAAACACAGTATTGGGTACCATCTCAGATGGATTTTACAACTTAATCCAGCCAATCTAGCCAATGAAAAATGATCTGGACCCATTGGATCTCTTCAATGCATGGTGATCTACAAAAGCCCCAAGGTCTCACTCCTCCGACAACAAAACTAGAGATCTTGGCATCTGTATGTCATTCCAGCAACCTAAGGTTTTGTCACTAGTAAATCTCTTCTCCGGTGAAATTCCTTCACCAACCCGGTGGAGGTAGGCCACCCACTTCAACCCCCTTTTATTCCAGCACCTCTCTTGGGTTTTTCAGCCTCCAGGTGATCTCCCCGGCCGTTAATCCATCAGGAATGGAAAATCTAGCAACAGGGTTGAGATCCCCATCTTGGATGGCTCAGATGAAGCTTCTGAGTAGTTGTATGGTTTCTTAGGGGCCAAAAACCCCAAGAGATGAGATCTCAACCCTTGATGCTGAGAGATGGATGGTGATCCATGGTAGGGTGATCTGACGGTCTAGATTGCACTGTCTCGCCCATAGCCAGTCACGCCTCTCGGATCACTGGTAAAAGGCACTAACAGGCATGGGTCGCTGGTTGTCCTTGCACCTGGTACTCCCAGATTTGATCTGAGCCATCTAATAATTGTACTAAAATCTTATTTCTTCAATTAAGAGCTCATTTTAGCTTCAATTTTAGATCAAAGAGTTGCTATGGATTTTTTATGTTGTGTAGAATCTAATGAATATATTATATTTATGTTTTTAGTTGTATTTACTTGTGATAATTACTAAAATGCATTCCAACAGTGATGGATCATGATCAAGATGACCTTAAAATGGAAATCTGAATCAATGGATGGATTCAGAATGTCCCAAAATCTTATAGACCATAATCAAAGTAAAAAGTCTAGATACCTAGATTGATTAATAGAACAAAAATATTAAAGATCAAAATCAGCCCTTAAAACTGGCTAAAATCTTAAAATCGATATTCTGATCTCAATTTAACTCCAAAATGAGATCAGATAGTTGGGTTTGATTTATCTTGAAGAGGAGAACCTACTTAACCAATAAAATCATAATTTTAATTAATTAAACATTCTTAATTTAAATATATAAGGGTACTAATGCCCTTGATCTAGAAGATCTAGGATGATCAGGCCATTCAAATCATTTTGGATGATGATTTAATAATGTAATAACTTAAATAAATGGGTTGGAAGTAATTGAATTGGTAGATCTTAAGATTTTGAACCTTAAAAGTAGTAAAATCCATAAAAATGAATGGTAATCTACTTGATCAGTTTGATCAAGGATGATTGGATAGTATGGATGTATTTGGATGACAATATAAAGTTAAGATCATATGGATTGATGGACTTGATGATGATAATTTGGGATAGATTAAGATCTATGCCCTTAAATTGGATAAAATGACTTAAGATCTTCTTGATCGGTTGGATCATGAAGGATCAGATCATTTGATGAGATGTATCAATGATCTAGTGATAAAATAAAATTAATAAAATTTATTAGATCTAAATAAAAATAAAAGATCAAGATCTAAACTCTAAATGGGATAAAAAATGAATAGAAATTAAATATGACATTTGGATCATGATGAACAGTTATGGCATGTTAATTATTGAATGATTTTGTAAATGTATTTTATTTCTTAGTAGATTTAATGGTTATATTTATTTATTTATGCTTTAATGCTTATGTTATGTAAATTACATTGAAAATGTAATTAAATAAAAAATAAAGTTGAAAGACATTACATGGAATGAATGATATGGATTAATGATAGTAAGGGCTATAGTCAATAAGACAATATAAGAATTATCAAATCCTTTGCCCAAACTAGGAGAATAATAAACCTCATGAATGACATTTTAAATGTTCATGGACTTAATTAAAATCAATTAGAAAGAGTACTTAGGTTTAAAATGCTCATAGGAACCTTATGAAAGGTTGAGCTAAGGTTACTCTAGTGAATGCTAAACATGATGGTTAAGGGGGTTTTCTAGTAGTGCCTTGCTCTTCCCCTACCTTCCGTTGACATTTGTGAGGTCTAAATGCCTCCTTACATGAGGATTAAAGTAACCACTTTGTGTTCAGTCATTCAACTAGTAAGCCTTAATCAATTGCAAATAAGAGTAGCCTAAACTTAGGATGAAATAAGCTATCTTCAACTAGTAAAACATTAACTAGTTGAATAATAATAATAAGATTATAAAAGGTTAGTAAAATATCTAATCTTAATAAAAGTGGTAAGTAAGATAAGGATGATCAAACAAGATCTTGAATGATCAAGAACAATAAGAATCCTAATGTTGTATTTTATTATGTATCCATGTATGTATGCTATAGATCAAATCTAGATCATTAGATTAAATAATCCAAACCCTTGATCAAATATGATTCAAGGAAGAGAACGAGGATCATCCTCCTTAGGGATGATCAAATAACTAAACTTAGATCAAAGAAGAACTAAATGATAGAAGATCTAAGCCCTTGATCTTTATGAACAAGTATAGATTGTTGATCAAAGGATCTATGAAAGATCAAGATTAAGGAGATGGACACACAAAGACTTAGAGATAGAAAATACTTACATTTGAAAGATTAGAAGATCATTCTAACCATCAGATATATTGATCAATAGGATAAATACTATCTGAGGAAGATAGATTATATGGATGATAGGAACACAAGACAGATCTAGATCCTTTATATCAAAGGACAAGATTAGATAAGGAATATAGATAGAAGATTATCCAAAATTGTACAAATAATGACAGTATGTATGTATTTACAGATTACACACTTCAATCATGGAGGATCTGAAGGGATGGATCACTACATGAAGGTAGGTGGAACTTTAAGAATACAAGACCTATGGTCTGTGGAATTGTTGTTATACATAGACATCATAATGCGTATGGATGATAAGATGCTTAGTTAATTTTGAATCATAATTCATGTATGTGAGATAGAAATAACTGTTGAAATTAGATGGAATACATAATATATACTTGGGTATCATTTATGATTACCCACAAACTTAGATAAGAACATAATAATAATGGATATCATTGGTACTAAATGAGTATCCTTACACTTAATAACATTTGGTATATGAATACCAAATTAATGGAAATGGGGATCATTTACAATAAATGATTAGTCCTTAAGCTTATATGAACATGGGTATCATTCATTGTAAATGAGGATCCCTAAATCTAGAAATGAAATTATATCCTTAGTATGAGGATATTGAATACAATGATGATAATATAAATAGACAGATCATCTGAGATGTGCAAGAAGTATTTTAGATCCAAGCATAGAGGCTTGTGGTTTTATTTTAAATAGGCATAAGCCTGAGGATGCTATGCTAAGGAAGTTATGAGGGTTTGGCCACTCACTTCCCAAAATTTGATGATATTATGACATCTTTCCCAAAGAGAGGCTAAAAGTTGGGTGGGGCAATTATGGGAAGGCCCCACTATGAAAGTCCTATCTCCCTATATGGGCAGTGACATAATATTTTCCACCATAGTATGATTGGTGAATAGGGCCGTTATCTGAGCGTGCTAGTACGGATCAGACTACAATATGGTAGTCCTTGAGTATTTTGCATATGATACATGGCATAGTAAGATGCCAATACTGCCCTAATGAGGGAGTATTTTCTTAGCAAAAGTCTAGATGACTTATCAACTTCGTATATCTAAGTATGATTATTGATGTTTGAGCTATTGCCTATTTTTAATAGTTTTTCACTATATATATACATACAATATAGTGGTGAGTGGTTTGGAATTATCATAGTGGATGTTACATGATAAATTATATGATAGATTGATCCTATATGATATGGTTCATGAAAATTGAATTATGTGATTCATATGGAATATGATGATTATGAATACTGTACCTTTGAATTATACAATTTTATATGTTCTTTAATCCCCTACCAAGCATAGCTTGTTAAGATATTGTAAATGTTTGAATGTTTACAATATCCCAAATACAAAATGGAAGGACTAAAGGGATATGACAAGGGAATATGAAGACCATACTGTTGAACAAGACTATGTACATTTATGAAAGGATTGGATTGTATTTTGATTTGTGTATTTTGGACATAAGATGTAATAAAGGGGCTACATATGTGAACCACTAGATCAATCTTGCAATTTTTAATAAAATGAGTTTCTTTGGAAACATATGTTGTACACAAAATTATGTATGTATATGTGAGTGAAATGTGGCATTCAGGTTTTCTGAAAAGAATTTCAAAGAAAGAAATTTTCCACTGCTTAAGTTTTGAAAACATTTACAAAATTGATCTACTACCATTTGAAAATAAATAATGAAAATGTATTTCAAAAACCCAAGTTGCCAAACAAATACCCCCAAGTATGCAGTCATGAAATAAAGTGAGAATAAACAATAAGAAAATTAGATGAAAAGAACTATCAAACACAAGTCATGTATGAACAACAATCAATAAATCATTGAATCAGTAACCCATTGGAAATCTAAGATCTTGTGTACAATCGACCATCAAATATAAAAATCCATGTCCACTTCACTATGGAAAATTTATAAATCAAAACTAGAATGATTCACAATCCTACCATCAGGACACATGTCTAAAATGTCAAGAGTAACTAGTATGTCCAACATGTCCATAATCGATAACCAGATTCCTATGCTCATAGGGCCCTACCATCACCCCAGATGGCTTTCGCAACCTCTATGTTGACTTGTGAATACCTCATGATATAATCCTCACTAGAACTCATGGGGCCACTCTGTTACCTTAGAGTAGTTCCCCATGAGAAGCTATTCCTATTGCCCATTGTCTCCATTCTAGGGCCGGTATCAATACCATGTCAAAGGTCAATGGCCAATCTCACCACCTAGCATAGGGTCTTGAGGACTTACAATTGTCCATAGCACGCCTTTCTTAGGTCTTAGAGCTGCCCTAGACATGTAGGTTTCCCATGCACCACATTCAAGATCCATGCACATAACTCCATGGGCCATGTGCGTGGTAATTAGGTGATTTTCCTTTAAGAGGTTAATTACTTCCAAGTGATTGAAAATTTGTGAGACTTCTCATGGGATCAACCTTTCTCACATGCAAAATTACTACATTAATTTGCGCATTTGCATGTAGTTATAAAGCTACACCAAGTTTTTGGAGCCACTATCATGGAATCACAATAGATTTATGGTTGGATCTTTGTTCAAATTGTTTATATCTAGTCGTAGATCTAGATTGCATTAGATTAGGGTTTTTGCGTCCTTGTTGCATATTTTGCTAATTCCTCAAAAATTGACCCATCTTTCTTTATTGTGTGCAAGGGGAATTTAGCAAAAGGAGCTATAATAGTTCTGTGGCCAAAGCTTCTACCTCCCTAGATTAGGGTTTTTCTATTTTCTTTTGAGTGAACCTGTAGTGAAGCCCCATTGTAATGTTAATTTCAATTATTTATTTTAAATGGGTTGTAATAATATATGGCAAGTGTGGGTTGTGGTGGCCCACACTTGAACTTCATAAAAAATTCCACCATAAGTTACTCTCACTTTCTTTTATTTTTCTAGTGTAATTGCATTTAAAGTAAAATTTGCATTTTGATTGTGCACCACAGAACATGATTTTTCATGGAAAGACTCTACAAAGCACAATATAGGTCATTGTGTTGCATTTTATAGGTTTTGTGCATTTCATTTAGATTTATAGCATAGCATATTGATAAGCATTAATTTACTTTTCCTCACATTGCATTCAACATTTATTGCTTTATGGTGGATGGAACACATTGATAGTAAGGAGCTCTTATAAACCCTCATAAGATGAGAACTAGATTTCATCACCAGATCCTTGGCCAACCAAGGTAATCAAATGAATTCCTTATATGATCATGATCTCAACTCTTAAAAGATTTATTTAAAATCCAGTAGCAAGAAACTTAGGGTTTCGAGCTTGCAGGAACCTTCATGAAGGAGTAGATCTACTATCACTCTAGTGGTTTTGATCATTGTGGTTATAGTGGGTATGAAAAATCTAAGTGATTTTCCCATGCCTTTCATTGACATTCGTTGATGTCTAAATGCCTCCTTGCAAGAGAATTGTATTAACCACTCTAAGCAAGACCTAATTGGCAAGCAATAGTCAAGCCTGGATAAAAGGAGAAGTTGTCTAAATTTAGGTCTAAAAGGTACCACCCTACACACCATCAAAGATTATCAAATCAGCTCATTAGTGGACCATTAAGAATTGATTGTGCATCATTTAAAGTTATGAATCATATTTAGGCAGGTTGCATTATATAGTTAGGATTTCCTTAGTTTCACATTAAAACAAGAGAGAGAGAGAGAGAGAGAGAGAGAGAGAGAGAGAGAGAGAGAGAGAGAGAGAGAGAGAGAGAGAGAGAGAGAGAGAGAGAGAGAGAGAGAGAGAGAGAGAGAGAGAGAGAGATTATTTCACTCCTAAGCCATTGCATTATGGGGAAATGTATGAGACAAAGACAATGTACACTCTTGATTTGTCTAATACATTTCATAGATTAGACATTGTGATGAGAGTACTAATAGTAAATTGGATAGGTTAAATGCTTTTAGGTAAGCTAGTAAGACATCTTGGCATCCTTGGTACAAGAATTCCCACACCTATTCTGACCCAACATATCCCACTACTTCATGGCCATTAAGGTCAACCTACAATGGATATTATTAGGAGCAAGTGGATGCACTCAATGCATTCACTTACCCTAGCAGTCACTATTATCATGAGATAGACTTTCAAGACTACAATGGATGGGCTCAACCTCATGAACAACCTTAATCTTAGGCTTGTCAAACATATTAGGAAGAACCATTATGGTCCCACCCTGATCAACCGTACCATGATTATCAAGAATATCAAGGATAACCACTGTGGTTCCTACCTACTTAAACCCTTCCTAGTACTCCAATGCCATAACAATATGAATCATACAAATTTGAATAGTCATTAGAAGAGATCAAATTTAGTGAAGAGACTTAACCATTGCTTGAGCTGAATGAATTTTAATACAATCAAATTAGGGCTGAAATTTTATGAAGGGGAAGAGTAAATGAAACAAATAAAGAAGAATACTGAAAGAAACACTAAAAAAATTATAAGGATGGGAACTATATATGATCCTCTTGAGCCACAAAGTTTTCAACCATCCTTGACCATTGATACCGATAATAGGATGGAAATATCAGACTATCATTATGGGCCACAAGATATCCAACCATCCTTGGAAACCCCCAACTTATGTCCACTCAAGTCTTGTCTTGCTCCTTTTCCTAATTACAATGACATGACATCCATTAATGAGGAAAATGAGTTTTAGACCCCAGGCCATTAGTGGACACTTCTCAATAGCAAGACTAAGTACAAATACCTACAATTTTTTTAATTCAAATTGAGCCTTGCACTATTGAAGAAGTACCCAATCAGGACCTACAGACTTTATTTGATCAAACACTAGATAGTAAAGTAGGACCATCCAAAATCTTACCGATGCCTGTAGAATAGGAAGAAGTATAAGTCAATTGATATTCTGGCACAAAATCAACCAACTCTAGGGTACACACTATAAGTTAATAAGGATTTATGCCTTACCATTACTCTGCATCAGAAAAACAAAAAGAACCTTTTAGGGGCATACAGAGTCAACTTAAACCCCAATTTTAGGAAAATGTAAGGGAGAAGGAGGAAAATATGTACTAATTGCAATGGTCACTATTGTCCCTAAATTTGTTAAAAAATTGGGACCACTCATCTCAAATTGGTTCTACAAAATTTAAATTCATGATAATCTTTCATGCTATATTATTACCACCACCAAAAATTTCAAGGTGGAGAATGTATATTGACTACCATGAAATTCTTACATGGAGTGAGAAATTCCATGTTAGAGATAGGATTAAGTCAATCATTTGGGTTTAGAGTAGATTAGTTAGTTTAGTCTGGTTGAAGATGTTAAACTTATCACTTACTAGGAGGCAACCTAATGTTTTGAGAACGTCTCATTATTCTACTTGCCAATTTATCATGTTTTAAAACATTGGGGACAATGTTTATTTCAAATTGAGGGGTGTAGACATGCATAATATTTTTTAATTTTTCTTAAAAAAATGAAAAAGAGAGATTTTTCAAGTTTTTAAGGTCAAAGTTCCTTTATTGTGATGAGAATTAGATTTTCAGAAGCTTAGTATTTTTCTCCTACTTTAAATTTTTAATAGAAATACATATGGTTAATTTTGCATTTTATTCATGTCTTAAAGTATTTTATGATAGTTAAATCTAGGAATATACTTACATGTGGTACATATTCTACACTAATATATGGTTATGACTTAGAGACCCTAAGAAAAATTAGTAGAGACCTACACCTGAGTGAGTATTAGAGACTAATCTTTCTAAGGGTTATATGTAAGTCCATATTTTCTTCAATGATCATAAACTTTGAAAAGATCCCATTATCTTTATTTTGGTCTATTGCTAAGAAACAATAGAGTACTAACTTTCTTTCATAAACATTTACTAAATTTGATAGGCTTTAAGAAACCCAAGAAATGATGTAGGCCATCCTTGTTTTAGCCTAGAGACATAGATACTACCTAGTATAGTGTACTAATACTTAAACCCTTTGAGCCTCTTGGTTAGCCTTTTTCTTTTCATGACCCCATTTACATTAGCCTAAAAACTTAGTTAAATATACAGTATCTACCTTTCAAAAATGAGTAGAAATGGTAGAAAAAGTAGAAAAAATGACAAGAGTCTAAGAAGTGAAAAATATCAAATTTTTGAAAAAGGAAAGCCTTTCCCTCAAGGTAAAATAAATACAAAGAGAAAAGCAAAGTGAGGAAAAGGAAAAATAGAATAGATATTCACTTTATTGCAATAAAAAGTAAAGTTTTCCAGCAACAATGGAAGACTGCTACTCAGATTTGAACTTTTGAATCCTTTTATCCTTTCTTTTGGAACCATTCCCAAGCTTATGTTTCATCCTATCAAAGTCCTGTTGATCTTAAGGTGGACAATAGACTTAGTGAGGATATAAATGGGAAGGAATTATGGTGAAATACCCTCGTGTTCTTGGTAATTGCATCCATTCTTAAGAATCATATTTATTTGTCTCACTTGTGCTCATAAAATTATGTGAGTCATCAGATTTTTGGATTTGGTCACATTGTGAGAGAATTTTGTTTGACCCTTTTTTCTCTGAGAGCTTTATTTTTTAGTGTATACTATTGAGAATTTGAGGTCAAAACATTATTCCAATAATGTATAAGTATATTTGTTTATAAGTCCAGATTATGTACCTATACACACACTACACTCTGAGATATAACTTAATAAAATGGCTTTGGTATATGGGTAACTTGTAGAATTTTTCAATCATCTTTATTAAGTTGTTAAAGCTAGTAAGTTCTAATGGACAATAGGTCTCTAAGATAAATTAAGGAACATAGCATTATTGAATTTTTTGGATATATTTCCTAGAAACCCTTGTGAGACTTAACTCATCCACTAAGGGTAACCTAAGGGTTTAAGAGCTTTTTGCATGTGTTAAATGTAGTCATGAGTACCTAAAAAAATGGTAGTCATTTGTGTTTTTGTGATTTGTCACATGTTTTGCTCAGGACTAGCAATGTAGTCATGAGTACCTACAAAAATGGTAGTCATTTGTGTTTTTGTGATTTGTCACATGTTTTGCTCAGGACTAGCAAATGCTTGTTAGAGGGTGTGATAAGTATTCAATTTTGTATAAAAGGTACCTAATTAGTAGCTCATGTGTTATAAACTATAGGCATTATACTATGGTTTTCTTGAAAATTCATGAAACGTGCATTTTTTAACTAATGATTCAAAATTTTGATACCTTGCTAGTTTAGAAACAAATTCAATGTAGGTATGTGAATTGTCATATTTTCTAGGAATTAATTAGGGGTTTTTGATCTTTTTAGTGTTGAGATGATGATCCAATGACCAAGATCACTTTAGATGAGAATCAAGGATTGAGATCAACCAAGAGAACAAGGATCTAATCCATCATTCCAATGTTCAAGCAAGGGTCAAGATCATTTCAAGGAAAGTAGAAAAGTCATCCAGGAAAAGCTAGGAGAATCAAAGCCACATGAGCCTTGAAGCCAAGGGAGCAACCATTGAAGCCATCAACTTGATCCATTTAAGCCAACTACATGGCTCACACATTTTGCAAAGTTTACATGCAACTTCCCCTTGAAACAAAATGTGATTTAAAGAAATAAAATAGGAAGAGCATTTGACTTGTCAACATGTGTAGGTGGACCAATAGCAGAAGTGTCCTCATTCCATAGTCTTTCCTTTTCTCTTACCTTCTAATTCCCACTTTCCTAGCACCTTCCTAGGGTCCTAGTTTTATTTCCCTGATTTAGTTACCTAACCTATCTTATCCCTATCCCAAATCTTATCTCGTTTTGCCATTTTCCTAGGGATATAATTCTATAAAATCTTCTTTTTAGAAAAGATGGAACATAATATAAAATAGAGGGAGGTCCTCCCCTTTTTTTACATAGGGAATTCCATGTCCCCTTTTGGGCTGGTCCTCCACTTGGATTTCATGCATGATTCTCTTCCTTCAAACCTTATTCAAGTTGTTCCAACCTCCTTCAAATTCAACACTCTTCCTTCTTTCTTTGCTCTTCAATTAGGTTGGTTTTTCCTTGCACTTTTACATTACTTGTTACTTGTTGCTTGCTTTGATTTCTAGTTTCATGCTTTAAGTTCTTTCATTGCTTTCCTTGCTTATTTATTCTAGTTGGGTACTTTAGAGCTTTGCATCCTAAGGCAATTAATCTTGTGTAGTGACAACTAAGAGATGGTAACCTTAGGATCAAGTTGTTGTTCTTTGTTTTCCTTTGAATCCTTGCCTTTCTATTGTTTCTCTTCCCTTACCTATATTTGAATTTGTTCCATCTATTTTCACTTTCTTTCGATTTGGATCACATGCATGCTACTTAAGGAATTTTGGATTGGAATTTGGTTTAATTTTATGTCTTGAAGAAGGTGAAATTTTCCTTCTATACATGTAATTATTCCCACACTTTTGTATGAGTTTCAATTCAATAAAGGTCTATGCTCATGTACAATTTCCATGGTTGATTTAAGCCTCTTAACTTTGGTTGTCATGTTGTTTGTTCATGCTTACTTCCCATGTACACCCTTCTCTTTAATTTCCATACACATCATTGTAGTTCCATACATCAAAGTCTATTAGTTTTAGTCACATCATCCTAGGTTAATGTGCATGTTGGTTTCACATGCACCCCATTCAAAGTCCAAGCACACAACTCCATGGGCCATGCACATGGTAATTAGGTGATTTTCCTTTAAGAGGTTAATTGTTTCCTTGTTTCACTATAGTTTTGCATTCTTGGATCACTTGCTTGCATCTTAGTGATAAGTGTCCAATTTTTCATAAAAACCACCCAGTTAGTACCCACGTGTTACAACTTATAGGTGTAAATTAGAATTTTTAGACCAAAATTCATAACACATATTTTTTACCTAATAACCCGAGAGTTTGTTATTTTGCAGGTCCAAAAGCTAGTGCAAGGTAAGTATGTGATGAATGTTTTCCTAGGATTTAATTAAGACTTTTCACTTTTTGTAGGAAATAAGATGTTGATCCAATGGCTAAGATTGATTGGGACAAAATTAAAGAGCAAGACCAAAAGATTGAGTCAAAGCATCAAAATCATCACTTCAACATAAATCAAAGACAAAGCTCATCTTATGGACCAGTAATGAGTGTGATTAAAGTAGATAAAGATGGCCAAAGTTGGACCATGAAATAAGCCATGCATTCCCACCACCTTTGCATGGAAGCCACTTAAGCTACCTTAGTCATATAAGCCATGAAAGGTGGCAAACTAAGGAATTCAAGACAAACCATACAAGCCACTCAAGCCAAGGAAGCTTACTAAGCCAGCCATGAAGCTTAGCTAATGGATCCTTCAAAGTTAGCCATCTAAGCTATCAAGCTAAGCTAAATGGAAGGGAAAATATATTAGAATAAGATGGCATGAGGACTAATGGGATAAGAGCAACCAATTTTTAAAATTTTTCTCACTTTTCCCCACTATTTCCTTAATTTCCACCTCACCTTTAAGATACACTACGAATTTCCAAAACTCTAACTCCTTCCACCTCTTAGGAAACTGCCCAACCAACCAAATTTCTCCACCTAACATATCTCACCTCATTCCTAACCTATCTCCACCCACTTTCCTAAAAAAATAGGCCTTTAACGATTTTGGAAGGGGGAGACTCCCCTTCCTAAAAAGGTGGTGTCTCCCACTTTCTTAAGACAGCCAACTACTCTCCCTCACTTTCCTATTGGGTGTTCATCCTTTTCACCTATCGTAGCCCTCTAATTTGATCCTCTTTAATCCCCACCAAACCTTAGTACTAGGTTACCCTAGGAAAAATCTTGTAAAACAAGGCCACAATCCAGGCAAACTACCACTCTTTTCAACATAGGAAAAGGACGTCTCCTCCATAGGAAAGAGATGCCCACTTCCTTCCAGCCAAATTGTCTTATTTTGCTTGTTGTTTTGTGATGTCTTTGGGTGCTGCTACAAACTTCCAAGGTTCATTCTTCTTCCTTAAGTGTTCAACCTAGGATTTTTGGGGTTTTTATTCATTTTTGAAGGTTGGTTAGCCTTTACTAGAATTTATTTCTTTTAATGTTAGTTTGGATTGTTTCCCTTTAGATTTCCTTGATTTTAAATCAAGATTCAAGTTTGGTTTTCCCTTGGAGTGACAGCCAATGGAAGTCATGTTGAACCTAGTTTTGTTCTTTAGCTTTTATTGCATATTTATTCTCTTTCAGCCCTCTTGATTTTCCAGCTTTGGTTGCTTAAGTTCCATTGGATTCTTTCGCTAGTTTTGCATAGGTTCTTCCTTGATTTCAAGCATACTTGTTCATGAGTGAATGTTAGAAAAATTGAAGAAGAGTTTGGCTTGTAATTGAGGAGTGATTGAGATTAAGTGGACATCATAGTAGTAGCATTTAATTTTCAGATTTGGGTTACATGTATGGAATGTTATGTTGATAACTTTTTGGATATTATTTAATGAGATTAGTTGGAAATTTCATTTCATGTTTGTGTCCGGAAATAAATTAACTTTGTTTTTTAATGTTGTAATACATTACAAGTGATTAATTCCATGTTTTACATGTTATAGTCATTGAATGTTTCAATTACCTTACTGCTGGAATTTCTTTGCATGAATAGTGTAAGTTAATTTCCAGCACTATACAATCAGCTCACTTGACTTTTTGAGAGTCTAATTAGATTGTTAGATAGCTTCATTAATGTTAGGAATAGATGTCATGCTTAGGTTTCCAAAGTAGTTTATTAAATCCACTTCTATCCAATGAATCATGCACACTATACCATGGTTACATGTATGTTAATTGGGTAGTTTTCCTTTTGTTGTCATTAGTAATTGCTTTCATTAATTTTTCTAGTTTGGTTGTAGTTTGATTCCATTATTTTGCAGTTTAGTTAGTTGGAAAGTAATCAAATTTGTCATACTTGTTAAAATAGTTTATTTGGTTGCTTACTTTTCTTAGTTTGCATGATTAGGAAATTATTTTGTTAAAGTATGTTTCCATTAGATAGTTGTTAATTTCATGTTTAGAAAAGTTAGTTTAAGAAAGTTGCTAAATTGTATTTTAGAAAAGTTTCACTTTAGGAAAGTTGTTAATTAGGAAAGTCACAAAATTAGAAGTTTTTAATTTAGGAAAGTTTTCATTTTCAAAAGTGCATCTTTTAGGAAATTTTTCCATTTAGCATATTTCTTGTTTTTGCTTAGTTTCCAAGTTAATTTTTTAATTTTAATTTTAGTTTAAGAAAAAAATCACTTGAATTTTGGCTAGGTTAGATAGTTTAAAGTAAGGACCACTAGCATCACAATAGTTCACTCCTCACGGGATCGACCTCACTAACGTACTATATTGAAAATTATTCATGCACTTGTGAGATTATTTAAAACAACAACACTTATATTTATATAGTTTCTAATTTCAATTGTTATAAAAGGTAGATTTTGTAAGTTTTCATATTAGTAGTTTCCATTTCCATGCATGTTTCCTTTTAGATGTTATTTACTTTCCTAGTTTAATTGAAACCCTCTCTCTTTGATTGAAGATAAGTGATTCAAATAAGATCCAATTGATAGAAAATATGTGAGATTCCTCATGGGATTGACCTCTCTCATGTGTAAAATCACTATGTTAATTCGTGCGCTTGCTAATAATTTTAAAGCGACAACAAGTGTTTTGAGCCGTTGCTAGGGAATCACAATAGATTTGTGGTTGGATCTTTCTTTAGATTATTTAGCTCTTGCCATAGATCTAGATTGGATTATATTAGTATTTTTGTGTCATTCTTACATAGTTTACTAATTGGTGTAGCTTTAAAATTACTTGCAAGTGCACGAATCAATGTAGTATTTTTCCAAAGTTGATCCCACAAGGAATCTCACAAATTTGTAATGGATTGGATTTTATTCAAATTAATTAAGTTCAGCCAAAGAAGAAGAGTTGTGATTAAACTATGAAATTAAACAACATGAAATGGAAGCATACTTGGAATTAGAAACTAAACTTAAAAGAAACTTACAAGAGACTAAAACTAAACAATAAAATTAGAAACTAACTTAACCAACGTCTAAGAAACTGAAGGAAATTAATGCTAAACTAGCATGAATCAAATTAAGAAACTTAAATTAAAGGGAAACTACTAAAAATGACAACTTTCCTAAATTAACACTTTCCTAAACTAGAATTAGAAGCTTTATACCACTAAAATAACATGTGAAAACAAGTAACCAATGAGATCTAACTAACTTTAACAAGAAATTAGAAAAGAAAAAAGAAAAGTGACCTTGTACCATGTGCATGACCCATTGATTGTACACATAGTTCTAAGATGCAAAAGTGACCAGAATTGATGAATTTAAAGTAAACTAGCACTTGAAAAAGAATTAATGGATCCAATAAAAACATAAAAATCTAAATGGATTCCTAGGGATTCAAGCAAATAAGGTGTTTAAATGGCTGGAAATAAAGTACAAAGTTAAGGAAAGAAAATTTCTAGATTTCAACTACTTAAGAATATTCAACAAATCTAGTATTAGAATGCTTTTGAAACCACAACTTTCATGAAAGGAAATAACCCAGATCTCAAGTATTTTGATGAAAGAAACATTCCATAAGAAGAAACCTCAATGACCTTTATTAAATCACATTCAAATTACACCAAAAACTAAATGCATAATACATGTTCTTTTGTGGGAAATTGCATCTATTTCTTAAGCATAAAATCCTATCTAAAGTACACCAACAATGTAATCTATTACTCACAAAATAAAGTATTGTAACATGCAAAGAAAACCAGAAAGGAGTTCAAGAGAAAAGAAAGCTAAGCGGGTGAACTAAGGTAAAGAAATTAACCTAAAACAAAGTTAGAATAAGGTGAAAAACTTGAATTTTAAGAAGAAAAATCAAGGTACTAAGCTAGCTCTCCCCTTGGATGTCATTTCCAAAAATGATTTAACTTGAATCTTAAAGGAATAACAAAGAAAAACAAGTGGAATTGGGATAAAGAAAGAAGGAGAAGCTAAATGGAAAGGAAGGTGCAAAACTAGAAAGCAAAACAATGGAAACTAAAGCAATGAAAACTAAACCAAAGCAAGCAAACTACTAACTTGAATTGGAGACCAAATAACCAAGACAACAACTAGAAATTCAAAGGAAAAAAGCATCTAAGAAATCACAAAGTCCAGGAACAAATAACACCAAAGGAAAGCTTGATTTTAATGTGTCTCATAGATGAGTGGGTTTCTAAATTAAGAAGGGGTAAAACCATGAGGAAAGTGACCCTAGGGTTAGGGTATTGAATTAGGAATGTTTGGAAAAAGATGAATTAGCAAGATGATGTCATAAACATGAGATAAGAGAGATATAGGAAGCATGGTCTAGCTAGTTTCTAATTATGAAAATGGGGTAGGTGTCTTTTTCCTAGAAATAAAGTGGAGCTCTTTCCCTTCTAATTTTGTTATGTTTGGTTGATGGAAAGTCAAAGAATAGATAAGGAATAACATTTAGAAAAAATGAATAAAGATCTAGGATTTGAAGTTATTTGAATTGAAGTAGATCTAGGGTTTTCTATTTAGGAAACCCTTGATCACCAAATAGAAAAGTCGGGGGGTGGGACGGGGGGCGCAGGAATCTTTTTCATAATGAGGTGTCTGCCTCCTTTACATATGAGTCCACAAATGTATAATCATCTTACCTTTAACATAATTCTCTCAAACCTTCTAATTAAACCTTGAAAATCCAAATTTAGAAAGTGGATCATTGCTTGAATTTTTCTCCATTTGTATGACTCCATGTGGCATTTGGCTTATGTGGCTCACTTTGAGGCCTCATTTGGCTAGGCTTCATGACTCACACCCTTAGCTTTAATGGATTTGATTGAATTTCTTAGCTTGTCACACTTCTCCCAAGGCTTGTATAGCTAAGGTGGCTTTAATGGCTCTCATGCAAAGGTGGTGGAAATGCATACATTGCTTTATGGGACCATTTTAGTCACCTTTGGTTCTTCCATTTACTTCAATTGATCTATCATCTTGATTTGTTATGATCTTGGATCTTGATCTACTTTGAAATGTTGAAATTTAAGCCTAGACTCATTCTTTTGATTTTTATCTTCAATTCTTATCTCAATAAATCTCGGCCTTTGGATCATCTCTCCAAGACCTACAAAAGTAAAAGAAACCTAATTAAATTCTAAAAATATGACCATTCATATACTTACTCTAGATTAGCTTCTGAACCTACAAAATATTACATTTTTGAATTATTAGGTCAAAAATGCATGGGTTATAAATTTTGACCAGAAATTCTAATTTAACACTATATGTTATAACACATGGGCTACTAATTGGGTGTAATTAATATAAAATTGAATACTTATCACACCCCCAACTAGTATTTTGCTAGTCCTGAGTAAAACATGAAAAAAAAATAGTTTCCATTTTCGTAGGTACTTACAGTTGCATTTAGCATATGTAACAAGTCATTAAACCCCAAGGTTACCCCTAGTGGATGAGTTAAGCCTCGTGAGGGTTTGTAGTAAATATACCTACAAAATTTTATAAGTCTAGGTTTTTTAATTTATCTTAGAGGATTCTCATCCATTAATAATCTATTTTCTTTAACAACTTAATAAAGATGATTGAAAATTTTCACAAGGTACCCACACACCAAAGTCATTTTATTCTAATTTTATCTGAGAGTGCATGTGTGTATGTATAGCTGCATAAGTTAGGATCTCTAAATAGTTATGCTTAATGATCCATTGGAGAGATGTCTTGACCTCAAGCTTTCACTAATACACTAATAAATAAATCTCTCAGAAAAGGGGTCAAACAAATTTCTCTTTATGTGATCGACTCTAACAAGACTAATGGTTCACATAATTTCATAAGCACAAATGAGAAAAAGAATATGATCCTTTAGAATAAATGTCATTACCATGACAATAAAGAATAGTTCATCTTAATATCTTCCTATTTATATTTTCATCAAGGCTATGTTGCATTAAAAACCGATAGGTCTTCAGCTAGAACAAAATGTAAGCTTGGGATAGGTTCTAAAAAGAAGGGTGCAAGGGATTCAAAGTTTCAAATCTGAGTAGAGGTCTTCAATATATATTTGATAACTTTTCTATTTTGACTATAATTGAAGTGAATATCTTTTCTACTTTCTTTTCTCAACTTTTCTTTCCTTTTCTTTTTCTAATACTTTTTGCACTTTTCATTGGATTTTTTAGAAGGAATAGTTTTCTTTGTACTTTTGATATTTTTACTTCTTTAGACTTTTCTCCTTTTTCTTCTTTTGCTCTACCATCTCTACTTATTTTTGAAAAGTAGGTAATGAAAATTCTTACTGGGGTTTCTTTCGGTTAAAGTAAATGGGGTTTATGAAAGAAAGGATTTTCAAAAAGCTCAAAGGGTCTATCTAGTGGTAAAATATCTAGGTAGGCTTTGTGTCTATGGTCTACAACAAGGATTATCTATAATATTTTTGAGGTTTCTTAATGCCTATCTGAGTCAATAAATATTCAAGAAACAAAGTTAATACTCCTTTTAGTTCTTGGAATTTTCACCAAAATAAGGATACTGGGATCTTTCAAAGCAAATATACACTGAAGAAAATAGTGAATTATGTATAACCCTCTAAAAAAACTGATAGTCTCTAATATTCAATAGGTATATAGGTCTCCACTAATATTCCTCAAGGTCTCTATGTCATAACTATATATTAGTCTAGACTTATGTATGTGTGTAAGTTGTATTTTGAGATTTAACTTTTATAAAACACTTCAAGTCATGAATAAAAAGTAGATTTAACAATATGCATTTCCATTAAGAAGTTAAAGTAGTGGAAATACTAAACTTTTCTCATCATAGTAAAGAAACTTTAAAGTAAAATAAATTTTCTCTCATTTTTTTAAAATAAAGTATGAAGAAAACTAGACATCTCATGCATGTCTACACCCTATAACATGAACTAAACATTGTCCTCAATGTTTTGAAATATTGGGCATCAATATGATAAATGAGTGACGTAAAATAATGAGACTCTAAAAACCCTGGGTTAACTCCAAGTGAGCACTAAGTTTAACGTCTTTAGCAAGACTAACTAACTCATATATTTTGAACCTAATTGATTAAACTAATCCTAACTTTAACAATGGAGGAATTTCTCACTCCATGTAATAATTTCACAGAAATCAATATAAAACCTCCACCTAGACATTTTTGGTGGTGGTACCAACATGACATAGTAGACCACCACAATTTTAAAATTTGTAGGGCCACCCTAAAATTGAGGGTCCTTATTTTCAAAATTTCATGATAGTTAATAAGTATCCTCCACCTTAAAATATGAGGTGGTGGTAATTTGATATCATAAAATACCATAGTGAAGTTTGTTGGACCATATTGAAATGAAAGGTCCCCTTTTTCAACAAATTGAGGGATAATGGGGCCCATAGCAATCAATACACGTTTTTCCTCCTTCTCCCTTACATTCTCCTAAAATAGGGGTATGACCTGACTCTACACTTCCCTAAAAGGTTGTTCTTGATCTAATCGAAGCTGAGTGGAGCTTAAACATTTAGTGTCCTGATATGTACCCAAGAGTTGATTGATGTTGAGCTAGAACATCAATTGGTGCTTCTTCTTGCTGTTCTTTAGACATAGGTAAGATTTTAGGTGAACCTATATCCTTGTCTGGTTTTTGATCAAATAAAGTCTGTAGGTCCTAATTGGGTACTGCTTCTACATTGTAAAGCTCAAATTGATTTTCAGGATATGTAGAGGGTGCTACTCAATCTTGCCATTGAGAAGTGCCTACTAAAAGATTAGTATCTAAAAATTCATTCTTTTCATCACTAGATTTCTCATCATCATAAAAAGGATTAGGACATGGCTTAAGTACGTATGGGTTATAGGTTTGCAAGGATGGTTGTGGATTTGTGGCTTAGAATGATCATATGCAATTTTTGTCCTATGTTCTTCTATTTTCCTTTTTTGTTTCATTTCCTCCGTCCTTTTTATAAATGCAGCAATGTTTCTATCAGTATATTCCAGTATTAGTTTTATTTTCTTTTCCCATTCCTCATGTGTTTCATTTCCTTATTCCCTTTTTAAGGGTAGCCAATTTTCTTCTAATGGTGGTTCTTCATGCTATAGAGGAAACAAGTTGTAGGGCTAGTATTGTTGTGGTATTGGGGTACCCAAAAAGGGTTGAGCATGTTGAACCCATGATGGTTGACACAAATATTCTTGATAATCATGATAAGATGAATTAGGGTGGGGCCATGATGTTTCTTCCTAGTATGGAAAATTATCCTAAGACCATGGTTATTCATGATGCCTAGCCCATCCATTAGTCATGGTAATTTGTCTCAGGATAAAAATTGCTAGGATGTGTAAAGAAGTGGTTGCATTCACTAGCTTCTAACAATAATCATCGCATGTAGAGCTAGTTGGCCATGACGTAGTGGGATATTGGGGGTTAGAATAAGTGTAGGAATTGTCATACTAAGGCTATGGCTATGGTAGATATGACTCGGTAACTTGGAAAGAAGCAATTAAACTATTCATTAGATGTTCCATGCTATCTAATCGACTATCAATTGCATTGGATAGATCAGGAGTATACCTTGTCTTTATCTCAACATATCAGCTAATGGCTTAGGAGTCAAATAATATGAAAGTGATGGTTTTCCATGACTTGTTTGCGAGGCCATTGCACTCAGCTTTACATACAATAAAATAAATCATTGTATACAACAAATGAGTACTTCTTTTCTTTCTTTTTTTTAATATGAAACTAATGAGTAGCCCTAACTATATAATGCAACCTGACTAAAAGCATCTCTTAGCTCTAAATGATACTTAACCAATCAATCCCTAATAGTTCATTAACGAGATGAATTGAAGATCTTTGATAATGTGTAGGGCGGTAGCTTTTAAACCCAAATCTAAATAACTCCGCCTTTTGTCCAGGCTTGACCATTACCTCCCAGTTAGGTTCTACTAAAAAGTAGTTAATACAATTCTCATGGAAGGAAGCGTTTAGACCTTAACAACCGTCAACAAAAGGCATGGGAAAATGTCTTAGATTTTGGATACCAACTATAACTGTGACGTTCAAAAGCTACTGGAGTGACAATAGATCTCCTCCTTCTAAAAGGTTCCTACAAGCTCAAAACCAAATTCTCTTGCTACTTGATTTTAATTTAAACTTTTAAGGGTTGGGATTGCAAGCCTGCAAGGAATTAATTTGATTACCTAAGTGGGTCAAGGATATAGTGATGAAATCCAGTTCTTATCTTATGAGGGTTCCTATGGGGCCCTTACTAACATTATGTTCCATCCTCCACAAAGCAATAAATGTGCAATGCAATACAAGAAGACAAACTATGCAACCTATATGCTACCCCACCAAGGGTTATATGGGTACAAGCTAATGCAACAATCCTAAATAAAGATGCAACAATTTAGACGAATGATCCTAAAACTATATGAATTATTCTACCAACCAAATGCAAATTATACTAGAGGCAACCTAAACTAGGAAAAGTAAATCAAAGTGAGGGATAATTATAGTGGACTTTTTTATGAAGATCGAGTGTGGGCCTCCATAACACACACTTGCCCTATTTTAATACAACCCATTTAAAACTAAAATAAAGAAATTACAACTTCCAATGGGACCTCACTACAAGTTCATTCAAAAAGAAAAACCTAATCCAAGAAAGCAATCAAATTTGATGAAGCTTTGGCCCATAGGATGGCATCACTCATTTTTCCAAATTCCCCTCACACAAAACAAGTGAGATGGATCAATTTATGAGGAATTAGAAGAAAATGCAAATGCAATTCAAAACTCCTAATCTAATGTAACCTAAAACTATGACTAAAGATAAACAATCCAACCAAAAAATCATTGTGATTCCCTAAAATGGTGTCAAAAACTTAGTGTAGTGTTGTTGTTTTAATTAGAACTAGCAAATGCATGAATTATTTGCAATATAGCATGCTAGTGTGGTCTATCCCATGAGGAGTTGAACTAATGTGATGCTGGGGGTCCTACTTTAAACTATCTAACCTAGCCAAAATTCAAGAGATATATAACTTAATATAAAATTGGAAATTAACATATGGAATGGGAAATTAAGCTAAAATTAGAAACTTGCCAAATTTAAAAACTTCCTAAAATATGCACTTTCAAAAAATAAACCTTCCTAAATAAAAAACTTTCTAATTTGATGACTTTCCTAAACTAAAACTTTCCTAAAGTGAAACTTTCCTAAAAATGCAACTTTCTAAGATAAAAATTAGAAACAACTAAACTATCCTAATATGCAACTAATCTTAACACATGGAGAACTAAACTTAACATGAATTAAACAAACTAATTGAAACATGCAAACACATGGACAACATGTTGAGTATGTATTTGAACTTTATGCATGAATATAACTATGAAAATTGAATGTATAAAGCATGGACAAGGAGCATAAACTCACGAATGAACTAAACTATAATGTACTATATGAAATTACAGCAATGCAACCTTAATCAAACATGCTACTTCCTAAGGGATCACCATCAAAACCATGCGTGTAATCCAATGGATTGTGCACATGAATAAATTGTTTCTCTGATGCAAATCAATTGATGAATCCTAGAATTGAACATGAAAGATCTATATTAAGTAGCCATGAACATAATATTTAATTCAAGTAACATAATGGAAACGCTTCATTATCAACATAGAAGTAAGAATTGCATTGATTAAATGTTTCAAAATACAATTTGGGTGTGCAACCTCCAAGGAGTTATGTGCACCTAACAAGATCACAAACAATCACTTATCCTCTGTTTACAATCTTGATGTTCAACAGAAAAACTTATTGCATATGAGCAATAAACAATGGAAGCTAAGGAAGACAAAGATGGACTTCAATGGAAGCTTAAAGAGAATCCAAAGGAAATTAAAGGTAAAGGGAAAAACTAGATTCAAGATGACTTCCCTTGGCTGTCACTTTAAGGAAAAACCAACCTTGAATCTTAGTTTCTGAGCAAGGAACAAGCAAAGAAAGCAACACACAAGCTACATGAAAAGAACTAAGGTAAACAAGAGAACAAGCAAGGAAAACCAACCTTGAAATGAGAAGCAGCAACTCTAAGGATTAGGCATGGAGTAACTTGGAGAGATGATTCACCCTTAGGAAAAGAATAGCAGCATCCAACCAAAATAAATCCAAAGAAAAAATGAGAAGATGATGAGCTAGGAAGAGGACCTCTCCTTCCTCAATGGAGGAGGTGTCTTTTTTCTTTAATAAAATAGGTCCCCTCAATGATTAGGTTTGTTCTGTTTTATAAGTTTTTCTTCTACTTTTTCTAGGGTACCATAATACTAAGGTGTGGTGGGGATGAAATCAACACAATTTGGATGGTTAAGATGGTTAGTAGCTAGGGTTTCCAAATAAGAAACAAGGATGGGAGGTGGTTGGACTTTGTGAGGTGAAGTAGGTGGGAGATGCCACCTTTTTAGGAAGGGTCGTCTCCCCCTTTAAAATTCATTGGAGCTCCTCCCAATTAGGAAGGTGGTTGAGGTGATGGGGTAGGAAAGATATGGGAAGAGGAAAAGAAGGGTGTATGAAAGGCTTAGAAAAGTGAGGTGGGATGGAAGTTTTTTATTGGCTAATTGATTTCCTAAGGGCTTGGGATTGGTTAAGTGATTAGGATGGGAGTTTAGGAAGTTGAAAGAGTTATGGATGGTAGGAGTTTTGAATGGAAAGTCAAATTCGTGGTGATATTTTGTGGTGAGGTAGAAAGTGATAAAAAAAATTAAGAAAAAAAAGAAGAAAAAGTGGAAAAAACATTTAAAAAAAAAGAAGGCTCTCATCTTATTGGTCCATAGACCAACTTATCCTAATAAGATTTCCCTTTTATCTTCAAAATATGGCTTAAAATTTCATGGATAATCCTCTTGAATTTCATCCAACCCTAGCGTTCCATTTTGCTTAGATTGATGGCTTAGATGCTAATTTTGAAGGCTTCATTGACTAGGCTTTATGACTAGCTTTAGGAAGCTTTCTTAGATTGATATCTTGGATCCATCCCTTAGCTTGAGTGGCTTGAATCCCTTAGCTTGCCACCTCCCATGGCTTATATGGCTAAGCTGGCTTAAGTAGCTACCATGCAAGGTTGGTGGAATGCATGGCTTACTTTAGCCCACTTTGGCCATCTTTAGCTCCTTTAATCATCCATTGCTAGTCCATAAGATGATCTTGCCCTTTGGTTTCATGTTGGATTAATGATTCTTAAGTGTTGACTTGATCTTCAATGTTCATCTTGATCAATCTCGACCATTGGATCATCATCTCTCTTCCTAAAAAAGATAAAAGATTCTCATTAAAGCCTAAAAATATGATTAATCATATAAATAACTTGGATTAGTTTTTAAAGCTACAAAATAACACAATTTTGTTCATTATGTAAAAAATGCATGTGTTACTAATTTTAGTCTAAAAGTTCTAATTTATCCCTATAAGTTGTAACACATGGATAACTAATTGAGTGATTTTTATGCAAAATTAGATACTTATTAGATCACGCGCATGCTACTTAAGGAATTTGGATTGAAATTTGGTTTAATTTTATGTCTTGAAGAAGGTACAATTTTCTTTCTACACATATGTATTTATACGCACATTTTGTATGAGTTTCAATACAATAAAGGTATATGTTCATGTGCAATTTCCATGGTTGATTTAAGTGCCTTAACTTTGGTTATCATGTTGATTGCTCAAACTTAGTACCCATGCACACCCTTCTCTTTAATTTCCATACACATCATTGTAGTTCCATGCATCCAAGCCTTTCATGCACATCATCCAAGGTTAATGTGCACATAGGTTTCACATGCACCACATTCAAAATCCATGTGCACAACTCCATGGGCTATGCGTATGGTAATTGGGTGATTTTCCTTTGAGAGGTTAATTGTTTCCTTGTTTCATTATAGTTTAGCATTTTTTGATTACTTGCTTGCATCTAAGATTTAGATAGTTTTTAATTTTAGTTTTCAGAAAGGGTTAAATTTGTTAAGTTTTCTTATTAGTGGTTTCCATTTCCATGCATGTTTCCTTTTAGATGTTATTTTCTTTCCTAGTCTAATCAAAACCATCTCTCTTTGGTTGAAGATAAGTAATTTAAATAAGATATAATTGATTAAAAATTTGTGATATTCCTTGTGGAATTGACCTCTCTCATGTGCAAATTACTACATTGATTTGTGCACTTGCGAGTAATTCTAAAGCTACACCACTTACAAAGAAGTAGAGAGCTAGCCTAAAGACATCGATGATACCAAACCATAGTACAAAACTAAGTCAATGCCATGTGAGAATCCATTCATCTTCCTCATTTATAATGCCTTAGGTCCTTTGAATTCCGTAGACTTAGTAGGTTATTGTTTATGGTGGTTTATGTCATAAACCTTATTATAATTGAAGGTTTAATCTTCCTTTGGAGTGTGAATGTTTTTATTTTCATAGAACCATAGTTAATGAACAATGTTTAGTAATATAACCTTCCCTGGATAACTATTTAAATTATTGGTTTCCGACATGAAGTTGTTTTACCATTCCATTAAGTTTTGAAAACTTAATGATTCTTTGCTATTTGATTCCTTGTTCACTTCTTTATAATCCCTAGGTTACAAGGTTCCTTTCCAAAGTAATTACTTTTCAACCTCAAATAGGGTATGTTACTCCTATAGTTCAAGGTATAAGTTGGACTTGGAAGCAAGTTGATTGTCCTTGCTCTACGTACTGGTCTAGGGTATCATTTAGGAGTTATAAGTGAGTTACATCTCAGTTTTTGAGGTATTCACATGGCTGGAAACCACAAGTTCTATAGGCTTGTTTAAAGTGTTAACATGTCCTCTTACATAGAGGAATGTTTCTAATCAAAGTGGGTGAACCTAAGGTTCTAAGGTTCCCACTTGTCAACCAAGTGCACCATAGGTCAGTCCTAGGTTTAGAATCATTTTCCTAACCTCAAATTGAAATATGAGTGAAAGACCTAGGACTGACCACAAAGTTTCATCAACAAGAGAGTAGGCTTCTAACACCCACTCTTTTTCTTCACACATAAGTTGGGTACACCCCCAAGTACCTATAACCATAGCCTGAAACCTAAATCCAAATTGTGGGAGTTTCAATTACAAAATAGGTAAAAATATTAGGACACTCAACATGCATATTACTATTGTTTGAAGTGGTTTCATCCCCCAACATAGGTAAAACACATAACTAGCCTGCTGGTTTTTCTGCAGGTCACCACCCATTCCCTACAACTTTAACTCCCTTTAACCTTCACATTAATGCATGAAACTTAGTAGAATTCATGTTACAAGGTTGTATTCATGTCTAAAATCATCAATTTGATGTTTTTAGTATGTTTTGAATTCATCTAATATGTCATTTATGTGACGACCTTGGTTTTTGTAATATATTTTTGAAAGGCATGGCCCTTAATAGTAAAAAAATTTTGCAAAACAAAGCAGCGAAAATTCTTTTCTTTAGAACTTGTTTTGTAAAACCCAAGTCATCACTTCATACATAAAATAAGTAGAATTTTGTACAAGATAAAATTCCATTGGAGGAATATACTTTTATTAAATTCCAGAATCCATCCAGTGGTTCACAGTATAGCCAAATACATTACAATACTTGTCCAAATTACATAATTCAAAACTCAAAGCTCACCATACAATGAAACTCTCATTACAATACAATACTCTCAAACAAAGCAAAATACATGTCTTCAAGGGGTATACCTTGAAGATTATTCTCTTCAAGTCTTCTATCGTCTTGAGCTCCTAACTCTCCTTCCCTATATCTGAGATATTATAAACATTGCAACATTTACAATATCTCAGCAAGCAGTGCTTGGTAGGGGTTACAAGAAGCATAATAATTGACAATATAATTATAATACTTCATAATCCCGTTATCCCTAAACATATTCATGTCTCTACTCCTTACTTTGTAATATATGTACATCCATATACATACATACTATACATGGGTAAATTAGTTAAATTTATGAAAGTAGTTAAATATCATTCCCAACTAAGCTGATCAATTCTCTCTATTATGAGAATTCAGTATTTCAACTAATCCTACACTGGGAATTTCCCTTCTTGGGAAATATTGGTAATATACAATTACCTAGCATTTTATTATGCTAAAACATAAGGCATTTCACTATGCCTACTCTCATATGCATCATAGTGCAAAATAATCAAAGGGCTACCATGCTGCAGTCTGATCCGTACTAGCGAGCTCGGATAACTGCCCTGTTCACCACTGATACCACGGTGGAAAATATTATGTCACTGCCCATATGGGGAGACAGGACTTTCACAGTGGTGGCCTTCCCATAGTTGCTTCACCCAACTTTTAGCCTCTCATAGGGCAAGGCATCATCAAATCATCAAATTTCAAAAAGCAGGGGGCCAAACCCTCATAACTCCTCTAGTATAGCTTCCCCCAGGCATATGCCTATTAAACAAAATCACAAGCCTCCAAACTTGCATGTAAAATAGATTTCATACATATAAGACAATTTGTCTGTTTACTTAGGGCTGAAATATCTTCTAGTTCCCTATTCACTTAGAGTCTAGTCCTTAACCATTTTATATGTATTTGGTTGGATCATAAGGGTTTCAGGGGATTTCATACAAGTATTAACATTACTCTTATCAACATAAGGTCATGGGTTCAATTGTGTACATCCCATGTAAATGCATTCATCAAATCCTCCTACCTTCAAGTAGTGATCCCTTTTCCCAGATCTTCCATGATCCTGACTGATGTATGTAATCTATACATCCATACATACTGTCAATATATATAAATTATGAACAATCTTATTGATCACTAGATCAGATGTTTAGAATGATCCTTAAATCATTCATATCTAAGTATTTTCTATCTCTAAGTCTTTGTGTGTCCATCTCCTTGATCTTGAACTTTCATAGATCCTTTGATCGACAATCTACACTTGTTGATAAAGATCAAGGTCCTAGATCTTTTATCATCTAGTTCTTCTTTGATCTAAGTTCAGTTATTGGATCATCCCTAAGGAGGAGGATCTTAGTTTTCTTCCTTGAATCATTTTTGATCAAGGTTTGGATTATCTAATCTAATGAACTAGATTTGATCTATAACATGCATACTAATAAACATGCATACTAAATATAATACAATATTCTTATTCGTATTGTTCTTGATCATTCAAGATCTAATGGAACTTGTTTGATCATCCTTATCTCACTTACAGTTTTTATTAGGGTTATATAATTTACTAACCTTTTATACTCTTACTATTATTATTCAACCAACTAATGTTTTGCTGGTTGAAGGTAACTTATTTCAGCATAAGTCTAGACTGCTCCTCTTATTTCCAATTGGCTAAGGCTTACTAGCTGAATGGGTCAACACTGTGATGACCTGGGTTTTCCCATGCATTTTTAAATGCAAGATCTAAATTCCTAAGGTGGGATGCATCCCTATTTGAAAACCATTTTATAAAAACCATGCAATGCAGCAGAAAATCTTTAGTTTTAAACTCATTTTGAAAACCCCGAGTGTCATTTTCTTTCACAATAACCAAAGTAGTTTTTGAAAAACTTCATAAATCATAAATGTTTTCCCAGGTCTATCCAGTCACAACTCACAGCCCAACTGTAAATAAATACAAATACATGTCCAAAGGGTAGAGTGTTTACTTACATGTATAATTGTCTCCTTTTGATTTTTCTTGCTCGTAGCACTAACATTTCCTGAGGCATCTTCTACTCGTGAATTGAGTTATCTTGAAAAATGTTAAGGATTGGGTGAGTATATACTATACTTAGTAGGAGTCTATCACTACTAGTTTTACAATGCATGCTACGTTTAAAAGCATATGCTCTTTAAAACATGTGCACGTTTGAACAATCAAGTTCAATATCGATATTAAAAACCATTGTCAAATTGGAATACTGACGACTTAAAGAATCGCATAATCCAAGTCAAAAGTATCATATATATATATATATATATCATAAACATAATGATATGCATAAGATGCTCAACTGAATCCAACTCATGGATATATGGTATGGTCGACCAACCTCCTGTCATGCCATATGCATAATGCAAGTAAATCCTCAAACCATAGGGCCCACTATGCCCACGACCTCGCCGCCATGTGGTCCTCAAGAACCTAGGGACACCGGGTCATAGCCTCCACGGGGCATATGACACATTGACCCAGTGCTGTGACACCAGTGGTAGCCCCCTGTACCACATGCAGTTGAAGCAGGGACATGCCCTTTTTGGGCATGGTACCCATTCCACCTAATAGTGGTAAAGGCTAGGAGGCCACCCTAGACCTCTCGGCATAGCACCCATGAGCTTATTAGCCAAAATCATATACGATCAAACAAGCGAAAACCTCTTTTTCAAAACTTGTCCTCTTTGGGTCCCTCACAACTGCCTACCCAGTGTCTTTTGATAACCCTCAAGGACATGCAATCTTTTAAAAGCTCAATGCTCACAAATCATACAATATATGCAATTGTTTGCAAAACATGTCTATGCATAATGTATTTGTCATATGCATGCTGAATTTATTTATAAAATTAAGTCATGCTAAACAAGACAATCATGGGTTCTTTTTAAAAAGTCTAGTAGCGATAGAGCACCTACCTCGAAGTCTCCTAGAGTCGCGTCCTTCATCACTCAACCCGACCCTAGGTTTCATTTATAAACTCCTGGATATGAATGGATAACAAGGAGTCCTTATCAATTTCGATCTATTTAGAAATTAGATTGCTAGATCTGCCTTTTAGGGTCCATGGGTCCTTGCCTGATTCATTGTCAGGCTAGATCCTATGATATGGATCTACTTTTCAATGGTTAGACTCTATAAATGGTCCTATGATCCTAATTTTATAGTCTTATTAGGTCTGCGCATCATGGTTTCCAAGACGTGTGCGTGCCCTACGAACCAGGACCCATGCCTGCCCATCGTGCACGCCCAAAGACCGTGCTAGGGGCCGCATTTGCACGCACACATGCATACCTAAGCGACGCACTATGATGCGTGTCCTGGATGGCATCGAGCGAATGCGCCTTTGGCATAGGCGAAATGTGCCTTGGCTCCTCGGCCGCCCATGCGTCTCGGTCGAACCAGGACTGTGCCTGGGGCGCACTAAGGACACACCCATACACAGTTGCGTGTGCTCGTGCACAGTCGTGTGCTTGAGGCCCGTCCATGGGGCTCAGTCGAGTGTGCATCATGCATTCACGCCCAGGATCGTCTCCTTCGTTGGTCCGGTCCTAGGGGAGTGGAAGGGAAGAGGAGGGGGACCCTTGGCGATGTTTGGCTTAATGGGTTGGCAGACCCATCGAGTCTGGGTTTTACTTCGCGCTTCCCAGCTATAAAATACCCAGATCCGGCATGGATTTGGGCAGGGAAGAAGGGAAAATAGAGGGGGGATCGTGAAGGGCTTACCTGGGCAGGTCTGGAGCGATGCCCATTGCTGGAGGTGGGGTTTCTTCACACTGAAACCCTAGCTACCGGAATCATCCCTTAAACCATCGAAGAAAGTGGAGGATAAAGGGACGGCTGAGGAGGAGGGAAAAGGGCTTTTTATGGCCTTGCTATGGCGGTGCTACCAATGGCGGTGCCGCCATTGGTGGTGGCAGAAACCTCTAGAAACAGGGTTTCTGGAGAAGTTTAGAGGAAGAAGAATACGGGGTGCCATTATCAAAACGGCCCCCCTGCATTTTTTGTCTTTTTCGTTTTTAATTTAAATTACAGAAATGCCCCTAATCTTTAAACGGCCGTAACTTCTTCATACAAACTCCGTTTTTGGCGTTCTTTGAGGCGTTGGATTCCATTTTTCTAGTAGAATCTAATGGTATCAAGTTTCCTTACAAATTCCCTAGTTTACTACTTTAAATAAAGTAAAACATTCAACACAGTTCATTTCCTATAGAATGCCCAATTCAATAGTGTAAATTGCTCGGGGTATTACATTATTACCCCCTTAAAAGAATTTCATCCTCGAAATTCCATAAATTATCATCTTCAAGGTATTTTGTCTCTCAGATAACTTCTTGGTGAATGCATTCTCCCCTTAGGAATCAAATCTAGGCTCAACCTTAATTTATCATTTTTATTGTTCCTTCTACAAGGCCTTACCTATAAGGGCCACTTTCGCTGCGTACTCTGATGCATACTCCCATACTTGCCAGTTTAACAATACCGGTTTCTAGCTGTAATTCATCTATCTCAAAATCCTTAAATGCCTATACTTTTCTCATCATGTATAAGATAGTCTCCTCGTAGGATCATGCTTCTTTATTCATGTATAAATTACTCCATACTTCCTTGAGATCATATGATCTTATTTCTCCTATTTCATTTTGAATATCATAGGATAATCCCTTTTTCTTCTTGTTTTTCATCTAGTGATCTCTTCATCATCCATATCTCCTGCTAATGGTTGGTTATATGTCGTTAGTAAGAGTCCAAAAAAAAGTTACCTTCTTTCTATTGTGTCTAACTTTGCTTCTTATCTTTTATATTTGTCTCCAAGATATTTCAATAACTGACACGGTATCATGTGCTCTACAGCCAAACCCTTAATTAACTTCGAATTTCAACTATCTGTCGTTTTCCATATGTGACTTGATTCCTCGACCAAAGTTACATTCAAAATAAAATCATGAAAGCCAATTAGTAGCATCTTCCATCGAGGACCTTATCATATACTGAAAGTAAAATGTCCTAACTCTATATCCAGTTTCATAATTATTGAATTCATTAAATGCTTTTCTCCGTGAAGATTTTATCCAAACTCATGTCAAATGTTAATGGTCGATTCATCATCATGGGTCAAATGTTCTTGTCTAGAGACCTATCTCACTATTCACATCAATTTGTCATTAGGATTTTTAATAATGTTCCCATTTATGCAAAGCAAAAAGTCTCTTATTCATAACCGAGTACCCTTACTAGGTCATGGTTGAATCCTTTGTCGTTATCCTCCTTATCCTTTCTTTGCTTGATGGTTTTCTTTGTAATCTTTCAATCCAAAAGTTCTAGACTCAATCCAGTAGGGTTAGTCCTTAGGAAATTCCTTTAATTGATTTTTCGTACTTGGTATATGCACATAACAACTAACTATTTGTCTAAAGGCAAAGTAACATTAAATCTTCACCTTATAGTGTGCTAGCCATCTCACCTTTTCTCCTTCCATTCCCTATGTCAATATATTGTTCAATCTTTTATTAATGCTTTATCGTCAACCATTCTATCTTAATTGTCAGGGGGTATCATCATCATAAGTAGTGGTTTTCTCAATTCCTCAAATTATATTTTTCAAGTGCCTCCTCATACTTAGCTTGTAATAGCAGTTCCCGTTCGATACCTATTACATCAAGTTATGCTGAAGCTGTTAAATCATCAAATCTAAAAAACACTCAGGTAAGGATGGAACATTTTCGTAGACATATAGAAGGAGAATTTATTCGATTACCTGTTGATCTATGTCCAGTTGTATAGGTTATGAGCTCAACGGTCTCTCTAAAGTGATCAGTGCTTATCCAAGTCAGTAGCATCTTTCAGACCCACAGTGATTTCTATGGTTTGTCATGGTATCTATTCAGGTTTGGAAAAATCTGTCTCATTGGTGGAGATCACTACTTATTTTTGCTTCTGTCTCAGTTGTTACTGGTTCATTGTACTTGTAGCTCCTCCATGATGTGGCCTAATCAACTGACCTCATACCCTCAAATGACTTAGTCTAACAAGTAACTTCTTTCAAGGAAAACTCAAGTCCAAAGACTTATAATATTCTTCTGAGTATATAACCTCGACTACTGTCTAATAGATACTAACATATTTGATTAAATATGGTGGGATACCTCTATTTAGTCAACAGTACTCTAAAGGTAATGACTAAATAATGGTTTTTGATCATTCAAGATCTAATGGAACTTGTTTGATCATCCTTATCTCACTTACAGTTTTTATTAGGGTTATGTAATTTACTAACCTTTTATGCTCTTACTATTACTATTCAACCAATTAATGTTTTGCTGGTTGAAGGTAACTTATTTCAACCTAAGTCTAAACTACTCTTATTTCCAATTGGCTAAGGCTTACTAGCTGAATGGGTGAACACAAAATGGTTACTTCAATCCTCATGTAAGGAGGCGTTTAGACCTCACAAACATCGACGGAAGGTATGGGAAGAGCGAGGATCTATTAGACAACCTTCCTTAACCACTATGTTCATCATTCACTAGAGTGACCTTAGCTCAACCTTTCATAAGGTTCCTATAAGCATGTTGACCCTAAGTACTCTTTCTAATTTATTTTAATTAAGTCCATGAACATTTACAATATCATTCATGGGGTTTATTATTCTCCTAGTTTGGGCCAAGGATTTGATAATCCTTATATTGTCCTACTAACTATAGCCCTTACTAATTAAGTCCAAAATAATCCACTCTTATTTGTGTCATGAAACTCTACTTTCTCATAAAATTCCATTTTTAGTGTTTTATGCTCTTTATCTCATAACAAGTAGATCTACTAATGAAATTTAACCATAAATGAATTATAAATTCAAAGCATAAAACTACATAATTAAACAACTTAATGATAATGATACAAGGTACTTAAAATTACACTAGCATGATTTTCAACTAATATACCTTAATAACTCAATTTAAACTAATATGAACCTATGGTACAATCTCATACTATAGTATAATCTTACATGAAATCCTAGCATGGTCCTAAGTTACAATGGTCATGAAATGATCCTAACTTGGTCCTAAGTTACACTTGCATAAAATCACACTAACATGGCCCTAGGATAATTAAATCTAGCAACCTATTATAACAATCTAATCACATATCATGCTAAAGTCTAAAAGTTGCACTAGCATGCTATATAACATAAATCACATTTAAAATGCTATTATCAATTAATAAAAAATGAAACTAATTAAATTAATATTTTTAGAAACCTTTACTTATGATCCAACCATTTGATCTTAGATCTTTTCCTTTTAATCAAGGTTTTTAATTACATTTAGGGGTTTTCTTCATTAAGGTCCAAAGATCATATTGCTTTGTTTTAGTCATATTCAATCCATGATCTCCCTAGATTTCATCATATTAACATTCATTCAATCCATCCCAAGGATTTGATCACACTTGATCTCATTGATCAAGTGGGTCCCTTTGTATGTTTACGGTTTTTCTACCGTAACAGGTAGATCCCTTAATATATCTCAAATATGTGCAAATAAACCATGGATATCACTTTATTTCAATAGTATATCATTATTAAAATAGATTACCAAGATCTGATCACCTCAGATCTTAAAGATCTTGGAAATTGAAAACTTATTTCCTAAATACAGAAAGCTTCATATGATATTTTCTCCATTTTATCATTTCATAAGAAATTAGAGGTTGTAAGATTTCCATAGCTTCCTTCTGTTCTCAATTTGGAGTTCATATGATTCCTGAATTGAGTTCGGAAGTTCGCAGTCCATTCTTAGGGTCTAGATATGATCTGGGCCCATCAGATCAGATGGCCCAGATCATTCTGGCGGACGGAATGGTCATCGCGCCACCGTCATTGGGACGCAAGACAAATGCTTCTGCTCGGGACTGTTGCTTACGTGTGGACGTCCCGTTGGAATGACATCGCACGCGCTATGCGCGCAGAAACGCTGATGCATGGCACGTTTCCGTGCTATGTTTTGGGAACCCGATCCAATTTGGAGGTTGGACAGTCCATTTGGACCTTCCAATCAATCTCTCTTCAATTGAGGGCCTTAACGGCTATGAAATTTCTTAAAATTTCTAATATAGGGGTTTTGGAGTCTTCTGGATCAATTGGTCAGCTCAGATTTTACATCTGAGCCCTCCGTCATCCTGATGTGAAGGGTTCATACCCTTTCTTGAATTTTATTATTTTTATCCTAAACATAATTTCAGAAAAAATAAAATTACATAAATTAATTATGAAACAAGTGTGAAAAGAGTTTCCACCTACCTGATCGAAGAAAAACATCGATTATATAGTCCAAATTAAGAGGATACCAGTTTGATGATAAGATAGCCCAAGATCCACTTGTCTGGTGATTTTCGTTGTTTGAGCCGTTGGATCTTAAAATTTCTTTGGACATTTTGTAGCTAAGGTATGGTAGGAAATTTTATATGGTGTGATCTATGATATTTGCTCTGGAATAGAGTGCCTAATTAAATTTAGGTCTCTTATTCCAATTTAGAGAGAGGAGAGAGAAAATGAAAGAAAGGGATCTTTTGGGAGTTTTGGGGTTTGGGGAATGGATCTATGTCTAGTTTTGCAAGGAAAGTCAAGATAATTTTATGGGAATTTTATGGACATTTTTAGAGGATTTTTGGGGGTGTATTTATAGGCATTTTGATTTTTTTTCATGATTTTGTGTAATGATTGTGGTTTATTCTTTTTATTATTTAATTAGCATTGGATTCTCCACCACCACCTTTTTCTGCACTACCAGATGGTAGTGGTTTGACTCATGATTTCATGTGGGCTGGTCATTGGATTCCTTTTTAGGTCCCTTGTGGGCCCCACATAGTGTAAAAAGATCATTTTGCCCTTTATGTATAAAAATTAGGGTTTATTCCCATGATCTCGGAATTGAGCGTACTTAGTGGCATTGGATTCATATTTCTCAGCACATTCTAAATTTTGATGTCTCAGATCTCGATTATTGATAAAATTACTATTTTACCCTTTTTTCATAAAATAAAGAAAATTAAGGGTTTTTCATCCGAATTCAGAATTTGTCGTGCTTACAATCATTCTGAAGGGTTCGCTAAGTTCAATTTCAATTATACATGTATTGTCCCTTGTTTATACTTCTATAAAAAGTACATTCCAAATAACCTAATATTCTAGCTTGAAAATTTTAAAACTCAAACTTTATTGATTTTCTCAATCAATTACAAAAATTGGGGTTATTACAATTTAGGTGTAGGTACTTAGTATGGTTCAACAAAAGCCTTACTTTACATTCATTGCATATCTTTTATTCAAACCACATCCATGATCTTTCAAGTGGTTATTTAATCAGGGCTTGAGTTTTACAGTCCACACACCAATTCCAAGAGTTTAAGTGTTCATGTTACTTCCATTTAGCAAGGAGTATCCTTACTTTGTTAAGGTTATCATCAACATAAGAATACATACCTCAGTCCTTATTTCATCATAGTTATCCATTCATAAGTTATCTTCACATAGGGTATATATGTTACTTATGTAGTACATGAGAAATTAGTTAATATAGTGAAGATTGCTCAAAATTTGTTCCTTTTTCCTAGCTATGCTGCCACTTAGGAGAGCAATACCTAGCCAAAGATCACTCAACACTTGTTCCTTCCCCTGGCTATACTCCCACTTAGGAGAGCAATACTTAGCCAATCCTCATATGGGGTTTTCATTCTAGGAACTCATGTAATAGTATATCATCATGCCATGGCATCATACTATGCCTATCATATATTCATCATAATGCAAAATACATTAGGACTACTATGCTTACAATCCCAATCCGTACAGCGCGCCCAGATAGCTATATAATCCTCCACTGATACCAACTGTGGAATAACCAATCCATGTCCTCATGGGGTGGACCATGGCTGTCATAGTGGGGCCTTCCCATTATTGCCCCACCCGACATTTAGCCTCTCTTTGGGCATGGTATCCATCATATAAGTTTTAGGAAGTGGGTGGCCAAACCCTCATAACTTCCCTAGCATAGCATCCCTAGTCTTTATCTCTGTGTAAAACAAAACCACAAGCCTCCATACTTGTATGGAAAATATATTGTACATATCAAACAATTTGTCTGTTTAATTAGGGCTGGAATATTGTACATACCCTATTCTTAGGGTTTCCTTAGTCTCCATATCTCAGTACTTTCACCTCATTGGACTTGATCATTAAATTAGATCAAGTGGATTAGATTATGAGGTTAGATCTCTTTATTTGATCATTTGGTTAGATCACATGTTTTGGATCACTTTGTTTGATCATATAGTTTTGGATCACTTATTTGGATGTTTTGGATCCCTTAATTTGATCATATTTTTTGGATCCCTTAATTGGATCATATATTTTGGATCCCTTAATTGGATCATATGTTTTGGATTCCTTAATTTGATCATATGTTTTTGGATCATTTATTTGGATCATGTGTGTTGGATCACTTGTTTTGGATCATATGTTTTGGATCATAAGTTTTGGACCACTTGTTTGGATCATGACTATGTTAAGGTACTAAGCATACTTATACAGTGAAGGTCTATAATTTTAGACAGATAATCATGTATGTCTACACATGAATCTCTAATATATCTTTGTATATCCACCTACCTCAAAGTAGTATCTTGATTCATACTTCTCAAGTGTATTCTTCCACAATGTCCATCATAGTCTAGATTCATCCATCTGTCAAACCATATGTATACAGTTATTTCTCTATTCAAGTATGTATTCCTATAGATGATACCCTAATTTTTCTTAAATCAAATTTGATCAAGGGTTTGGATTCTCTATCTATGTTCTTCTGCATACGCATACATACTATACATATACACGTGTAACACAATACTACATTAGTATTTGTTTTTTTATCATCCAAGATCCTATGGATATTGTTTGATCATCCTTATCTTGATTACCATTTTTATTAGGATTAGATGATTTACTACATTTTATGCTCTCATTATTATTACTCAATCAATTAATGTTTTAATAGTTGAGGGTAGCTTATTTCATTCTAAGTCTAGATTGCTCCTCTTATGTCAAATTGGCTAAGGCTTACTAGTTAAATGGTTGAACACAAAGTGGCTACTTCAATCCTCAAGTAAGGAAGCGTTTAAACCTCACAAATGTCAATGAAAGGTGGGGAGAGAGTGTGGCTCTATTAGGTAACCCCCTTAACCACTATGCCCATCATTCACTAGCTTGACCCTAACTCAACCTTTTATAAGGTTCCTATGAGCATTTAACCCTAAGTAATCTTTCTACTTGATTTTAATTAAATCCATGAACTAAAATGTCATTCATGGAGATTTATTATCCTCCTAAGTTGAACCAAGGAATTTATATTCCTTATATTATCCTACTAACTATGGTCCTTGCTAACATTAAGTCCATGTCCATGTCCTACCATTCTAATTTCATTTTATTCAATTTCCATGAAATTTCCATTACTTAAGCATAAATTTAAAGCATAAATAAAAAATTAAATAAACAATTCTATAATTAACTCAATTAAGCAATGAAAGAAAATTATCATAATGTTCAATAATTCAAATAGAAATCTAACATGCTATCATGATCCAAGGGTCTTAATTGATTCATAGTCATTTTTCATCTCTTTGGGGTTTAAATCTTAATCCTTCATTTTATTTTAGATCCAACATTTTATATTGATGTAATTTTATTATTAAATCATTGATTTATCTCATCCATTGATTTGATCTTCCTTGATCTACTCGATCAAGAAGATCTTAAGTTACTTTATACCATTTAGGGGCATAGATCTTGATCTAGCCCAAATCCTCATCATCCATTCATTAAATCCATATGATCTTATCTCAATATCATCATCAAAATACATCCATACAGTCCAATAATCCTGGATCATCTTGATCTAGGAGATACTATTCATTTTTAGGGATTTTAGTAACTCTTTAGGCTAGATCTCTTATGATCGGCCTAATAAATACCATTTAAGCCACTGATTTTATTTAATAAATTATAAAATAATCATCCAACAAGGTATTAGTGGTCTGATCATCCTAGATCTTGCAGATGAAGGATGTTAGTTACTTATCCACTTAATTTCAAAAAATTTAATTAATTAAAATTAAATTTTTATTGGTTCAGTACATTAAAATTATTATAATGAATCCATAAAAACTTTTCGATCTCAATTTGGATCTCAATTGAGATTGGAATTGAGATTTTAAGATTTTAGCCCATTTTAAGGGCTGAATTTCACCCTTACTGTGTTTGATCAATTTGACTTATCTAGAGACACATAATTTCTACTATGAATATGTTTATTAAGTTTTTGGGACCTTATGAACATATCCAATGGTTCAGATTTTAAGTTTGGGGTCATCTGGGCCATGATCCAAGATTAATGGCACGGATTTTACAAAATAGATCATGTAATTACTAATTTAAAACAACATATAACATGTTCAGTGGATTACTACCATGATTATGAATCCAAGGAAAGTTTCTAATCTAAATTTGGAGGTCAATTAAAATTAGAATTAAGATTTTAAGGTTTCAGCCCGTTTTAAGGGCTGAATTTCATCTTTACTATTTTGAATAAATTTCTTCATATATATGAATACAAATCTGACTATGACCATGATCTTAGGGTTTTAGGGGGTCTCAGAAGACATCCATCGGTTCTGATTTTTATTTTAAAGTTATATGAGTCATGATCTAAGATCATGTGTACTGATTTTACTAACTAACATATATAATTACAATTTGAAACATGAATATAATGCATTAATTACTTAGATCAAGGAACAAGGAATCCATAGAAGCTTTCCAATCTAAAATCATATCTATATCAAGCTCTGAATTGCAAAAATAAGATTTTTGTTCAAAACTGGACGGTCCAGATCAGATCTGGGTTACGGGTACGAGGCGACTAGCGTCCCGCGCCTGTTACCTCCTATCCCAGGTGGTTGGGTAGAGGTGACTGGCTACAAGCGAGACAGTCCAGATCTAGACCGTCAGATCACCTGTGGCTGGATCTCCTCCACCCGTTAACATCAGATGCTCAAATTTCACATCCTGGGGTTTTGGGGCCCCAGGAATCCATCCAACGGTTAGGAAGTTACAGCTAAGCTGTGGATGGATGGGATCTCAACCATCCAAGCCGGATCCATCGTCTCTGACGGATCAACGGTAGGGAGATCCCATTCTTGCCGGAAAACCCAAAATACCAGCTGGAATTGAAAGAGGGGAGTGACAATGGCCTACCTAGGCCAATTTGGGGAGGAGGAGTTCACCAAAGAAGGAGAAAACCAGCGAAAAAATCGCAAATAAAACCCTAGCTGCTGAAAACATATACAGAGTTGATTCTTGGTATCCGTTGCCGGAAAATGTGGGGGACCATGGGGGTTTTGAATATCCCACAGTTATGAAGACTCCCAAAGATGAAAGACCTCTGGTAACTGGTCAGATTGGCCAAAATTTGGTGAAGGCACTGCCGGAGATGGTAAACAGTACCGTTTCTGTCTTCGTTTTGAATTTTCTCATGATCGGACCATTGGATCATCGTGAATCTTAGGGCTTTTGTCGATGCCTTCATTCCAACCAGATCCAATGTGTAAGATTTTGTTTTAATGAGTATTAAAGGTATGGCTAATTGAAATAGGATTTCCTGGATGGAAACCCGTTTCATTAGGGACGAAGTGTCCGTAGACACGCCAGATAGCTCCACTGAGTCTGGAGAGCCGGTTGCGTGTGTGGACACCACAGGCTTAAGAGAGAAGGAGAGAAAGAAAAAGAAATTGGGAGAGATGGGGAACGTTTCTAGGGCTGAAATTTTGGAGAATACTAGGGGACCTTGTGAAGATCATTATGAAAAAATTTGGGATTTTATGAGCTATTTATAGGGGTATTTTGAATTTTCCATGATTACTTGAAATAATTACTTTGATTTCTTTTGAATATTTAAATGTCTTTGGATTCCCACTACCACCTCCTTCTCCACTAGCAAGTGGTAGTGGTTTGACTAATGATGGGTTGTTTTCTAGACGTTGGATCCCTTTTTGGATCCCTTGTGGGTCCCACGGATGTGTGAAAAGACTAAATTGCCCTTTTATGGAGAAAAATCCATTTTATTCTCTCGGGCTCAGAATTGACCGTACTTAGTGGCTTTGGATTCGTATTTCTGAGTAAATTCCAGATTTTGATGTCTCAAGTCTTGGTTATTTGTGAAATTACCATTTTTCCCTTTTATTCATTAAAATGAAGAAAAATACAAATTTTTCATCCGTATTCAGAAATTGTCGTGCTTACAGTCATTTTGAAGGGTTCATCACATATGTTTTCAATTATATATTTCTTATACCTTGATTCCTCTTCTATGAGAAGTGCATTTTTAATAACCCTAATATTCTAGCTTGATTTTCATTGAAATTCTCAATTTCAATATTTATTTAATTTTCTTACCAAAAATTAAGGGTGTTACATTGTCAACCTCTCAAGTACTCGTGCAATCCATCCATAGAACCAATCATATCACTCCCTAGGGAGTACCATTAAAACATAAATCAATTAAGACCACTATGCTCATGCCAGCTTTGCTGCCCCGTTTACCATCCTATTATCCTAGGGGGACTCCCATATGTCATCTCACATTTCTACAAGCTACTCGAAAGGGGATCGTAAGACACCAATGGAGACCATGCGACTTTTGGTTGATGGATACCTTCCACCTATTGTGGTTAGAGATCAAGGACAACTGTCTAAAACTTCTTAACATAGCACCCATTCTACTCATTAGTCTTAAATCAAGGGTATTAATACACCCACATATACATGTAAACATACTGCATCTCACTCATGCAAAATACAAAGTGCATGATAAATTTTAATAGGTTTTTTCTCAAGCCAAATGATCAATGCTTTGAAATAGATCATTCTCAGATCCCATAATCATTCTAGAAGTGAGTTTTGAAGTCTCTTTTCAGAACAATACATCATAGACATCTTTGGCTAAACTACATGCTTTCTTTTGCATTCATCCATTCTATAACAATAATTGTGATTCTTATGCCCATTCTGCCCATGAATTCATTCTTAATCCATGTATTTCAAGATGTCTTATGTAAACTTTCATTACATTTGCCAACCATCTATCTTGCATCTTTTCTAGGCTCTTATTTCTTTATTTAGTAACTTACTAAATTTATCACCCTAGGACTCTATCCATAGATCTTTCAATATGTGTGCCATCTTCCATGCTTTATTCTCAAAACTCATGAGGTATTCTTATTAATGGTTACCCTCATCAAAATTACAAGTTTCCCATTAAAACATGCAGGTCACAAAACATTTTCTATCATAGGTTCTTTATGATTCTTTTTTCATACTTTCCAATCTCTTTAGTTCATCCGTGGGCACATGAATTCCATCATCACATACGTTGGATCCGAGCTATGTCAAGCTCCACCTCATGCGTCCATGGTCTGACCCTAGAGAGATCTCATCAACCATTCTTAAAACCTTCTGATTTGATTTTATGCGTGTAAGTCTTCCTAAGAAAGCCACCATGGAAGCCTCCTTTTTTCCCCAAATAAACGCACGTAAACCAAGGACTTTAAGACTTTAATTTTTCTCAGATTTTCGGTCATGAACCAAATGTCTTATCAAGTGTTATTTATGCCAAAATATGACCTCTCAACACCCTAGAAAAGTCATCCCCCAATTTCCAAATTCCATTTCATGTAAATTTTCAATTTTATTTTGAATGAAATGCAAATTTAGAATGCCACATTTTATGACATTTTGAAAGATTCTTTGTTGACCCTTAAAACCTCAATATTCAGAATGTATGCATAGAGACAATTCCCATTTCTGTGAAATAAAAATCAAAGTAGAAAAAACCCAATTTTTAATAATTTGAGGCAGGTCAAAATTAATGTTACTATTAAAACGTCCACATATACACAAAAATAATTTTCTAACCTAAAGATGTTTAGAAATACATGTCACACGATCGTAAATGGTCCTAGCTAGAGCGACACATCCAATTAAATAAGTAAATACTCCATGTTTAAGGTTCTACAACCATTTCAAGTATCAACAAAATAAGTTGAATTCCTATACAAGGAATCTGACAAATAAGCACACAAAAGGTATCACCACCATGCATCCAAGTTGAGGTCAAACACCTTTCTAGTATCCCTTGCGATCAAACTCCTAAGGGTATCACCTGAAATGTTGGTTGTAAGGGGGGTGATATCAATAGCTTGTGATTTGGAAGAAAACTAAAGTAGGCTGGCCAGTCGAAAATAAGGCATCTAGTACTATGTATATAGATAGGCGTAAATAAGTAAATGTGATACATAGGCCCAAGATAGGCATAGCCTAGGTTTTAGTCTTACAAAAGCCCCAGTAACCATGTTAGAATGAGATGTGAGATCATATGAAATGCAAATCACATGGAAAGATTATTAAGCCCAAGTCATACATAAATCAATAAATTATCACTCACTAAAACTCTCAATAACTTAGTTAATCATGTATATAATCCTGTCCATAAGAAATCCGAGCCCACATCATCATGAGAAAAATTAATTGATCAGATACCTTGATGGCATACAATCCTACAATAAGGGATATCATGATCTAGACTCTTAAGAGTGACTTGCATGTCCAACATGCCCAAACCAAACCCAAACTCCTATGCTCATAAGGCCCTACCATCAGCTATAGCAACTACCATAGCCTCCATGTCATCCATGGATACCTCACGGCCTAATTCTAACCAAACCTCATGGGCCACCAGTCTACATGAGACTAGTTCCCCATAAGAAGCTACCCCTACTGCTTGATGTCTCCCTTGCAGGGCTGGGATCTATATCATCTCAGAGTTAGTGGCCAACTGCACCTCATATCATAGGGTCTTCAGGACTTATAGTGACGCATAGAACACATGCCTTGGTCTTATAGCCATCCTAGATGTGCCTACCTCTAGGTCAAGCCTCCAGGTCTTATAGTATTGGTAGAGTACCTGCCAAAATAGTGATAAAAAAAAGCATCTACAGGACTCACAACTACTCAAAGAGTGCCTGCTAAAAACATTGATGAAATTCATATTCACAAGGGCTTACAACTACTCATACAATGCTCCCATACTTGGTTTTAGGTGATAACATGTCATCTTACATAGAGTCATGTTTCCAATATGGTAAGTAATCTAGAAGTTCTAGGGTGCCTAAATTCTAGCTAAGTGGACAACACGTTAGTCTTAGGTTAAGAGTCTTCTCCCAACTCTAAATCCAACTATACGTAACAATCCTAAAACTGGTCACTGTGTCACATTAAGAGTAAAGAGGGTTCTAGTACTGTGATGACCCGGGTTTTCTCATGCATTTTTAAATGCAATATCTAATTCCTAAGGCGGGATGCATCCCTATAAAATCATTTTATAAAAACCATGCAATGTAGCAGAAAATCTTTGGTTTCAAACTCATTTTGAAAACCCCGAGTGTCATTTGCTTTCACAATACTCAAAGCAGTTTTTGAAAAACTTCAGAAATCATAAATGTTTTTCCCCAGGTCTATCCAGTCACAACACACAGCCCAACTATAAATAAATACATGTCCAAAGGGTTGAGAGTTTACTTACATGTATAATTGTCTCCTTTTTAATTCACTTGCTCGTAGCACTAATATCTCCTAAGGCGTCGTCCATTTGTGAGTGGAACTATCCTGAAAAATGTTAAGGATAGGGTGAGTATATACTATACTCAGTAGGAGTCTATCACTACTAGTTTTGCAATGCATGCTATGTTTAAAATCATATACTCTTAAAAACATGTGCATGTTCGAACAATCACGTTCAATATCGATATTAAAAACCACTGTTGAATTGAAATACTGACGACTTAAAGAATAACATAATCCAAGTCGAAAGTATCATATATCATAAACATAATGATATGCATAAGATGCTCAACTGAATCCAACTCATGGATATCTGGTATGGTCGACCAACCTCATGTCATGCCATATGCAATGCAAGTAAATCCACGAAACCATAGGGTCCAACTATGCCCACAACCTCGCCGCCGTGTGGTCCCCGGGTACCTGAGGACACAGCGTCATAGCCTCCACGGGGCATATGACACATCGACCCAGTGCCGTGACACTAGTGGTAGCCCCCTATACCACATGCAGTCGATGTAGGGACATGCCCTTTTTGGGTGTGGTACCCATCCACCTAATAGTGGTAGAGGCTGGAGGCCAACCCAACCCTCTCGGCATAGCGCCCAGGAGCTTATCAGCCCAAATCATATCCGTTCAAACAAGCAAAAACCCCTTTTTCAAAACCTGCCCTCTTTGGGTCCCTCACAACTGCCTACCCAGCATCTTTTGGGCACTCCAGTGTCTTTTGGTAACCCTCAAGAACATGCAATCTTTCAAAAATTCAATGCTCACAAATCATGCAATATATGCATTTGTTTGCAAAATATATCTATGTATATGCAATTATTTGCAAAACATATCTATGCATAAAGCATTTATCATATGTATGCTGAATTAAGTCATGCTAAACAAGTTATATAACTTATACTTAAAACATGCATAAAACAATCATGGATCTTTTAAAAAGTCTAGTAGCGATAGTGCACCTACCTCAAAGTCTCCTAGAGTCGCGTCCTTTATCACTTCAACCCATCCCTGGGCCTCATTCATAAACTCCTGGGTATAAATGGATACAAGGAGTCCTAATTAATTTCAGTCTATTTAGACATTAGACCGCTAGCCCTGCCTATTGGGTCCCTGGTCCTTGCCTAATTCATTGTCAGGCTGGATCTTATAATGTGGACCTACTATTCCATAGCTAACTCTGTAAATTGTCCTTTAATCTTAGCTTTAAAGTCTTATTGGGTCCACGTGTCCCAGTTCCCTCATGTGCATGCGCGCCTAAAGGCCGTGCCAGGGGTCGCGTTTTACACGCGCACATGCATGCTCAAGTGACGCGCTATGACGCGCATCATCGCACTGACGCACCTTGTATCATGGCGCGTCTCAGCTCCCAGGGCACCCCGTGCACCCTGGTCGAGCCAGGACCTATGCCCCATGTCGCATGTGCACCTAAAGGCCGCACCTGGGACAATGTACGCACTGTCGTACACTTAGAACCCATCTCAGGGACCCAGTCCCAGGTGCACGTGGTGCTTGGCGTCCTTGGGACGCCTGGTTCGTGCAAGGCCGGCCCAAGCCGGCTTGGAGTGTTTTTCCGGTCAAGAACCCGACTGGAAAACGACCGGAAAGGACCAGATCTGTCATGGATCTGGCCTAGGGGAAGCAAACGGAGAGTAAGGGAAGAGAAATGGCTTACCTGGGCAGCCTGGGGACGCCCCTTTTTCCCGTGGGTGTGCCTGCTCACCGGGAAGCTTGAAGAAGGGGTAAAATCGTCATTCCGTTGCGACCAGATGAGGAAAAGGGGAATGGGGAGATGGGTAAAGGAATGGTCGGCCAGACTTGGCCTGGCCGTTGCCGGAAACATAGAGGAATGGGTTTTCGATTTTTGCCCGAAACCCCGTCTCAAATGACTATAAAAACGCCGGAAAACGTGGTTTTTTGGAGAGGGGAGATGGGTTTTTTATAGAGGGGAGAAGGTGGTGCCCCTCAATGGCGGTGCCGCCCTTTTCCCCTTGTGTATTCTAGAGAAATCGAGAAAAATGGGTTTCTGGGAGGGTCTAGAGGTTGAAGACGACAGGGGGTGCCGTTATCAAAATGGCCCCCTGCGTTTTTTGTCCTTTTTCTTTTTTCTGTTTAATTTATAGAAATACCCCTATCTTGAAATGGCTGTAACTTCTTCATATGAACTCCGTTTTGGGTGATTTTTGAGCCGTTGGATTCTATTTTTCGAGTAGAATCTAATGGTACCAAGTTTCCTACAAATTCCTTCATTTACTATTTTAAATAAAATCAAACATTCAACATAGGCCATTTCCCATAGAATGTTCAATTTTCGTTAAAAATAATGTAAATTGCTCGGGCATTACATTATTGCCCCCTTAAAAGAATTTCGTCCCCAAAATTCCATAAATTATCCTCGTCAAGGTATTTTGCCTCTTAGATAACTTTTTGGTGAATGCATTCTCCCTTAGAAATCAAATCTAGGCTCAACCTCAATTTACCATTTTTATTGTTCCTTCTACAAGGCCTGACCTATAAGGGCCGCTTTTGCTGCGTACTCTGATGCATACTCTCATACGTGCCATTTTAACAACATAGTTCCTAGCTGTAATTTATCTATCTCGAAATCCTTAGATGCCTATATTTTTCTCATCATGTATAGGATAGTCTCCTTGTAGGATCATGCTTCTTTATTCATGCATAAATTACTCTATACTTCTTTCAAGATCATATTATCTTATTTCTCATAGTCCTTTTTGAATATCATAGGATGATCCTTTTTTCTTCTTGTCTTTCATCTAGTGATCTCTTCATCATTCATATCTCCTTCTAATGGTTGGTTATATGTCATTAGTAAGAGTCCAAAAATTACCTTCTTTCTATTATGTCTAACTTTGCTTCTTATCTTTTATATTTGTCCCCAAGATACTTCAATAATTGACATGGTATCATGTGCTCTACAGCCAAACCCTTGATTAACTTCGAATTTCAACTGTCTGTCGTTTTCCATATGTGACTTTATTTCCTTGACCAAGGTTACATTCAAAATAAGATCATGAAAGCCAATTAGTAGCATCTTCCATCGAGGACCTTATCATATACTGAAAGTAAAATGTCCTAACTCCATATCCAGTTTCATAAGTATTGAATTCATTAAACGCCTCTCTCCATGAAGATTTTATCCAAACTCATGTCAAATGTTAATGGTCGATTCATCATTATGGGTCAAATGTTCTTGTCCAGAGCCCTTATCTCACTATTCACATCAATTTGTCATTAGGATTTTCAATAATGTTCCTATTTATGCAAAGCAAAAAGTCTCTTATTCATAACCGAGTACCCTTACTAGGTCATGGTTGAATCCTTTATCATCATCCTCTTTGTCCTTTCTTTGCTTGATGGTTTTCTTCGTAACCTTTCAGTCCAAAAGCTCCATACTCAATCCAGTAGGGTTAGTCCTTAGGAAATTCCTTCAATTGATTTTTCGTACTTGGTATATGTTCATAACAACTAACTATATGTCTAATGGCAAAGTAACATTAAATCTCACCTTATAATGTGCTAGCCACCTCAACTTTCTCTTTCCATCCCCTATGTCAATATATTGTGCAATCTTTTATCAAGCCTTTATTGTCAATCATGCAGTCTGTATTGTCAGGAGGTATCCTCATAAGTAGTGATTTTATCAATTCCTCAAATTTTATCCTTCAAGTGCCTCCTCATACTTAACTTATACTAGCAATTCTCGTTCAGTAGCTACTACATCAAGTTATGCTGAAGCTGTTAAATCATCAAATTTGAAAGACACTCAGTTAAGCATGGAACATTTTCATAGACATATAGAAAGACTTTATTTGATTACCTATTGATCTCTTTCCAGTTATATCTTCGTCATAAGCTCAAGGGTTTCTAAAGTGATCGGTACTTATTTGTCTTCCTTTTCAATCCAAGTCAGCAGTATTTTTCAGACTCAAAGTAATTTCTTCACCTTGTCATTGTAGCTATTAAGGTTTGAAAAAATCTTTCATATTGGTTTAGATCACTTCTTATTTTTGCTCCTATCTCAGTTGCTACTGTCCTCATCGTACTCATAGCTCCTCTATGATGTGGCCTAATCAACTGACCTCATACCCTCAAATGACTTAGTCTAACAAGTACTTCTTTCAAGGAAAACTAAAGTCTAAAGACTTACAACATCCCTCTGAGTGTATAACTTCGACTACTAACATATTTGATTAATTAAGGTGTGATACTTTTATTTAGTCAACAGTACTCTAAAGGTAATGACTAAATAATGGTCTTAAGATATTTGCTCTTCAATCCATAATAGCAAGATCTCAATTTGATCCTTGATGGTACCTAATTGCTGAAGAAAGACAAATGGACAAGTCACTGTCCCGGCTTAATTCCTTTTTCAATATACTTTATTTACTCATGTAGTGGCAAGGTGAGATATCACCAAATTTTCCTTTTTTATTATATCCATTGGTGTTCCTCATAAGCTAATGGATCTAATAAGAATCTAATTGTAATAATTAATATCAAACCATTTGTAGAATTTAATTTGGTCACCATTCCTCTTCGAAAATTTCTTGTTGCATAATCTCCTGAAATTCGATACTCTACTCAAAGTCTTAAACCCCATATGCTTTCTCTCTTTTATACTCCTTTACAATAAGATCACCAACTCATCTAGTATTATTCCTTTGCATTGTTTGGTTTACCTTCCTATAGGATTCAAGATGAAAGATTTGTATGTATCTTCATAGAGTCATGATCTTCTTCTTTTGAATATTCAATATTCATCGAATTCTTATAGTTACATCTCTATCCCTTTCTCTCTTTTCTTCAAAATCCTCATTTGGTCTACCTAGATCAATGTCTTTATATGCTTTGTTGCATATAATTGATACCTCATCATAAATTGAATGCTTCTCAAAAATTCTAAATTGTCTTAAGATCATAGAAATTCTCAATTGCCTATAGCCTCAATAAAATTCATACAATGTCTTAATAATGGCATTGACGTTTTGGTCATGCTATACTTTTCTTACAAGTTCATGTTAGGATCAATCTAGATCTATCATCCCCAATATTATCATCAAAAATCTTTTGATAACCCAGTCGAATTTATTTCCCTATCATATTTATGTCTCTTAATCACATAATATGTCACTTGTATACATCGTCTGGTTTGCTCCATAATGCTCAGGTAGTTGTTATTCAATATCACTTCACTCTTCATGAGACTCCAATTAGGGTATCCAAAATTGAGCTAAGTCTTTCAGGATCCATATCTTTGTGATCTAGTACGAGTCACAGTTATCTCCTAATATCTGATGCACTAATTGGTATGCTAATATAGGATCTAAGGTAACTCTTTTACCCTTGATAATTTATTAATGCAAATTAACCTCTTATTTAAATGGAAATCTATTCATAAATCCCAGTTAATCTAATATGTTCATATATTAACTTGCTTTTACTTATGTTATACTTCATTCTTAACACCTGTTCATTATATCTCACACTCTAACAAATCGTCCAATTTGATCGTTTCATTTATGATTATTAGTAAGGAATGTTAACATAAAATAAATTAAATATGGAATAAAAGGAAAAATTACCCCATTTTTTAATTTTGTAATAGTATTTGTTCATTCTTTGTAATATCTACATATATCACACCCACTCCCCCGCATCTAGCTCAACCCAAAAGCCAAGAAAACAGGGGGGACACGAAGGGGGATGAAAACCCAGCGACCTGAGCTACCCTCCACTTCGTTCGCACTTCCACCAGCACGCGATCGCTTCACCTTAGCTCCGATCAGATTCTCACTAATCAATCACCCCCCTTCCATTGTTTCCTTCTTCGGTGAACGTCCTATTCGCCAGTGTGAAAACCCTTTTACTCTGATTCCCACCAGCACAAAAGACCCTACCTCTTTCTTTTTCGCTTCAACCGGGCGTCGGCCCCGCCTGCGCAGCCCGATCAGCCGCGCTAGTCCCATTCCGTCTTTCTCCTTCCCTTTTTCTCACTCCACTGGAGCGGTGCCTCAACAGCAACGCCGACACACCCTACACCTAGAAACCTTCTCCTCTCTCTCTCTCTCTCTCTATGCTTCATGGATCCGCTTCTAGGCAGCAACCAAGCCTACCGATCCCAGGCGGGACCGAGCTAGGGCTGCCGGGCACCACCGAAACCCACGTCCCAACTCTCTCTCTCTCTTAGACCGATGCAACCCTCCCAGCCGCGCCAGTTCTGTTCCCCATCTCTTCCTCTTCTTTTTCCTGACCGGTGCACCAACCGAGCAGGCAGCCTACGCGCCTGAACTGTTTTTCTCTTCCTCTTCTACTGCTCCACTGGAACCTGACTGGCAAACAATGCCGACGTGCTTGGTTCTCCTCCCTGATGGCCACCATACTCCGATGGCCCATGTTCTTCGTCCAGTCTATGCAAACCCGCACGGATTTGATCATTGATCATGAACGGACTGTAGATTGGACACCAATCACCTGATCTATAACTAACAGGAGCATCCATCGTAATCAAATCATTGACGTATCCCCAAGGGATAGATCTATGACTAAATCCACAAACCCTGGAAATTAGTCATTCACGCATAAATCTGGGATTGATCTAACTATTCATCATGATCCAACCATTGATCAGTCACTAAACACTGTATCTTCAACCTATTTGGCACATTGAGACAATCTATCCTTTGATCAGCCGTTCAATACCTAAATCCAAAATCAATTTAAGCTTCCAGTTGGATCTGACTATAGATATTACATCAAACTATCTTATTTGTGATCGATTAGGCCTCACATATTGATTTGACCATAGATTAGTCATCAAGCACCTAGATTCATAATTGAATTGAGTTTTAACCTTGATTTGACCACAAATCCATTACCAAATCCCTACAACAATGATAAATTTTACCTTCTTTCCAAGATTTGCCTATTGATTAACTATTGATGCTAGATCTGTGAGATTAGGTACTACATCCTTCTATAATATGTAATAGTTCCATAGTTGGAACAATCGATTAGCAAATCTACGGCCATCTAATTATGGATAGAGATACTTGATCTAACCTGTCTAATTATGGATCAACAACCAAATCTATAGAATAGTCAATCAATGAAACAAACCAATGAGCTACACTTGTGAATTGAGGATAAGCACCACACAAGGTAGGAGGATTAATATTTCTATCTTGGAAAGTTTATTAAGTTCTATGTTTTAATATGAGTTGATATAGATGATGATTTACATGAATACTGTCTTTAATTATTAAAATTAGGAAATCACGTGAAAACTTAGTATTATCTAGTGACCCATCACACTTCATCAAATAAGAAATTGAATGATTGAACCTAAACTTGAAAGTGCTAATATTTCCTAATTGTAACACCCTAATAAAACAGTGTGAAATGGCCTTTTTGATTGAAACACACACACACACACACACACACACACACACACACACACACACACACACACACACACACACACACACACACACACACACACACACACACACACACACACACCTAGTTGATGTTGAAGCACTTAGAACATAATTTGCTTTTGGGCTAGCAGCGTATGTGAAATGAACTTGAAATGGTTGGTTTATCCAAATTATAACATTAGGATAAAAGAGTAATAGGACTGCTCACCTTGGTTGAAACATACACTTACATCTAGTGGACATTATCAAATCTTAAATATGGTTTGACCTTATACATGCTACTAATACATGAGAACTTGTAAACTTGATACTAAAACATTTGAAATGTCTAAATAGTATAGAATGCTAATGAGTACACTGGTAACAAAGTAAAGATTGTAGTGTAGCTCATAAGGTTTTGAACTATATGGTGACCTAAGCAACTTGTTAGAAGATGTCATACCTATAAACTAATATCTTAAGAATGATTTAATGATTACTCTTAGGGTGGAAGAAAGTTTACGTGTTAAACTCATATTTATATTCATGACTAGAAGTTAAAGGAAAGAATCCTAAGGTCTTCACAACAAAGAGATAGAATAACAAATGTGTTATCATTAGCCATTAACTAGGTTTATTTAACCTGATTTTACTACTATTTGTTGAAATGATTTAGCTATTGATATGTATGACTTCGAATGATCATATTCATATGAAATGTTTTACATTCATGCTTAGAAAGGATCTCTTAACGCCATGGACAAATGCAATAGATATCTTCATGTTATGGCCTAGAGCCGTACCATGTTTGTTGTTATAGATAGTAACTTTATTGCTAGTTTGAATATGGTCCACTTAGCTACATGTGTTTTAAAATTGTTTAAAGAACTATACCTTATAATCATTACTTTGGATGCATTGTTGAATGATTGAAAGCATAAGATAGTTGTATTATCTTTTGAAGCTAACTACTTGTCATGAGCTACAAACTAAGCATGCAGGTTGAATAGTACTTGTTTTGATGTGGCTACTATATGCAACCTTTTGGGGACTTGAAGTGCATTGCTTAATGCATAATGAATTCATGTTTTGAAAGCTCATGGAAAGCATGTTTTTTATAGCTTGTTGAGGATATGGGTTTGAAAGGTTCTTATACCTTGGAAATGAATATATTTGAATGGTTTCTCACAAGACTTTGAAAAGTGGTTTTATCCTTATACAATGATTCTGGAGATGTTATTTGATTTATGTTTTAGGCAGGCACTCTGCTAGTTGTTGTGAGCCCTAGAGATGTTATTGATCAATGTTTGGGCACGAACTCTTTGAGTGGCCATAAGTCCTAGAGATGTCATTTGACTAATGTTTTAAGCAAGTCCTCTACGAGCAATTGTAAGTCCTAGAGATGCTACTTGACCTAAAAAGAAGGCTACTTGAGAGAGTTAGAATAGAGCCTGTGGCAGGATGGTTATGGCACTTAGCAAGGACCCCTACGGGATATATAATACAATTATGGGCATTTTGGACATGCTAGTTACTCTTAAGAGTCTAAACATATCTATCGTGTTAAGACTATATGTCGCCATCCAGCTAGTAAGACTATATGCCCTCATCCCAGTGGTGGGACCACATACTACTCAGTTTTCATAGTTTTGGATTTTAGCTTGATTTTTTGATGCAGAGATCTTATGTGCATCTTTCAAATAGTTTACTCTTGACGACCATGTACAAATTTTGGTTTTTCTGAATTTGATTATTTATCAAATGTTAGGTTGTTAACCATTAGACTTTTGAGCATATAGTTTGCCATCAAATTTTTATTGACTAACTCCATCTTTTGGCAATACCATGCTTTGACGCTTACATTTACTTGATGACTTTTACCATTGATTATGTTATGTGTGTGTGTGTGTGTATCAAATTTTCAAGACCAATGATTTCTTCAAGGTTGGTTTATGAATGTGTTGGGTTAATTGCGCATTATGAGTGGTTCTGCATGATTATGTATTGAAACATACATACAATTGAAATGCAGTGTGTTCATGAAGGAAATATGTTATATGACTACCTATACGATGTTAATGAGGTTATAAATTGATTCAACTATTGAATGATAAACAATTTAGACATTGATAATAATATCTTGAATAAGCATGTATGATGAATGATCTTAAAGGACTATATGTTATGAATAAAATTAGAATGCTTATGTGTTTATACATTGATAATGATCTTAATATAGCTTAACATTCATGAAACAATAATGGCATATAATGCTTGAATCCTCATGAAAAGATAAGTCGATGATATCTTCAGATATCATGGGAGTCTTATGATTTGTCGACTATATGGATTTGTAGACACTACTACACAAGAGGGTTTTAAAGTTGACATAAAGAAGTCGCTTATACAACTGCCAACTTTATAAATATTTTATAAGTCATATGAAAATAAACAACTTTAAATATATATACTTAAGAAGTCATTGAAGCATAAGCAACATTAAAAAACTAGCATGAGAAGGGAATTTTTCAATGGAATAACTTTTAAAGTCGTTTTTATGAAAATGACTTTAAAAGTTATCAACTTTTGAATTCATTTTCATAAAAACAACTTTAAAGACGGATAACTTTTGAAATCGTTTTAACGAAGTGACTTGAAAAGTATTGTGATAAATTTGGCGAGAATATTTTATTTAGTGGGAATGGACTTTTAAATGACTTTAAAAGTTCATCACTTTTGAAGTCGTTTACTGCTAAGCGACTTCAAAAGTTAGATATTTTCAAAGTCATTTGACACTGAACAACTTGTAAAGTCTTCAATGATTTATAAATAGCTTCCAAAGTACGTTTTTCCTTTATCTTCTTCTTGTTATGATTTTGGCATGACAGCTTTGTCTTTAGGCCTTATGCTTCTCTCTTTTTCCCTTCTTACTTTCCATTTTTATATTTTGACTGTTTGTGTCATGTAAAAAACTGTAAGTAAACTACAACTTCTTTTAAATCACACGAATATCTCTTTTCTTATTACTAACTTTTCTGTGTTTTTATTTTGTAGATCATGTGGGTTTTCACACTACATATCATGGGGTTCATGAATCTGTTTGATCATCCTGATTTCTCCAAAATTGTATGATTTCATTGAAAATGACAACTACTTCTTTCTCAAGCCTCATTATTGATTTAAGGGAAAACAATACGATTTGTGATTCTCACCCAAAATTACGGTTTGCTGAAGAGTGATGGCTATGACATTAACTTTTGGCCAATTTTGATGAAAAAGAGTGGTGACAGCTAAATACTAGGCCAGATTTTGATGAAAAAGAGTAGATTCACTCTTTGATCTTAGCTTGAAAAGATCTAATAATATGTAACATTTGATATATATATATATATGTAACATTGGATGTAATAAAAAAATAATTTGATTTTTTGTGTTGTAAAATTAGTTTCATTGTGTATTTATGTAAATTTGTAATATACAATAGGTAAATAAATATATATTTTATGTGAAAATTTTAAAACTATTAAAGTTGTTTGTAAAAAATGACTTCAATTATACTTCTATTTTAAGAATTATTTTGTCGACTTTCACAGTGCCTTTTCACTTTGTGTTTATTATATGTGCACAAAAACTAAACCAAACTTCTAATTCCCTACTCTAAACCAAATCCTACCTGTGTGAATTGGAATTACATTCACAAATTCAGGGTCAATATCAAATTTTGAGCGTTAGTTAGTATCTCTATGTTTGTCTCATATGTATTATGCATATTTGAAGAATTCTTACAAGGTCGTGGGTTAGAAATTGTTTTTCTGAAAGTTGATTTCATTCGCGAATGTGTTTGTCATAATTTGCTTCTTCTTTTTTGTTGTTAATTGAAATTTTCATGAAATATAGTTATTTTGAATACTTCTAATTCATGTATATCTAATGTTTGGTAAAATGCCTAACCTAATCTTTTCATGTCTTACAAGTCTCCACACAAATTTGCTTCGATTTCTTATGATAATGGACAAATATGGTTGGATGTCTATAACAAGTACATCAAAAAAATATGAGGAGGGTATAGAAAATTTCATAAAGTTTGCATTTAGGGCAGGTGTCGATCATGATCACATTCATTATCAATGCTCAAAATGTGGAAACTTGAAAAAAGTAACTGTAGGGGTGTTGAGAGGACACTTGTGCTTTAATGGAATCGATAAATGCTACTACCCATGGATTTAGCATGGAGAAGAACTTCTACATAGGCCCTCGACAAGGCTTGGAATATATGATCAAGGACTGTAGGAAGTGTTAGAGATAGTAGTACAAATGTACTAATGTTTCGAGATGGATATGATGATTTTTAGGAGGAAGCCGATCAGTTGTTGTACCTTGAGTGTAAAGATTATACTAAGCTATCCGCAATGGTAGAACTTTACAATGTGAAATCAAGATTTAGTTTTTCAGACCAAGGTTTTATAGAAGTCATGAAAGTAGACATGGGAGGCAAAGAAAACCATGGCTGAACTAGGGTTGAAGTATGAGAAGATACCAATGATTGCATCTTGTATAGGAAGGAGCATAAGGATAAAACTATATGCCTAACTTATGGACAGCCAAGATGGAAGTTAAAGAAGAATTCAACTGAGATAGTTACAAGTATTCCTGCAAAGGTTCTATGGTACTTCCCCCCTATTCTAAGGTTCAAAAGAATGTTTTGTGTAACAAAAATAGCGAAGAAATTAGAGTGGCATGCCAATGACAGAATAGTTGATAACTTTTCAAGCCATCTAGTAGATAGCCTAGCATAGAAACTCGTAGACTTCATGTGGCCTAATTTTGGTTAAGAACCTAGAAACCTACATCTAACATTATCTACAAATGGGATTAATTCTCATGGTTCTATGAGTAATAGATATAGTTGTTGGCCCATTATATTAGTTTGTTACAACCTTCCACCAGCTATATGTATGAAGAGGAAGTTCATGATGCTAACTATGTTGATACTGGGTCCAAAGCAGCCAGGAAATGACATTGATGTGTACTTATCTCCCTTGATCGATGATCTTAAGACATTATGTGACATAGGCATTGAAGCATATGATGCATATAGGAAACAATCATTCACCCTAAAGGTTATATTGTTGTGGACAATAAGCGACTTCCCAGCAAATAGCATTTTGGCTGGATGTACTGTGAAGGGATACAATGCTTCCTATTTGTAATGATCAAACATGTGCTATATGACTTAAACATAGTGGGAAAATGGCATTCCTTGGGCATAAAAGATGGTTCCACAAAGACCATCCATATTGTTTTAAGAAGGGAGAATTTAATGAGAGTGTAAAGACAAGGACACCTCTAAAGATGTTGATAGGAATTAGGTATTGGAGTAGGTTGAAAATATTAATGTCTTGTGGGAAAATAATATGAAGAAATCAAGTATAAGTGTAGGTGAAAGTAATTGTAGAAGTTGTTGGAAGAAGAAATAAAAAAAATTTCATCTGCCATACTGGAAATCACTACATATGTGCCATGTGCTTGATGTCATGCATATTGAGAAGAATGTGTGTGAATGGTTGCCCAGTATCTTGCTTAATATCCCAGGAAAAACAAAGGATGGACTTACAGCTCGAATGGATCTTATGAACATAGGTTTGAAGAGGAGGTTGCACCCTGAGGATAGGGGCAGTCGAGGGAGCATACCTACCTAAGTCAAATTATACTCTCAATAGAGAAGAGAGGAGAATAATGTGTAAAACCTTGTTTGAGCTCAAAGTCCCAAATGACAACTTTTCAAACTTTAAAAAGATTATTTCTATGAAAGAGTTAAAATTACTAGGAATGAAGTCCCACAATTGCCATGCATTCATGCAATAACTATAGCCAGTAGCAATATGTTCTGTGTTATCGGACAAAGTTAGTAGAGCTATTACAAAAATTTGATTCTTCTTTAATGCTTTAAGAACGAAGGTGGTTGATGTTTCAAAATTACAAAAAATTCAAGGTCATCTAGTGACAACTTTATGTGGGCTTGAGATAATCTGCCCACCATCCTTCTTTGATATCATGGTACACTTAATAGTGCACCTCATTGATGATGTTAGACTTTATGGGCCAGTTTACTTGCGATGGATGTATCCATTTAAGAGGTACATGAAAATTTTAAAAGGATATGTATGTAATCACAACCAGCCAGAGGGGTGTATAGCCAAATGTTATATTGTAGAGGAAGCGGTAGAGATAATCTTCCCACCATCCTTCTTTGACATCATGGTACACTTAATAGTGCACCTCATTGATGATGTCAGACTGTATGGGCCAGTTTACTTGAGATGAATGTATCCATTTAAGAGGTACATGAAAATTTTAAAAGGGTATGTATGTAATCACAACCAGCCAGAGGGGTGTATAGCCAAATGTTATATTGTAGAGGAAGCGGTAGAGTTTTTGCCATTGGAATCATAAGAAAGAAATAATCGGTTGCATTTCATTATCCAAAGGTTGGTGAACCTCTATCAAGTGGTTGTGTATTGACTGTTGACTATAAAGAACTAGACTAGGTGCATCTTTGTGTATTGTGAAATGTTGATAAAGTCCAACCTTACATTGAGTAAGTTGATCATGCATGCATGCACTTGTATAGAATTTAATTGCTGATGATTAATTACATTTTCCATGATTACTCTATCAGTTTGTGTGTGTGTGTGTACGCAATGAACACATGGATGTACTCAAGACAAAGAATCCAAGTTATGTAAACAAATAGATGTAGCTACAATTTGAGCATTGTCGCACTTTCAATAATTGGCTATGTAAGAAGGTCAAATGAAATGTACTCAAGACAAAGAATCCAAGTTATGTAAACAAATAGATGTAGCTACAATTTGAGCATTGTCGCACTTTCAATAATTGGCTATGTAAGAAGGTCAAATGAAAGAAATCTCAATTAATTTAAGAAACTACATTATGTATATATATGTATGTATATATTAATCTTACTTAAGCCTACTTAATATACATAAATTCAAGATCAGCGAGAAGTAGCAGGCAATGATATATCAGAAACCTTAGGCTAGATGGAGATGGGACCACGACCAGAGGTAATAAAATAGTTGGATATGCCATTAATGATTATCACTTTTACATGGAAGACTGTGATAACTCAAGAGTGCAATAGAATAGTGGAGTTAGCTTAGTTGCCTATGCTACATTTTTTCAAGTTCAAAGGATAATAGGCCAATAGTGGCAGATGATATTTATTATGGGGTTATAAGAGAGATTTTGGCTTGGATTATACTTCCAGAACAGCGGTTATGTTTAAGTGTGATTGAGTGGAACAATACAACATTAAAACTAATTCCCTTGGATTAACATTGGTTGACCTTAACAAGATCGACCATAAAAATGACCAATTTATTTTGGCATCTCAAACCAAAGAAGTATTTTACGTTCAAGATGAACGTGATAAGAGATGATCAACAGTTTTATCATCCTGTTCGAGGGACTTTTATAATAAAGATGATCTAGGAGATGCTGAAATAAATTACCCTTCTATTACCAAAACAATCCCATCAATCTAAGAACTACTCGATTAGAATGATGATTATGTGCGTGACAATGGTGAGGAAGGTGCTTGGGTTTAAAAGCAATATATATTTTGGGGCACATGGAATATGTATATTAGTCAGTTGTAATATATATATATATATATATATAATGTCATGTTTATAATTTTTAGCTCTGCATTTTTCATGAGCTATATGGAATATTGATAGTGAGCTATATATGTGTGCATAAAAAACATTCATGAATCAATGTTCACTATCATAAAAAAAGTGATTTCATTGTGTATTACTTGTTAGATATTATGAAGTACTAACAGAAAAGGTGTATATATTTTAAATAAAAATTATAAAAAAAAGTATAAAATATTGTATACTTTTAAAGTCGTTTATAATATAAATGACTTCTTTATGTATAACAAATTTAGCAACAAAAGGGATAGACCTCCTAAATTTACCGTATTAATTATTTAACATCTTTGATTCATAAATAAAAATTGACAAATGTTGGAATTATGTGAATTTGGTGTCAAGAAAATTGACATTAATATAAGAACCACTTTGATAGACATAGGTCAAGAAATGGACAGGGAAATTTAAGCTAGCACTCCCACATTCCCACTTCATAATTTGAGCCCTGAACCCCAAACCCTGAACCTTGAACGCTAAACCATGAGCTCTGAACCCTAAACCCCAAACCCAGAACCATGAACCCTAAACTCTGAACCTTGAATCTTGAACTTGAACCATTACCCTGAACCCTAATTCCATATTTATAAATTTTAGGTCTTTTATCATGATCTTTATGCTTGGATTGATAAGTGAGCTTTTGTGTGTGTAGTACAAAGAATGCACTAATAAATGTTGGCTATAAAAAAAAATATGTTTCATTGTATATTAATTGTTAGATATTGTAAGTTACTAACATATGGGGTGTATATATTTTCAACAATTTTTTTTTTAATAAAGTCAACCTTTTAAAAGTTAAGACTTTTCAAAGTGTTTTCTTGAAAACGACTTTAAAAGCGAATTTAAAAGTCATTGTTTTGAAAATGATTTTAAAAGCTAAGACTTTTAAAGTCGTTTTTTTGAAAATGACTTTAAAAGTATAACACACATCATAATTAATTATTCATCTTTTTTTGTTTAATGTCTTTTATTACAATAGTTTTTGCACTTCTTTGGTTATCACATACTTTTGTTTCCTTAACAGTGTTTCTACAATATTTTGTGACTAAGTAAACTTAGGAAGCTTAATTAGTGTCAATCAAATATGTAGATATATATATATTAATTTAAAATTAAGTATATAGAACCCTAACCCTGAACCCTAAACCCTAATTTCATATTTATAATTTTAGTTAGCTCTTTTGTCATGAGCTATATATATATATATATATATATATGGATTGATAGCTAGCTACACACATGCATATAGCTCATGATATATTGTTTAAAATATCATGATATATTATTTAAAATGTTTTTACTTTCGAAGTCGCTTATATGAAAACAACTTCTAAATCACAAACTTTTGAAGTCATTTTATTATAAGCGACTTCAAAAGTTCATCCAAATGAAATTCTTTTCAAGTCGCTTATTTGAAAATGACTTCTAAAGTCATCAACTTTAGAAGTTATTTTTTTCTAAGCAACTTCAAAAGTTAATTAAAATTTGGTTGTTTTTGAGGTCACTTGCAAAAAAACGATTTCTAAAGTTGATGACTTTAGAAGTCATCTTTTATATAAGCAGCTTCAAAGGTATATGACTTTTGAAGTCTTTTACATAAAACGACTTTAAAAGTTGATGACTTTCCAAGTTGCCTCGATAGAACTCGCTTTGTAAGCAACTTCTATTATCACTTTTTACTGAATTTAAAAGCCCCTTGTGTAGTAGTGACATGTAAACTAATTTCATGGATGTATGATTTGAGAACTTATAATTCCAATATGAGCACTTATTTGGAGACATCATGAGTTCTATGTACACATGATAAATTATCAAAAGACATTGATTATACAAATCATAAGTTGCATGCCAAAGTAGTAACTTATTTTATCTTAACAAGCACAAGCTTGCTGAGACATTGTAATTTGTTTTACAATATCTTAGACTTGAAGAATTAGAGTGGAAGGATGAACAAGTCAAGTTGAGGACATGAAAGCAACTTGTGGAGATATAATTATAGAAGATTGAGATTTTTCAAGTGAATAACTTAGGCTATTGTCCATCATTTTTATGGTTGGAGTACCATGTTCCATTTATCTTAAGGTTCATTAGAAAGTCCAGTCAATCAAGGATCAAGTCATGGGCATAAGATTCTTCTTTAGTCACATATTAACATCCATTTCATATACTGTTAAAACATGCACATAAACAACATAATTGTGCGTGTAATTTTTCTTGCTGTTCTAGGCCAAAATCAAGAGAACCACATGATCTATTATACAAGCTAAAAGTCATCAGTCCTAGCATAAAATATACTCATCAAAATCATGCTTGAATAACATGTACATCATAAAAAAAAAAACAAGGCCTCTAATTACCCCATAAATCCATGGGTGTTATACTATAAAACCATGAACAAAAGATGTCTACTTCTAGGCTATAATTCTTGCACCTCCAAGCATGATTAAATCCTGAAATGATAGAATTCTTAAACTTGAAAAACATGCAATCATAGAATCAACAATATATGGAATTCATGCCCCTTTCTAAGCATGAAAACTATTGAATTCTAGCATGCATATATCACATAAAACATGCTTGGAACTTTAAGAGATTCATCATGTTCTCTCATATGGAAATGACATTCAAAACCCATCAAAAGTGTCATGGAAAAGCTTTTTAAAATAGTAAAAACTTAGTAATTTAGGTTCCACTATACCTCTTAGAAGTGATCCACAAAAATTCCTATGCGATTCACAATTTGTTCCAATATTTAAGTCTATGCATCTCATTGCTTGTTGCTTTGCTACTCCCCCTTTGCTTTTATTTTCCTCTGGATTTCTCTCTCTCTCTCTCTCTCTCTCTCTCTCTCTCTCTCTCTCTCTCTCTCTCTCTCTCTCTCTCTCTCTCTCTCTCTCTCTCTCACACACACACACACACACACACACACACACAAAGAGATGCAGCCAAAATAACCCTCTTTAGCTAGGTGCCCAAGCCTTCTTATAGCCAATTTATTGGTTGCTAAATATTCCATGCAACTTACATTCATTGTCGTCCCTATGCTGATCATGACTGAGTCGTTTTGGCTAGGATTCTAAGATGATAATAATGTCTGGGATCACCCTCAAACATTCTTTATAAAGCCTAGTTTATCAGCCCTCAACTTTTTAAGATTTGAAGCAACTTTCTATGCTAACTTTCTAAGTCCAAAACGTCTAGATTCTGGGTGTCTTTTCCTTTCTAATTTCTCCATCGGATCTGATTTGGTTTAGAAGGAATACTCACATGTTAAAAAATTTTATAAATTTTTTAGAAACTCAAAAGATCAGCTCAAAATTGTTGCCTAACCTTTCCAACCAGATGCTCCAAAATTGGGACCCAATTCAGTCTAAAATCTAATGCCTGTGAAGGGCATCTTGCACTTTCTAATTCTCACACTTCTAGTTTCCAATTTCACACCCACTTGACTCATAACTTAGTAAAATTCATGAGGAATAATTAGTAAGTGGTCTTAGGTTGATTTAGTAAGTTCAAACTAGTCAATCCACAAGCCAAACCTATATCACTCCCTTTTCCTATTTTGAAAGGAGTAGGCAACATGGACTACTTTCCTATTCCATGCTCCACTCAATTCCTTTAGTTCCCAATCTCAAAATGATCAATTTTTTTTTTTTGCATAAGCATTTTAAGATCTTATATTGGCCCTTAAAATTATATAGGAATATCACGCCTCTAGCCATAGATCTAGGCCATTCATTCTTGAATCCATTTTAGGAAAGTTTTAGGTGCCATTTAAATCTTGATCTTAGCCAGTCATCTTGGCCAGATTTTTTGTTCCATTTTCAAGCCAATATTTACCAGTTGTCTAGGTTAACATGTAATTCATGTAACTATCGATCTTATCCATTCAAATTGGCTCATAATTCAAGTTCTATCCCTTTCCACCTTTGCATGGTTTTTGCATGCATTTTCCACTCTAAGTGTTACACGCATGACCCATTAAGTATTTGGTTCTATCCTTCCATTCATGATCCATACACTCCCATGGTCACACACCAGACATACTAGAGGTCTAGGAACATCCCATATGGACCCATCCTAAGTCTTTATTGTCGGTCATTCCTTAGGAACACTCAATTCTATATTTAGAAAGTTTCTAATTTAGTCATGCAATGTGGATATTCTCATTCATTCTATACTAACCAATCCATAATTTTGAAATAAAATAGCACTATATTCATATAGAAAATGAGTACAAAATTGAGATACTACATCATCTCCTCCTTCAAGGAAATTCATCCTCAAATTCTACTCATAAACTATTACAAACAACTCTAGTACTTTTCCCTCATCTTGGACTCCAACACGCATGTAGCTTCCTACAATGCATTTTGTTGTCAGAAGACTTTGATCAAAGGAATCTTCTTGTTCTTCAAGTTTTGATCCTTCCTGTCAAGGATGCTTATAGGTTTACTCTCAAATGTCAAGTCTAGTTGCAATTCCATAGGCACTTGATCAATTCGATCTTCGTAACATGGACACATGGAAAACATCATGGACTTCTGCCAATTGTGAGGGTAATAGCAATCGTGACAATGTGATCTAGAATGTCTAAAGGTCATATGAGATGAGGACTCAATTTTCCTTTTATGCATGCAAAATGCAAGGTAAGGTTGCCCACTATAGGCCCTTGTGGTGTGCTCCTTCCCTGGACCCCACATAGGTGGGAACTTTGTGCACTAGGGCTGCCCTTTTTACCTTTGGTTGGGGAACTTTCAAGAATACATTATATCCTTCCTCAATTTCTATATCTCTATGCCTCTTATCCATGTAGCTCTTCTGCCTACTCTATGCCACTAAGAGTTGTTCCCTGATCAACTTTACTTTACTAGCACATTGCTCCACTAGCTCTGACTATGTGATTCTATCTTTAGCAACTTCATTCTAACATGTTGGTGATCGGCAAGGTCATCCGTACAACACTTCATAGGGTGCCATTCCAATACTTAAGTGGAAATTGTTATCATAAGTGAACTCCACTAATTCTAAGTTCTCATTCTAGTTACCCTTCCACTCAATCATACATGCCCTTAGCATGTCCTTTAGAGTCTAGATTGCATGCTTTGACTGTCTCTCAATCTATGGTTGAAAATTTGTACCGTAGCTTAGCAATGATTCTAGAGGCTCTTGTACGCACCTCCAAAACTAAGATGTAAACTTGATATCCCTATCTGAAGTAGTCATGAATGGTGTGTCATGCATTATCTCTTGTATATATAGTCGAGCTAAGCTATCGGTACTCTAGTTCTAGCGAACGGGAAGAAAATGCATAGACTTGGTCAGCCTATCAAAGATCACCCAAATCATATCATGTCATCAAGATGTCTAGGCTAATCCCACTATGAAATCCATTGTAATATGGATCCACTTCCACTCTAGAAATGCAAGGGGCTGCAAGAGTCATGTCATCCATTGATGCTTGGCCTTTACTTATTGACAAGTCAAGCATCTCTTTACAAACTCTCCCACATCTCGCTTCATGCCATCCCACTAGAATTGTCATTTAAGTCTTAATACATCTGGGAGGAATCCATATCAAGGTGAATGTGCTTTCTTGAGAATTTCATGTCTTAATTTAGCATATGTTGGATCCACTAGTATACCTCCCATATAGACACTACTATTTGCCTCTTGTGTGAACCCTGGTTAACCTACCAATGCCTAAGTTTTCTCGTCATCCCATTATGCCTGAATCTCCTTATCAGTTATAATAGATCACAATATTGAATTTGTTGTGAAAGATCTTGCATCATATTGCACTAACTCGGGTCTGTACTTGATGACATCCTTCAATAATTTCTATCATTTAGATATCGGCACACATACTCTATGCCTTCCTACTTAGGTCATCAGCGACCACATTAGCCTTTCCTGGGTGATACTAGATAGAGAAATTGTAATCTTTCAGATATTCCATCCACCTTCTTTTCCTCATATTAAGATCTTGCTAAGAGAATACATATTTGAGGTTCTCTTGGTCTATAAATACCGCAAACTTCTCCCCTTACAAATAATGCCCCATATTTTCAAAGAAAACACCACCACGGGTGACTCTAAGTCATGGATCAGATAATTGACCTCATGCTTCTTCAATTGTCTTAAGACATAGGCAACCACCTTCCCATGTTGCATCAACACACAGCCCAACCCCTTTCTTGAAGCATCACTATACATTGTGAATCCTCCACTTCCTAAAGGTAATGTCAATACTAGAGTAGTGGTCAATTTCCTCTTCAATTCTAGGAAACTAAATTCACAGGTTTCATCTCATATGAATCTCACATCCTTTCTAGTTAGCTTGGTCAGAGGTAAAGCAATCCATGAGGACCCCTCAATAAACCTACAGTAGTTGCTAATACAAGGAAACCTCGTATCTTTGTCATTGCGTTAGGTTTCTCCCTCTTTTATACCACTTCTAGCTTCACAGGGTCTACTACTACTCCATCATTGAGATGATTTGGCCTAAAAAATTTAGCTTCTACAATTAAAAATTGTACTTATTAAATTTAGCTATAGCTTATGCACCCTTGAGTTTGTAGCACTATCTATAAATGCTCTAATGATCATCAGAAGTCTCCAAATACACTAAGATGTTGTCAACAAAGATGATGATAAATTTGTTAAGATACTGCATAAACACCATTTTCATGAGATCCATAAATGTAGCTAGAGTGGCATAACCTTGAACTCATAGTGACCATAATGAGTTCTAAAAGATGTGTTGGGTATATCTTCCTCCTTAATTCTTAATTGATGATAACCTGACCTAAGATTGATCTTGGAGAGTATCCTAACCTAGCCTAGAGCTGATCAAACAAATTGTCAATCTAGGGTAAAGGGTACTTATTCTTAAGGGTAACACCATTCAACATCCTATAATCAATGCATAGCCTTATTGACCCATCCTTCTTCTTTATGAAGAGATATTAGGGCTCCCCACTTTGAAACACTCAACCTAATCTACCCTTATCTATCAATTCCTAGAGTGGTCATAAGTTCTTTCAACTTTGCTAATACCATCCTATAAGGTGCTTTAAAAATAGGAGCTATAGCATGTATCAATTCTATGGTGAAGTCAATCTCCCACTTTGGTGATAAACATAGTAACTCTTTCGGAAATACATAAAAAAAAACTCCTAAACTACTATCGCTTCATCAAGTTTTGGCTTCTCAACTTCTACAACTTCTATCTTATCTAGAAAAGCTTGATATCCATGAGCAATATATCTGGCTACTCTCTTTGCAAATAGCACACATGTTCCTTAATAACCTTTCCTTACCTAAAAGGATATTAGTGGTTCCTTTGGGATTTGAAAAAGGAGCATGTTCTTTCTACAATTTACTATAGGCCAATGAAGCGCCAACCAATCCATTCCCAAGATGATGCCAAATTTAGTCATCCTAAGGAGAATGACAACAAAATTCATTCGTCTATTTGCCAATATAAAGTGTTTCTTTTATATATTCTCTATTGCATATAGGTTTGCCCAATGGAATAATGACTTCTAACGGAAACCCTAGGCTCTATACTACATCTTCAGGTGCATTGTAAGTAGCATCTTGTGGCACATTAGTAGGTCCTGTATTTACTTGATTAAATCATCCAGGTGCCATACGTTTGAAAGTAAGATATTCCAACATTAGTGTTTTATTTATACTTAGCTAAATCTTAAATTCTTCCTAGTAGGCAAACATTTGTGAAGTTGGTTGTTAATGACTTTCTATAGCATAAATGCCTATGATGACTCAATCTGGCCTGTGATTACAAATCTATCACACCCCAAGTTTTATGAACCATAAAGGACAGGATCCCTTGTTTAAAAATTCCTTTGTCAAAACCTTATTTTTTTCCTTTAAAGTTGTTTCCAAAACCCACGATTCATACCATTCTTTGAAAATTGAATCATATCTAAGTCCATTCCCATTTTAAATTTTCAAAACATTACTGCGAGTCACCATGTCCAACCATCTAACCATAATGAAGAAAAATTTAATGTAAATGTCTATGAAAGTCAATAGCACTTATGAGCTTTACAATCCAATAATCAAAAGTATTATCAACGCAAGAATAAATAAGTATCTTGCTGCTGGTCCACACATGCTCTATATCTAGAATTTCCTTCTAACTCATGCAAGCATCTAATCTATGATCTTTGTTTTTTCACATGGATCTGTAGGGTTGTTGGTAGGTTGAGTACATGGGATATTCTCAGTAGATAAAACTAAACTATAAAAATAAAAATTGGTGCATCTTCAAGGAGTAACATCAAAAACATAAATCACATTATGACCACTATGCTCATGTTAGCTATGCTACCACATGTGCCACCCTAGTATCCTTGGAGGACTCCCACCTATCACCTCATGGGACTACAAGCTCCTGGAAAGGGGCTATGAGACAACAATCGAGACCATGCCATTTTTTGGCGATGGATAACTTCAACCTTATAAGCTAGGAAAGACCCTGTCTCAAATCAAGCATGTTAATTGTAATAAACTTGTAATGACTCCAATTTTGTACTATTGAAATTCTAAGTTTAGCAATGAAAAGTTCAGTCTTAAAGATAAGGGCATTTTGGTCATTTCACTAGTCACCTTGACTAAACCCAGGATTTTGGTACTAAAAGTGGTGTCATTAGATGCGTCTCATAAAAAGAAATCCAACAAGACCAAAATCACCCAAAACGGAGTTAAAATGAGCAAGATATGGCCCTTTGAAGTTCAGGAGCAAAATTGTAAATTTCACAAAACGACTTAACCTGGAAAACACAGGTGCCTGTTTTGATACGGGCACCCCGTCGTCTTCAAGCTCCTAGAGGCTTCTAGAACAGAGGTGTTTCAAGGAGAAACCACCATCATTCTGGAGGTTTCTCCACCGCCATTCAAAGGCGGTTAGAACCCCTCCAGAACCCTCTTTAAAAGCTCTATAAATAGAGCTCTTGGGTGCCTCTAATGGCAGCCCAAAACCTTGGAGAAAATCCATCGCAGAGCAGTGACCAAGAGGGAAAAACGTGGAGAGAAAACCACCCACGAAGCAGGTATGCTCAAAAACTCTCCAAACCCATCTCACCCATAGTCTTAGGCTCAATTACCCTAAGTTTTTGCATGAAAAATCATGCAAAACGAAGCCTGGGAGCACCACCAAGGACCCTGAGACGTCCCCAGGGCCGCACTGGTTCGACAGGGTCGAACCAGGGTGACTTGAGGATGACCCTGGTCTCTAACGGGCGGGACGATCCAATAGGAATGTCCCACGTCGACGCAGGTCGACGCCCGTTTGAAAAACCAAACAGGCGCATCCAGGGACGCGCCCGCTAAAGGGACAGACGGGCGAAGTTGTCGCACTCGTCTGCAGACGCGCCCGCTGAGGCGCGTGCCACAAACGTGCAGCGCACTAGCGCACATCAATTTTTTTTGGTTACTTAAGGAAGCAGGGCGCATGTCGCAGACGCGCAGCGCCCTAGCATTCCGGTTTTTTTTGTTTTAAGACCCTATGTACATACAATACTAAAACGCTTATAACTTGAGATCTAGAGCTCCGATTGAGGCACCGCAAAAGGCGTTGTGTCTATATCGACGACGCGGACACATACAAATCATAAAATCCCTGATCAAGGCCCAATAAAAGTAGGGCATGACCCTTAGAATAGGGTGGTGGCGCGTGACCACTAGAACTTTGGAAAACTGAGAATACCAAGGCCCAATTAGGACCTTAGGACACCCATAGGCATAGGGATGGACCCCTAATTCCTAAGTAATAAGACCCAAATGCTCTAAACCCATCAAAGATAGGTTAAACTAAGCTTGAGTCCCCAAACCATGTTCAAGAGCGTACGAGGACAAGAGGGTTAACGCAACCTAGTCAGGTAGGTGCTCTATCACTATTAGATTCTTTTAAGAGAACTATTGTTATTTGAGAACATATGTTTTAGATATATGACTTGATTTGCATGTGATTTACATGAATTAATTTAGCATGCATGTTAAATGCTTTGTACATAGCCATGTTTTGAAATGACTGCATATACATTATGCACATATATGTGTTGCAAACAAGTGCATGCATTGCATGATTTAAGTACTTGCAAAGATTGCATGCCCTTGAGGGTTGCCAAAAGACGCTGGAGTGCCGAGGGCCAGGCAGTTGTGAGGGACCCAAAAGAGGACAAGTTTTAACAAAAGGTTTTGACTTATCTTATGTGATTTGGGCAAGTAATCCCATGGGTGCTATGTCAAGGGGTCTGGGTTGGCCACCCAGCCTCTACCACTAATAGGTGGATGGGTACCACGCCCAAAAAGAGGCAAGTCCCTACGTCGACTGCATGTGGTACAGGGGGCTACCACTGGTGTCACGGCACTGGGTCGATGTGTCATAGGCCCCGTAGAGGCTATGACCAAGTGTCCTCAGGTACCCGGGGACCACACGGCGAGGAGGTCGTGGGCATAGTGGACCCTATGGTTTGATGAGTTATGTGCATTTCATATAGCATGATATGAGGTTGGTCGACCATACCATACTAGAGGTCCATGAGTTGGACTCCATGAAGCATCTATTGCATATCATGATGTCATCATATATATATGATACTTTCAGTTTTGGATTATGTGATCTTTTAAGTTATGAGAATTTCAGTTGATTATGGATTCTTATACTAATATTGAACTCGAGTATTCAAACATACGCATATTTTGAATTTCAGTTGATGATGGATTCTTATACTGATATTGAACTCGAGTATTCAAACATACGCATGTTTTGAATGAGAATATGATTTTGAAACATCTCATCCATTTATAAAACTAGTAGTGATAGGCTCCTACTGAGTATATTATATACTCACCCAATCCTCAACATTTTTCAGATACAAAGTAAATACTTAAGGGCAAGGAACATTTGTATTAGAAGACACAGACTAAGTACAAGTAAGTAAACCCCTATCTTATCTTTCAATGTTACTTGATTGTAGTTACTCTCTAATAGCTGGGGCTGTGACTAACACTTTCTTGGAAACAATATTGATTTAAAACTTTGCCATGACTAAATAGATTGAGAATGTGTTTTCACACTCGGGGTTTTTATGAAAGGTTGTTTTCCAAATGAAAAAGATTTTCATGCATTTCATATTATAAAACAAGAGATCTCGCCTTTTTATCAACATTGCATCATATAAAAACCCGGGTCGTGACAGTTGGTATCAGAGCACGGTTTAACGTTACTCATAGCCTAGTTATGAGGAGAATAACTTATAATCAAGTTTCATCCATGAAAGAGAAAGGGGTAATAGGATAACACAAACTAAGATTTGGTGAATTTCCTTGTGATTACAGATGCTTAGAAAGAAGGGAAGCAATGCTCCAAGACTTGAAGCCCCACCAGTGGACTCCACTGGGTCGGGCAATGGGATGGCTGAGTTATTTCAGCAATTCTTACAAAACATGGGACAATACATGAATAGTCATAGCCAAACTCCTACCCCCCGAGATCCTTCCCCTGATAAAACAATAGACAGGACTGAGGTGCAGTTAGAAAGGTTTCAGAAACTAGCTCCCTCATTCACAGGAGAAGATGAAGCTTCTACAGCTGAAAAATGGTTAATTGATATTGAAAAGATATTTAAGGCCATGAACATAGCTGAAGAAAGAAAAGTACCCATGGCCACATTTGTGTTTAGAGGAGAGGCTACCTTTTGGTGGGAAACAGCAGAAAGAACTTATTTTGATCAGCAAGAAACAATAGGATGGGAAGAGTTTAAAAAGGTCTTTAATGACAAATATTATCCTAAACATATAAGGAAACAGAAGGAAAAGGAATTTATGGACTTAGAACAAGGAAGTATGACCGTCCAATAGTATGAAAGTAGATTCATCAGCCTTCAAAGATTTGCACCCTACGCTTGTGCTGATGAAGAAGATGCAGCTGAAAGATTTGTAGACGGACTCAACCCAGGACTCAAGAACAGAGTTCTAGGTTTCCAACCTTCCACAGTAGCCAAAGCAGTAGAGATGGCCTCCCTATATGAAAAATATTATCAAAGGAACCAGGCAATAAGAGAAACTAAGAACATCAACACTATGAAGAACAAAGGAAAGAGACCCTTTCAGTCATCTGGACCTAGGCCACCTTTCAGAAAGCCGTTTGAAAACAAAGGAAGAAGACCAGACTGGAAGGCATGCCCTAGGTGTAACAGAAATCATCTAGGCAAACCATGTCCCACTTCCAACATCACTTGCTATAGTTGTGGAGAATTAGGACATTTTTCTAGCAACTGTCCTAAAAGGAAAGTGCAAGAGTGTAAAGAAGATCAAGTTCCAAAAAGCCAAGGACGTGTCTTTGCCCTGACTTCCAGTCAAGCCCAAGCATCAAACGTAGTCGTTGAAGGTATTCTTTCTATCTATGAAACACCTGCAAAAGTTCTATTTGATACAGGCTCCACTCATTCTTTCATATCCCGGGAATTTGCATCATCCTTGGACATTATACCACAGGACCTAGACTTCACTCTAGAAGTCATGACTCCTGTAGGCTAGGCACTCCCCACTTATTCTTATCTCCAGGATGTCCCCATATTGATTAAGAACCATTTGTTACATGCCAACCTTATCCACTTAGATATGAATGACTTCGACATCATCCTAGGTATGGACTGGCTAGCCTTTCATCAAGCCTTTGTTGATTGTCGTCAGAAGCATGTCACTTTTACCCTACCTAATAGAGACACTTTCACCCTCCAAGGAAGAAAGGATTATTCTGGAGCGTGTGTTATCTCTGCCATGAAAGCAGATAAACACATTGCTCAAGGATGCCCCTTCTTCTTAGCCAAGATTGAATCCGTCAAGAATCCCCAACCAAAGCTTGAGAATGTCGAGGTTGTCCGAGAATTCCCTGATGTATTCCCTGAGGACTTACCAGGTCTACCTCCACCAAGGGAAATAGAGTTCATCATTGACCTTATACGTGGTACTTCCCCCATTTCTAAAGCTCCTTACCGAATGGCTCCTGCAGAACTAAGAGAACTGAAGACCCAGTTACAGGAACTACTTGACAAAGGGTTCATACGACCTAGCGTGTCTCCATGGGGAGCTCCAGTCCTTTTTGTTAAGAAAAAGGATGGCTCCATGAGATTGTGCGTAGACTATCGAATGCTAAATAGGGTCACCATTAAAAATAAATACCCTCTTCCCCGAATCGATGATCTTTTTGATCAACTTCAGTCAGCTAGAGTCTTCTCTAAGATTGATCTACGATCAGGGTACCATCAACTTCGATTTAGAGAAGAAGATATCCCCAAGAAAGCCTTCAGGACTCGGTACGGCCATTATGAATTCAGAGTAATGTCCTTTGGTTTGACTAACGCTCCAGCCACATTTATGGACCTCATGAATAGGGTGTTCAAGGAGTACTTAGATAAATTCATCATAGTGTTTGTGGATGATATCTTAATATATTCTGAAACTCCTGAAGACCATATGGAACATCTAAGGATAACATTAAGCACCCTACGAGCACACAAGCTATATGCAAAATTTAGTAAGTGTGAATTTTGGCTAGAAAACCTAAATTTCTTAGGACACATTATATCTCAAGATGGCATAGCAGTTGACCCTACTAAGGTTGAATCAGTACAGAACTGGGAAAGACCTAAGACATTCACAGAAATAAGAAGCTTCCTAGGACTTGCCGGATATTACAGGAGATTCATCGAAGGCTTTTCACAAATGGCTTTACCTCTAACTAAGCTAACCAGGAAAGACACAAGATTTGAATGGACTGATAAATGTGAGGAAAGCTTCCAAGAACTAAAAAGAAGGTTGACTAACGCACCTGTCCTTACCTTACCATCAGGAAGTGGCGGATTTGAGATATATAGCAATGCCTCGCAACAAGGGCTAGGCTGCGTACTTATGCAACATGGGAAGGTGATCGCTTATGCTTCTCGACAACTCAAGAAGCATGAAGTCAATTACCCAACCCATGACTTGGAATTAGCAGCCATAGTCTTTGCCTTGCGAATATGGAGACATTATTTATATGGGGAAAAGTTTGAAGTTTTTACAGATCACAAGAGTCTTAAATATATCTTTTCCCAACAAGACTTAAACATGCGACAAAGAAGATGGATGGAATACTTAAAAGACTATGACTTCTCCATTCATTATCACCCTGGAAAAGCTAATGTGGTAGCTGATGCATTAAGCAGAAAAACCCAAGGGATGTGTGCAAGTTTATTAACTAAGAGATGGAAGCTACTACAAGAAGTAATCACATGGAAACCAGACATAAGTAAGCACAAGATCATTATGGCAGGTCTAACAATAAAATCGGCTATTAATGAAAAAGTTAAGCAAGAACAGAAAGGAGATCCAAATATACAAGCTTCCATAGGAAAACCAGGATTTACAAAAAAGGAAGATGGTAGCACTTACATGCAAGGAAGATTAGTGGTACCAGCTAATGAAGAGTTAAGACAAGAAATTTTAAAAGAGGCTCATCGGTCCAAGTATACAATACACCCAGGAGGGACTAAGATGTATCAGGACTTAAAGAAACAATATTGGTGGGATGGTATGAAAAGAGACATAGGGGAATTTGTGGCAAAGTGTTTAACATGTCAACAAGTAAAGGCTGAACATCAAAGACCTGCGGGATTGTTACAACCTATTGAGTTACCCGAATGGAAATGGGACCATATCACAATGGACTTCATTGTAGGGCTACCCAAGACCTCTAAGGGTCATGACATGATCTGGGTAATTGTTGATAGATTAACTAAGACAGCCCATTTCCTTCCTATACGTCATACCCAATCCACTGACAGCCTATCTCAGCTATACATCAAAGAGATAGTAAGTCTACATCGTATACCCCTTAGTATCACTTCAGATAGGGATAGCCGCTTCACTTCGTAACTCTGGAAGTCTGTCCAAAAATCCTTAGGATCTTTCTTGAACTATAACACAGCCTTCCATCCACAGACTGATGGATAGTCAAAGCGCACAATCCAGATAGTCAAAGATATGTTGCGGACTTGTGCCCTTGATTGGAAGCAGAGTTGGGATGAAAACCTACCGCTAGTCGAGTTTGCGTACAACAATAGTTTTCAGTCAAGCATTGGCATGGCTCCATACGAGGTGCTCTATGGGAGACCCTGTCGATCACCCACCAGTTGGAGTGAAGTCGGAGAATCCAAGGTGCTCCAATCCGAGCCGATAGAGCAATGTGCCGAGAAGGTCAAACTCATAAGAAGCCGCCTCCTCACAGCTCAAAGCCGCCAAAAGAGCTATGCTGATCGAAGGAGGAGACCATTGGAATTCGACATAGGAGAGCACGTTTTCTTGAAGATATCTCCCACTAAAGGAGTTATGAGGTTCGGTATCAAAGGCAAGCTTAGTCCACGTTACATAGGACCTTTCGAAATCCTAGAGAGAGTGGGAAAAGTGGCCTACAGGATCGCACTACCCCCTCAGCTATCTGAAGTGCATAACGTATTCCATGTGTCTATGCTAAGGAGGTACGTGCCTGACCCCGCTCATGTCATCGACTAGGTACCCATAGAGATGACGGAGGATCTCAGATAAGAGACAAGACCAGTTGAGATTCGGGATCATAAGAATAAGAATCTATAGAACAAGGACATACCCTTAGTCAAAGTTTTGTGGAGAAATGCGCACATGGAAGAAGAAACTTGGGAACCGGAGTCAGAAATGCGAGAAAAGTACCCCGAGATCTTTTGACTGTATATAGTAGAATTTCGGGGGCAAAATTCCCCTAAGGGGGTAAGAATGTAATGACTCCAATTTTGTACTATTGAAATTCCAAGTTTAGCAATGAAAAGTTCAGTTTTAAAGAAAAGGGTATTTTGGTCATTTCACTAGACACCTTGACTAAACCCAGGAGTTTGGTACTAAAAGTGGTTCCATTAGATGCATCTTGGAAAAAGGAATCCAACAAGACCAAAATCACCCAAAACGGAGTTAAAATGAGCAAGATATGGCCCTTTGAAGTTCAGGGCCAAAACTGTAAATTTTACAAAACGACTTAACCTGAAAAACACAGGTGCCCGTTTTGATACGGGCACCCCGTCGTCTTCAAGCTCCTAGAGGCTTCTGGAACGGCGGTGTTTCAAGGAGAAACCACCGCCATTCTGGAGGTTTCTCCACCGCCATTCAAAGGCGGTTAGAACCCCTCCAGAACCCTCTTTAAAAGCTCTATAAATAGAGCTCTTGGGTGCCTCTAATGGCAGCCCAAAACCTTGGAGAAAACCCATCGCGGAGCAGTGACCAAGAGGGGAAAACGTGGAGAGAAAACCACCCATGAAGCAGGTATGCTCAAAAACTCCCCAAACCCATCTCACCCATAGTCTTAGGCTCAATTACCCTAAGTTTTTGCATGAAAAACCATGCAAAATGGAGCCTGGGAGCGCCACCAAGGACCCGGGGACGTTCCCAGGGCCACACTAGTTCGACAGGGTCAAACCAGGGCGACCTGAGGACGACCCTGGTCTCTAATGGGCGGGACGATCCAATAAGAACGTCCCATGTCGACGCAGGTCGACGCCCGTTTGAAAAACCAAACGGGTGCTTCCAGGGACGTGCCCGCTAAAGGGACAGACGGGTGGAGTTGTCGCGCGCGTCTGCAGATGCACCCGCTGAGGCGCGCGCCACAGACGCGCAGCGCGCTAGCGCACGTCAATTTTTTTTGGTTACTTAAGGAAGCAGGGCGCACGTCGCAGACGCGCAGTGCCCTAGCATTCCGGTTTTTTTTGTTTTAAGACCCTATGTACATACAATACTAAAACGCTTATAACTTGAGATCTAGAGGTCCGATTGAGGCGCCGCAAAAGGCGTTGTGTCCATATCGACGACGCGGACAAATAAAAATCATAAAATCCCTGATCGAGGCCCAATAAAAGTAGGGCATGACCCTTAGAATAGGGTGGTGGCGCGTGACCACTAGAACTTTGGAAAACTGAGAATACCAAGGCCCAATTAGGACCTTAGGACACCCATAGGCATAGGGATGGACCCCTAATTCCTAAGTAATAAGACCCAAATGCTCTAAACACATCAAAGATAGGTTAAACTAACCTTGAGTCCCCAAACCATGTTCAGGAGCGTACGAGGACAAGAGGGTTAATGCAACCTAGTCAGGTAGGTGCTCTATCACTATTAGATTCTTTTAAGAGAACTATTGTTATTTGAGAACATATGTTTTAGATATATGACTTGATTTGCATGTGATTTACATGAATTAATTTAGCTTGCATGTTAAATGCTTTGTACATAGCCATGTTTTGAAATGACTGCATATACATTATGCACATATATGTGTTGCAAACAAGTGCATGCATTGCATGATTTAAGTACTTGCAAAGATTGCATGTCCTTGAGGGTTGCCAAAAGACGCTGGAGTGCCGAGGGCCAGGCAGTTGTGAGGGACCCAAAAGAGTACAAGTTTTAACAAAAGGTTTTGACTTATCTTATGTGATTTGGGCAAGTAAGCCCGTGGGTGCTATGTCGAGGGGTCTGGGTTGGCCACCCGGCCTCTACCACTAATAGGTGGATGGGTACCACGCCCAAAAAGAGGCAAGTCCCTACGTCGATTGCATGTGGTACAGGGGGCTACCACTGGTGTCACGGCACTGGGTCGACGTGTCATAGGCCCCGTAGAGGCTATGACCAAGTGTCCTCAGGTACCCGGGGACCACACGGCGAGGAGGTCGTGGGCATAGTGGACCCTATGGTTTGATGAGTTATGTGCATTTCATATAGCACGATATGAGGTTGGTCGACCATACCATACTAGAGGTCCATGAGTTGGACTCCATGAAGCATCTATTGCATATCATGATGTCATCATATATATATAATACTTTCAGTTTTGGATTATGTGATCTTTTAAGTTATGAGAATTTCAGTTGATTATGGATTCTTATACTAATATTGAACTCGAGTATTCAAACATACGCATATTTTGAATTTCAGTTGATGATGGATTCTTATACTGATATTGAACTCGAGTATTCAAACATACGCATGTTTTGAATGAGAATATGATTTTGAAACATCTCATCCATTTATAAAACTAGTAGTGATAGGCTCCTACTGAGTATATTATATACTCACCCAATCCTCAACATTTTTCAGATACAAAGTAAATACTTAAGGGCAAGGAACGTTTGTATTAGAAGACACAGACTAAGTACAAGTAAGTAAACCCCTATCTTATCTTTCAATGTTACTTGATTGTAGTTACTCTCTAATAGCTGGGGCTGTGACTAACACTTTCTTGGGAACAGTATTGATTTAAAACTTTGCCATGACTAAATAGATTGAGAATGTGTTTTCACACTCGGGGTTTTTATGAAAGGTTGTTTTCCAAATGAAAAAGATTTTCATGCATTTCATATTTATAAAACAAGATATCTCACCTTTTTATCAACATTGCATCATATAAAAACCCGGTTCATGACAAAACTAATATTTTGATATAATTAAAAAGAGGAGTTTGGGTGTAAAACTAAAATTTTCCTTCTGAATTTGACTCTGAAACCTCGCAAAATCAAAATGCACATGACGAGAGCTTTCCAATGACACTAGTTTTGCTAGAAACGGAGTTTAGAGGTGAGAGAAGCACAAGTTTGAAGAAATTATAAAGGGGGCCAAATAGATAATGGCACCCCCTAACCATGGATGGACCCCACATGACGGCAAACCAAAGGAAGCTCAGATCGTGGAGCTCTACCTAGGCTGCCTATCATGTAGGGACAAAGCCAGGGAAGCCCTCACCACCCTCTCTCATGATTTCTCCTTCCATCCCTCTTTCCCCTCATCACATCGCTCTCCCTCCATTCCTCTCACCCCTCTCCATCTCTTGCATGAAAAACAGATCTCTAGGCACCCCATTTTTCCCTTCGGCAACAAGTCTTTCTCCCCATTGACAGTTGTCACCGGCACAGGTAAGAGCTCTTACATCCTCTGGCAAGATCCCTTACTTCTTCTCTTCTCTCCCTCACTCTATTTCTCCCTTTATTGTTACTCTTATTCCCAACAACAACAGAAAAACCAATTGGGGTTTTTGTCAGTTTTTCCTTATTTTTCAGGAGCAAGAGTTAATGGAATCACCCCAAATTTCATTGTAGTAAAGGAAAAGACAAGACCTAGATTTCAGTTTGTGGAAAAAGTTGAGTTTTTACACTATGACAGTCACCAACGATAGTGACTAGATTTTGGTGCTGGTGACCATTTTTTTGGCAAGCAAAAATTGGGGAAAATTATATAGATGGAATCCTAACTAAGTGGCCTTCATAACCATGTCAACAAAAGATCTATTAGAGATCATCTGACCGTTGAATTTTTTATCTAAACAAGGTGCATGCAACACTAGATATACAAATCTGACCGTTGAAAACATGATCAAATAATAGATCTATGAATCTGATAAGGGGAATTACATGTAGAGAACAATGTGGATTGAAATCAATGAATGAAAAGCCTATCGAATGTACAAATGTTGATTAGACAGTTACTTTATAGATCTAATCATTCCAATGCTTAGATCTGGTTAATTTAAGTCTAGAACATCAGATTTGATTGACTGATGTATGAAATTAAACTCTCCAACTCTAAGATATTTGATCTAAGATTCAACAACAGATCAATGTCAATATGACCATTCAAATTAGAGTATTAATGTACGAATCCATGGTCAAGAGACTAAATTATGATATTTATGCCATATTTCTCAGATTGATTCATAGTTGATGGTAGAAGTCCTGATCCTCATGTTTTGATTTGTCAAGCAACATGTAAAGTGACTGGTAATCGATTCAGGTGAACTTGAATCATTAGGTTGTAGTGGGTAAACTCTAAGATTGCTAATTTTTCATATTTATTTCAATTATGCATTGTTTTATTAAGTACATGTAATTACTACATATAATTGTAGTTGATGATTATCCTTGAGATTCAGAAACAACATCCTTATGATTTGAATTACATGAAAACTATTGAATTTTCTGTGGATGAAATTGTTATGAGACAGAGTCTCCATTTTCCTCTGAATGTAAAATTATGCTCATCAGGTGATAAGCACTGCATGCGTTAAATGTCCATTGTCTATAAACAGGGGAAACTCTATCAAATTTTCATTAAAATACATGAATTTTGTTATTATATTATAAAACATGGAATGCCCATTATGGGTAATTGTTCTGATTAAATCTCATGCATCATTTATATTTGACATCTATTGGCATTTGAATGGAAACTATGCATTTTAAAAGCCATGATTAGGATCTCATGCTAATATATCGCAGAGGGTACAATGGTACCTAAATTTTCATGCATTGATTTGCCGAGGATTTTTTTTTAATAGGCACTTTCGCTTGGTGGAAACTATGATAGGAGGGTTATGGGGATGGCCACCCACCTTTTGACAGTTGATTTTTTGACACCAGGCCTAAGTGGCTAGATTTCTAGTCTAGCATCATGGGAAGGCTACACCTTGCGGTCCGTTCTGCTCCCATGCAAGACGGTGATAAGTCTCACGTAGTTGGTGTTAGCATTTGAGCATGCAGTGTCCCACTATTGGGCAGTTACCATAGCATAGTGATCCATGTATTCTTTTGCTATAGTGTCCCATCATTGGGCAGTTGCTGTAATGTTGTGGTGTCCCATTATAGGGCAGTTGCTGTATGTTGATTTTTGGCGACATGCGTGTGATAGGGTCATAGATACCCTGGCTAGTAGGCATGATGATGCCTTGTATGATTTAAGATTTGATATAGTCATATTTACATGTTGAGGACTGATATATTTGACATAAATTGCCGAGGACTTCCCTATATGTTGTTTAAATTGAGATGTTAGCACTTAACTACTTTATCGTCAATTTTGGTGCACTTGTTTACTAAACACTCTTTTGATATCAACATATCATATTGTTCTTATACTTTTATTTTCCTCAGATGACCTAAAACCTTGAATGGAATGTTTGAAAAGCATGCAAGTGTTATATTACTAATAGGCCTTAGGAACAATACCTAAGGATGTTTCACTGTGTGCATGAAGGCAAGTTTGCATTGATTTATATTTGTGATCTTAGTTTTAACTGCTGAGTATATTCCCCTATACTCACCCCACCAACTCTACAAATAAACGTGAAGAAGGGAAAGGCAAGAGTGTTGAGACTAGGTGCACAGAATAGTCAAAGAGAGGGTATAGATAATGTATGTATGCTATGTACATTTTGTATATGTTTGTGAGATGACTAAGTAGTTATATGACTGTTATAAATAGTTAGACATGTATAAATATGTTTAATACATATTGGACTATGAGCTATCACTGTAATGACCCAAATTTTTGGAGACATTTTGTATAAAGAACAACCATGATATTACTATTGCCAACGATATTGTAATTTGTCTATTTTGTGAATGAATAGATGTTTATTATATGTTTAATAGTCTTAAAGAGGTAGTTGGATGTTTTATTTTAAATTAAATAGGAAACATAAGAATTTGTAAGAGAATTAGTACCATTAGATTCTACACTCAAAATGGAATCCAACGCCTTAAAGAACGCCAAAAACGGAGCTCATATGAAGAAGTTATAGGCGTTTGAAGATTGAGGGCATTTTGGTAAATTGCACCTAAAAACGAAAAAGACAAAAAAACGCATGGGGCCATTTTGATAACGGCACCCCCATCTTCCTCCTCTAGCCATCTTTCCCGATTTTTTCCAGAACCGCCTCTGTAGGGCAGTGCTGGATAGAATGGAGGCACCGCCATGGGACGACACTGCCTTCCCTCTCCTATAAATTTCCCCCACGCCCTCCCATTCTCCATCATGGTGCTTCCCGGTTCAAATCCGTCTATCCGGCAAAGCGGGTTTGGAGAAAACGGTTCAGGCGTACGACGGCTCCACAGTGGATTTCTAGGTACATCCTCCTCCCCAACCCATTCCTCCCTTCTTTCCCTTTTATTTTCCCCAAAGTCCAGCCAGATTTCACATTTCTCGGCCGAAGAACACCTCAGGAAGAAGGGTTCTTTCAAAACCCTCAACCCAATGACCAGGGTTTCGGCAGGGAGCCGAAACCACTAACAAGGGTGCCATTTTAGGCTGCCCATGTTGGTCCTCATTCCCCTCTCCTCCCCAGGCTAGATCCACACCGGATCTGGGTGTTTTTCGGACTGGACGTCATGGGTTTTCTGCAAAAGAGACTAGACGGGTGAAAACCCGTCGGAGGCAATGCGTCCCAGGGGTGCACTGGCAGTCCAGGGGCGCATGGGTGTGGCGTGCACCCATGCCAAGCTCCCTGGGGCAACAGTCACACGTGTGTCACGTGCGAACAGATGCCCAACTCAACCAGGACACTCGGGCATCTCAGGAGCCAGGACGTGTGCGCAATTAACACCTAAGATGCATCTGTGCGACGCTATCCAGAAGGTGTACCCTATCGCACCATTTGAATGTATGCATGCGGGCCAATGTGGTTGCAGTATGACCAGGGTGCACATGCATCTTAGAACCCGTGGCGTGTAGGGCCTTCGGTGACACATTTGGATCATCCATCAAGGCGAGACACTAAAATCCTAACTCGAAAGCTATATAATTCCGATAGAAAAGAACCACTTACGTCCGTAATTTTGACTCAAACCCAATTATAATATTTAGGACATGCTTAGATAAAGATCAACCTAAGAATGTTATAGAGTGATCCCTAGAAACCAATCAATCATATAAATCTAACCTTTGCCCTAGAAATAACGTCTGGATCTTATGTTTAAACGTCATTCAGGACTTTACCAAGGTATTCTCAGACTCGAATTAAAGATAGGCACGAGCTAAGAAACGACGCTCGAGGTAGGTAGTCTGATACTACTCTATTTTCAAAATGCATCCCAAACTCTATTTAAGTTACCTATTTTTATTTCTGTATATAGTATGTGTTTTAAACCATGCTGTTCTTATACAAGTATGTGGGACCTGCTTTCATGATTTATGTATTTGACAAATCTTGCATTGAATTAAGAATGCTATTGGGAAATAATGTTTTTTTTCATAAGGTACTAGCATGAGTAGATTTTATGTGATACTCGCATACTTTGAAAACAAATGCATAAATTTCATGACTTATGTTGATTGAGATTTGGATCATCTATGTATGTTTTTGGGCTATTGAGCCTAGTGGGCACTATGCTAAGGGTACGGGTTTGGCCTCCCGGCCTCTACCACCAAAAAGGTGAATGGTATTACTGCCAAAAAATGGCATTGTCCATTCCCTGACTGCTGTGGTAAATAGGGACGACCACTGGAGGTGTCACGGCACCCTTTCGGGGATAGCCATAGTCACCATGGAGGCTATGGTGGGTAGGTCTCTAGATACCAGAGCCACACGATTTCGGCAGGGTGCTGAATCGTGAGCATAGTGACCCTATGATTTTGATTTTACTGCTATACATATAGCATGGATATGGTCATATATGAGTACTCGTGACTGACCATTTTTGCGTAGTTCACTAAACATTCACGACAATATTCTCATTTGGTTTGAGTTAATTGTACTTTAAGATTTTCATACCTATGATAATTGCCCTAGATGTTTGCTGAGATTTATGCTATGCATGCATATGCTTCATCTTGCTAATTTATGAGTTACATAGTCTATGCACATGTGCTTATGATTAACAAAAAGTAGAAGTAAATGTTTTTATGATCGTGTTTATCAAAACTATGCATGTGTGACGTGTTTTTCAAATTGTAGTATCAGGTTACTTACTGAGTATGATAAATACTCAACCCAATCCATTATTTTTTAGATCAAACAATGTACAAATAGAAGGAGTATCAGGAGGCATTAGATCCACAATCAAGTAGGAAAAAGGTAAGACTTAATTAGTGATTCTTTTGGTACTTGCTGTAATCTTGATTGTAAGTATTTGTTTATAGCTATGGCTATGACTAACAATCCTGGGAGTAATATTTGTTTTGATTTGGTCTATAAATTGCCATGCACTATGCATTGAAAGTTCATTATGACACTCGGGCTCTTTGTACAATGATTTCTAAACAGAGAAAAATTTTCCCTTCATTCTTTTGCACAAAGTGTTTGAAAAATAGAGATCGATCTTGCTGTGTTTTTATAAAATTGCATTCAAAAACCCAAGTCTTCACAATTGGTATCAGAGCCCAGGTTTGATGTTATTCACTGCCCAGTTATGAAATAAAGACTTATAATCAAGATGTATTAATAGGAAAACCAATAGGATAAGAGTCCCCTAAAGGTAGATATTGCTCTTAAAACAGATGCCACCAAGGAGAAGAGGTGTAGCCCCAAGACCTGATAACCTTCCAGCTGCCTCCACTGGATTTGGTAATGGAATGGCTGAAGCCTTTTAGCTATTCATGCAACATATGGGGCAGTTCATGCAGAACCAACCACAAGCACCCGCAGCAAGAGCCTCTTCTCTAAAAAGAATTGCTGATAGGACAGAGGCCCAACTTGAATGATTTCAGAAAATGACCCCATCATTCTCAAAAGAAGATGAGTCTGCAACAGCAGAAAAATGGATCTTTGACGTTGAAAAATTATTCAAAGCTATGAAAAATCCAGAGTATAGGAAGGTTGCTATGGCTAGTTTTGTACTAAAAGGCAAGGCAGGCTTTTAGTGGGAAATGGCCGAGAGAACTTATTTTGGAGATAATGATGTTATACCCTGGGAAGAATTTAAACTAGTATTTAATGAAAAGTATTATCCCCGCCCTATACAAAAACAGAAGGAGAAAGACTTTATGAACTTAGAACAAAGTAACCTCTCCGTGCAACAGTATGAGAATAAGTTCAGAAGTCTTCACATATTTGCACCCACTGCTTGCTCCACAGAGGAAGACGCTGTAGAGAAGTTTTTGACGGACTACACTCAGGCCTCAAAAACCAAGTGATAGGGTTTCAACCAACCACTGTAGCAAAGGCAATAGAAATGGCGTCTCTCTTTGAGAAAGATTATCAAAGAACACAAGCTACTAAGGATGTGAAGAATAACAATAGTGGGAGAAATAATAAAGGTAAAATACCCATTCAACCTTCTGGACCTCGACAAATACACAAGCGACAATTAGACTATAAAGGAAGAAACCCAGAATCCAAGCCTTGCCCCATGTGCAATAGATATCACCCAGGCAAGCTGTGTACCTTTCATTTTGCGTGTTTTGACTATGGAGAAACAGGACATTTAGCTCAGAACTGCCCTAAGAGAAAGAAAGAGGAGGTAAGGATGACCACTGGAGGTGTCGCAGCGCCCTTTCGGGGACAGCCATAGTCACCGTGGGGGCTATGTGGGTAGGTCTCTAGATACCAAAGCCACACCATTTTGGCAGGGTGCTGAATAGTGAGCATAGTGACCCTATGATTTTGATTTTACCGCTATACATATAGCATGAAGATGGTCATATATGAGTACTCATGACTGGCCAGTTTTGTGTAGTTCACTAAACATTCACGGCAATATTCTCATTTGGTTTAAGTTAATTGTACTTTAAGATTTTCATACCTACAATAACTGCCCTAAATATTTGCTGAGATTTATGCTATGCATGCATATGCTTCATCTTGCTAATTTATGAGTTACATAGTCTATGCACATGTGCCTATGATTAACAAAAAGTAGAAGTAAATGTTTTTATGATCGTGTTTATGAAAACTATGCATGTGTGACATGTTTTTCAAACTGTAGTATTAGGTTACCTACTGAGTATGATAAATACTCAACCTAATCCATTATTTTTCAGATCAAACAATGTACAAATAGAAGGAGTATTAGGAGACGTTAGATCCACAGTTGAGTAGGAAAAAGGTAAGACTTAATTAGTGATTCTTTTGGTATCTGTTGTAATCTTGATTGTAAGTATTTTTTTATAGCTATGGCTATGACTAACAATCCTGGGAGTAATATTTGTTTCGATTTGGTCTATAAATTGCCATGGCACTATGCATTGAAAGTTCATTATGACACTTGGGCTCTTTATACATGATTTCTAAACAAAGAAAAATTTTCCCTGCATTCTTTTACACAAAGTGTTGAAAAATAGAGATCGATCTTGCTGTGTTTTTATAAAATTGCATTCAAAAACCCAGGTCGTCACAGTCACTAGACAGTTTTATGGGAAATGATAAGTTTTTTACTTGTCATATTTGAATGTAAAAATGTTTTACTTTAGACCTCATGAATGTGTTTTGATTGGTCTTCTGATACTTGAGATTTTCTAAAAGGTATTTTCAAAGAAAAATGTTTCCATTGTTTGTTTTATAGAAGATATTTTTGAAACAAGGATCCCTCCTTTCACAAAAAATTCTTAAAAAGGCATTTGAAAACCCAAGCTGCGATAGTTGGTATCAGAGCCTAGTTGTTCCTTTTACCGCCAGTCCTACATGTCAAGAGTTAAAGACAGTTAAGAAGTAATAGGTGGTGATTGAGATGTGAGTTAAGAAAGTAATTCTTATGGGAATATATTGTGAAATGTGAAACAAATGCATTTTGGAAAAGAGGCTGTAGGGTTTGCTGGTTCTTCCATTGACACCCCAAAGGAAGAAGCTCACATGGAAGAATTTATGGCATAGATGATGAAGAATTTTAAAGAGTATATGCAACAACAAAAAACCCCAATCCAGACATCTTTTGTACGTAGTATTCCTACCTCGATCACTGGTGAGGGTAGTTTAGGAGGTAGCTTTAATAAGATAAATAAATTGCTAGAACAATTTCAGAAGATAGCTCCCGCATTTTCTAGGAAAGATGAACAAGAAGTAGCAGAGTAATGGATATATCAGGTTGAGAAAGCCTTTGAAGCCATGGAAATTCTAGAAGAGAAAAAGGTGAAGCTTGCCACTTTCATTTTCACAGGAGAGGCTGCGTTTTGGTGGAGGATAGCACAGAGAACGTATTTTCCTCATCCAAGTAATATTTTATGGGATGACTTTCGAGGGGTATTTTATGATAAATACTTCCCTCCCCATGTACATGCAAGAATTAGAGAGAGTTTATGAATTTGCAACAAGGAGACCTCACAGACTTACAATATGAGAATAAGTTTGTACAGTTGAGGAGGTTTGCACCAAATATTTGCACTTCAGATAAGAAAGTTACAGAAAGATTTGTTCAGTGTTTACACCCAAGGTTGAGGAGTAAGGTTATGGGGACATAGCCTCAAACAATAGCAAAAGTAGTGGAAATGGCTTTCATTTTTGAAGAGGAGTACTTGCATAATCAACCAGAGAGATGAGACAAAGAGAAATACAGTACAATGTCAGCACACTCTAGTAGGGGTAAGCGCCCTTCTTCATCTTTTTCTTGGGAGCCACATAGACAATAAGGACCACCAGCTACCAAACAAAGAAGTGGGCCTGAAAGAAGACAGTATCCAAGATGTAAAGGTTACCATCCTGGTTCACTTTGTTTTAGACCAGGACAACAAAGACCACCAGTACGATGTTATAGATGTGGTGAACTAGGACACTTTATGAATGAGTGCCCTAGGAGACAAACAGGTAGTCGGCCTAGAATAGAAAATGTGCCTCGAAGTCAAGGTTGAGTATTTGTCATCTCATCTGAATAGGCTAAGGCCTCAAATGTGGTGATTGAAGGTACTATTTTAATTTTAGATAGACATGCTAAAGTTTTATTTGATTTAGGTTCCATGCATTTATTTATCTCCAGCATTTTTGCATCTTTTGTGTGTTTACCTATACATAAATTAGGATTTGGCTTGGATATAACTACACCAGTAGGCGAATCAATTAGTAGTCATGAGTTTCTTTAGGAAGTACCTATTGAAATAGTGGGAAAATAGTTGAAAGCCGATCTTATTCTACTTAATATGGTGGATTTTGATGTTATATTGGGAATAGATTAGCTAGCAATGAATTGGGCAACAGTGGACTATCATAGAAAGAAGGTCACATTTAGTGTACCAGGACAGACAGTAAATTCATTCCAAGGGAGATTAGACACAAATGGTGTTTGTATTATTTCAATCATGAAGGCATCAAGACATATCTCAAAAGGATGTTAGGCCTTTTTGGCGATTGGAGTAGCCAAGGATGTTGAACAACCTAAACTTGAGGAGTTGGAAGTTGTTAGAGAATGTGAGGATGTTTTTCTTGAAGAATTTCCAGGATTACCTCCATAGAGAGAAATTGATTTTTCCATTGACCTTGTGCCAAGCACAACTCCTATTTCGAAGGCACCATATAGAATGGCTCTAGCATAATTAAAATAATTGAAAACACAGTTGTAAGAATGATTAGACAAGGGTTTTATCAGACCTAGTGTTTCACCTTGGGGAGCACCAATTCTTTTTGTTAAGAAGAAAGATGGATCCATGCAATTGTGTATTGATTACCGAATGTTGAATAATGTTAAGTATCCCTTACCCTAGATTCATGACCTCTTTGATCAGCTACAGTCTGCCACTATTTTCTCTAAGATTGATTTGAGGTTAGGATACCATTAATTGAGGATTAAAGAAGAAGATATTTCTAAAACGGCATTTAGGACTCATTATGGTCACTACAAATTCTTAGTTATGCTGTTTGAACTAACAAATGCACTAGCTATGTTTATGGACCTTATGAATCAGGTCTTCAGATCATATTTGGATAAATTTGTTATAGTGTTTGTAGATGACATTTTGATTTACTCTACAAGTAAAGTAGAACATAAAGAGCACTTGTGCATTGTATTAAGCACTCTTTAGACTCATCAATTGTTTGCTAAATTTAGCAAGTGTGAGTTCTAGTTAGAGAAGGTTAAATTTTTGGGTCATGTTATTTCCAAAAATGGAATTGCTATGGACTTGGCAAAAGTAGAGGCAATGATGAATTGGGAAAGACCTAAATCAGTGACAGAAATTTGTAGTTTCTTGGGTTTGGTAGGATATTATGGAAGATTCATCAAAGAGTTTTCACGTAAAGCCCTACCATTAACTGCTCTAACTAGAAAGGAGACACCGTTTATTTGGAGCGATGAATGTGAAGTGAGTTTCCTTGAATTAAAAAGGATACTCATGTCTGCATCGATACTGGCACTTCCTTCAAGCAGTGGAGGATTTGTAATATTTTATGATGCATCAAATAAAGGACTAGGATGTGTATTGATGCAATGCAATAAGGTGATTGCATATGCTTCCCAACAATTGAAAACACATGAGAAGAATTATCCCACTCATGATTTGGCGTTGGCAGCAATAGTTTTCGTGTTGAAGATATGGAGACATTACCTATATGGTGAGAAATTTTATGTCTTCACTGATCATAAAAGCCTCAAATATATATTTTCTCAACAAGATCTAAATATGTGGCAAAGAAGATAGATGGAGTATTTAAAAGACTATGAATTTTGGCTGATGCATTAAGTCAAAAGACTCAGGGGTTAATGGTAGGTGTGTTCTCAAGAAAGTGGAAATTATTTCAAGATATAGTTGAATGTAAACCAAAAATTCAATATAAGGTTAAAGGATCATTTGTGGCCAACTTAGTAGTGAAATCTACTATAATTGAGAAGGTTCTCCAAACTTAGAAAGAAGACACAAATATACACGAACTGATTAGTACACCAAGGTTTAATCAGAGTGTAGATGGAGGTGGAGATTCAATAGAAGATTGGTAATTCCATCAAATAAAGAGTTAAGATAGGAAATTCTTCAAGAGGCACATCACTCACAATATGCCATTCACCCAAGGGGAACCAAGATGTATCATGACTTGAAAAGAAATTTTTGGTGGAATGGAATGAAGAAGGATGTGGGAGAATGTGTAGCAAGGTGTTTAACTTGCCAACAGGTAGAGGCTGAACACTAGAGGCCTACAAGAATGTTACAGTCCCTAGATCTTCCCCATTGGAAATGGGATCACATCACTATAGACTTCATTAGTGGCCTACCCAAGACGTCAAATGGGCATGACATGATTTATGTGGTTGTAGATCAACTGACAAAGTCAGCTCATTTTCTTCCTATTCAACTTACACTATCCTTAGATAGCTTGGCAATGCTGTATATCAAAGAGATCGTGACCTTACATGACACACCTATGACTATCACTTTAGACAGAGATAATAGGTTTACATTTAAGTTCTGGAGGAGTTTACAGGAAGGATTAGGATCTTCCTTGAGTTTTAGTACAACATTCCACCCCCATACAGATGGACAATTAGAAAGAACAATCCAAACATTATAAGATATGTTGAGATCTTGTGGAATTGAATGGAAAAGATATTGGGATGAGAACCTTCCCCTTGTCTAGTTTGCATACAATAATAGTTTTCATACTAGCATCGGCATGGCACCATATGAAGCACTTTATGGAAGCCCGTGTCGTTCACCAACTTGTTGGAATGAAGTTGGAGAAAAGCAATTAATGAAGTTTGAATTAGTGTAATAATGTGCAAAGAGAGTGAAAGTTATTCGAAAATGACTTTTATCTACTCAAAGTCTACAAAAGAGTTATGCAAATTGAAGGAGGAGACATTTAGAATTTGAGGTTGGAAATCACATGTTTTTTAAGGTCTCCCCTATGAAAGGAATTATGAGGTTTGGTGCTAAAGGAAAGTTGACTCCTCAATTTATTGATCCTTTTGAAATTTTGGAGAAAATTGGGCTAGTAGCATACAAACTAGCATTACCACCGCAGCTTGCATATGGTCATGATGTATTTCATGTTTTGATGTTATGCAAGTACATGCTTGATCCTTCTCATGTACTTACACATGTACCAGTAGAGCTGCAACATGATTTAACCTTTGAAGAAAAGGCCATCCAGATTTTAGATTGAAAAGAACATACGTTAAGGAACAAAACCATTCCATTAGTTAAAGTCCTTTGGCAACATCATTCTGTTGAGGAGGCTACTTGGGAAATTGAAGATGAAATGAAGAAAATGCACCCAGAGTTATAAGTAGTAATGTAAAGGGAAATTTCGGGGATGAAATTTTTCTAAGGGGGGGAGAAGGTAATAACTTTACATTTTGATATAATTAAAAGGAGTTGGAGTGTAAAACTTGAAAATTTTCTTCTGAATTTGACTCTAAAACCTCAAAAATCAGAATGTACATGATGGGAGCTTTCCAATGACACTAATTTTGTGTGAAACAAAGCTTAGATGTGAGAGAACCACAAGTTTTAAGAAATTACAAAGGGGACCAAATTGATAATGGCACCCGCTCACCATGGATGGACCTCACGTGATGGTGAACCAAAGGGAGTGCTTGCCGACAATGATGGAAAAAATAGTTGGGGTTTTCATCATTTTTTCCTTTTTTTTAGCAACAAGAGTTAACAAAATCACCCTAAATTTCATTGGAGCGAAGGGAAAGACAAGAACTATAAGACCCAGGTTTCAGTTTGTGGAAAAAAATGAGTTTTTACATTGTTACAGTAATCGGTGACGATCATTTTTTGGTCGTCTTCTCCGACAATGGTGATCGAATTTTGGCACCGTGCAACCATTTTTTGGTGAGAAAAAATTGGGAAAAATTATATGGATGGAATCCTGACTGAGTGGGCTTTGCAACCATGTCAACAAAAGTTTGATAGGAGATCATTTGACCATTGAATTTTTTATCTAAACACAGTGCATGAGCAACACTAGATCTACAAATCTAACTATTGAAAACACGATCAAATAGTAGATCTATGAATCTAATGAGGCAAATTACATGTAGATATGATCATTCCAGCACTCAGATCTGGGAAATTTAGGCTTGGAACATCAGATCTAATTGACTGATGTATGAAATTAAACTCCCCAACACTCTAAGTGTAATGCCCCGAGCAATTTACGTTATTGAATTGGACATTCTATAGGAAATGAACTGTGTTAAATGTTTTACTTTATTTAAAATAGTAAAAGAAGGAATTTGTAAGAAAATTTGGTACCATTAGATTCTACTCAAAAAATGGAATCCAGCGCCTCAAAGAATACCTAAAACGGAGTTCGTATGAAGAAATTACGGCCGTTTAAAGATTAGGGGCATTTCTATAATTTAAATTAAAAACGAAAAAGACAGAAAACGTAGGGGGCTGTTTTGATAACGGCACCCCGTCTTCTTCTTCCTCTAGATTTCTCCAGAAACCCTAGTTTCCAGAGGTTTCTGCCAATGGTGGCATCGCCATTGGCAGCACCGCCATAGCAAGACTATAAAAAGCCCCTATTCCCTCCTCTTCGAATCGAGATTTTTCTGGCTATTTGAGGCTGGGGTTTCCGGCAAAAAATTGAAAAACCCCTACAACGGTTTTCCCCACACATTTCGGCCAGGCCTGAGTCGTCCCTACAGGCCAGCCACTCCCATCTCTTCACCCCGTCTTCTTCTTCCTTTGACCGAAACAGAAGTTGGGGTTTTCCCCCCTCTTTGTGGGTTCCAACGACATGGGGCTTTCAGATGGAAAAGAGGGAGCCGCACACCGGAAGGGGGCACTGTGTTGGGGCTGCCCAGGTAGGTTTTCTCCCCCTCTCTCCCTAGTTTTTCCTTCTTTAGGCTAGATCCGTGCCGGATCTAGCATTTTCGGCCGAAAAACACTCCGGGGAAAGCCAGTTCCAGCTGGCTCTGTGCGAATAAGGCATCCCAGGGATGCCATGCTTCATGTGCACCTGGCATAGGGTCCCTGGGATGGGTTCTAGGCGTGCGACAGTGCGTACATGGTCCCCGATGCGGCCTTAGGGTGCGCGCGTGACGTGGGGCATGGGTCCTGGCTCTACCGGGACACACGAGGGCCCAGGAGCTGAGGTGCACCGCGCCTACACCAAAGATGCATTTGCGCGACACCATCCAGGACGCGCGTCATAGCACGCTGCTTCGACATGCATGTGCGCGTGCAAACACAATCCTTGGCACTGCCTTTGGGCACGCACGCAAGTGAGGCAGTCGCGGTTCGACCGGGATGCACAGGCGTCCTGGGAACTAGGACACGCGAACCTAATGAGACTCTAAAGTTAGGATCAGAAGACAATTTATAGAGTTTAACCATTGAATAGTAGATCCATATCATAGGATCTAGCATGACACTGTATTAGGCAAGGACCCATGGACCCTAAAAGGTAGATCTAGCGCTCTAATTTCTAAATAGAACAAAATTAATAAGGACTCCTTGTTATCCATTCATATCCAGGAGTTTATAAATGAGACCCAGGGTCGGGTTGAGTGATGAAGGACGCGACTTTAGGAGACTTTGAGGTAGGTGCTCTCTCGCTACTAAACTTTTAAAAAGAGCCCATGATTGTTTTGAGAATGCATGTTTTAAGTATAAGTTATATGACTTGTTTAGCATGACTTAATTTTATAAATGAATTCAGCATGCATATGATAAATACATTATGCATAGACATGTTTTACAAACGATTGCATAAATTGCATGATTGGTGGTTATTGAGTTTTGAAAAATTGCATGTCCTTGAGGGTTACCAAAAGACGCTGGAGTGCCCAAAAGATGCTGGGTAGGCAGTTGTGAGGGACCCAAAGAGGACAGGTTTTGAAAAAGAGGTTTTTGCTTGATTGATCATATATGATTTGGGCTAGTAAGCTCATGGGCGCTATGCCAAGAGGTCAGGGGTGGCCTCCCAGCCTCTACCACTATTAGGTGGAAAGGGTACCACACCAAAAAGGCATGTCCCTACATCGACTGCATGTGGTACAGGGGGCTACCACTGGTGTCACGGCACTGGGTCGAAGTGTCATATGCCCCGTGGAGGCTATGAGCCTGTTTTCCCATGTACCTAGGGACCACATGACGAGGAGGTCGTGGGCATAATGGGCCCTATGTTTTTGAGGATTTACTTGCATTGCATATGGCATGACATGAGGTTGGTCGACCATACCATATATCCATGAGTTGGATTCAGTTGAGCATCTTATGCATATCATTATGTTTATGATATATATGATACTTTCGACTTGGATTATGTGATTCTTTAAGTCATCAGTATTCCAATTCGACAATGGTTTTTAATATCGATATTGAACATGAGTGTTCAAACATGCACATGTTTTAAAGAGCATATGATTTTAAACATAGCATGCATTGTAAAACTAGTAGTGATAGACTCCTACAGAGTATAGTATATACTCACCCAAATATATATCATTTTTCAGGACAGCTCCATTCATGAGTAGAAGACGCCTCAGGAAATGTTAGTGCTACACGCAAGTAAATCAAAAAGAGACAATAATACTTGTAAGTAAACACTCTACCCTTTGGACATGTATTTGTATTTATTTACAGTTGGGCTGCGAGCTGTGACTGGATAGACCTAGGAAAGCATTTTTGAGTTCTGAAGTTTTTCAAAAACTACTTTGGTTGCTGTGGAAGCAAATGACACTCGGCGTTTTCAAAATGAGTTTAAAACAAAAGATTTTTTGCTACATTGCATTGTTTTCATAAAATGGTTTTCAAATAGGGATGCATCCTGCCTTAGGAATTAGATCTTGCATTTAAAAATGCATGGGAAAACCCGAGTCGTCACACTAAGATATCTGATCTGAGATTGAACAATAGATTAATGATAATTTGACTATTCAAATTAGAGTATTAATGTACGAATCCATGATCAAGAGACTAAATTATGATATTTATGCCATATTTCTCAGATTGATTCATAGTTGATGGTAGAAGTCCTGATCCTCATGTTTTGATTTGTCAAGCAACATGTAAAGTGACTGGTAATCGATTCAGGTGAACTTGAATCATTAGGTTGTAGTGGGTAAACTCTAAGATTGCTAATTTTTCATATTTATTTCAATTATGCATTGTTTTATTAAGTACATGTAATTACTACATATAATTGTAGTTGATGATTATCCTTGAGATTCAGAAACAACATCCTTATGATTTGAATTACATGAAAACTATTGAATTTTCTGTGGATGAAATTGTTATGAGACAGAGTCTCCATTTTCCTCTGAATGTAAAATTATGCTCATCAGGTGATAAGCACTGCATGCGTTAAATGTCCATTGTCTATAAACAGGGGAAACTCTATCAAATTTTCATTAAAATACATGAATTTTGTTATTATATTATAAAACATGGAATGCCCATTATGGGTAATTGTTCTGATTAAATCTCATGCATCATTTATATTTGACATCTATTGGAATTTGAAGGGAAAATATGCATTTTAAAAGCCATGATTAGGATCTCATGCTAATATATCGCAGAGGGTACAATGGTACCTAAATTTTCATGTATTGATTTGCCGAGGATTTTTTTTTAATAGGCACTTTCGCTTGGTGGAAACTATGATAGGAGGGTTATGGGGATGGCCACCCACCTTCTGACAGTTGATTTTTTGACACCAGGCCTAAGTGGCTAGATTTCTAGTCTAGCATCATGGGAAGGCTACACCGTGCGGTCCGTTCTGCTCCCATGCAAGACGGTGATAAGTCTCACGTAGTTGGTGTTAGCATTTGAGCATGCAGTGTCCCACTATTGGGCAGTTACCACAGCATAGTGATCCATGTATTCTTTTGCTATAGTGTCCCATCATTGGGCAGTTGCTGTAATGTTGTGGTGTCCCATTATAGGGTGGTTGCTGTATGTTGATTTTTGGCGACATGCGTGTGATAGGGTCATAGATACCCTGGCTAGTAGGCATGATGATGCCTTGTATGATTTAAGATTTGATATAGTCATATTTACATGTTGAGGACTGATATATTTGATATAAATTGCTGAGGACTTCCCTATATGTTGTTTAAATTGAGATGTTAGCACTTAACTACTTTATCGTCGATTTTGGTGCACTTGTTTACTAAACACTCTTTTGATATCAACATATCATATTGTTCCTGTACTTGTATTGTACTCAGATGACCTAAAACCTTGAATGGAATGTTTGGAAAGCATGGAAGTGTTATATTACTAATAGGCCTTAGGAACAATACGTAAGGATGTTTCACTGTGTGCATGAAAGCAAGTTTGCATTGATTTATATTTGTGATCTTAGTTTTAACTGCTGAGTATATTCCCCTATACTCACCCCACCAACTCTACAAATAAACGTGAAGAAGGGAAAGGCAAGAGTGTTGAGACTAGGTGCACAAAATAGTCAAAGAGAGGGTATAGATAGTGTATGTATGCTCTATACATTTTGTAAATGTTTGTGAGATGATTGAGTAGTTATATGACTGTAAAAAATTGTTAGACATGTAATAATATGTTTAATACATATTGGACTATGGGCTGTAACTAGACAGTCTTTTGGGAAATTATAAGTTTTTGACTTGTCATATTTGAATGTAAAAATGTTTGAATTTAGAGCTCATGAATGTGTTTTGATTGGTCTTATGGCACTCAGGATTTTTTGAAAGGTCTTTTCAAAGAAAAATGTTTCCACTATTTGTTTTCTAAAAGATATTTTCAAAAAAGGGATCCTACCTTTCCAAAATAATTCTTAAAAAGGCATTTGAAAACTCGGACTATCATATTAATACACCCATAGATACAAATAAACATATTACATATCATCAATGCAAAATACATTGTGCATGATAAAATTTAGCAAGCTTTTTCTCAAGACAAATGATCAATGCATTCACATAGCTCATTCTTAGAGCCCATAATCACTCTAGAAGTTAGTTTTGAAGTCTCTTTCCAAAACAATACATCATATCGTTCTTTGGCTAAACTACATGCTTTCTTTTGTAGTCATCCATTCCATAACAATAATTGTGATTCTTATGCTTATTCCATCCATGAGTCCACTCTTAACCCATGTATTACAAGATGTATTGAGTAGACTTTCATTACATTTTCCAATCATCTGTCTTGTATCATTTCTAGGATCTAGTTTCTTTATTTAGTAACTTACTAAATTTAGCATTGTAGGACTCTATCCTTTGGTCTTTCAAGATGCGTACTATCTTCTATGCTTTATTCTCAAAATTCACATGAGGTATTCTTCTAAGGGTCAACCTCATCAAAATTGCAAACTTCCCATTAATTCATGGAGGTCACAAAACATCTTCTTCTAGGTTAGGTTCTTTATGATTCTTCTTTCATACTTGCCAATCTCTTTAGTTCATCCATGGGAACACAAGTTCCATCATAATATATGACGGATTCAGGCTATGTTAAGCTCCACTTCATGTGTCCATGCCCTGATCCCATAGAGATCTCATCAACCATTCTTAAAACCCCATTGATTTTATGCATGTAAGTCTTCCTAAGAAAGCCACCATGGTAACCTCTTTGTTTCGCAACTAAACATGCATAAACAAAGGACTTTAAAACTTCATTTTTTCTCAGATCATAGGTCATGAACCAAAAAACCTAACCATGTCTAGTCCCATTTAGTAATACAAATCAGTCCATATTTTGTTTGAACTTCTCAAGCTTTTCAAGAAAATAACTTGGGCTATTATCCATCATTTTTATGGTTGGAGTATCATGTGACATTTTCCTTAAGGTTCATTAGAAAGTCCACCCAATTAAGTACCATGTCATAGGCATAAGATCTCTATTTAATCACATATTAACATCCATTCCATATAATGTGAAAACATGCACATAAACAACATAATCACGCGTGTAATTTTTCTTGCCATTCTAGGCCAAAAACAAGAGAAGCACATGATCTAGTTTACAAGCTAAAACTTGTCAATCCTAGCATAAAACATACTCATCAATTCATGCTTGAATAACATGCAGATCATAAACAAAATGAGGCCTCTAATTACCCCAAAATCCATGCATATTATATTAGTAAAGCATGAACAAAAGATGCCAATTTCTAGGCTATAATCCATGCACCTTCTAGGATGACTTAAACTGGAAATCCTAGCGTTCCTAATCTTGAAAAAAATACAACCATTTCTTCAACAATCTATGGAAATCATGCCCCTTTCTAAGAATGAAAACTATCAAACTCTAGGTTCCATATGTCATGTAAAACATTCCTAGAACATTAAGCAATCCATCATGATTTTGTTAGCATATTGAAATGAACATTCAAAACCCATCAAAAGGTAATGGAATAACTTTGTAAAATATTGAAAACTTAGTAATTTTGGTTCACCTGCCTCTTAGAAGTGATTCACCAAAGCTTTTACACAATCCAAGATTCATTCCCAGCTTTAGGCCTATGTGTCTCCTTCCATCCTTGTTGCTTTGGTCCTCCTTTGCTTTTCTTTTCTTATAGTTTTCATAGTATTTTTCCTTTCTCAACTCTCGCTCTCTCTCTCTCTCTCTCTCTCTCTCTCTCTCTCTCTCTCTCTCTCTCTCTCTCTCACACACACACACACACACACACACACACACACAAACACAAACACATTGAGCACCAGCCAAAATAACCCCCATTGGCTAGGCGTCTGAGCCTTCTTATGGGTAGTCTATTGATTACTAAATATTGCTCCCAACTTACATCCATTTTCCTCCCTATTTTGACCATGGGTGGCTTTGGAAATGATTATAAGGTTCTAATCTTTGAAGCAACTTTCTTATTTCAAAATGTCTAGATTCTGGGCATCTATTGCTTTCTAATTTCTCCATGTAATCAGATCTAATTTGGAAAGCATACTCACATGTTAAGTTGCTCTATCAATGTAGTTTAGAAACCCAAAATATCAAGTGCAAATTTGTTTCCCATCATTTTCAACAAGATGCTGCAATATTAGAATATAATTCAATCCAAAATCTAGCACCTAGGAGTGCAGTGTCTTGCACTTTCTAATTCTCACACTCCTAATTTCCAATTTCACTACAACTTGATTCCTAACTTAGTAAAGTTCATGAGGAATAATTAGCAGGTGGTCTTTGATTGATTTAGAATGTTTAAAATATTCAATTCACATTCCAAATTTACATCACTCTTCTTTCTTATTTTGAAGGGAGTAGGAGCATGGACTAGTTTCCTATTCCATGCTGTACTCAATTTCTTTAGCTCCCAATCTCAGAATGTTATGATTTTTTTTATTACATAAGAACGTTAGGATCTTATTTTGGGCCTTTGAAATTTCATAGGAAGATCACACCCATAGCCATAGATCTAGGCCATTCATTCTTGAATCCATTCTAAGAAAGTTTTAGTTGCCATTTTCCTCTTGATCTTAGCCACTCATCTTGGCTAGATTTTTATGCTATTTTCAAGCCAAAATTTACCACTTATCTAGGTTAACGTGTAGTTCATCTAACCAGGCATATTATCCATTGTGGTGCATATGTTTTCCACTCTAAGTGTTACACATGACCTGTTAAGTATTTGATTATATCCTTCCATACATGATCCATTATCATGGTAGCACACAACATATACTAGAGTTCTCAGGCATCCCATAAGGACCTATCTTAAGCCTTCCTTGTGTGTCATCTCTTCGTCATACAATGTGGACATTCTCATTCATTCTATACTAACCAATCCATGATTTTTGGAATAAAATATCTCTTTATTTATATAGAAAATTGAGTGCAAATTTTGATATATTACAGTGGGTGTTCAAGTTGATCCCAATGAGTTTCATTACCGCATCTTCATTTATAATTCTGTCAAGGTTCCTCAAGGATAGAGTTGTATTAGATGGGATTTCTACCCCATCCTCAGATTGTTGTTATAAGGTTTTAGAAATTATTAATTAATTATTATTCATTGAAGACATTCAATTTTATGAAGAAAATTAAACATAAATACTAGTACCATTCGAGCTCTATGATAGGAGGTATTGGTGAAGAGGAGGTCTACCTCAAGGGCACATGCTACTACTTTTGATTTACACTAGATGCAAATAATAAATAATTAAATTGAGGTCTACAAAAAATATTGTTAGAGATAGTGGTATGACAATAAATATACCTTGGATTTTATAGGAATAATATATCACTCCAACTAAGCGATGTGATATCCAATGGCCTCCCCAATGGTAAAAAATTCATCGACTTCTATGGGAAATGGTAGGTGCGCATCATCTTAACAGGTACAAGCTTAATGTCTGAGGATGCATCAATTGGCAATGCAAAACCATAGACCTAACCTCATAGTATGAACCAACTGTGATGACCTTTCACAAGTATTCAAGGCCAACAAGCATTGAACAATAAAAAAGTTAAAGTGTCTACATATATACCTCCTTGGCCAAAAATTCTCCTTCAGGGGTGCAAGTTGCTCTTCCTGATCTTCTTCTCTAAGAGAATTGTAGCTAACATGCAACTAAGGTATAAGGGTAGGAGGAGCTGAATCTGTAATTCTCCCACTCTTCAAATAAATCCTCCTTTAACTCATCACACAACTCAATTCAGAGTGCGCAGTAAACTTCTACTAGGTCTCCTCTTTGTCAGCTATATTTAGTTTCCAATAAAAGAATGTGGAAGAACAACATAGCTTCCTTGTCCCCTTAATCAGACAACGTGCTCCTTCTTGTTTCGGAAGTCCTATATAAGATGTCATCATCCTCTATAGCAATGTTGATGTGGCCCCATAAATGTGCTTTCTTAGGCCAACTTTTCCTACAAAATTTATATGAGAGAATGATCATTTTCATTAATTAATGTTCTATATATTCAAGAAATATAAGGGTAGAAACATGCAACCACTTATTACTTGAGAAGAAACTTATGCAGCAACTTTGTGTTTTAAGGTTTGGTCATTACACCCCATTGAGTGCACCATTTTCCGTAGGATGGTGAGGTTAATGGGATCTGTAGCCTTAGCCTTCTTTTACTATGAAGCAAGATAATCAAACATTTATAACTATAATATTATTAGAAAGAAATAAACTCTCACAAATACTTCTTATTCTTCCAATTGGGTATAGCCCAACCTAGCTAAGTGGTGCTGCATAGGATTGATCTCATGCACCTTTCTCCCTTTCGCACTCTTTGCTTACACATTTGGTGCATACAAAATTAAGCATTTACAATCATACGTAGAATTAATTCGATCAAACAACAGTCTAGTACATACCTCAAATTTAGAAGAGAGGCAGCACTCTATAAATTCATTTCAAACATCCCAGTCAATGTTGGAATAAATCTAGGAAAACTATATAGCCTTGACAAATCATTTACATTTAAAACTATGTGATTGTGAACAAGACTATTCTTGTATTTTCTCCATTGTTCACCAGCTCATTGCAAAGCATGTATCTTCTTTTTACCAAGTATGTTAAAGGAAAGTACAATGTAGAAATAAGCATGTTACTATATTTGAGAATAATATGATAAGGTATGTACCACATCATATAATACATAGCATTTGCATATTTACTTTCACTATCTCCCATATTAAATATTTGATTATTGGCAACACATGTCTCTAGTTTTCAATTGTAATAGTCACCATGCTCCTTACAGTGGAGCAAAGGCAACTGATATAAGGTATTGCACGGTCACTTATCTCTTGCACCTTAAACTGGACAACTTCTTTTATTCCCTTTGAATATCTCTTAATAGCCTTTTCCATCTTTGTTTATGCTCTACCCTTTCTCTTTTGAGGGCTACTTAGCTTGGATTGTTGTCATGTTCTTGAGATCTTCACGTTCCATTTTTCTTTCACAAGGAAAAACATTTCATTTATAACAAATGCATTAGAAATCACTTTTGTATTCAATATGTTCAACAATTCATTTGTTATAATATTTTGATATATATATATATATATTTATATATTAGTTACAACTATATATCAATTTTGGAATAAAATGAAATCAATTAACAGATGCTTGACATGAGGAATCAAATTAGAAGATTTCAATTAGCTTTACCCAACCAAGTAAGAGATGAGACAAGCTGCTTAAGTGAGATTCTCAACTCTAAATTGGAAATAGGCTACAAGATAAGGAAAGGAATAAGATGAGTTAGGAAAAGAATATAGGGCCAATCAAGAGACTTGGTGAGTGTTTATAAGGGACAATCTCAGCTAGGTTAAATCTTTCTAATAGGTTGAAAATGTGTTTTATTAAATTTGAAACCAAGGGAGAGCACCTCGAACAATGAAAGCAAGACCCACTTAAGAAACCATAATATATATATATATATATGGGTGATCATATTAAGGGAAATATTTGGCTGATATTCACAATTGCATGAAAGCTTGAGAAAAGGGAAAATAGGGAGAACTTGGTTGGGAATGATGTAGGAAAGGGTGAAGAAACATTGAAGTATCAAAGTAAAACTGCTAATGTACTATTCAAGCCTAGAAAAGAAGACTATAGAAGACCTAGGAGGTAATGATTTTCCATGGGTGAATTCATAATTTTCTAGATTATGGTTTTAAAATCAAGCATGAGTTCTTAGCAACAAAAAACGTGAGGTTTTGCTTGGTTTTGATAGAGATTGCATTATGTTTCTAAAAAATAGTTTCTATGGTGTGAAATGATTTTTTTTTACATGGATGTTTTTTATTTAATCCTATTGTATGACCACATTAGTTTTTATATGATGAATTAAGCCTTATTTAATATTAATTAGCATATAGCTTTTAATGCATGATCATACGTTCAAAGTGCGAAAAGAGAGATTGATTTCAACACCTGCAATTTTAATCTCTATGTTGACATGTTACTATTGTAGATGGATTTGCACGAGCAAAGGAGATCATGTTTCTTAGAATATTATACCATTCTTTTTCATTGTGATTATAAAAACATGTGAAAAAATTGGTTGTTTTTTAGGTAAAATTGATTAGGGTTTGAAGGGTTCTCTCAGGTATGATAGTGGATTCAATATATAGTTTTTTAACCTAGTAGTGTTTTTAGACCTTGGTGATTGACGTGGATTTTTCCCTTGAAATTTGGTATAAACATTTTTCTATAATTGATAAACATTCTCAAAATATATCTCATGTTAAAAGCTTCAAAATCTTGAGTTATAGAACCAACTTTTCAAACTTGTTTCTATGACCATGTAGCACAGTGTTGAAGCTTGGAAAATATGGTGAATTCAAGTTCCTTTAGATTCCAATTTTTCATGACTTATTATGTGTTTCTAAAGTATAACAAGGTAAATAATTATAGTAAAAAAAAATTTGTGGAAAAAAGATGGTTAAACTTATCAAGAAGATTTTATGCATTTTTTAGCCAAATTTTGCACACATTTGCCCTCAATTTTAAGCATATTATTGTGGTAAAACTTGTATGTTCTCAATTAAAATAACTTAGGAACATTATCAATTTTCATAGAAAGGCCAAAATGGTTGGTTTTATACCTTGATACCCAATAAATTGAGAAGTAACATAGATGTCCATTGAATTGAAATTGGTAGATGGACTAAATCGGGAAATTGTGACATGGACTAGTTGAAAACCTAAAATTATATTGTAGAAATCAAATTCAATGCCAAAAAAGTTGGGAGTTGAAGAATCTAAAGAGCTATGGGTATGGAATGTTTTACATGTGATGTGTTTATGAGAATATCTTGCTGTGAAATGACCATGTTAGATGTGATATATAGCATGATGCTTTGATGGTGCCTGTGTTACTCATGATAGTTCATGAGTGGGTTGTGTTTGTGCATTGGAGAGATTCATTTTTCTCATCAGAATTCATGAGTGCAGTGTGCTCCAATTTCCTTATGATAGATCATGAGTACAATGACTCTGTAATGGAGTGTTTGGGAGCACATACAGTTATAGTCAATTGTGAGAGAGTTAGTTAGACTTTCAAGGTAATGTGCTAGGAGATTTAGGTGGCCTCTGACCTTTGAAATGGATACATTTTAGTGACTATGGACTAGTTCTAGAGAATGTGTCATGGGTAGATTACTCATTGCATGATCTAGTGGGCTCATGAGAGTTGGTGATGGGTCGTATGTTGCCGTTATCAAGCTAGTTGGGAGGAAGCTTCCTCTACATGCATACTCACCTGTTTGTGTTTGTGGACATGGAAGCTATCATGTTGGTCATTCTCTTGAGATTGTTTTAGCTTAAAAATCAAGTGGCTCACAAGAGTTGGACTAGAGCCTTTGGCGAGCTAGTTGTGCCATTCAATGGTAATCCCAAATGGACATATGATGTGATTGTTGAATGAACTATCATGTCAGTCATCCGCGAGGATCAAACCATTGCCTTTGTGGAATCAAGACAGGAATTGAATAATATGATGATGGGAATTAATGACTACGCATCATTGTTAGAAATTAATTATGAATGTGGAAGCTTCCAAATTAAGTAGTTATGCTCACACCCAAAACATTTTTTTAAGTAGTACATATAAGCAATAGAGCTTGTAGTTAGGAGGACTTGAATAGAAGGAAAGAACTAATGCACAAGAAGCTTGAGTGGAGAAGTAGATTAGAGTTTTATTTTTATTTTTATTTTTAGGAATGGTTAGTTGAATTTATGGATTATGTGGTTATTTGGGCAATGATCAATGGATCTTGTGTTTGTGTTCGTATCATAAATTGCTTTATTTGAATATATCTTGAATTTTACCTACCACCTTAGGATTTGAAGAAGTGGCTTTAAAACTACTACGTAGTATGATTTCTAAAGTCTTTTAAGAAAATTCATGGGAATTTTCTAAAAGAATTTAATAAAAATATTTCAAAAAACCTGTGTTGCCATAGAATTAAGATCTTCCTTTTCCTGTCTAGAACCTATATTGCTTTCTACTCAAAAGTATGATCAGAATGTAATTTTGTAGGTATCTAATCCAACACATGGGTAGAGTTTGGATTATGCTTCGATAACATGGACAATGAGACACATTGTGTACCTTGGATAACTATGGAGGCAAAAGCCAAACAATATGCTACCTAAACTTTCTTCTTCAAGATCTCCAATAGACCAACACATCTGAGGCTCAACTTCCCTTTCATACCAAATCTCATAACACCCTTAGTCAATGAGATCTTTAAGAATACATGATCACTAATTTCAATTCTGGATCTCTATGCCTTACATCTTTGTAGTTCTTCTATCAACTATGTGTTACATGAAGTTTTTGATGAATTATCCTCACCTTCTTTGTGCATTGCTTTATTTACTCAGACTTCCCTAATAGCCACTCACCTACATTGCCCAAACAACTGGGGTATGTCATGGTCGACCATAAAATGTCTCATAGGATGCCATACTAATGCTAGAGTGGTAATTATTATTGTAGGTAAATTCAATGAAAAAGAGATGCTTATCCCCATTACTTTTCCTTATCTTCTAATGTTTGAATAGTCCTCTCTGATGCCCATCATCTTGTGAGTGAAATGTTGTACTAGACCTTAGAGAAGTATGTAGACCTTCTTGTACATTATGCTAAAACTTCAAACTAAATCAACTATCTCTGTCAGATATTATACTCAAAGGTACTATGTTCAAACTTATAGTTTCCTTGATATATAACTTAGCCAAACACTCCATTGACTATTTCTACCAAATAGGAAGAAAGTGCTCAAACTTTGTCAACCTATTCATAGTTACCCATACCATATGATGTCCACTAGAAGTTCTAGGAAACCCTAAAATGAAATCCATGGTAATGTGGTCACACTTCCACTCAAGAAGCTCTAAAGTCTATAATAAACTATCTGGACTCTTTTGTTCTACCTTCACCTTTTGATAGGTTAAGCATCTTACAACATAGTCTCCAATATTTATTTTCATATCTTTCCATGAAAAGTTCATTTCCAGATCTTGATACATCAACCTCCTAGATGTATGCTATACATTGATCCACTTGCCTCTTGTAATGACCCCATCCTCAATTCTTCTACTAAAGGTACTACTAACCTACCCTAAAATAGTACAACTTCATTAGCATTAGAAGTGGAACCAGCCCCCTTTCACACCATCACTTGTGTGTCTACACACTCCTTCCATGCCTACAAAACTTGTTCTACAAAAACCAATCTTACGAACACTTTAGCTATAATTCCTTTCATCTTCTTGCTTAGTGCGTATGCGACAACAATCACATTAACAGGGTCATAATAGATGGTGAAATTCTAGTCTTTCAAGTACTCCAACAAATGTTGCTGTCTCATATTAAGATCACTTTGTGAGAATATGTATTTGAGGTTGTAATGGTCTATAAAAACTTCAAACACTTTGGCATACAAATAATGTCACCAAATATTTAGAGCAAAAAATCATAGTAACTAACTCCAAGCCCAGGGTAGGGTAATCCACCTCTTGAGTCTTCAATTGCTTGGATACACAAGCAATCACCTTGGTGTGTTGTATTAACAAGCATCCAAGTCCCTTACTTGATGCATCATTGTACACTATGAAACCTCCACTTCTAGTTGGCAAGGTCAAAACAAGTGCTAAGCAAGAACTCATCTTCAACTCTCGAAAACTATACTCACACTCCTCTATCCAAACAAATTTCTTATCTTTCCTCATTATCTATGTCATAAGTAGGCAATACAAAAGAATCCCTTAATAAATCTCCTATAATAACTAGCCAAATCAAGCAAACTACATATCTCTATCACTGTTGATGTGTTTTAATTATACTTCTGCAAGTGCACATATCTATTATATCATAAACTTAGCAAATGCAAGTTGATCGCATAAACTCTATAATAAATGAGTTTCAATTATAACATATGATAATCTATTTTAACCTAGCCAACAATTTTAAAGCAAAAAAAGGATCTAAACTTCTAACAAACTTACACTTTAACATAAAAGTAAAGCACAAAGTTACAAATAAGTAAGCAACTACTACTTAATTAAAGGAAAAGATTTCATTAAAATCAACTTAAAATGTTTACAAGGAATTGAATACATAAATAAAGGAAAAGCAAAACAAATAAAGTAAACTTCCTATTTCTGGACTTGAACTTCCAATGGAGGACTTCTTTGTTGTGTCACTCAACAATGGTCTATACACTTCCCTTCAATCCAATGTACTAAACTACTAGCAAGCTTTCATCATCAATTCAATTCCTTTTACTTGTTTTGGCACTGTATTCATATTTGATAAGCAAGGAGGGAATCACCCAACATATTGCAATCCAAAAGAACATCAACCATACCCCAAACACTTTTAGGAAGGAGAGACCTTGGCTGCCATGGAGAGAGGTAGAAGGTTTTCTCTTTTCCTTTTCAAGTGTTCCCAAACCCAAGGAAAGAAGTTGGTGAACATAAGGGTAGATGATGGCGGAGGCATGGAAGAAACAAGGGGAATAAGAATGGAATCTAAGGATGAAGAGAACAAGGTGTGGAAGTAAGTAAGGAGGAGAAATGGGTGTGTTCCACTTTGAAGAAGAGAAGAGCTGCTAAGGAGAGGTCCTTCCTAGTAGTGATGGAAGGTGGTTGCCGCTATGAAGGTGAGCACACCACTACTTCTACCACTTATCTTCATGTTCTTCTCCTAACAAAAAATGGAAGATTGGGCAATGGTTAAGACTCTTACCTTGACTCTAAGGGATGTGGATGTGGAGCTTCAAGGGGAGGAAGGTCAGAGTGAACTATCTCCCTCTATTTATCTAAGATGCTTATTCTAGGCTCCAGTGAAAGTAAGAGATGTCATTCTCCTTCTTTTCTCCTTATTTTAAAAAGAAAATCCTAAGAAATGAATGGTTGATATCACATATTTTTAAGAGCGCGATGGAGTACATGGAGTGAGGCATAGAATACATTAAGTGAGATAGAGGATGGATATAAGTGAGAATGGAAGAGGAAAAGTGAGAATAGAAAGAGTGGGGCTATATTTTTCTTGGAAGGGAAGGTGGGAAGATAGGAACGGGAGGAGATCATGTGGGGATAAGGGTGGATTGGAAGTTTCTTTTCTCTCTTCATATCTCATGTTGAAACCATTGTATGGGGTGTTGCTAGGTTTGAGTCTTGACTCCTTTTCATTTCCTCACCATTGGATCATATTTCATGTTAGATTGAGTAGTTGAGATTGCCTAGAAGTTTCCTTGTCCAAAATAACATGTGTAGCTCAATGTGTCTTATCCATTGGATTGAGTATACCCTAGAGTGAATGGCATTGATTTTGTTGAGTTTTTCTTATCCAGATCTTTATATCTCCTTGGTTCTCTCTCAACTCACCATTTTTGTCTCAAACCAATGGTTTGTAAGAAGTGGAACACATTTTCTTCCTTCGGAAGAACATGTTTTCCTCCTAAAACAAATGTGGTCAACCCACCCAAAAATCTCCATGAATGGCATTTAGTTCTTGTCTTCTTCATAGTCTTGATTCTCATTGGTCCATCCTTCTTCAAGTGATTTTTCATTGGGTGCTTTAGTAGAGCCAAAAATAAGGGTAGACATTATAACATATTTTCGCATGGGTGGATCCATACTTGAAAGAAAGAGAAAGAGAAGGCGAGTGAAAGTTGTTAGACCCAGTCTCTAACTTGTTTTAATTTAGAAAAATACCATATATATGTACATCCATTTTCTGTGAATCTAGCTTCCCTTAGAAGTTCTCCATTAAGGTAGAATGTTGGCATTGCATGCATGGGAAGTTGGCCACCCTCATTTTTTATAAAGGCACTCTCTTTAATATAGATATGGCCGAGGTTGTGCATGAGGTTTTTTATAGTCCTAAGTATGATAAAGACATCTGTATTACATTTTGAATTTCTGAACTTCATATTTGACATGTGGGCCCATGAGATTACTCGGACAAGGAACTGGCTCTCTTTAAGTGTTTTAGTTACAAAAAATATTTGTTTTTCTTACTTGTACCCTAATCCTATAAAATGCAAAATAAACTATAATTAGTGATATTTAAGTAAAATCAAGCTCAAACTACTAAATATAGACATATTATATGTAATTTTTTTATATATATCATATAAACTAGACTTACATTTTGCTAATTCACTAGCAAAACTACAAAATAGAAAAATAGAAAATCTAAAAATCCTAAACACCTTCACAGGTGTTGTTTGTCTACATTTAGCATATATAGAAAGCCTTCAAACCCATAGGTTACTTGTAGTGGACAATTCATAGTCTCATAAGGGCTTCCATGAATGACACCCATAAATATTTCAAAACTTTTATGAAAGTTCTTTATATATCTCAAAGATTTTGTTTTTTTTTTTTGTTCATCTTTCATTAAACTCCTAACTTTACAATGCCAATGAACAAAATTTCAAAAGTCTACCCATATACTCTATTCCATAATTTCATCAAACCTTACAATGTCAGTGTATGAATATAGCCAAAATATAAATAATTATCAGTTTCTAAATAAAATATAACCTAAATTACCTTCCAACATTATGCTTTGACTTCAAATCTCATAGGATATAATTTATACACAGAAAAGAAGTCAATTAGATATGGGTAAATTTCTCTTCAATATGCAAGTAGACCCTATTTCATACAAAAGAACAATAGCTTAGAAAAAAAAAATGATAATGGTCTCATGGAAAAGGAAATCAACTACTAAAGAATTTTACACTTTACAAAAGTCCCAACTCATTCATAACCACATCCAAGCTATACTATTCCTGCGATCAAGTTAGGGCTTTTCACAAGGATGAAACAAAGGCTTAGTACAAGTTTATCAAAGAAATGGTACAAGGGTAAACAAAGGTGTTTGGAAGAATATCTTACAATCTTCAAAATATTCATAATTTTTCTTTTCTACACATAAGACTGAACATTTTCCTTTTCCTTGGTTCTCTTTCTCCATTTTTCCAGTTTTTTCCTTTTTTAATTCTTCTTCTTTTCATAGCTTACATTGTATTGTTCATATTTTTTCTCAAGATCATACTTCAACCATCTCCATATATTTCCAAAACATTTGGGTAGTAGATATATTATGGGGTTAAATATGGGTAATGGTGAATTGGCTATCAAAGAAAAGGCTTAATATAAATGCCCAGGGGTCTAACTAGGGGGAATAACTCAGGGAAAGCCAAAGGCTATGAGTTTTGACAAAAGCATGACCTCTATCATCTCCTTGGTTTCATATAACTTAAATGTGTCCATTAACTCAAGAGATTTATGTTAGTCTTTAATGTGATTTCTTAATAGTTGACCAAAACAAAGAATAATGAGACCAACTATGAATTCATGCTATTGAAGAAAAATTAGAATTTTTGTAAAACCCTCAGAAATAAAGAATGGTTCCAATCTCACATGGGTTATAAGTCTCTACTTGTAATAACCCCAATTTTTGGAAATTGATTGAAAAAATTAATTTAGTTTGAATTTTCAAAAAATTTAGGCTGGAATATTAGGTTATTGGAAATTCTCTTTTTATAGAGATTAAAACATTATTTAAAACTTAGAAATTATGAGTTTACTCAAAAAATCGATCGAAATGACACTAAGTACATTCAATTCCGAGTTAAAATGAAAAATCCCTAATTTTTTTATTTTAATAAATAAAATGATAAAATGGTAATTTTACCCATAACCGACATCTAGGACATTAATATTTAGAATGTAATAAAAAATATGATTCCAACTCCACTAAGTACACTCAATTCCAAGTTCAGGAGAATAAAACAGATTTTTTTCCATAAAAGGACAAAATGGTCCTTTCACACCCTTGTGGGGCACACAAATGAATCCAATGACCACAAAACATGTAATGAGTGTCCAAACCACTACCAACTACTAGTGGAGCAGGAGGTGATAGTGGAGGATCTAATGTTAATTTAATATTCAAAAGAATTGAAACATAATTATTCCAAGTAATTATGAAAAATTCAAAAACATGTATAAATACACCCCCAAAAATCCTCCAAAAATGTTCATTAAATTTCCCACAAAATTATCTTACTTTATCTATAAATAAATCTAGATTAATTCCAAAAACTCCAAAATATCTCTCTTCTTTCACTTTCTCTCTCCTCTCTCTAGATTGGAACAAGAGACCTAAATTCAATTAGACACTCTGTTCCAAATCAAAACTCCAAAATATAACCATTCATATTGTCCTATACTACCTTATCTACAAAACTCCCAAATCAATTTTAAGATCCAACGGTGCAATCAACAGAAAATCACAAAACAAGCGATTATGGGGATATCTTATCATCAAGAGGATAATTCTTTAAATTGGGTAGCAAAACCTACATTTTTCTCCAATGAGGTAGGTTTCAACTCTTTCCACAGTTATTTTATGTCATTTTGTGTAATTTTTATTTTTCTAAAATTAGTTTTAGGTTAAAAATTATAAAAATCAAGTAAGGATAAGCACCCTTCATTTTTGGCTGATGGAGGGCTCAGTAGGAAAATCTGAGCCATCCAACCGATCTAAAAGGATCCAAAACACTAGGCTAAGAAACATTAGCCCTTGGATGTTTCAGATTTGGGAGATCTGGAGAAGGGTTAATCCGACGGTCCAAATCGGACCATCTCAATCAATCTCCTAGATCAAGCGTTAATCTAAGCCTGAGCTACTTAGATCATTTAGCTACATTTTGGGATTATTTATTTATGTTCTAGATCATCTTTCCATGTTCTAGATTGTCTAAAACACATTCTAATGGCCAAATCAAATCTGGGTCGTTGATTTTTTTTAACTGAAATCTTGTTTCTTCAATTGAGAGCTCATTTTAGCTCTAATTTTAGATCAAAAAGTTGCTATGAATTTATAATAGTGTGTAGAATCTAATGGAGATGTTATATTTATGTTTTTAATTGTATTTACGTATGATAATCACTAAAATCCGTATCAACAGTAATGGATCATGATCAAAATGATGTCAAATTGAAAATCTAATCCAATGGATGGATCTAGAAGGTGTTGAAACCTTACGATTGATGATCATAGTAGGATTTAAAATCCTATATATAGGTTTATTTGATCAAAAATAGTACAGACTAAAATCAACCATTGAAAACGGCTGAGAATTAAAAACGCAATTACTCCCTCAATTTAAGTCTAGTTTTCAATCTGTAAGATGTCATGAATAGATCTTAATGAGGGGAACATACTGAACCCATAAAAAAAAATATTTTAAGCATCAACCATTTCTATTAATTAAAAATACTCTTACTTACACCCTTGATCAAGTAGATCTAGGGTGATCAGAATTGAAAATCTATATCCACTAAGGATCTAATGATGATAAAATAGCATGGGGATGGTTGGATTAGATTGATATGAAAGAAATCAAGGTGTAGGCCCTTAAATGAGAAAATGATCACGGAAAATCTCAATGGATCTCCTTGATCAGATGGATCAAGAATGATAGGGCAATTGAACCTATAAATTGAATGATCTAAGGTTAGGACCATGTTATTATGATGTTGGATCAAACAGAAACATAAAGGATCAAGGGTTGCATTCTTAATGGAATATCAACCCTAGATCTAAAAGATGGACAAATTAGATGGTTGGATCATAAGGACAGCTTGATCACATGCTTAATTAATTATTTTTCTAGTAAATTTGATTTAATTATGATCCATGTATATTTTTCAATTTTAGTGTAATTATCTTTAATTTCCTAGAATAAGATGTCATAATGTTATTAGTTAATTTCTTTTAAATAACAAATTTAAATTCAGGTCAATACTTTGAATTTTAGCATGATTATCTTTAAATTCCTTAGAATTATTGGTGTAATTTCTTTTAATTGTAGAATTATGAAAATTACCTTAAAAGAGGTAATTGATGACATATACATGGACATCACTAAATACATATACATCATGAAATATAATCATAGTAAGGGCTATAGTTAGTAGGACAATATAAGGATTATCAAATCCTTGGCCCAAATTAGGAGAATAATAAATTCCATGAATGACATTTTAAATGTTCATGGATTTAATTAAAAACAATTAGAAAGAGTACTTGGGGTTAAAATGCTCATAGGAAACATATGAAAGGTTGAGCTAAGGTCACTCTAGTGAATGCTAAACATGGTGGTTAAGGGGGTTCTTTAATAGAGCCTTACTCTTCTCCTACCTTCCATTATTGTTTGTGAGGTCTAAACTCCTCCTTACATAAGGATTGAAGTAATCACTTTGTGTTCAACCATTCAGCTAATAAGCCTTAGCCAATTCGAAATAAGAGAAGTAGTCTAAACTTAGGATGAAATAAGTTATCTTCAACCAGTAAACATTAACTGGTTGAATAATAATAATAAGAGCATAAAAGTTTAGTAAATTATCTAACCCTAATAAAAATTGTAAGTAAGATAAGGATGATCAAACATGATCCATAGGATCTTGAATGATCAAGAACAATAAGAATCCTAATGTCATATTTTATTATGTATCAAGTATGTAGGTTGTAGACTGTGACTACCCGGGTTTTATATGATGCAAATTTGATAAAAAGGCGAGATCTCTTGTTTTATAAATATGAAATGCATGAAAATCTTTTTGTTTTGGAAAACAATCTTTTGTATAAAACCCCGAGTGTCAAAATACATTTTCCAATTATCTAGCCATGGCATAGTTTTAAATTGACTCTATTCCCAAGAAAGTGTTAGTCACAGCCTCAGCTATGGAGAGTAACTACAATCAAATAACATTGAAAGATAAGGTAGGGGTTTACTTACTTGCACATGGTCTGGGTGTCTTCTATCACAGGTGTACCTTGTCCTTAAGTGTTTACTTTGTGTCTGAAAAATGTTGAGGATTGGGTGAGTATATATTATACTCAGTACGAGTCTATCACTACTAGTTTTGCAATGCATGCTATGTTTAAAATCATATGCTCTTAAAAACATGTGCATGTTCAAACAATCACGTTCAATATCGATATTAAAAACCACTGTTGAATTGAAATACTAACGACTTAAAGAATAGCATAATCCAAGTCAAAAGTATCATATATCATAAACATAATGATATGCATAAGATGCTCAACTGAATCCAACTCATGGATATCTGGTATGGTTGACCAACCTCATGTCATGTCATATGCAATGCAAGTAAATCCATGAAACCATAGGGTCCAACTATGCCCACAACCTCGCCGCCGTGTGGTCCCTAGGTACCTGAGGACACTCAGTCATAGCCTCAACGGGGCATATGACATGCCGACCTAGTGCCGTGACACCAATGGTAGGCCCCTGTAACACATGCAATCGGCGTAGGTACGTTGCCCTTTTTGGGCGTGGTACCCATCCACTTAATAGTGGTAGCAGCTGGAGGCCAACCCAAACCTCTCGGCATAGCGCCCACGAGCTTATCTGCCCAAATCATATCAGATCAAACAAGCGAAAACCTCTTTTTCAAAACCTGTCCTCTTTGGGTCCCTCACAACTACCTGGCCCTCACAACTGCCTACTCAGCATATTTTGGGCACTCCAGCGTCTTTTGGTAACCCTCAAGGATATGCAATCTTTCAAAAACTCAATGCTCACAAATCATACAATGTATGCAATTGTTTTCAAAACATATCTATGCATAATGTATATGCAATTATTTGCAAAACATATCTATGCATAAGGCATTTATCATATGTACGTTGAATTCATTTATAAGATTAAGTTATGCTAAACAAATCATATAACTTATACTTAAAACATGCATTCAAAACAATCATGGTTCTTTTTTAAAAGTCTAGTAGCGATAGAGCACCTACCTGGTTTGGTCACGCAAGCCCCTTTGTCCTCATACACTCCTGAACATGGTTTAGGGGAACAAGGTTAGTTTGGCCTATTTTTATAGGTTTTAGAGTGGTTGATCTTAATACTTAGGCATTAAGGGTTCATCCCATGCCTATGGGTGTCCTAAGGTCCTAATTGGGCCTTGGTATCATCAAGTTTCTAAAGATTTAGTGGCCCCGAGTCACTATCATAGTCTAAGGGTCGTGCCTACCTTATATTGGGCCTTGATTAGGATTTAAAGGTTTGGATGTGTCCACGTCGTCGAGACCGACACAACACCTTTCGCAGCGCCTCAATCGGAGCCTTGGATCTCAGGTTATTGCCTTTTTAGTGCCAAGTGTACATAAAAGGGTCAAACGAAATGAGGTGGGAGCCTGGGACACTAATGCGTCCTGCATCAGCAGCATGCGCCTCAGCGGGCGTGTCTGCAGATGCGCTGGATTCCCGCCCAACGTTCTCATTTGCGGGCACGTCCACGAACGCGCCCGTCTGGTTTTCTCGACGCACAACGTGCGTTTCGGTTTGACAAGGACCTGGGCGTCCTAGGGGCACCCTGGTTCGACCCTGTCGAACCAGTGCGCCCCAAGAATCATCCCTGGGTCCTTTGTGATTCTTTAGGGCCCGATTTTGCATGATTTTTCATGCAAAAATTTAGGAAAACTTAGCCTATGACTAAGGGGAAGATGGGTTTGGAGGGATTTTGGGCATACCTGGTTCGTTGTCGGGTTTTTCTCCACGTTTCTCCTCTTGGTTGCTTCTCCAAAATGGGTTTTTCTCAAGCTTTTGGGCTGCCATTTGAGGTGCCCAAGAGCTCTATTTATAGAGCTATAAGAGGGTTCTGGAGGGGGCTCTCACTGCCCTTGAATGGCAATGGAGAAACCTGCTGAATGGTGGTGATTTCTCCTCCAAACACCGCTGTTCTAGAACCCTCTAGGAGGTTGAAGAAGAGGGGTGCCCGTATCAAAATGGGCCCCTGTGTTTCTCAGGCTAAATCCATTTTTTAATGAAAATTACATTTTTGCCCGTGAACTTCAAAGGGCCATAACTTGCTCATTTTAACTTTGTTTTGGGTGATTTTGGTCTTGTTGGATTCCCTGTTCTGAAATGCACCTAATGGTACCATTCTTAGGATCAAATTTCTGGGTTCAGTCTGGGTGAATAGTGAAATGACCAAAATACCCTTATCTCCAAAAAGTGAACTTTTCATTGCTAACTTGGGATTTCAATGTTACAAAATTGGAGTCATTACATAGAAAAATCTAGATAAAGTATCTAAACCCTTGATCAAATGTGATTTAAGAAAGAGAACCAGAATCATCCTCCTTAGGGATGATTAAACAACTGAACTTAGATCAAAGAAGAACTACATGATAAAAGATCGAAGCCCTTGATCTTTATCAACAGGTATAAATTATTGATCGAAGGATCTATGAAAGATCAAGATCAAAGAAAGGAATATACAAAGACTTAGAATAAAAAATACTTAGATCTGAAAGATTAGAAGATCATTCTAACTGTTAGATCTATTGATCAATACGATAAACACTATCTAAGGAAGATAGATCATGATAGGACACAAGATCTAGATCCTTTATATCAAAGGACAAGATTAGATAAAGAATATAGATAGGATCAAAAATATAAGATTATTCAAATTGTATAAATATTGACAGTATGTATGGATTTATTGATTTTATACGTCAATCAGGATCATGGAAGATTTGAAGAGATGAATCACTACTTGAAGGTAGGATGATTTTATGAATGCATCTACATGAGAAATACATGTTGAATACATGATCTTATGTTTGTAAATGTTGACATGTATGATGTAAATACTTGTATTAAATCCATTGAAAACCCTTATGATCCAACCAAAACACATATGAAATGGTTAAGTTAAAATTGAGGAAAACCCTAAGTGAATAGGGAACTAGAAGGTATTCCAACCCTAGATAAATAGACAAATTTTCTAATAAGTATAAAATCAATACATGGGAATCATTCATATAGAATGGCTATCCCTTAACTTATATGAACATGGGTATTATTCATTGTAAATGATGATCCTTAAGTTTGAAGTGAAATCCTATCCTCAGTATAAGAATACCAAAATACGAGGATGATGATATAAATAGACAAGAAGTTTGATAAGTAAAAGAATACTTTATATACAAGCAAGGAGGCTTGTGTTTTTGTTTTAAACAGGCATAGGCCTAGGGATGCTATGATATGAGGGTCATGAGGGTTTGGCCACTCGCTCTCCGAAATATGATATATATGATGATATTGTGCCCAAAGAGAGGCAAAATGTCAAGTAGGGCAATTATGGGAAGGCCACCACCGCGATAGTCTATCTGCCCATATAAACATGACATAGATGATTTTCCACACTTGGTATTCATGGAGTATAAAAGCAGTTATCTAAGAGCATTGGTACAGATCAGACTATAGCATAGTAGTCCTTTGAGTATTTTTACATTATGATGCATGGCATAGTGAAATGCCTTATGATATGGCATAATGAGATGTCAGGTACTCGTAGATTACCGATACTGCCCAAATGAGGGAGTATGTCCAGCAAAGTCTAGATGATCTATCAACTCAGTATAAACTGGGTATGATAATTTTTTGAGATATTAACTATTTTTTACAATTTTGACCATATATATATATATCTATACAAAGTATACAGGATGTATAAGGATGTACATATATAACAAAGTCAAGAGATTGATTGATCCATGAGTATGAATAATGGGATTATGAAGTATTAAGATTATACTGACAAATTATCATGCTTCTTGAATCCCCTACCAGGCATAGTTTGCTGAGATATTGTAAATGTTTGAATATTTACAATATCTCAAATATAGAGAAGGAGAATTAAGAGCTCAAGACTTAAGAAGATTTGGAAGAATAATCAATCAAGATATATCCCTTGAAGACATGTATTTTTATTTGAGAGCATTGTATTGTATTGAGAGTTTTTAATGTATGGTGAGGTTTGAAATTTGGATTATGTAATTTGGACAAGTATTGTAATGATACTTGGGTTGTAGTATGAACCATTGGATGGATTCTGAAATTTAATAAAAGTATATTCCTTCAATGGAATTTTATTTTGTACAAAATTCTACTTATGTTATATATGAAGTGATGACTTGGGTTTTACAAAACAAGTTCTAAAGAAAAGAATTTATGCTGCTTTTGTTTTGCAAAAAAATTTTACTACTAAGGGTGCCCTGCCTTTGAAAAATGTATTACAAAATGTGTTACAAAAACTCGGGTCGTCACACTACTAATCTTCCTTAGGATCTCTAACTTATACTTTCTCTTCAACTTAAACTGTGTGTGTGTGTGTGTGTGTGATTATTTGTGTAATAATTATTTTGAGTTTAATTTTTATGAAAAACTATAGAAAACGGATAAAATAATGAACTAATTTCATACAAATCTATTAATAAGATAAAGTTCGAAGATATAGTGAATGTTCAAAATTTTTTATTCTCATCCTTGTAAAGGAACTTATCATAAACTCAAAATTTTTCATTTTTTCAAATTTTTTAAAAGAATGAAATTTTTTACCAAAAAAATGAAAATGAAAGATGAACTCATCAAATTTAAAATACCCCACCTTCATACTTAAATTAAACATTGTTCCCAATTGTTTTAAGATAAAAGCAAGGACAAAAGAAATAACTAAGTGGAGAGAAAAGGGTTAGATGGATATTACTTGCACACTAAAGATAATGCATGAATCTATTGATGTGGCCAATAATGTAAAATATGCAATGGAGATGCAAAATAAATGACATCTATGACTAGGCTAACTATTGTTGTGTTTTAAATAACTCACAAGCACACAAATTGATTATAGTATAGCACGCTAGTGAGATCGATCCCACAAGGACTCTAACGGTTTGTGTGATTAGTGAACCCTTAAACTACTTAACCTAGCCAAAGAAAGTGGTTTTAATCATAAACTAAGAATGAAAACTTAGCATAATTTTAAAACATGGAATATGCAAATTAACTAAAGAAATCAAACTCATATAGAAACTTTCCTGAAATCACACTTTCTAAAAATAAAAATTTCCTAAATTAAAACTTCTTAAAAATGCAACTTCCGAAAAATCAATTATGCAACTTCCTACAACCAAAATAAGATGTAAACAATGAATTAACCACTTCTACACTATGATTTACTCACTAAACAAAGCAATCATCAAAAAGATTTCATCATAGTACCATGTACATGATCCATGGGATGGTGTGCATGGTTCATGGGTTCAAATGATGGCCTAAATTAATGAATTATCATCAAAAGAACATTTAATATAATCATGGTACTTAGCAAACAACGTACAATTCTAAATGGGTTCCTAAGGATTCAAGTAAATAAGATAAATAAGTTGGTGGAAACTACGCATAGATATTGAATAGAAAAACATCCAACAACATGGTATTTGTGAACTCAAATAAAACAAAGCATTGAAATCATCTTCACAAGAACTTTTTATGCTAGATAAAATTTAGAATTAATGTATTAAGCTATTGGAATTCAAGCATAAGCAATAATCCTCAAAGATCTTTATTAATTGAATATCAAAGTACATATAAAAGTGGTGCGATGAACAAGTATACAAATTTGGAAATTATGCACTCGTCAAGAACCTAAAACTTGATTTAAATCAAATATAAAAAACCTTATAATGGAACTCAAAAGAAAATTAAGAGGATAGAGGTTAGAAGGATAGGAACTATTCTAAGGAAAAACAATGTCAAATTACTACTAGAACTAAGCAAAAAGCACATAAAAGGTGAAGGGAACTCGAAAGATTTAAGCTATAGTTTCTCTGTCACTACAATAGAAATAATAACTTAGATCTTTAGAGAAAATCCCCAAAAAAAAAAAAAAAAAACTAAGGAATAAAGCAAAGTTTCAAAGAGAGAAAAAAAATGATAATAAGCATAAGGGTAATGGGAATTGATGAATCTAAAGCACCCAAATCACTTGATCTAAAGACCACTAGTGGCAGCACACAGTAGACAAAAGAACTACGCAAATCAAAGGCATAGGGACCTTGAGTTTCAGGTTGGTGATCATGTTTTCCTGAAAGTCTCACCTACAAAAGGCGTGATGAGGTTCAGGTTAAAAGGGAAACTGAGTCCAAGGTATGTGGGACCCTTTGAGATATTGGAGTTGGTGGGCCGAGTTGCCCACTGACTTGCCTTGCCACCTCAGTTATCCGAGGTTCACAGTGTTTTCCATGTATCAATGCTAAGGAAATATATCCCAGACCCCACACACATTCTTGAACAGATGCTAGTAGAACTACAACCCAACTTAACATTCCAGGAGCATGCAATACGAATTATAGACAAGAAGGAACGGAAGCTGAGAACGAAGGCCATTCCATTGGTCAAAGTACTTTTGGCAACATCATTCATTGGAAGAGGCCACTTGGGAAACTGAGGACGAGATGAGGAAAACATATCCTGAGCTGTTCGACAAATGATATTAAGGTAATTTCGAGGACGAAATTTTCTTTAAGGGGGATAGAATGTAACAACAGTAAAAAAAAAAAAAAAAAACACTTAAACAAAGGGGGGTGAGAATTGATACTGGCACCCCCCCCCCCACATAAGAGACCCATTGGGCCTGTCTTTTCCCAAAAGCCCAACAGACCAAAAAGAAAAAACCCGACGAGAGGGAGAAACGAGAACAGAAGAAGAGAAAGGGAAGAAGGAAAGGAGAGAGGGAAGAGAGGGAGGAGAGAAAGAAGGAGAGAGCCACTGGAGAAGTCTGCCACTCCGGCGAGCAAGGAAACGGGGGTTAGGGCTTTTCGGGTTCCAGAGTTCACAGACCTCGCCGGAGAAGACGACAGCTCCGATCATCAATCGAGCAGACCAATCTTCTCAACACACTAGTAGGAACCAAAACCCTAAGGTTTTGGAACTATCCAAGCATTGCGGAACGTTGGATTGAAAAGGGAAACATCACACGGGTATGTCGGAGGGTTTTTTGATGAATCGGAGCCCATCTAGCCCATTCTAGAGAGGAAAAAGCACGAAAAGACACTAGAAAGGTAAGATCTACAAAACCCAACTTTTGATTTGTGGTGTTTTGCAAAATCCATGCATTTTCAACCTAGATCTAGAATTTCAAATAATCCAACCATCCAATCCCCAATCCAAGTGTAGGGATAGGTAATTTAGTGCATGATGTAGCTCTGATCATACAAAAATGTCAGATCTAGGCTGAATTTTGATCGGACGATCTCAGCCATCCGATCGGGTATTGTTCACACAGTAACCTTTTGACATCTGATCGACAATTAGACACCACAAACGAGTTCTAGAGCACTGGAATTGCTAAGATATGGCACAAATTGAAAGTTTTAGACTGAAATTGATCTAAAAATCTAAATCGTTTGATTGGACAGTAGCAAAATAAGGACCTGACACTTTTGATTGGTGGTTAGACACTACCATGGTGTGCCCTAACCTTTAATAAGTTAAGATACTTGAAAAATTCAAGATGAGACCATTTAACGATGAAAACAACTTACAGCCACTTAAGAAAAGTGGTGAATAGCTAGTCTAGAACCAATGGTATGGATTCGCAATCCAGTAACCATAGGTCATTCAACTAGCTATCAATCAATAGTTAATGAAACACCCTTACCATGGAATTAAGCACTGTCACTTTGCCTTATGACGACTAGTGTTAGTGACTAACTTAGAGGGAGCTTTGATACTAGAAAAGCTAAGGGAAGCCCCAAAGTTGTATATCCGAATATGTTTTCATGTACTTTACAGAGGTGTGATTGATTTGGGAGCTCGTACACGAATTGAGGAAAGCATTCACATTAGTGAACTAGAAGAGCACCATTTGAGGTAGGTGGAATTGAGATTGCTAAGATTTTTGCTATATATGGATTTGTATATGAAATTTGAGCATTGAAACAAGTCTTTTCAATTTATATGAAAGGCAAGATGAATGTGCATGATAAAATTTAACCATGATTAAATTGTTCATGCAAAAGCTATACATTATTATGAATTATGTGAGAAAACATAAGACTGATACCAGAAAATTGTGAGTTGGCTAGTAAGAGCGAAAGGGATCATTATGATGTGGGCGGGCCTTTGCGTTGGACAGGCTATCAGTTCCTGGCTAGACGAGCTGCCGGTCCCTGGGGTTGTAGCCCCATTGTTTGGGGAGTTTGACACGTCCTGAGGGGTCGTTATGATGTGAGCGGGCCTTTGGGTTGGATGAGCTACCGGTTCCTAGCTGGACAAGCTACCAATCTCTCAGGAGTAAAGCCTTGAGGTGTGTCTTTGAGTTAGTGTGTCTTTAGGTTTAACCCATTGCGCTAACTCACTACACCAAAGAGGATAATATCATCTGTTGTGTACTTGATACACACGACAACGCATTGGTGGTTGGCAATGTGAAATGGCTTGTATGAGCAAAGGCTGGTATCAGGAAATGAAAATGATTTGTGAGTTGACATGTGACTACATACTTGTATTTCAAGAATATGTTTTAGTACTAATGCATTGATGTTTTTTTTTCATCTTGGCATGAATTTATGAGGTTGATGAATGTCAAATTATTTCAAGGTAAATGATAATTTAATACTAGTTGCATGTTTCAGCATGGACAAGTTAAATTATGTAGAATATCATGATTTTGTATATATATATATATATAATTGCTTCTTATTCCACCTACAGTAATGCAAGTTTGCTAAGATATTATATTTGTTTACAATATCTCAGAGCAGAGGATTCCCAAGAAGTAGGAACTTGTTGACAGGAGTACACTGACGAAAACCTCTTAACTTAGACAGGTAATATTGGTTTATATTTGAAGTCTTTTTTATTTGAGATAGGGAAGAAACTGCCATATATATGTAATTTTTGAGAGATGGATAACTTATGTGATTTGGTTGTGGTGTGGAGTTCTTAGTTATGTTTTTGTTGGATCTGATTTGACTCTATTTGAGTAGATGTATGAAAAGGGGACAGAGTCTCCATTTATATTTTAAAATTATCAAAAATGTTTATCAAGTACTTCATAATGACATGCGTTAAATGTCGACTCACAACCAATCACATTGGGCAAGTCTTAAGTAGTCTCTAAAGAAAGATGTTGAAATTGATGTGTAGAGAGTAACTCACAAAAAGTTCTTGTGATGAAGGGAAGGATGCCACCTAAGAGGATGAGTCAGAGGACAACAAACCTCCCTGCTGAGCTGTCTAACCAAGGGAGTCAAATGATGGACTTCATGGACAATATGATGCAAAACCTTAATCAGCTGATGCAGCAACAACGACAGATGCAACTACAATTGCAACAACAATTACAACAACAACAGCAGCAGTAGCAGCAACAACCACCCCAAGCATAGCCCCAGACCTCGTCTGTACCTAATACTGGTGAGGGAAGTTCAGGCGAGGATAAGACTAAGGTGGATAACCTTTTGGAGAGGTTTAAGAAGATTGTGCCTATATTTGCTGGCAATAGTGAGCCAGAAGCTGCAAAGGGGTGGATACATGAGATAGAGAAGATATTTGAGGCCATGGATATTCCAGATGATTGAAAGGTGAAGGTGGCAACATTTGTTTTGACAGGATCAGATTCTCTTTGGTGGTTGTCTGCAACGAGAACATTTTTCGAGGACTGAGGTGATGTTCCTTGGGAGGAATTCAAGAATGTTTTCTACAACAAATATTTTCCTCCCCACATTAAGGCAAAGAAAGAGCAAGAATTCCTAGCATTCAAGCAAGGAAGCATGACCGTTCTCGAGTTTAAAGATAAATTTACTCAGTTCAGGAGAATCGTGCCATATGTGTGCACGACAGAGGAAAAAGCAACCTGGATGTTTGTGGAAGGGTTGAACCCTAAATTGAGGAGTAAGGTTCGAATGACACAGCCTTCTAGTGTGGCTAAGCCAGTGGAGATGGCTTCCATTGCCGAGGAGGAACAGGTGAAGATGAAAACTGCAGCGAAAGGCAAGGAAAAAGGAAGGTTTTGGCATGTTGGCAGCGGAGGATATCGTGGCGAAAGGAAGAGCTCAAGTTTCTCTTTAGGACCTCAAAAACCCCAGAAAGGACAATATTATCTGCCATATAGAAAAAGGGACTTCAAACCGTGTCCTCGTTGTAATAGATTCTACGAGGGCACGATGTGTTATTATCGTGATCAGAGATGTTTTAACTATGGTGAACAAGGGCACATGGCTAAGGACTGTCATAAGAGACCGCGTCATATGGATTCAGGTGCCAAAGCAGAATAGATACCCAAGAGTGAGGGGAGAGCTTTTGCGTTGACTACCAACTAGGCTCACACATCTAATGCTGTAGTGGAAGGTACACTGTTAATATTTAATAAGCATGCACATATTTTGATTGATCTTGGTTCTACTCATTCATTCATTTCATGTGAGTTTGCATCATGTATGGATATTATTATACAAAAATTGGGATTTTGTCTGGAAGTTTGTACTGCAGTGGGTGAAATAGTCATCACGCGAGAGTTCTTACGAGAAGTACCGGTAGCGATTTCAGGCAAGGAACTTAGTGTCGACTTAATCCTATTGACTATGACTGATTTTGATGTCATTTTGGGCATGGACTAGTTGGCAGAGCATGGCGCATTGGTAGATTGCACAAAGAAATGAGTGACACTGATGAGCTCAAAGGGGGAGTCCTTTGTATTTCAAGGACGACTGGACACATCAGGTGTCAGCATAATCTCTGCTATATAAGCAACACGTCTGACGTCTAAAGGATGTCTGGTATACTTGGCTACTATTGTGGCTCAGGAAAGTACAAGACCTCAGATTGAGGAAATTGAGGTGGTGCATGATTTTAAGAAAGTCTTTCCTAAAGATTACCTAGATTGCCTCCAAGGCGGGAGATGGAGTTCATCATCGAGTTGTTACCTGGAACATCCCCTATTTCTAAAGCACCATATCGCATGGCCCCTATAGAATTAAAGGAGTTGAAGGTCCAGTTGCAGGAACTATTGGACCAAGGGTTTATTCGCCCAAGTGTGTCACTATGGGGAGCTCCGGTTTTGTTTGTGAAGAAGAAGGATGGCTCTATGCGATTGTGCATTGATTACAGACTATTAAATGGGGGCACCATGAAGAACAAGTATCCATTACCCCGCATTAGTTTCATCCTTAGGAAGTTATTATCTTGCCTTTCCATTCCTTAACTTCTCTTGGTTAGATCTAAGGTTATTTTTTCCCTAATGTGACAACTTGAATCTATTGATTCCAGTCTCTTTTCTTTTCTTTTCATTGCCAGTATATCTCCCCTTTGATTCCATTGATTTCTTTTGTGTTACTCAAGCTTTGCCTTTACTTTATAATGGATTTTCCATTCATCTCAATGCATCCTTAATTATGATTGATGTTGGATGATTGAAGAAGGTTTAGCATGTATTTTTGGACGATTATGATCAAATATCATTCATTGTAATAGGTCACAATTTTCAGATTTGGTGTACATGTATTATGTGCCCTATGCTAATGGATTTTAATGTTGATTTAATGAAGTTATTTGGAATTCATGTTTCATATTTATTTATAGAATTTAATGATCTCAATTCTTGAATGGTTTATTGCATAAAAAGTATTTATTGCAATGTTTACCATGTCCCGTTGATTGGATATTTAAAATAGCATTCTGTTGGAATTTTTGAATGGAATGTTAATGTTTAATTTCCAGCACTTTATACTTCATGTTTTCTTGTTTCTTTAAGGACCCAATTAGAGTATTAGGTTGTTTATTCAATGCTTGAGTTAGATTGCATGTGCTAGGTTTTTAAATTAATTATTTAGGCCACTTCCTAACCCATGAATCATGCACATGATTTCATGGTCATGGGAATGATACTTGGGTAGCTCCTTATTATTTGCATGATTAATTATTGTTTTCCTTTAGTTTCTTATTAATTGAAGTTGATCTTAGTTAGATTCCATTATTTGCTAGTTTGTATCTTTGTTTAGTTTCTAATTTTAGTTTAAGAAAGTGATTGAATTGTTTCCTTATGATAGTTGCTAAATTTCATGTTTACAAAGTTTGATTTAGGAAAGTTGCTAATTTTCATTCTAGGAAGTTCTCAATTATGGAAAGTTCTAATTTTAGAAATATTTTAATTTATAAACATTTTATTTTAGAAATTGTGTTTTTAGGAAAGTCGTTAAGTTTAGCATGTTTTTGTTTTAGCATATTTCATGGGTTAATTTCCCATTTTTAGTTTCAGATAAAATATCGAGATCATAGGTTAGGTTAGATAATTCAAGCAAGGACCTCCAATATCACAACCATTCTATTCCTCGTGGGATCAACCACCATTGCTTGAATTACAACAATTGATTCATGCACTTGTGAGTTAAGACTTAAAATCACAACAAGATGAGAAGGTGGGACTCTTAGGTGGAAGACTTGATCCCTAAGTAAAAGTTCATCGTTACCTTATAGTGTAAGGAGGAGAGAGAAAAATTAGTGAAAAATAAGATGAAAAAAGGAAAAATAAAGGTGGGTACTTCCTTTTGGTCCACATGCATGCTTTCCCTTTGATTTTTACCTAAATATCTTTTCATTATCCTCTTAAAAACCCAATGGATTTTTGTTTTAGATTCTTCTCTACTCATGGCCTTTCATGTAGCTTAGCTTAAGTGGCTTGTTTTGAGAAATCATTTGGAATGGCTTCATGGAAAGCTTTGGGGGCTCTTTTGGCTTGTCACCTTTTTCATGGCTTATATGGCTTAGCTGACTTGAGTGAATCCCATGCAAAGGTGGTTGTTGTTATTTTAAAGTTAAACTCGCAAGTGCACGAATCAGTTGTAGTAATTCATGCAACAAGGTCAATCCCATGAGGAATCAAACAAATGTATCATTAATGTTCCCTACTTTAAATTATTTAACCTAGCCAAATTCAAAATATTTTTTCTAAACTAAGAATGGAAATTAACACATGAAAATGGAAATTATGCTAAAACTTAAAACATTCCAAATTCAACAATTTCCTAAAATGCACACTTTCTAAAAATAAAAATTTCCTAAAACTTTCTAAATATATGACTTTCCTAATTTAAAATTTTCTAAAAGTGCAATTTTAACAACTTTCCTAAATCAAGTTTGCTAAGCATAAAATTTAGCAATTAACTTAAGGAAACATGCAACTAATCAACTACTTTCCTAATCATGCAAATCCTAGAGAATGCAATGGAAATTATAAGAATGAAACTTTAACAACTGATAACTAATCAACAACATGCTATCAACCTAATCAAGATCAACAATCAAACACTTACCAACTACTTTTCCTAACATGAATGAATGCACTAACTTGGACTTTAATTAATCGCCAATTTAGTCAAGGCCATGTGTTCCAACTATGGGTTCTATCCTCTATGCTTGTTGATATGACTAATTAAACTATTGAGCTACAATTGGGCAGCACATTAACAAGAATACTCAACTTCAGCCCTAAAGGCCTTCAAAACCACACATTCCGCCATTGGATCAAATGCATGATTTAAATTCCTTGTTGGTTTGGATTAGTTGAAATGGGTGGAAAAATAATTTTAAGTTAACTACTAAACCATGAGATAAACATGTAAATCAGTAATCATCATCCACCAACCAAAGGGATTCCATTAAATATCAATTTTATTTCCTTAAAAATAGTTACATGGATTGTGTGTTACATTTTTGGATAGTACGAACCATGCCTTCACCCAAACTAAACCCAAAATCAGATCTTAATAATGATTCCTCCTCTAATAGGCTTGAGATTAAAGGGAAAATCTAACAGAATATAAAGGCAAGTGTTGTTATTTAAATAGACGCACAAGCGCACAAATCATTTGCAATATAGCACACTAGTGAGGTCGATCACATAAGGAGCGAACTATTGTGATGCTAGTGGTCCATACTTTAAACTATCTAACTTAGCCAATATTTAAGTGATTTTTGTCCTAAACTAAGAATAAAAATTAAAACATGAACTTGGAAAGTAAGTAAAAATAAGAAACATGCTAAATGGAAACTTTTCTAATCTAGAATTAAAAGTAAGGGAAACTTACTAAAACTTCAACTAAGGAATTGGAATTGGAAACTTAACTACTTAATAGTAACAAATAAAGAAAATACAAAGAATTAGAAAGAATCAAATCAGGAAATTAAACTTAAGGAAACTACCCAAAAAGACTTACCTAATTTATAACTTTCCTAAACTAAAACATACCAAAAATAGAACTCTCTAAAATTCAAAAAGGAAAAGTTATAAACCTAAAAGAATATAAAAATGACTACTTCAACTACTATAACACAAGATCTAACAACTAAATTACCAAAGTTCAAAGGAAAATGGGACTTAGAACATGTGCATGGTTTTTGGATTGTGCGCATGATTCTAGAGCCCTAAAGATGGTAAAATTTAATGTACCAATAGTGTACTATACAAAATAACCATGGGATCTAATAAAAAGCATAAAAATCTAAATGAGTATCTAAGGATTCAGGAAAATAAGATGTTTTCATGGCCAATGTAATTAAAGCACAAAGTTAAGAAAAAAAACAATTTTCATATTTCGATACTTTAAAATAGTCAATAAATCTTGCATTAGATAATGATTGAAACTTTAACTTTTACGCAAGAAAACAACCTAAATATATAGTACATTGATGAAACAAACATTCCATTATAATAATTCCACAAAACTTTATTTAATCATATCTAATTTACATCAAAATTATGCTCATAAAACTGTTCACAAAATATGAAAATTGTGTACTTTTCTAAAGCCTAGAATCCTATCAAAATAAAAATAAAATTCCAACATAAAAGTTTACAATCCAAAGTATAATGGCATGCAAAGAAAACCCAGAAAGTAATTTAAGAGAAACAAAGGTTCAGTGAGTGAACTAACTAAGGGGAAAAGACCTAAAACTAAGGGGGGGAAATCATGGGAAAAAATGAATTTCAAGAGGAGAAATCAAGGATTTAAGCTAGCTCTTCTCCTGGTTGTCACTACCAAAGAATAATTAACTTGAATCTTGATTGAATAACAAATAAGAACTAATAGAATGGAGTGAAGAAGAAAGAGATTAAGGGCTGGAAAGTAGTATGAATTCTAAGGATCAAAACAATGAAATCTTAAAGTAATGGAACTAAAGTGCAACAACTAAGTTACTAACCTGAATTGTAGTGCAAATAAGCAAGAGAATAACAAGAACACCAAAGTAAGAAAAGCACCAACAATGTTCCAAAGTCCAGCAACAACTCAAGCACCAAAGGAAATCATGAATTTAAGGTTGTATCACTCAACCTTTACTTAGAAAATTCGTATGGAACATGGGGCAGTATATAGATGAGTAGTTTCCTAACTTAGGATGGGATGAAAGCATAAGAAAAGTCACCCTAGGGTTAGGGTATTGAATGAGGAAGGTTAGGTGAAAGATAAATAGCAAGATGGTGTGATAAACCTAACATAAGAGAGAGATGAGAAGCATGGGATGGCTGGTTTCTAATTTTGAAAAGGATATAGGTGTCTTTTTCTTCTAGAAGGAAAGTTGGGTGACATAGGGAAAATTGATTGTCTAAGTGGTTTTCTTGGAAGTGGGGATCGGTTGGATGGCTATAAAGGGATTTCAGGAAGGTTATGGAATGGTAAAACTTAAAAATAGAAAGTCAAACTCGTGGTGGTCTTTGGTGATGAGGTGAAAAGAGATAAAAAGGTGGAAAAAAGTGGGAAAAATATTAAAATTTGAAGGCTCTCATCCTAATTGCTACATATGCCAACTTATCCTAATAGCTTTTTCCTTAATTATCTTCAAAATAACTCATGGATAACTCTCTTAAATCTCCTCCAATCATAGCCTTCCATTTAGCTAAGCTTGATGGCTTAGATGGCTAACTTTGAAGGCTTCATTGGCTAGGCTTTTTATGACTGACTTAGGAAACTTATTTGGCTTGTTTTCTTAGCTTCAACCCATGGCTTGAGTGGCTTGTACAATTTGGCTTGAATGTCTTAGCTTGCCAACTTCTCTCATGGCTTATAAGGTTAAGGTGGCTTGAATGGTTCCCATGCAAAAAGTGGTGGAAAAGCATGGCTTACATCATGGGTCCACTTTGGCTATCTTTAGCTCTTTCAATCACATCCATTACTAGTCCATAAGATGATCTTACCCTTGATCTCATGTTGGATTGATGATTTTGAGGCTTTGACTTGATCTTTTGATGCTGATCTTCAATTTTCATCTCAATCAATCTCGATCATCAGATCATCATCTCTCTTCCTACAAAAGATAAAAAATTCTCAGTAATTATTAAAAAATAAGAGTAATCACATACTTATCTGGGATTAGCCTTTGAACCTACAAAATAATAAACTTTTACTTCATTAGGTAAAAAATGCTTGTGTTATGAATTTTGGTCTAAAAATCCTAATTTAATGCTATAAGTTATAATACATGGGTACTAATTAGGTGGTTTTTATGCAAAATTAAACACTTATTAGAAACACTCTAAGAAAACTGAGAAAAAAGAAAGAAGCTAAAGATCAAGGAAACTAAAAGAGCTCTAAAAAACAATGCAAAGCAAGGACAAATATTAGATTCAAGGTGACTTCCCTTGCCTATCACTTCAAGGGAAAAACCAACCTTGGATCTTAATAAATAAGTAAAGAGGAAAACAATGGAATTGAAAAGCATTAACTAGCATAGTGGAAGTAAGAACAAATAAGGAGAAGAATCAAAGAAAACTAACCAACCTCTCAAGGAAGAATCAAGCATCCAAGGCCTACGCATGGAACACTTGATGAAGTAGCAGCCCCACCTTGGAAAAGTAGATCAACACCCAAACGAGTAGAAAGCTTAAGGCAAAAAGAGAAAGGAGAGAGTGGAGGACGACGACTCCCTTCTCAAAGTTAAGGAGGCGTCTTTTTCTTCCTAGGGAGAGATGCCTCTAAATGTTGGTTTTTAATGTCTTCTATATTTTTCCTCCTATATTTTCTAGTGTGACCTAAGTTAGAGGTATGGTGGGGATGAAAACAAGGGAAATTGGTTGGCTAGGATGGGTGGGTAGCTAGGGTTTTACAAGAAATGGAAGGTGGGATAGGTGACTGCCTTTGGAGTGCAAGTAGGTGGGGATACACACCTCTCCCCCCTTCAAAAATCATTGAGGCCTCCTTAGAATATGGAAACTAGGTGGATAAGGTGATGTAAGAGAGAGAAAAGAAGGTGGCAGGAAAGAGATGGGTAGGAAAAGATAGGAAAGTAAGGTGATATGGAGAAAAGTGATTGTCTAGGTGGTTTCCTAGAAAGTGAGAAATTTTTGGGTGGTTTGGATGGGATTTTAGGAAGGTGGAGAAGTCTTAGAAAGGTGTGACCCTTGAATGAAAAGTGAAATTCGTGGCACATCTCAGTCGTGAGGTGAAAAGTGAGAAAAAAAAAAAAGCAAAAAAAATATGAAAAAACATGAAAAATAGAAGGGTCTCTTCCTATTGGTCCAATGCCACATTATCCTAGTGAATTTTCCCTTAATTCTCTTCAAAAATCCCTATAAATCCCAAGGATAATTCTTCAAATTCACCACCAATCATGGCCTTCCATTTAGCTTAACTCATGTGGGTTTGATGGATAACTTTGAGAGCTCCATTAGCTTGGCTTCATGGCTGGCATATATTACTCTCTTGGCTTAGCTTACTAGCTCATATCCTCAGCTTTGATGGTTGTCTTGGCTTCCCAAACATTGATTATTAATTAATAATCCATAAAAACCACCCAATTAGTCACTCTTGTGTTATAACTTATAGGGGTAAATTAGGGTTTTTAACCAAAATTCGTAACACATGCATTTTTGTCCTAATTACCCAAATTTTTTATATTTTATAGGTCTAGAAGATAATCCAAGGTAAGTATGTGATTAATCATATTTTTCTAGGATTTGATTAGAATTTTTAACTTTTTGTAGGAAGCAAGATAGTAATTCAATGACCGAGATTGATCAAGATAAAAATGGAAGATCAAGAACAAAAGATTGAGTCCAAGCCTAAAAGTCATCAATCAAACATGAGAGTAAGGTCAAGATCAAGTAATTTATGAAATTAAAGGAGCTAAAGGTTTCCAAAGTGGGCCCATGTACAAGCCATAAAATGTCCACTACCGTTGCATGGGTTTCACTTAAGCCACTTAACCATATTCAAGCCATGAACAAGGGAACAAACTAAGTAGCCAAGCCAACCACCAAAGCTAAGGAATTGAGCCATAAAGCTAAGCCAAAAGAGCCATCTAAGCTAGCCATGAAGCTAAGCCAATGGAATCCTCCAAGTTAGCCGTCAAGCCACATGAACTAAGCTAAAATGGAAAGCCATGATTGGGGGAGAATTTGAAGAATTATCCTTAGGATTTATGGGGATATCTTGAAGAAAATAAAGGAAAAATTCACTAAGATAAGGTGGCATGTAGACCAATAGGAAGTGACCCTTCTATTTTCCATGTTTTTCCCACTTTTTCTTCACTTTATACCTCATCCTTAAAATGCTTCATGAATTTCACTTTCCATTCAAGAGTCCTACCTTTTTAAGACTCCTCCACCTTCCTCAACTCCCATTCAAACCACCCAACCAATCCTAAATTCTTAAGAAATAACTTAGTCAATCAAATTTCCCCATCTTGCCTCACTTTTCTAAATTTTCTTAACTCTTGCTTTCTTCACATCTTCGTATCTCTTGCTTACCTCATCACTATCCACCCATTTTCCATAATTAAAGGGATTCAACAATTTTTGAAGGGGGGGTGCCTTTGTGACATCCTAGGTTTTTCTAACAATTTTTCACAAAATATTTTATAATTGTGGGGTCCCAAGTTTGAAAAACTATTTGGAAAATAATAACGAAAAACAATTTTCATGAGAAAACTTTTACAAGTACAGAGCGTCATTTTTCTTTACTAAAAATCAGGATTTTCAAAGAAATGAGCACTATTTCTATTGAAAATTTGACAAAGTCTTCTCTATTTTTCGAGCTTATGTATTTTACACATGTGAATGCGATGTCCTTAATAAACACATTTTAAGTCAAATAATAATAAAGGAGACTCCATCTCCATCCATTCATATAAGCATACAATATCTAAACGTGTATAAGAAATCAAGTTTTAACTAAATTGAAAGATGAGTTTAAGACCATGATAAATCCAGTCATAGCCACAACTATGATTTCATTTTACATGTCCACATGTCCATAAACCAATGTCATAATGCACCAAATTGTTGCATTAGTTAGCACAATCATCAACTATATTACAAACCTATTTAATATACCTCTTATATCCTTCTCTAAAGATCTTTGGCACAATCTTCTACTCCTCTATCTTGTTTCTTCAAACCTAAGGCATTGTAAACAATTTACAATAACTTATCAAGCTTTCACTTGTGTAGGTAATTGATTGAAGTAGGAAATTTTATACAGTTTTAAATCCAAAAAGGAATTTACAATCACATGTTATGCAATTCTGTAAATATCATGCATAGTGAGCAGTATAATAAAACTCTAAAATCTCAATCATGCTTTACAAATCAATGTCATACTAAACCAATTAAATTTATCAGTTTCAATATCCACGCATATCATTCAAGAACAATAATAATAACCTTTGCAAAGTATTTTACAAAATATTAGTAGTCACCATAACTCACGTCATGCATCACCTCAAAAGTGTACTCATGTGAATTGAATAATGAATCATCATCAAAATCAATAGATGAAAAGCATTTAAATTATGGAGTGCTTAAATCAATCAATTTATTTCGATAAGTGTATAAATATATATATATATATAGTGCCACTCAAAATCCAGCTGTTTTTCATTGGTCATGAGTACTCATTATAGACCTGAAATTCTAGGGTGCCACACACCTCTGCTATCACACTATATACATATGAATTTCAAAATAATGGACCCTCTATATATTGGACAAGACCCAAGAAAGTCTATAATTGTCATGCCGATATCAAGACGGATAGATTCCCTGCATCATGTGCATGGGGAACAAGATATGTAAGGCCATGACCTACCCATGATATCATCGACCTAAATTCAGCCTTTCGTGGCCAGGTATCATATATATAAAGTTTTGGAGGGGGGATGATCAGTCCTCAACCCTCCTAGCATAGCGTCCATTAGGCCACCATATGCCCTCTATAAAATAATAATACTAGGCATCATTACATGCTATCATAACATGTAAAACCATAGAAATCCATGCACTAGTGAAATCGTGCTACTCAATCTCATGATACGATATAACCATGTAAAAGCAACCCTAGCAAGAGTTGAGTATAAGGATTCCTCACTCCTCATCATTTCATAAACAACAAACTCCATGTAATTTTAAATACATTTTCATGTACAAGTTTTCAATTTAATAATAAATCAACATGGCATTCAAAGTGATAGGTTGCATGAAATACAAGTATACTCATTATATAAATCAAAAATCTCAATTTAAATATTTTCAAATATGATAGGATATTCATCAATAGATTTAATGTTTCACAAAAGCATATCAAAGTTGAAACTACCTGCTTCCTTGGTGAATTTCTTAGTTTAGTTGTGTCCCTTTTTAGATTGATTCATCAATCAACCTATTTATATTCAAGATTTCTTGTAAATGTGAAATTATATATTAACAATTAGAAAAGGAATCTCTTCTAACCTTGACATGATGGTCTAGATCATCTATTAATCATGGAGACATTAGGTTTTAGTGATTCATCGCTAATCAACCATTGAAATTGCACGATCTTAGCCATATAAGTTGTTGATCTGAATTTCCATTTATGGTTCGTAATCCGACTTCCATCAAGTCCTAAGATTACAAAATATGTGATCCATTGATTATTAATCAACAATCCAAATTTGTAATTCAATGTCTCACTATTTGGTGGTGATCCTCTCTTCCATTCTCAACTCATCACATCATCAAATTTCTTAGAATTTGACCATAAACTTATTTGATGTTCTAGGATTAATATGAGGATATCATGGATGATTTAGGTTGCTAAATTTTTTCATTTTCTAGTCTATCCTTGATCTAAATAGTCAATTTTTTAGACGATTAGCATTATGTTCATAAGATTTATTAGAGTGTCTTTACTAATTGAAGATCAGGGAAGACAATGGTGGTAGCTAATCACCGATCAGGTATTGCCAAGTCTTTGTTCCTTTACTATCCAATCAAATGACTAAGATCATTTGATCAATTTCCATCTAGAATTTTTAATTTCTATCATGTACTAATTAATTCAGTGTTCTATAACTCATCTGTGGTGTCTGATCATTGATTAGACATCACAAAGTCCATGTTTGAATAGTGACAGATCAAATGGACTAGATTATCTAATATGTTTAACCTCTGGAGCTGGGAATTTGATTTATATAAGTTTTGTGTCAAGGAACTTTTTGGTGACATCTGATCACCTAAGTACTATTTTAATGTAATTGATCGGACGAAATGAGATTGTCTGATCAGTTTTTAGCCTAGATCAACAACCTCAATTAGATCTGAGCTATATCAAGGATGTATTTACCTATTTTGAAGCTCGGATTAGGAAATGAATGGCTGGATCATCTAAAAAATATAAATTTACCATGATATTGTGTGGATCTAACTAAAGATATCAAATCAAGAATAGGGTTTTACTAATCTTACCTCTGAATCATATCTCACTTGACCTTGATTGTAGAGGAAGGGATTGATTGTCGTATTCTGGCAACAAACTACCTTTTCACCATGCTTTAGTCTTTTGTTCGATTGACCTGCTGAAGCTCCTCGGATCTTGTTTTCCTTTTGGGTCTTTTGTTCTTCAAGACATGCTATGGAAGATGACCGGCTTGGATCAATGATCCAAGCCATTGTCGCTAGAAAGTTCCAACTCCGATGAATGCCCTAAACCCCCATTTTCTTCCTTGTCAACATGACAGGCTTCTCTAGTGCACAAATCCTTTTCCTCTCTCTCTCTCTCTCTCTCTCTCTCTCTCTCTCTCTCTCTCTCTCTCTCTCTCTCTCTCTCTCTCTCTCTCTCTCTCTCTCTCTCTCTCTCTCTCTCTCTCCTTCTTCCTTTCGTTCTTTTTCTTCCTCCTCTTCGTCGAGTTTTTCCTCTATCAGTAGACCTTAGGAGAAATAGATCATTTGGTCTATTTCGATTTACTTAATTGGGGTGGGGGTGCCAATATCAATTTGGCCCCCTCCTTAAGTAAATTTCTTTTCTTTTTTTCTTCTATTTTTTACTAAAATTTCCTTCGCATTGATATAGGATTATAGTGTTCTTTATGTTGTTGGATTTGTTTTCTTGAGTACAATCCAAATTTTAAGATTTTGAGGTCCAATTATGTGTATTTCAAGTGGTCAAATTTATGGAACTTAAGACACGATATTTTAAATTTACATTTTATCAAAATTAATTTGGTAATCATTTAAAATAGAATTTAAAAACTAAGGTTATTACATTCTTCCCTCCTTAAAGGAATTTTGTCTTCGAAATTCTTTTCATGTTATCTTTCCAAAAATTCTAGAAACATCCCCATCTCATCATATATTTCAAATCCATATGGCCAATTTAATTGAATTGTTCCTAAAAGGGAGGTTCAATGACAAAGGCATATTTGTTCTTTCATTCTATTTTGAATCTCAAAACTCTTTAATTAATCAAATTCTCAAAAATCACCTAATTTAAACTTTAAACTCTAAACATTTATACTGCTTATTACCATAGCTTTTCTATTAGTTTTAGGTAATATAAGAGCTGCTTTAACTGCACACTCTGATACTATACCATCAAAATCATAAATTAGCAATAAGATGAAGAGAAACTAAAATAGCATCTCAAAACAACAAATTCTTACCCAATTACCTCAAAGCATACCAGCTCATAAAATAGGCAATTCCATGCCACATCAACTCAGAGCATATAAATTCATAAAATAACCATATACATGCTAAATCAACACAAATCATATCACCCTATAAGGTAGACAAATCCATGCCACCTTAATTTAGAGCATATTGGCTCATAACATAGACAATTTCATACCAATCATCTCATCTCACACCACAACCATGCTATGAGCACCTAGAAGCCTGCCACTTAGAAGCATGCTAGTGAGAAGCTTACTAGTGCCACCCCCACCCACCCTCATCAATCATCCTCTTAGGTCGCCCTCATCAGATACCCACAATATAAGTAATGAGCTATATTTCAATTTAATGTAAGGAAGTAATCTCGCATTAAAATATGAACCATCGTCAAGTCTCAAATCCAATGAGGAATCAAACTCAAGTCTTGCATATGTATATTACTGGTACGGTAACTACAATAAATTCATACCAATGTTATCCATGCCACATTGGCAACCCTCCAAGGCCCTTATTAGAGTTACCGCAATAAATCCAAAACCATCTCTACATGTTAGTAAAGTCAACACTGGTGTGGTGTTAAATCTCCTCATTAGCTCTTAAAGGCTCACCTTGCAAGAACCCCTCTTTGTTGCCTTCTCATCAATGAGATAAGGGGTAATGCAATCCTAAAACCCTAGAACAACAAATAGCTACATCAATCTATCCTTCTTCACGATGAGGACTAACGCCTTAAATTTAAGACTATTCCCAACTCAAGCTTAAGCATAACATAAATCTCTCTTTGTAATAGTAATCCAAGAAACTACTTTGGGGAAATTTCTTGAGACTCTTGGATCACATCTACTTTCTCAATCTACAGATTCTCAACCTCTACCATAAATTCACTTACTAGGAACACTCAAAATTCCTTAAACAAGTGTTGTGTTGTCTTTAAGGTAGAAATAACATAATCTCCTTTGATACTCATACTACTTTGAATAAGATCACTGGTTGTTGTGAGACACCAAACATAATCTACCTACGAAAATCCACTGTCACCATTGTACTATCAATCAATTTATCTTATCTATATCAAGGAGGATAAGGTCAACATCCATCCTTTGACCCATGATCAAAATGCATACTCAGAAGAAACTCTCCAATGGAAATTAGTTTTCCTACTAGTGTCATCCCATCCAACTCAAAACTTAAGGTATGTATAGCAAGTCCACACAAGACATAAGAATAATGCCTATGAATGAGTGTGTGGAACCTGGGTCCAACAAAACTCTAACATATGTATCTATAACCTTAAGTGTACTTCCACAATCGTATTTGAAGTATGCACCTACCCCAAAAAATGGCGAACACTCACCCCTGACTATGTGGAATCACAATTGTTTGGCAACAACTATATGCATGTTTGACTCATCTTTTATGATAGTTTAGAATGGAATGTCCAAACACTCCATAGCCATAACATTGAGAGAGTTGTAGTTGTAGATGTTGCTACTAATACTAATGTTGTCCTACTTGAGAACATGGTTAACTAGAATAGGCGCTCCAACACATTAGGCACAACCTTTGCTTAAAATCTCCCTCACATCTAATAGACTATTGCTAACTATGCATTTTCTATGACACTGTCGAAGAGAAGGGTCTCTTGCCCTCACTAGACTGTTCAACGCTACTGCTATGCTTACTATCCTTTCGCTCTACCCAACTTAGGAGGTCTTGTTCAAGAATATAGGCTATCTCTATTGCTCGAACCACCTTGGTTGGTCACGTCAACAAAACTCCACTCGACTTGGGACTCAGTATGTATATGTAATACTTTTGCTTACTTAGTGAATATCTGTACATCAACAAACATTGAATCTATATGTTTACACATCATCATCCTCTTCATCAAGTTTCATTCACTATGATTTATCTTATAATCACATTCACTAGAAGTCATTTCGACATTAGTAATACATGTTTCAATTTCTAAACAACTCACTTCATATAAGATTAGTATTTCAAAATTATCCTCTTCTTGATCATTGTAGATAACATGAAATCCTTTCTACAAAATCATTCTTCTTTATTCTCTTCAATCAATCTCTTCACAAAGTTCATTGCATATAATAGACACTACATTTACACTTTCAGTCCATTATAAATTAAATACTTTCAGAGAAAGTAGTGTCAGAATTTTTCTAATGCAACATCTTCACAAATCTTTTTAATATGATTTGAATATATTGATGGTGCTCATCCTTTAGTTCTCTATCTAATCTACTTATCCTCATTGTTATTTTTGAACTATTTTATAAAATAGTTTTTATGTCCCCAAACAATATTCACATTAAAATTTGAGCTAAAATTTCCAAAAGGATCAAGTGGCATCTTCTCTCAATGATGGTTGGCATATGATACGGTATTTTGATACATATAAAGACTCATATAAAATATCATGTTCTATGGATTCTAATATCATTAAATAGTTCTCTCCTTTAAGTATTCATTTATAATCATGCCTAAAATTTATGATCAAATTATCATGATAGATTGAACATTCTCATCTAGAGTAGCATTATAACCTTCTGGTATCCATAAAATTTCCACTAGAATACACCAACATGTTCATACTCATGTCATAATTCTCTCATCTGTATAAGGGTTCATTTATTGTGTTCATGTTCAAATACTTTCCCATTATTCTCATACTATTGTTGTAGAATTGCATCTACATTTTACAAAGTTTCATATATTTCATTGAAGTTTGAGCCAATTTCCTCAAAATTACCATTTTAATAGATCTATCATATATCAATTTCATCTACCAAAGACATCATTACTATCAAATTACACTCATGTTTTTTACAGTAAAAATCATATTTATCTCATAGGATCACTTTTTCCCTTACTCATATGAGGATGAAAAGTTTCTTTATTTTCTTATCTACTTATGACTCCTCACTGAGTCATTGTTCTTGAACATCCTGACATTTACTCTAAGAATCATACACTTTCCATGAAGGTACACTTACTCATACAAGGATAAAAATGTCCTCCTTGTTTTCTTAAAATCTGTCAACTTTAGTAGGCAGGTGTTTGTTTCACAATCATCAATATTACTCATATGAGTTATTCATATAGCTCATATCTAAACAACTCATACTCATTTATTTGATTATATATGATTTTTGGATATGTTGGACTGGCTATAAAAGGATTGACTAGGCTCTGATACCAACTATGACATCTCGGGTTTCTAACACTTTTTTCACAAAATCTTTTAAATTGTGGAGCCCTATTTTGGAAAACTATTTGAAAAACAATAACAGAAAACATTTTTTATGAGAAAACTTTTAAAAATCCCAAGTTTCATTTTTCTTATCTAAAAATCAAGATTTTCAGATAAATGAGCACTACATGTCTACCAAAAATTAAACAATCTCCTTTGTTTTTCAAACTTATGCATTTTACGCATGCGAATGCAATGCCCTTGATAAACACATTTTTAAGTCAAATAATAATAAAGGAGACTCCATCTCCATCCATTCACATAAACATACAATATCTAAATGTGTATAAGAAATCAAGTTTTAACTGAACTGAAAGAAGAGTTCAAGACCATGATCACTCCAATCACAGCCACACAACCATGCTTTCATCTTACATGTCCATAAACCAATGTCATATACACCAAATTATTACATCAATTCACAAAATTATCGACTATATTGTAAACCTATTTAATATACCTTTCATATCCTTCTCTTGAGATCTTTAGCACATTCTTCCGCTCCTCTCTCGTGTTTCTTCAAACCTAAGACATTGTAAAAAATTTACAATAGTTTCATCATAGAAATATGAAAATTTATACAGTTTTAAATCTAAAAAGGAATTCACAATCATATGTTATGCAATTCTGTAAAATATGATGCATAATGAGCAATATAATTAAACTCTGAAATCTCAATCATGCTTTACAAAGCTATATCATGTCAAACCAATTCCATTTTTCAGTTTCAATATTCACGCATGTTGTTTTAAGAACAATTATAATAACCTTTGTAATGTATTTTACAAAATATTAGTAGTCACCACAACTCATGCCATGCATCACCTCAAAAGCATACTCATTCAAACTAAATAATGATTCATCATCAAAATCAATAGATGAAAAGCACTTAAATCATGAAATGCTTAAATATAGTCAATATATCTTGATAAGTATATATATATATATATATATATATGTATGTATGTATATGTATATATAATACCATTTGAATCTCTTTGAGGTCTCGCAAGTGCCACTCGAAATCTAGTTGTTTGTTGTCAGTCATGAGTACTCATTATAGACCTGAAATTCTAAGGTGCCACACACCTATACTATCGTGCTATGTACATTTGAATATTAAAATAATGGACCCTCTATGCAGTGGATAAGACCCAATTGAGTCCATAGTTATCACAGTGATATCAAGATGGATAAACTCCTTGGGTTGTGCGCATGGGAAACATGGTACACAAGGCCATGGCCTACCTATGATGTCATTGACCTAAATTCGGCCTTTTGCAGCTAGGTATCATTTATATAAAGTTTCAAAGTGGGGGTGATGAGTCCTCAACCCTCCTAGAACAGCCTCCATTAGGCCACCATATGCCCTCCATAACATAATAATACTAGGCATCATTACATGTTACCATAACATATAAAACCATAGAAATCCATGCACTAATGAAATCATGCAAATCAATCTCATGATACAATATAACCATGTAAAAGAAATCCTCACAAGGGTTGAGTATGAGGATTCTTCACTCCTTATCATTTCATAAATAACAAACTCCGTGTAATTTCAAATACATTTTTATGAACAAATTTTTAATTTAATAATAAATCAACATGGCATTCAAAGTGATAGGTTGCATGTAATACAAGTATACTCACTATATAAATCTGAAATCTCCAAAAATGTCAATTTTAACTATTTTCAAACATGATAAAATAGTTATCAATAGTTATCATGTTTCACAAAAGCATATAAAAGTTAAAACTACCTACCTCCTTAGTGAATTCCTTAGTTTAGTTGTGTCCCTCTTTCAAATTGATTCATTCATCAACATGTCGATATTCCAAATTTCTTGTAAATGCTAAGTTATATATTAACAATTACAAAAAGAATCTATTCTAACCTGACATGAAGATCTAAATCATCTGTTTCACCTTTGGATCTATGAAATTGATACATTCTATATAAATTTTGGGGCAAGGAACTTCTTGGTAACATTTGATCAATGATCAAGCATCATTAAGTACTATTTTCATTTAAGTGATCGAATGACTAAGATTGTCCAATCTGTTTGCAAGCTAGATCAATAATCTCAGATAGATTTGAGCTATATCATATATCTATTTACCTATTTCTATGCTTGGATTAGGAAATGAATGGTTGGATCATCTCAAAAATTTTAATTGAGCATGAAATTGTATGGATCTAACTAAAGATATCAAATCAAGAATAGGGTTTTACGTACCTCCAAATCCTATCACACTTGACCTTGATTGTTGGAGGAAGAGGATTGATTGTCATTTTTTGGTAGATCTCCCTTTCCATTGTGCGTTAGTCTTTCTTCTAATCGACCCACTGAAGTCCCTTTTATCTTGTCTGTCTTTTAGGGCTTTTGGTCTTCTGAACATGTCAGGGAAAATGACCTGCTCATATCAACGATCCAAGCTGTTGTCACCGGCGTGGTCCTACTCTAAGGAAGCCCTAAACCCCCATTTTCCTTCCTCGTCAGCGTGATAGGCTTCTTGGGCATACTATTCCTCTGTCAGTCAAGCGTGGGAAGAATAGACTATTTGGTTTGTTTCATTTTACTTAAGTGGGAAGGGGGTGTGCTAATATCAATTTGGCCCCCTCCTTAAGTAATTTTTTTTTTCTTTTTTTTTCATCCTTCTTTTTTTTACTAAAATGTCCTCCATATTCATAGATCCATAACTTCTCCATTTGATCTTGAATTTTAGTGTTCTTAATGTCATTAGATTCATTTTCTTAAGTAGAATCCAAAATTTAAGGTTTTGAGGTTCAATTAGGTGTCTTTTAAGAGAAGAATTTTATAGAACTTAAGACACAAAATTTTAAATTGACATTTTATCAACATAAATTTAGTAATTGTTTGAAAGGAAATTTAAAAATTAAGGCTATTACAATCTTCCCCCTTATAGGAATTTTGTCCTCAAAATTCTTTTCATGTTATCTTTCAAAAAATTCTAGAAACATCCTCATCTCATCATATATTTTAATTTCATATGGTCACTTTTAATTGAATTATTCCTAAAAGGGAGGTTCAATCAAAAAGGTAATTTGTTCTTTCATTCCATTCTGAATCTCACAACTCTTTAATTAATGAAATCTTAAAAATTACATGATTCTACCTTTAAACTCTAAAAATTTATGATGCTTGTTATCGTAGTTTTTCTATTTGTTTTAGGTAGTCAAAGAGTTGTTTTTGCTATGCAATTTGATACTTGACCATCAGAATCATAAATCAGCAATAAGATGAAGAGATACTTAAATAGCATCTCAAAACAACAAATTCCTGGCCAATTACATAAGAGCATATCAACTCATAAAATAGGCAATTCCATGCCACATCAACTTAGAGCATATAAATTCATAAAATAAGCATTTACCTGCTAAATCAATATAAATCATATCGCCTATAAGTAGACAAATCCATGTTAGCTCAATTTAGAGCATACAAACTCATGCCAATCATCTCATCTCACACCATGACCATGCTGTAAGCACCTAAAAGCATACAATCAAGAAGCCTGCCAGTGCCACCTGAACCTACCCTCATCAATCGCCCTCTTAGGCCACCTTTAGCAGATACCCACAATATAAGTCATGAGCTATATTTCAATTTCATGTAAGGAAGTAATCTCACATTAAAATATGAACCATCTTCAAGTCTCAAATCCAATGAGAGATCAAACTCAAGTCTTACACACATATAGTAGTGTATGGTAACTACAATAAATTCATACCAATCTTATCCATGCTACATTGTCAACCCTCCAAGCCCCTTATTAGAGGTGCCACAATAAATCCAAAACCATCTATACTTGTTAGTAAAGTCAACACTGGTGTGGTGTTAAGTCTCCTCTTTAGCTCTTAAAGGCTCACTTTGTAAGTACTCCTCCTCATTGCCTTCTCATCAATTAGATCAAGGATAATGCAATCCTTGAAAACCCTAAAATAACTAATAGTTGCATCAATCCATCCTTCTTCATGAAGAGGACTAGCGCCTTAAATTTACAACTGTTCCTAGCTCAATCTCAAGCATAACATAAATATCTCTTTGCAATAGTAATCTAAGATACTCCTTTGGGGAAATTTTCTAAAACTCCTAGATCACATCTACTTTCTCAATCTGTAAATTCTCAGCCTCTACCATAATTTCACTTACTAGGAACACTTATCATTCCTTAGAGAAGTGTTGTGCTATCTTTGTGGTAGAAATAACATAATCTCTTATGATACTCATCCTACTTTGAATAAGATCACTAGTTGTCATGAGACACCAAACATAATCTACCTACAACAATCCACTATCTCCAGTATACTATCAATTAGTTGATCTTCAAGATAACATTGAAATTATCTATATCAAGGAGTATAAGGTCAACTTCCATCCTTTTACCCATGATCAAAATGCTTACCCAGAAGAAACTCTCCAGTCAAAATTAGTTTTCCTACTGGTGTCATCACATCCAACTCAAAACTCAAGGTATGTATAGCAAGTCCACATAAGATGCTGGAATAATGAAGATGAATGAGTGTCTTAAACCAAAGTCCAACAAAACTCTAACATACATATTTATAATCTTAAGTGTACTTCCACATTAGTATTTGAAGTCTACACCTACCTTAAGAAATGGTGAACACTCGCCCCTAATTTCATGGAACCGCAATGTAACACCCCTGATTTTTGTAAGGAAATTGAATAAATAATGAAATTAAAAATTTCAAGGAAATTCAAGCTGGAATATTAGGTTTACTAAAAATGCACTTCTCATAGAAGTAGAATCAAGCGATAAGACATGTATAATTGAAAATATAATTGATGAACCCTTCAAAATGACTATAAACACAACAAATTCTGAATTTGGATGAAAAACCTTTATTTTTCTCCATTTTTAAGTATAAAAGGGTAAAATGGTAATTTTACAAATAACTGAGACCTAAGACATCAAAATTTGGAATGTAGCCAAAAATATGAATCAAACTCCACTAAGTAAGATCAATTTTGAGCCCGGGAGAATAAAATTGATTTTTCTCCATAAAAGGGCAAAATGGTCTTTTCACACATTTGTGGGGCCCACAAGGGACCCCCAAAGGAATCCAATGGCCAGAAAAATGTGTAATCATCAGTCAAACCACTACCACCTACTAGTGGAGAAGGAGGTGGTAGTGGAAATCCAAAGACAATTTAATATAAAAAGAAATGAAACATTATAATTGCATATAATCATGAAAAACACCAAAAACGCTGATAAATACCTCAGAGAAAAAAAATCCAAAAATATTCACAAAATTCCCTAGCCTCCCCCAAAATCTCAGCTAAAAACTCCTCCCCCATCTCCCCCTTTTCTCTCTTTTCTCCCTTCTTACACACACACACACACACACTCTCTCTCTCTCTCTCTCTCTCTCTCTCTCTCTCTCTCTCTCTCTCTCTCTCTCTCTCTCTCTCTCTCTCTCTCTCTCTCTCTCTCTCTCTCTCTCTCTCTCTCTCTCTCTCTCTCTCTCACAAGAGACCTAAATTTAATTAGGCACTCTATTCCAAGTTGAATCTCACAAATCTCACCATCAATACAATCTTATACTCCCTTATCTACAAAACTCCAAAATCAATTTCAAGATCCAACGAAAAATCACAAAACAAGGGATTATCAGGCTATATCATCATCAACCAGTATTTTTCTCAAATTGGGCTTCAAATATAAGTTATTTCTCCAATCAAGTAGGTGGAACTACTTCCTCTACTTATTTAGGGTTGTTTTATGAAATTTTTATTTTTCTGCAATTATTTTTGGGTTAAAATTTGTAAAAATAAAGTAAGGACCAAAACCCTCAATTCTGGATGATAGAGGGATCAGATGGAAAATCTGAGACATAAAATCAATCAGAAAGGTCAAAACCTTCTGGGTAGAAGTTTCAATAAATTTTATAGCGTTTTGAGCCCGGTACGAGAATTGATATCAGCCATTTAATTTTTAACTGAAATCTTAGATCTTCAATTAAGAGCTCGATATAGCTCTGATTTTAGATCAGAAAGCTTCTATAGATTCTTTATCATATGATTCAAGTACTAATCTCATGAAATAAATGCTTTAAAGTGTATTTATTGGTTACAATCACAAAAATCTGTAATAATAGTATTGGATCATGATCAAGATGATCCAAAAATAGAAATATGAACTAATGGATGTGTTCATAGGGTCCCAAAACCTTGGGTTTCATAATCATAATAGAATTTTGGGTTTCTAGATCAAATAAATCAACAAAAATAGTAATATTAAAATTTAGCCCTTAGAACGGGCTTAAATATTAAAATCCCAATTCTGATCTCAATTTAACTCCAAGTTGAGATTAGAAAGTTGGAATAGATTCCTTGTGATGATTAGAACCTACTGAATAAATAAAATCATAATTTTAATTTATTAAAGTTTTAAAAATTAAGTAGATAAGTGTAATGACCCCAATTTTTGTAACATTAAAAGCCCATAAAAAGTTTAGTTTTAAAGATAGGGGCATTTTGGTCATTTCACTAGTCACCTTGAATAAACCTAGGAATTTGGTCCTAAAAGTGGTTCCATTAGATGCATCTCAGAAAAAGGAATCCAACGAGACCAAAATCACCCAAAACGGAGTTAAAATGAGCAAGATATGGCCCTTTGAAGTTCAGGGGCAAAACTGTAAATTTAACAAAAACGACTTAACTTGAAAAACACAGGTGCCCGTTTTGATACGGGCACCCCGTCATCTTCAAGTTCCTAGAGGCTTCTAGAACGGCGGTGTTTCAAGGAGAAACCACCGCCATTCTGGAGGTTTCTCCACCGCCATTCAAAGGCGGTTAGAACCCCTCCAGAACCCTCTTTAAAAGCCCTATAAATAAAGCTCTTGGGTGCCTCTAATGGCAGCCCAAAACCTTGGAGAAAATCCATCGCGGAGCAGTGACCAAGAGGGGAAAACGTAAAGAGAAAACCAGCCACGAAGCAGGTATGCTCAAAAACTCCCCAAACCCATCTCACTCATAGTCCTAGGCTCAATTCCCCTAAGTTTTTGCATGAAAAACCATGCAAAATGGAGCCTGGGAGAGCCACCAAGGACCCTGGGACGTCCCCAGGGCCGCACTGGTTCGACAGGGTCGAACCAGGGTGACCTGAGGACGACCCAGCTCTCTAACGGGCGGGACGATCCAATAAGAACGTCCCATGTCGACGCAGGTCGACGTCCGTTTGAAAAACCAAATGGGCGCGTCCGCTAAAGGGATAGACGGGCAGAGATGTCGCGCACGTCTGCAGACGCGCCCGCTGAGGCGTGTGCCACAGACGTGCAGCGCGCTAGCGCACGTCGAATTTTTTGTTACTTAAGGAAGCAAGGCGCACGTCGCTGACGCGCAGCGCCCTAGCATTCCGGTTTTTTGTCTTTAAGACTCTATGTACATACAATACTAAAACGCTTATAACTTGAGATCTAGAGCTCCGATTGAGGCACCGCAAAAGGCGTTGTGTCCGTATCGACGATGCGAACACATACAAATTATAAAATCCCTGATCAAGGCCCAATAAAAGGAGAGCATGACCCTTAGAATAGGATGGTGGTGCGTGGCCACTAGAACTTTGGAAAACTAAGGATACCAAGGCCCAATTAGGATCTTAGGACACCCATAGGCATAGGGATGGACCCCTAATGCCTAAGTAATAAGACCCAATTGCTCTAAACCCATAAAGGATAGGTTAAACTAACCTTGAGTCCCCAAACCATGTTCAGGAGCGTATGAGGACAAGAGGGTTAACGAGACCTAGCCAGGTAGGTGCGCTACCACTATTAGATTCTTTTAAAAAGAACTATTGTTATTTTGAGAACATATGTTTTAGATATATGACTTGATTTGCATGTGATTTGCATGAATTAATTCAGCATGCATGTTAAATGCTTTGTACATAGCCATGTTTTGAAATGACTGCATATACATTATGCACATATATGTGTTGCAAACAAGTGCATGCATTGCATGATTTAAGTACTTGCAAAGATTGCATGTCCTTGAGGGTTTCCAAAAGACGCTGGAGTGCCGAGGGCCAGGCAGTTATGAGGAACCCAAAAGAGGACAAGTTTTAACAAAAGATTTTGACTTATCTTATGTGATTTGGGCAAGTAAGCCCGTGGGTGCTATGCCGAGGGGTCTGGGTTGGCCACCCGGCCTCTACCACTAATAGGTGGATGGGTACCATGCCCAAAAAGAGGCAAGTCCCTACGTCGACTGCATGTGGTACAGGGGGCTACCACTGGTGTCACAGCACTGGGTCGATGTGTCATAGGCCCCGTGGAGGCTATGACCGAGTGTCCTCAGGTACCCGGGGACCACACGGCGAGAAGGTCGTGGGCATAGTGGACCTATGGTTTGATGTGCATTTCATATAGCATGATATGAGGTTGGTCGACCATACCATACTAGAGGTCCATGAGTTGGACTCCATGAAACATCTATTGCATATCATGATGTCATCATATATATATGATACTTTTAGTTTTGGATTATGTGATCTTTTAAGTCATAAGAATTTCAGTTGATTATGGATTCTTATACTGATATTGAACTCGAGTATTCAAACATACGCATATTTTGAATTTCAGATGATTATGGATTCTCATACTGATATTGAACTCGAGTATTCAAACATACGCATGTTTTGAATGAGCATACGATTTTAAAACTTCTCATGCATTTATAAAACTAGTAGTGATAGGCTCCTACTGAGTATATTATATACTCACCCAATCCTTAACATTTTTCAGACATCAGTAAGTAGTCAAGGACAGGATATGTCCGTATGTATCATGGTTCGGGACAGCTTCACTCACAAAAAGAGGACATCTATGTTAGTGCTATGAGCAAGTGAATCCAAAAGGAAACAAATACACATGTAAGTAAACTCTCAACCCTTTGGACATGTGTTTGTACTTAGTTACAGTTGGGCTGTGCATTGTATTTGGAAAGACACAGGGAAAAACATTTATGATTTCTAAAGTTTTTCAAAAACTACCTTAGTTGTTGTGAAAGCAAATGACACTCGGGGTTTTCAAAAATGAGTTTAAAACTAAAGGTTTTCTGCTGCATTGCATGGTTTTTATAAAATGGTTTTCAAATAGGGATGCATCCCGCCTTAGGAAATTAGACATTGCATTTAAAAATGCATGAGAAAACCCGGGTTGTCGCAATAAGTGTACTAACATCCTTGATCTACAAGATCTGGGATGATCAGACCATTCAAATTTTGTTGGATGATGTTCTAATAATATACTAACCTAAATAAATTCATTATATGTAATTGAATTGGCAGATCTTAAGAGATCTAGCCTTAAAAGTAGTAAAAACCATAAAAATAAATGGAAATCTCCTTGATCAAGGATGATTGGATAGTATGGATATATTTTGATGATGACATGAATTTAATATAATATGGAATTATGGACTGGATGATGATGACTTGGGATAGATCAAGATCTATGCCCTTAAATGGGATAAAAGGACTTAAGATCTTCTTGATTGGGTCGATCAAGAAAGATCAGATCATTGGATGAGATGCATCAATGATCTAATAATGAAATCACTTCAAGAAGATGTGTTAGATCTAAGAGAAAATGAAAGATCAAGATCTAAACCCTAAAAGAGATGAAAAATGAATAAGAATCAACTAAGATTGTTGGATCATGATGGATAGTTATGGCATATTAGATTTTCATTTAAATTGTTGAATGTTATTATAATTATCTTTTATTGCTTAGTAGATTTAATTGTGGATTTATTTATGCTTTAATGCTTATGTAATGGAAATTACACTGAAAATGTAATTAAATGAAATTAGAATAGAAGGACAATTACATGGAATATATGACATGGGCTTAATGATAGTAAGGGCCATATTTAGTAGGATAATATAAGGAATATAAATTCCTTGTTCCAAATTAAGATAATAATGAAACTCCATGAATAACATTTTAATGTTTATAGATTTAATTAAAATCAATTAGAAAGAGTACTTAGGGTTAACATGCTCATAGGAACCTTATGAAAGGTTGAGTTAAGGTCATTCTAGTGGATGATGAGTATGATGGTTATGGGGGTTCTCTAATAGAACCTTGTTGTTCCCCCACCTTTCATTGACGTTTGTGAGGTCTAAATGCCTCCTTACATGAGGATTGAAGTAATCATTTTGTGTTCAACCATTCAACTAGTAAGCCTTAAACATTTTGGCATAAGAGGAGTTGTCTAGACTTAGGATGAAATAAGCTACCCTCAACCAGTAAAACATTAACTGGTTGAGTAATAATAATAAGAGCATAAAAGGATAGTAAATCATCTAATCCTAATAATAATTGTAATTAAGATAAGGATGATCAGACAAGATCCAGAGGATCTTGAATGGTCAAAAACAATAAGAATACTAATGTCATATTGTATTATGTATATGTAGAAAAATGTAGATAGAGAACCCAAACCCTTGATCAAACATGATTAAAGGAAAAATTAGGACATCCCTTATAGGAATACATACTTGTATAAAGAAATAACTTTATATGTATGGTTTGACAGATGTATGAATTCATACCATGATGGGCAATGTTGGAAGAATACCACTTGAGATGTATGAATCAAGATACTACTTTGAGGTAAGTGGATGTACAAGGATGTATTAAGGATTCATGTGTATACATACATGATCATTGTATGTAATTATAGATCTTCAGGATATAAGTATGCTTAGTATTTTAGCATTGTTATGATCCAACTAAGTAAACTAACCATATAATCCAACTAAGTGATCTAACCATATGATCCAACTAAGTGATCCAACCATATGATCTAACTAAGTGATCTAACCTCATAATCTAATTCAATTGATCTAATCTAAGGATCAAATCCAATGAGGTGAAGGTAATGAGATGTGAAGACTAAGGAAACTCTAAGAATAGGGCATAGAAAATATTTTAGCCTTAGTTAAGAATGGTGGCTTATGATTTTGTTTTACACAGAGCTAGAGACTAAGGATGCTATGCTAGGAAATTTATGAGGGTTTGGCCACCCGCTTCCTAAAACTTATATGATGGATACCATGCCCAAAGAGAAACTAAATGTTGGGTGGGGCAATCATGGGAAGGCCACCATTGCGACAGCGAGGGTTTCCCCCATGAGAACCTAGATTTTGTTATTTCCACAGTTGGTATCAGTGGATTATTGCAATTATCCAGGCAAGCTGTACGGATTGAGACTACGACATAGTAGTCCTAATGTATTTTGCATTATGATGCACATATGATAGGCATAGTGTAATGCCATGGCATGATGAGATGCCACTATATGAGTTCTTGGAAAGAAAATCCCCACATGAAGATTGGCTAAATACTGATTTCCTAAGTAGAAGTATAGCCAGGGGAAGGAACAAGTTTTGAGCAATCTTCACTATTTTAACTAATTTATCATATATTACATAAATAACGTATATACTCTATGTTAAGATAACTCATGAGTGGGTAACCATGATGGAATAATGACTGAGGCATGTATTCTTATATTAGTTGTATCCCCTATCAAGCATAGCTTGCTGAGGTATTGTAAATGTTTCCATGTTTACAATACCTTAGATATAGAGAAGGAGGGTAAGAAGCTCAAGATTGTAGAAGACTTAAAAAGATTTGAAAGAATAATCAATCAGAGTATTTTCTTTGAAGACATGTATTTTTATTTGAGAGCATTGTATTGTATTGAGAGTTTTTAATGTATGGTGAGGATTGAATTTGAATTATGTAATTTGGACGAATATTGTATTGATACCGGGCTGTACTATGAACCACTGGATGGATTCTGGAATTTAATAAAACTATATTCCTTCAATGGAATTTTATCTTGTATAAAAATTCTACTTATGTTATGTATGAGGTGATGACTTGTGTTTTTCAAGACAAGTTTTAAAGAAAAGAATTTTCTCTGTTTTGTTTTGCGAATTTTTTTTCCTAAGGCCCCCCTTGTCTTTGAAAAATGTATTACAAAATGTGTTACGAAAACTGGGTCGTCACACGCAATTGTTTGGCCTCCACTATACAGCTCTTTCGATGTTATGGATGTGGAGTGTTTGGACATTCCAATAGAAATTGTCATAAATGACGATCAAATAGAACAATTGAATTGCTTTTCTATTCAATATCAAGCAAATCCATGCCATATTCATAATAGAGCATAGTAGCTTATTGCAGGCAATTCCATGCTAAATATACTCAAATCAAATCATACATGTAAAAACAATCTCACAATTCATCTCAACTCAACCAATGACCATTCCGTGAGCACCTAGAAGCCTACTAGTGCCACATGCACGTACTCTCACCGGCTGCCCTCATCAGCCGCCCTCTTAGGCTACCCATAAGTATAAATAGTGAATCAAACTTCAATTACATACAAGATGAAAAAAATGCAATGAAATACAAATCATGTGTCAGATCGTGATTACATATCAAAGAGAAATCAAAGATCAAACCCTCAAAATGCATAAATGAAATGCTAGTGTTAGTAATTCTAAACGAATTATCATGGATACTCCATATCTCAATCATTTTCATTCATATATCTTGATATTATCCATATATCATTGCAAGTCACATATCTCAAATCATGTCCACATACTAAAGTAATCGTTTAGTATTTTCATCATCAAAGGTAGATATATATATCATCTTACTTAATCCTAGAAGAATGACATATTCGTAATTTATAATAATATCATTTATCAATTCATTAAAATCTATCACAACATGTATTTGACTAAATACATATTATTTGATTAGACCAATAATCTAGTCATAATTTGAATATATGGATAAAGTAAAGATGTCAGAACAATCTACCAAGCAAAAGCTTGAAGAGACATTGTAATTTGTTTACAATGTATTAGGTTTTGAAGAAAGTGATTTGAAGGATAAACAACTAAAGGTAGATGGAACCATGGATGAGGACAATAATAGCAAGAGACTATGTGTAATGACTCCAATTTTGTAACATTAAAATCCCAAGTTAGTAATGAAAAGTTCAGTTTTTGAAGATAAGGGCATTTTGGTCATTTCACTATTCACCTTGACTGACCCCAAAAATTTGGCCCTGAAAATGAAACCATTAGGTGCATCTCGAAAAAAGGAATCCAACAAGACCAAAATCACCCAAAACGGAGTTAAAATGAGCAAGTTATGGCCCTTTGAAGTTCAGGGGCAAAAATGTAATTTTTATTAGAAAACGGATTGAGCCTGCAAAACACAGGGGCCCGTTTTGATACGGGCACCCTTCATCTTCAACCTCCTAGAGGGTTCTAGAACGGCGGTGATTGGAGGAGAAATCACCGCCATTCTGGAGGTTTCTCCACCGCCATTCAAGGGCGGTGAGAGCCCCCTCCAAAACCCTCTTATAGCTCTATAAATAGAGCTCTTGGGCGCCTCTAATGGCAGCACAAAAGCTTGAGAAAAACCCGTTTTGGAGAAGCAACAAAGAGGGGAAACGAGGAGAAAAACCTAGCAACGAGCCAGGTATGCCCAAGATCCCTCAAAACCCGTCTTCACAGTAGTCCTAGGATCAGTTTCCCTAAGTTTTTGCATAAAAAAATCATGCAAAATAGAGCCCTGGAGAGTCACCAAGGACCCAGGGACGTTCCTTGGTTTGACAGGGTCGAACCAGGGTGTCCTGAGGATGCCTCGGTCCCCCAACGAGCGAAACGCTCCTTACTGCACAGAACACGTCGACTGCATTCGAAGAGAACCAAACGGGCACGTCCATGGACGCACCCGCAAAATGAAAAACCGAGCGGGAAGTTCAGCACGTCTGCAGACGCACCCCCTAAGGCGCATACCGCAAATGCACAGCGCGCTAGCGATTCGGGATTTTCCGCTTCTTAAGAACAGATGGGCGCATGCCATTGCCGCGCAGCGTGCTAGCATTCTGCCTTTTCACTCTTAAGGTCCTTATGTACACCTGATACTAAAAAGCTTATAACTTGAGATTTAGAGCTCCGATTGAGGCACCGCAAAAGGTGTTGTGTCCGTGTCGACGACGCGGATACACCCAACTATAAAATCCCTAATCAAGGCCCAATCAAAGGTGGGCATGACCCTTAGAATAGGATGGTGGCGCGTGGCTGCTAGGCCTTTGGAAAACTAATGATACCAAGGCCCAATTAGGACCTTAGGACACCCATAGGCATAGGGATGGACCCTTAATGCCTAAGTAATAAGACCAACCACTCTAAAACTTATAAAAGACAGGCCAAACTAACCTTGATTCCCCAAACCATGTTCAGGAGCGTACGAGGACAAAGGGGTTAGCGCGACCTAGCCAGGTAGGTGCTCTATCGCTACTAGACTTTTTAAAAAGGGCCATGATTGTGTTTGAGAATGCATGTTTTAAATATAAGTTATATGACTTGTTTAGCATGACTTAATTTTATTTAGCATGCATATGATAAATACATTATGCATAGGCATGCTTTGCAAACAATTGCATAATTTGTGAGACGCTGGGTAGGTAATTGTGAGGGCCAGGCAGTTGTGAGGGACCCAAAGAGGACAGATTTTGAAAAAGAGGTTTTTGCTTGTCTGCATGATAAGTGTAGCCTTGGCCAATGAGGGCAGGCCAGAGAGAGCTGACAGGCTTCTAGGCTATCAGGCTTCTAGGCAGGGTTATGACTTTGAATGGGAGACTAGCATTGCATGCATGTTTTGCAATCGATTTCATAAATTGCATGATTTATGACGAATACGTGTCATATGCCCCGTTGAGGCTATAACCGAGTGTCCTCAGGTACCTGGGAACCACACGGTGGCGAGGTCGTGGGCATAGTGGGACCCTATGGTTTCGTGGACTTGTGTGCATTGCATATGGCATGATATGAGGTTGGTCGACCATACCATACTAGATATCCATGAGTTGGATTCAATGAAGCATCTTATGCATATCATTATGTTATGTTATGATATATATATATATATATATATGATACTTTCGACTTGGATTATGTGATTTCCTTAAGTCGTCAATATTTCAATTCGATGATGGTTTTTAATCTCGATATTGAACTTGAGTGTTCAGATATGCACATGTTTTGAAAGAGCACATGATTTTAAACATCGCATGCATTATAAAACTAGTGGTGATGGACTCCTACTAAGTATAGTATATACTCATCCAATCCTCAACATTTTTCAGACACAAAGTAAACACTTAAGAGCAAGGAACGCTTGTGACAAAAGACACCCAAACTAAGTGCAAGTAAGTAAACCCCTACCTTATCTTTCAATGTTACTTGATTGTAGTTACTCTCTAATAGCTGAGGCTATGACTAACACTTTCTTGGGAATAATGTTGATTTAAAACTCTGCCATGGCTAGACAATTTGAGAATGTGTTTTGACACTCGAGGTTTTTATGAAAGATTATTTTCCAAACCAAAAAGATTTTCATGCATTTCATACTTATAAAACAAGAGATCTCGACTTTTTTTATCAAAATTGCATCATATAAAAACCCGGGTCGTCACACTATGGTACCAATGTAAGTATATGACTTGGATGTTATCTTAGACACATATGTATGTATGCATTTATATAGTTGGACTGTGGCTATGACTCTATAGAATCCTAAAATATGTTAAATATAAGCTCATTGGTTTTTAGGACCTCTAAAATGTATAGTTGTTGTGGAGATGACACTTGGGTTTTGTGGAAAACAAAAATCTTTCGCTGTTAGTATTTAAAAAGTATTAAAAAAATTGGGTAACCACTGCTGGTAATTATAGTGAAAAATATCTTTTGTTGTTTGCATTTAAAAAAGGTGCTTAAAAAATCCGGGGCATCACAGCCTCCTAAAAAAATGGCATCTCCCCACTTCAATGCATTCTAAAGGTAGCCACCTTTCCATCCTTTAAAACCCTAGCTACCCACCCATCCTAGCCATCCAATTTTCCCTTTTTTCATCCCCTCCATACATCTATCTTAGGTTACCTTAGAAAATATAGGAGAAAGTTTATGAAAGAGCATAAAAAATGAAGGTTTGGGGATCTCTCTTCAGGAAGAAAAAGATGCCTCCTCCATCTTGGAGAGGATGTCTTTTTCCTTCACTTGTTTTTCCTCTTATTCATATTGAATTTTCTTCTCCTTTGAGTGGATGTTCTTCTTTCCCAAGGTCCGGCTGCATCTCTCTAAGTGTCCCACATCTCTGGCTTGCATGTGTCCTTTGATGCTCGCACGTTAAATCCTAGGTTGGTCTTCATCATCTTTCTTTGTTGATTGTTTTGGTTTATTTATGTTCCTTGTTTACCTTGTTGAACTGCCTTAGATCCTTGAGTTTAAAGATCACTAATCTCTTGAAGTGACAGCCAAGAGATAGGGACCTTTGGATCAAGTTACTCACTTTGTGAAATCCTTATGATTCTTGCCTTACCTTTGCTCTTATTCTCTTATTCTCATATTCTCCATATCTTTTTCTTGCTCTCTTTTAGATTCACATGCTTTCTAGCCTAGATTGGGATATGTTGATGAAGAGTGAAGAAGTTTAGTTGGTTGATTATTGATTTTTGTATTGTGCACACACCCCTTAGAGGGTACGCACCTCACTTGTAAATTCGTTATTCAATAAATGACATCGTTGTTTCAATGTTAATGGTGCAAAGTTCATGACTATGCTATTTGCTTTAAATTTTATCTTTAAAGGATGTTTAACTTAGTTCTTCATTTTCAAGTCCATGCATCATTTAGCTCTTAGTTTTGCATTTGGGAAACACACTATTGTTCCATGCGCATGCCCTTGGGTCATGTACATGGTCATAAAGAGTGGTTCCTTAGGTAGTTGTTTGCTTTGATTAGAATTCCATGCTTTAGTTAAGTTAGATTCATACATTCCTGATAGTTTAGTTTATTCCTTAGTTCATGAGCCCTTTTGATGCTTCATTCTTTCCATCATTATTTTCTTGCATAAATCTCATACTTCCATGCACACCATGTTTTGCATATTTTAGTTGATTTGTTTAGTTTATGTCAGGCTTAGTTATTCATGGCTTAGGTATAGTTGCATGCTAAGATAGTTTTCAATTGTTTCTAATTTTACATTTTAAAAAGTTATTAATTTAGAAAAAAATTTATTTTTAGAATGTGTGTTTTAGGGAAGTTGTTAATTTTTGTATGTTTTGATTTTAGCATAATTTCCATTCTTAGTTTAGAAAAAATCTCTTGTGTTTGGCTAAGTTAGGTAATTTAAAGCAGGGACCATTGATCACACATTCATTCGATTTCTCATGGGATCGACCTCCTCAGGTGAGAATACTATAAATCAATTCCTGTACTTGCGAGTTTAACTTTAAAATCACAACAAGTTTTTGACACTGTTGCTGAGAGTCGCAATGTTTTGTGTAGTGGACCGTACGTTAGATTGTTTTCCTCTAGTCTAGGTTTAGAGTGCATTAGTTTAGGGTTTTGCATTTATTTGCTATTTTTCTCATATTGACCAAATTGTTTGATTTTTATGTGAGGAAAATCAGCAAAAGAGCCATGGTGATCTTGTGAGCCACAGTTTCATCAACATAGATTAGGATTTTATTGCTTTCCTAGATTAGGATTTGAGTGAAATTGTAGTGAGGCCCATTGTAATTGTAATTGTAATTTTATTTTATTTTTAAATATGTTGTAATAATACAAGGCAAGTGTGATTATGGTGGCCCACACTTGATCATCATTAGATCCCTCACTATGAGCAATCCTCATCCAAATTTTAATTTTTAGGACAAAGTGCATTTAGTTGTTGTGATTAGGAACTAATTATGTAATGAAATATTGTAAGTTGGTTCTAAGAACTTACTCTCTTAAGTACTTCGTGACTTGATGGTAGTATTCATTTTGAAATAGAAACGTTGTTTGTGAAGATGAAACTATACTATTTTAATCAGATTGAGACTTGGATGATTTTATGCAGTAATACCACATTTGCATCTTCTATGTGTGAGGGTTCTTGGGTTGCATATTGCTATATGATTTTGAAAGTATGGAAATGGCGCATCCCATATACATGACCCTAATATAAATACATGCAGCAATCTATACTTGGGTAAAGATCTACTGAAGGCATATGTTGTTACAATGGCTATTGCCAGTATCATCTTGCAAGAACATACGATCTCATCCATCCAAATTACTTAATTAGGAGATCAAACAACAATAATATCTCAATCAAATGAAGTAGATAACCATCTTGTGCTTTGGTCCCCACTAGGATTAACATGGTGGTTCTCTAGAATTAGATAGGTGAAATTTTGTTTGATTTGTTTATGGCTCCCTACACGCCTTGGGAGAGAGAAGAAATCCATGCCCTTTTTTTCATGTATGATGAATTTTCTTTGCAAATCTAAAGCTGTTCAACATGTTCTTCTTATAAAAAAGAGGCAATCCAATAAAAATCAATGCATTTGGATAATCTTAACTTCTCGTTTTACATTATTAAAAAAATTTAACTATAATTATTTTTTATCACGAAAGCATAGGAATATAAAACTTGATCTCCAACCTATATAAGCCTTTGCAAATATCACGAATGACTTAGACATGTAGAACCAACCTTCAATAATAAGAACGTTCACGTGTATTCTCTCTCGAAAGCTTGTACGCCTGCCGGACTCTTTGTTTATACTTTATGGGATTCTCGACTGTCTTCTTGTAGTTATTCCTCGTAAGTGAGAAAAAAGCAAGCCTTCATCTGGGCCTCATATTAACCCTCTCGACTCACAGATTGGAAAGTAATAAAATTCTCTTCATGTGTACCCCATTACGAGGGTTCGATCTCCCATAGAACATGCTTTTGACTCTGGACACTGGCCTCGTAGCTCGTGTCTGGTCATCAACTCTATGATAAAGAATCGGCAACGGATGAGATTATATATTAGTCCGGATGCTCTTTTGATTCGCTCACGTGTAGGTAAACATGAAGATAATTAGCTGACATGCCTGCCATGGTCCCACCTGCTGCTATTCCACATTCTGCAATTCAAGGAGACTAGCTTGGATTCCCTGGTGTTCCGATTGGACGATTTGCTATAATCTTCTGATTGGGTACCTTACGTCGTTATTGACTATGGATGATTTGCTATTCAGTTTCTTTCATTTGTATTGTCTTGATCAAATGCCAGCTTGAAAGATGATTAAGATAGATCAACGTTAAGACCCCCCTATTGCAAAGTAAGTACCCCGGTGGATCGATCACATATATAGAACTGGCAAATTCTCGTCATTTGCTCAGAAGTCCCATGTGGATAGCTGCCGGCGCCTTGAGACTTTTTGGTTGTTAAATGTGGCTCCTTTACCAGGGTTGGCACCACCTGTGGTTTATCAGATCGTTAATCTGATTTTCTAACTGTAAATGACTACCAGTCTTAAAACAGTGCTGATTCGATGAGTCACGAATCTAAAAATTGTGGTTTCAATCATAAAATATATGAACGGCCAGAAGCACTATTAAAGAAGGGTCCAAATTTAACAAGTTAAAAACACACGTTTTGGATGTTACAATTTTCACTAATGGCAATTTTAATATACAAGATATCAATTATTAAAAAATTATATGAACATGTCTAATTAACTAAAGATAGGCCCCACCACGTAAAGTGGGTGCAGCACCCTCATTTGTGTCTTGTCAAGCACGGCTCAAGCAATCCTCTTTGTTAACTGCAGTAGTTTTCCTCTAACGGTGAACATGCAACAACAAATGGACAATTAATTACGTTTTATTAAATGAGGAATGCTGGTATAAAGTATAACGGACCACAACATTTTGTGATGGGCCTCACATACGATTGATCCAAGTCATTCATCTAACACGTTCAACTTTGGATATCTCATGATTCGAAAATCATTTGAAAATAAAGTCATTGGCTCTTAATAAATTATGTTTCAGTGTGTTGAATGCAAAAAATTGCTTCAAGAGAGCTTCTAATAATTCGAATCTAGCAAGATGAAAGTACCATTTCTTAGAAGCTAATGACTTTTATTCGAAATTATCTTTTGTGTCATAGATATTCAAAGTTAGATATGTTAAATCAATGGCTTAGATCATTGGTACACGAGGCCCACTATGAAAAAGTGAATGCGCTTCATCGTCACTTGGGGTGCGTGACACTTCATACGAGCATTCCTCTCTTGATATTGGTCATGGGATATCAAACTCCGAGTGTGCAAGCGTGGTAGAATGAATGGGGACGAAATCTCACAAAGCAACTGCTCTACATATTTGAGGATTAGTATCTACGGTTAGGATGTCTCATTTATGAGATTATGGATGCGTGTTATGGCTTGCCTAAGCAGAGGAATGTCTGAGATCACCCCTAGATCCCCCCAATCTTCTTTTGAGCTGGTGGTTGTGTAATTTTCGTATCATTATTAGATAGAGAGAAGAAATTGCGTGACTTGGTCGCGAATTTCTGTCCTCATTTGAAGTCATCGAGGAATGGCTCAATGACCGCAGTATAAGGTGCGTGGCCACATCTTATGTAGTTCTGCTTCAACTTTAGATTTGTTTTTATAGATAAAAAAATTATATAGTATGAATTTGTAGATTTGTTTATATAGTTTCTAAATTATCCGTTCGATTTCTAAACACACTGTGATATTCCTTTTTAGATTTTGAATCATCAAATGACTTGCTTTTTAATCTAGTCAATATTAAAATAGGAGGTGGTGAGATAAACGGTTGAGATCATTCAAGGTTAGACCCACAAGATGTGGCCGGTAGAAGGCGCCGTGCTGCGGTCAGTTTAGCATTCCTGAAAGTTGGAAGAGTCCATGGAACTCTGAATACGGACCCACTCCTAAGAACAGTGTGCGAGAAGCAGACTCCTTGCCACTCTCTCTCTCTCTCTCTCTCTCTCTCTCTCTCTCTCTCTCTCTCTCTTACTACCGTTTCTCTCTTCCCTTTTTCAAAAAGAAATGATATCCCACTCATCCAACGATTCTTCCTTGCACTCTTTCTCTCTCCTATACTTACCTTTCTCACTCTCACTGCAAAGCAAAACGCAAAGACAATACACAAGCTGAACTTACCTCTCTCTTCTTCCTCCCTTTTCCGCTTTCTACAGTTCTAGTCTGTGAAAATGGCGACCCTTCTCTTCTTCCTTTTTCTCGTCCCGTTTCTCTTCTTTTCCGGCGATGCCCAGAGGCCTGGTAAGCCTCTTTTTCTTGTAAACCTTGTAGGAGTTTCCATTTGCTGTTTGCCTGCTGTCCTTCTCTCAAAACGCTTTCATGTGATGTTTATAAGCTTTCTCAATTGAATCTTCTGTTTGTGACATACCCTTGTTGCTGTTCTTAGCATTTGATTTTACTTTGCCTCTTGTTATTTATCTTTCACTCAATGTGAAGGAAATTCTATTAACGGAAGCGAGTGCAATTATAAATTCTCAAATTTGGAATTTTGTTGTAGTGATTTCAGTACAAAGATGAAGTGTGCAAGTTTCATATGCTGAAAATTGACTAGTTCGTCTTGGAAATTTTGGATGCTTTTTGTCCTCTCATTGTCGGTTTGATACAATTAGAATACATAATTAAATAAAATCGAACTGAAATACAACAGATTTTCTGAAGAAATTTTCTATCAACTTGCGTCCGGAAGCACTGATTCCACAGATTGGTGCTTGTCTCCTATGAGAGTTCACTGGTGATCTGACGTAGTATTTCTTCTGAAGCCAATATCTGAAATACAATCACTTTATGGGGAAATTTCGGGATCCAAGTACGATCAAGTGATGTGTTAGTTCTGGAGAAATACATAACTTCACTTGCAATTGTTTGATACGTATATCATTCCCCTGTTATTGCTATACTAATCTTTGTTGGAATAAGTCATCTTGAGAGTGGTTGGACCCGTTCTTGGATGGAACGTACCCACTTCCTACATGTTCGATTGGGTAAGGTTTGAAACTCATAACTCACAAGCAGTTTCCTACTCTTTGAATCTCGACATAGGTTCTATGTTCTCCTATTCCATACACGTAGTCCTTAAGTCTGGTCTGCGCCAGCACCCAACTTGCTATTCAGCCAATGAAGTCTTCTTTTTTGGAGATATTCTATTTGAAACAGTTTGCTATATCAGATTACACATGCAGATAACCATCAATGTGCAGCCCAAAGTGAGTTTCTCCTGAACAAAGTGGCTAATGGACTTCTTGTTGTTCTACTAGAAACCTATATGTATAGGTTTCTGCTTTAGATTAATGGTCACGGAAAAGGAAATCTTGGCCATTTAATCCCATTGCTGAAGGTGTGAATTGGCCTTTTACATTGCTCCAGGTGCAAATGTGGTACTATATTTTGTTGTTAGGTTACGGGCATAAAATTATTGTTGAGAATGGGATTATATATCATCTGACCTCTGTCATTGAAACAACCAACCAATTTGAATTGATGTAAGCTTATAGAGTACCTATCAATCTGTTGGAGAGGAGGGCATATGCAATGACAGAAAATGTCTCTTTGTTGAGGGATCAGATAATCATGATACAGACCGGTAAATGTGAATCAGATTGGAGTTACCTTCAAGAATCTTCTTTTTGAAAGATGAATGCTTTTGTCTTTTCCTATTTGCTTTCTAGAAAGATCAGACCATAGTAATTTTAGATCTGCCCTTCCAATGATCAGATATTTTAGATTTTTGAATGTTCTAAACTGCCCTGTGGAAGAGGCTGGCATAATAGTGCAAAACGCTCATCAATATCCCTTGATTGTATCTTCACTAGCCAGATGTCAGCCGGCTGAATCTGAGATGTGGAGTGCTGTTTGATTGATGCTATGAGTTGAAGGGCCTAGAGAAAACTGGACTTCATCCTCCCAAGTTTAAGATTTATTCTCACAGCTTCTTGGTTATGATGATGTTGATGGATGAACATAGTGAGGATGCTATGTCACATGCTGATGTTTGGGTATAGCTAGCCTGCATCCATTCATCAAATCTGATGCCTCTTTTCTTTGAGATCCAAAGTTTTATGAGATTCAATCTTCTTGGTAAGAACTTAGTTGCTGCAGTTGGGAAGAAATAAAATTTTTTTATCACAAGAAGACACCATTGAATAAGATGCTTGAAGAAGTTAAGAGATGAGTATCTTGGTGAGGGTCTATGACAACTCTTTCTAAAGACTACTCCAAAGAATCTATTTGCTGAAAATGGAGGAGGCTTTTGCATTAGGTGTCAGCCAGCAAGGAAAACCCCCCATGCATGAATCAATTTTTGACATTTCCTGAGGTTAGGACCTTCCCCGTAAGCGATGCGCTACATCAGATCTCTGTTGTAGTGAAAAATGGACAAGGGCTATTAGGGCGTTTACTCGGAAGTGACGTACTGCATAGGATCCTGAGTACAGTGGAAAATAGGCAAGGGTTGCTAGAGCGTTCTCTCGGAAGCGATGTGCTGTATTAGAAGCCAGGCGTAGTAGAAAGTATACATGGTTCCCAACGCAATTCGAGAAGCACATGTGTAAATAGGCTAGGTCAAGAGAACAAGATTCGTATTATTACATAGAATATAGGCACATTAACATGTAAGAGTTCAGAGTTGGTGGATATGATAAGAGTCAACATCACTCGTATCTAAGAAACCAAGTGGAAAGGGGCTAAAACTATAGAAATAGAGAGGTATGAGCTTTGGTATGTAGGAAAATAAAATAATAGAAATGGATGAGGATAATGGTAGATAAAGAGAACGATAAATTTGTAGATGTTAAAAGATCTAGTGATAGAATTATACTAGGAAAACTTGTTCTATGAGAGAAGATTATAAATGTTAGAAGTGCATATGCACCACAAGTAAGGTTAGAAGATAGAATCAAAAGACAGTTTTGGAAGATATGGAGAAAGTCATGTAAGACATTCCCAGCACAAAGGGGATATTTATAGGAGCAGATTTTATCGGTCATGTAGGAAAAGAAAAAGAAGGATATCATAGGATACATGGAGGGTATGGTGTTTGGAGAAAGAAATGAGATGGGGGAAGCTTTACTTGATTTTGCCTTAGCATATAACCTAGCTATGGCAAACACACACTTTAAAAAGTGGGATGAACACTTACTAACATTCAAAAGTGGACCATATAAAAGTCCAATAGACTTTTTCTACTTTGGAATGTCGAAAGATCAATGTGTAAGGATTGTAAGGTGATATCCGGTGAGTGTTTAACCTTACAACATAGATTAATTGTTTTGGATATCTACATTAAAGTATGGAAGAAAGGAAATGAACTTAATAGGTGTCCAAAAACTAAGTGGTGGAACTTAAAAGGAGAGAAGATAGCATCATTTACAAACAAGTTGATGGTAGAAGGAAAAAGGAACAATGAAACAGAAGTAAACATTGTGTGGACTAATATGGCCATGTTCATTAAGAAAGTGGCAAAAGATGTCCTAGGAGTATCTAAATATAAAAGGCAGCCAACAAAGGAAACTTATTGGTAGAGTGAAAAAGTGTAAAAAGTTATTAAAGAGAAACATGTATGTTTTGAAGTATGACAAATGACTAAAAATAAAGAAAACTTTGAGCAATATAAGAATGTTAAAAAGGTTGCTAAGAGAGTAGTAAGTGAGGTTAAACTCAACGCATATGATGATCTCTATAATATATTAGAATCAAGAGAAGGTGAGAAAGATGTGTTTAAACTCGTAAAAGTAAGAGAAAAGAAGAGTACGGACTTAGACCACATTAAGTGTATTACAAGTGATGACCAAAGGGTACTAGTCAAAGATGACAAGATCAAACAAAGATGGGAAAGTTACTCCTAAAACTTGCAAAATGACAGTTGCCATGAGAATATAGGGATTGAAAGTACCATAAACCAAGTAATGATGGACATTATAGATATGACCATAGGATTTAAATACCTAAAGTGAAAGAGGCATTGACAAAGATGAAATTAGGAAAGGCCCTGGGCCGCAGTGGCATACTAATTGAGGTTTGGAAGTATATGGGAGATACTAGAGTAGTTTGGTTGATAAAGTTGTTTAAAAAGATTGAAAAATTGAAAAAAATGCCAAATGAATGGAGGAAGAGTTCTATGATACCAATTTATATCAATAAAGGTGACATAGAGTTGCACTAATTATCGAGGGATTAAACTTATGAGCTATACCATGAAACTTTTTGAAAGAGTGATTGAGAAAAGGCTACGGCATGAGATCAGTGTATTGAAGAACCAGTTTGTTTTCATGCCTGGCCTGAGAGGTCTACCATGGAAGCTATTTTCCTACTTAGACAATTGATAGAGAAATATAGAGAGATGAGAAAGGATACCCACATGGTCTTTATTGACTTAGAAAAAGCTTATGATAGGGTCTCCAAGGAGTTAATATGGTCCTTGTTGGGTATGAAAGGGGTTTCACAAGGGTATATAGACATCATCATCATCATCATCATCAAGACCTTATCCCAATTAGCGGCCGGCCACATGAATCTTATTCCTCTCTTCCTCTCTATTAAGTACCACAGCTTCATTTAGTCCCAAAGTTTTTAAATCTTTCCTCACCACTTCTATCCATGTTCTTTTAGGCCTTCCCCTTACCCTTTTAGAACCTTTTACTTGTATTGCCTCACTCCTTCTAATCGGTGCCGTTGTTGGCCTCCTTTGAACTTGTTCAAACCATCTAAGTCTAATCTCCCTCATCTTGTTACCTATTGGTGCTACCTCTAAATTTCCTCTAATATTTTCATTTCTAATTTTATCCTTTCTTGTCTTACCATTCATTCATCTCAACATCCTCATTTCTGTGATGCTCATCCTATGATCATGATGTTCCTTAACTGTCCAACACTCTGATCCATAGAGCATAACTGGCCTTATGGCCATCCTATAGAATTTACCTTTTAATTTGAGTGGCACCCACCGATCACACAAAACTCCAAATACACATCTCCATTTGTTCCATCCCGCTTGGATTCTCTGGGTAACCTCCCTCTCAATCTCTCCACTGTCATGAATCATTGATCCTAAGTACCGAAAGTGGTCTTTTACGAGGACTTCTTGGTTATCAATCTTGATTGGTGTTCCACTCCTCTCCTTGATAAAATTGCATTCCATATATTCTGTCTTAGTTCAGCTAATTTTAAATCCTTTAGATTCTAATGCTTCTCTCTATAACTCTAGCTTTATGTTTACACCCTCCCTTGTCTCACCAAGTAAGACTATATCATCTGCAAATAGCATGCACCAGGGAATCTCCTCGTGTAGATGTTTTGTTAACCCATCTCGCAACTAGTAGTCTTAACATTTGTTACCGCTCCCTCATTCATATTTTTAATTATGTCTATATACCCCTGCGAAACCCCTTTACTGATTGTCTTAGTAAGAAAATAGCTTCCATGGTAGACCTCCCAGGCATGAAACCAAACTGATTCTCCGATACACTTGTTTCATGTCGCAGCCTCTTCTCAATCACTCTTTTAAAAAGTTTCATAGTGTGGCTCATAAGTTTGATCCCTCGATAATTAGTGCAACTCTGTATGTCTCCTTTATTCTTATAAATTGGTACAATAGAGCTTTTCCTCCACTCGTCAGGCATTTTCTTTAATTTTATATTCTTGTTAAACAACTTGGTCAACCAAACTACCCCAATATCTCCCATATGCTTCCAAACCTCTATTGGTATACCATCGGGCCCCATGGCGTTTCCTGATTTCATCTTTTTTAAGGTCTCTTTCACTTCAGGTATTCTAATCTTACACTCATATCTATAATATCCAATGTTATTTAGATTTATAGTATTTTCAATCCCTATATTCTTAGAGCCATTGTCATTTAACAAATTTTGAAAGTATGTTTCCCACCTTGTTGATCTCATCATCTTTGACTAATACTTTTTGATCATTGCTTCTAATGCACCTAACATGACCTTACCCTTCTGTTCTCGTACTTTTGCAAGTTTAAACACATCTTTCTCATCTTCTCTTGTTCTTAGTCTATTATAGAGTTCATCATATGCTTTAAGTTTAGCCTCACTTACTATTCTCTTAGCAACCTTTTTAGCATTCTTATATTGTTCATAGTTTTCATTATTTCTAGTCTTCTGCCATGCTTTAAAACACATCCGTTTTTCTTTAATAACTTTTTGCATTGTTTCACTCCACCACCATGTTTCCTTTACTAATTGCCTTTTACCTTTAGATACTCCTAAGACATCTTTTGCCACTTTCTTAATGGACACAGCAATATTAATCCACATGGTATGTACTTCTGTTTCATAGTTCCAATTTTCTTCTACCATCAACTTATTTGTGAATGAGGTTATTTTCTCTCCTTTTAAGTTCCACCACTTAATTTTTGGATACCTATTAAGTTCATTTCTTTTCTTCCATCTCTTGATATGGATATCCATAACCATTAACCTATGTTGTGAGGTTAAACTCTCACCGGGTATCACCTTACAATCCTTACACATAGATCGTTCATTATTACTAAGTAGAAAAAAGTCTATTTGGCTTTTATGAAGTCCACTTTTAAAGGTTATAAAGTGTTCATCCCTCTTCTTAAAGAGTGTATTTGCAATGGCCAGGTTATATGACAAAGCAAAATCGAGGATATTCTCCCCTATCTCATTTCGTTGACCTATACCATACCCTCCGTGCATTCTATCATATCCTTCCTTTTCTTTTCCTACATGGCCATTTAAGTCTGCTTCTATAAATATTCCCTCAGTGTTAGGAATTTCTTGCATGACTCCCTCCATATTTTCCCAAAACTGTCTCTTGATTATATCTTGTAACCCTACTTGTAGTGCGTACGCACTTATAACATTTATAATCTGCTCTCCTAGAACAAGTTTTATTATTATAATTCTATCACTGATTCTTTTAACGTCCACAACTTTATCCTTTAATTCCTTATCCACTATTATTCATACGCCATTTCTGTTATTATCCTTTCCTACATACTATAATTTATACCCATCTATTTCTCTAGCTTTAGCCCCTTTCCACTTGGTTTCTTGGATACAAGCGATGTTTACTCTCCTATGTTTCATCACGTCTACTAACTCTAAACTCTTACCTGTCAATGTCCCTATATTCTATGTGGCAATACATATCTTATGTTCTGGAGATATCTTATTTATAGTCGCCTTTCTCGACCTCCATGGCATGAACCCATGTCCACTTTTCACTACACCGAGGTTCTGATGCAGCGCATCGCTTCTGAGGGGACGCTTTAGTAGCCCTTGCCCATTTTTCACTACACCCGGGATCCAATGTAGCGTGTCGCTTCTAGGAGAACACCCTAGCAACCCTTGCCTATTTTTCACTGCACTTGGGATCCAATGCAGCGTGTCGCTTATGGGCAACACCCTAGCTTGAGGGAATGTCAGTTTTCGATTCATGTCATTTTAGGGTTGCCATAAATTTTAAAAGCTGAAGATGATTTTCATTTCTTCCCTACAAACTAATATATAAATGCATATTCATTTGCAAGCAGAAAAGAAATAACAAAATCATCTTCAGCTTCACCCTTGCTGGCTGGCTACATGACGCAAGGGTTGCCATATTTTAAGAAGCTGGAGATGATTTTCATTTCTTCCTCACAAATTATGTAGTTAAAGGCGCGAGGCGCATCGAGGCGCAAATGGGTGCGCCTGGAGCTTGAGGCGCAAAATTATATTTTTTATAATTAAAAATTAGCTAAAAATTATTAATAAATTCTTAAAAAGCATGAAAATATACAGCATACATGAAGACACAAGCATGGGAAAGCTATATATGTATATAAGAATAGGTATTAACTAATAAATATAAATAAAACAATTTTTTTCTAATTTTCGTAAGTTTTATTTTCGGAAAAATTGAACAAAATAACACTACAATGCAAGAAAAGCATGAAAAGTACATCGTACATGAAGATACAAGCATGAGTAAGCTATATATGTGGATAAGAATAGGTATTAACTAATAAATATAAAAAAGAACAAAATTTTCCTAATTTTCATAACTTTTTTTTTTCTTCTGAAAATTAAAAAAATAACCCTAAATTACAAAAAAAAGATGAAAAAATTATCACACACGAAGACACAAGCATGGGAAAGCTATATATGTGGATAGAAATACGTTTCAATGAAGAAATACAGAAAAATGAAGACATTTTTTATTTCCGTAACTGATTTTTTTGGAAAAACAGTAAAAAACCTAAAAACAAACTCAAATCTAGAGCAAAGAAGTATAAAACTCAAATGGAATGTTTTCTTATACATATAGAACTAAAACCCATCAAGATCTATGGAAAATAGTTAACAAAAAACAAAAAAATGGAAAAAACGGTACTAGTTTTTACAAAAACCGTATACACATTGTAAAATTCATAAATCCATACCTTTTTCTGCTTAGATCTGTGAAAGATTGAAAAGGAATGGTCGTTTTCACCTTCTTAGGAGGTTGGAAGATTGAAATTAGGGTTGGAAGGTGAAAAACAAAAAATAAAATGAGTTTTATAAGTTACCGAGTGACCGGGTGAAGTCATTTGCGCCTGGAGTCGGAGGCGCGCTTGAAAGGGGCGCCCTGCGCCTGGACCCCTCCCAGGCTCTTAGCCGTCGACTAGCGCCTAGGCGCGCCTTTAACTACATAGCTCACAAACTAATATACAAATGCATATTCATTTGTAAGAAAGAAATAACAAAATCATCTTCAACTTCTCCCTTGCCGGTTGGCACTTGATGCAAAACCCTCCTCCTTTTTCATTTGAGCTTGGGACTGGCATTGGCGGAGTTGGGGGTATATAGACATAATTAAGGATATATATGAGGGAGCGGTAATAAATGTTAGAACCACTAACGGAGAAACTGGAGATTTTTCTAGCACTATAGGATTACACTAGGATTGGCAGCCTATACCTTTTTACCCTGGTTATGGATGAGTTAACAAAACATCTGATTGAGGAGATTCTATAGTGTATGTTATTTGCGCATGATATAGTTTTGATTGATAAGATAAGAGAGGGTGTAAACACAAAGATAGAGTTATGGAGAGATGCATTAGAATATAAAGGATTTAAATTAGCCAAACTAAGGTAGAGTATCTGGAATGCATTTTTAGCAAGGAGAGGTGTGGGAGTGCAATACTAGTAAACATTAATAATTAAGAAGTCCCCCCAAAAGAACACTTTGGATACTTAGGATTGATAATTCATGTGAAGAGATTAAGAGGGAGGTTACCTAAAGAATCCAAGTAGGTTGGAACAAATGGAGATACGCCTCTGGAGTTTTGTATGATGACCAAAGGGTACTAATCAAAGATGACAAGTTCAAACAAAGATGGGAAAGTTACTTCCAAAAATTGCTAAATGACAATTATCGTGAGAATATAGGGATTGAAAGTACCGTAAACCCAAATAACAGTGGATATTATAGATATGATCATAGGATTAGAATACCTGATGTGAAAGAGGCCTTAGACAAAGATGAAATTAGGAAAGGTCCTAGGGCCCCATTGTATGCCAATAAAGGTTTGGAAGCATATGTCAGATACTGGAGTAATTTGGTTGACAAAGTTGTTTTACAAAATTATAAAATCAAAGAAAATGCTAGATGTATGGAGGAAGAGCTCTACTATACCAATTTATAAGAACAAAGGAGACACACAGAGTAGCACTGATTATCGGGAGATCAAACTTATGAGCCATACTATGAAACTTTGTGAAAGAGTGATTGAGAAGAGGCTATAGTATTGAAATAAGTGTATTGGAGAACCAGTTTGGTTTCATGCCTATGAGGTCTACCATGTAAGCTTTCCTACTTAGACAATTGATAGAGAAATATAAGGAGACGAGGATGGACCTCCACAGTCTTTACTGACTTAGAAAAAGCTTATGATAGGGTCCCTAGAGAGTTAATATGGTGGGTGTTGGGCGAGAAAGGGGTTTCATGGGGGTATATAGACATAATTAAAGATATGTGTGAGGGCGTGGTAACAAATGTTAGGACCACTAGCAAAGAGACTGGTGATTTTCCTATCATTGTAAGATTGCACCAAGGATTAGCATTGAGCCTGTACCTTTTCACATTGGTTATGGATGAGTTAATAAAATATTTGGAGGTGAAGATTCTATGGTATATGTTATTTGCAGATGATATAGTTTTAATTGATGAGACAAGGAGGGCTTAAACACAAAGCTAAACTTATGAAGAGAAGCATCGAAATCTAAAGGATTTAAAATCTGTTGATCTAAGACAGAGTATATGGAAGCTAATTTTAGCAATGAGAGCAGGAGTGGAGCTCCAGTAAAGATTAATAACTAAGAAGTCCCCCAAAAAGAAACCTTTTGATACTTGGGATCAATAATTCATGAGAGCGGAGAGATTGAGAGGGAAGTTATCCAAAGAATCCGAGTGGGTTGGAACAATTGGAGATGCGCCTCTGGAGTTTTGTGTGATCCGAAGTGCCACTCAAACTAAAAGGAAAATTCTATAGGATGGCTAGAAGGCCAGCGATGCTCGATGGACCAGAGTGTTTGGCAGTTAAGGAATAACATGTACATAGGATGAGCGTCATTGAAATACGGATGTTGAGATGGATGAGTGGCAAGAGAAGAAAAGATAGATTAGAAATGGAAATAGTAGAGAAAACTTAGGAGTAGCACCAATAGGTAATAAGATGAGGGAGATTAGACTTAGATGGTTTGGACATGTCATATGAAGACTAAAAACGGCACCAGTTAGAAGGAGTGAGTTGATCCAAGTCGAAGGTTCTAAAAGGGTAAGGAGAAGGCCTAAAAGAATGTGGATAGAAGTGGTGAGAAAAGATTGAAAAACTTTGGGACTAAAAGAAGCCATGACACTTAATGGAGGGGAATGGAGGAACAAGATTCATGTGATGGACCCCTAATCCAGATAAGGTCTTGATGATGATGGGAGTTCTTTGCCTTCATTTTTTATTTCTGTATGTTCGTCCGTTTCATCTTGATCTCCTCACCTGCAGAATGGATTAAAATCAACTTTGATGGTTCTTGCCAAGGCAATCCAGGAAGAGAGTATTAGAGGACTGGTGAGAGCAAAAGATGGTGGTATGTCCTTTTAAAATATGCAGGTCCAGTGGAAGTTTCTGGCAAAAATCAAATAGAAATCCTTGTTGCAACTAAAGGAATTTGACAAGCAAGTAAGATAGCTGATTGCACAACAGTCATTGAGGGGGACTTTCTAAATGCAATCAGATGGCTCTTGCATCCTCAACAGGCCCCATGGGCTATTATCAATGTGATTGATGAAGGTCCTTTCCTATTAAAACCAAGAGAGTTTTCAATCCAGAACATCTATAAGGGAGCAAATATAAGGCAGACACTTTGGTAAATGCGGTAAAATGTCAATCACTTATGGTTGATATCTTGATACTTTGGAATTTGTATCTTCAGATCTACTCTCATTTGTTGATTTGTTGTAATTGCATGATCATTTTGATTCCATATTTCAATAACACACTTCACCATTCAGGGAAAAAAAAAGTGGCAAGCTTTGATTCTAGTCTTGCTCTAACGCATTGTTTTTTATAGCACAGAGGAGAAGGGGAGAAAACATGGAGAAGAAAAGAACTTGAAGAGGGAAAGTAAAGAGCATTGCAATTCAGGTTGCAAGGTCTACCTTTTATTCAGTTAGACAAATGATATCCGGACTAAGATTTGAGATCGACTCCAGAGCCCCACCTAGTTAATCCCTAATTTTGAATGATCTGATCCAATCATCTTGTTCAGCCTCCCTTAGATTGGCTGGACACCAAAATTCATGACCGTTGGATTTTTTAGCTACTCTATTTTGAGATTTTAAAGTGACCATTGGATTTTTAAAATGAGAAAACTAGTAGCTAGGGGCATCCAATGGGAACAATTTTTTACAGATAGCTTAAATGGAGGATGCTGAACAAGATGATTGGGTCAGATCATCCAAAGATGGGGATTTGCTAGTGGGTCCTCAATTGTGAGAGTAATGTAGATGCACTTAATTGCAACACCAAGAACACCAAAATGGTTCGTGGATCTTGTCTTAATGGCTTTACTTAATTGTGGTATCAATATAGTAACAGGTAATAATGCCTTCTCTCATCAAAACCAACAGCGCCAACCCCATCCCCCCCCCCTCTCTTCTCATTGAGACCTATCTTAATATGGAGTTCTTTGATATCACAGACCATGCTTGAGGTTGGATACCAACCTGGTACTTGCATGGATTTGTTAGTGTAGTTAGATACAGCCTTTATTGAAGATCCTTGTCGAGGCATCTTTCCTGACATCCAATTGTTGAATCTTCCTATCTTCTTTGGCTGCCATACATATAGCCACACAAAATTGGATGTGGAAAGATCAAGCCTCTATGTTTGCATAATGCTCTTGGAAATAGCCAATGTTCTGCTTTTCTTTAAACTCATTCTTCTGGTCATCCATATCCAACTAGGTTTCTTCAATAGGAAGGAAGTCAACTTCTTTTGAGTTCCAGTTGGATCAATAGGATGAGAGAGGACTTGAGAGACATTCATGGAACAATAGATGATTAAATTCCAAGAGTAAAAGCTTAACAAAAGGTTATAAGCAGAGTTTTTTGGCTTTAGGTTATCCTGGTTTGCTGTTCGTAGTTCTAAATTTCTAACACAATCAAGATTATGGCTCTTTCAGTAGTAGAAGGTGCATTAGAAGGGGATAGTAAGCTGCTAAGCAGTACCTGAAGTTTGAGTATACCCATTGGGTACTGGTACATTGCCCTCATATCTTCCCACATTTCTCCTTGTCATATGTAACTTTTTTTCAGATGGCTTTGGATAGTGTTGTGAGTTAAAACATCAGCTTGGGCTCATCCCTGTGACTACATAACTTCGGGACGTTGAAAGAAACCTCTTTGTAGAACTAGTTAACTGCAATCAAGTTTATCTCTGTTGGAATTGATTCATTTGCTGGACTTTAGTATTTGCTTAATTGTAAAGTGCCTCTTTCTGCAACCATATTAGGTTATGACTTCAAGTCCTTATCTATCAGAGAAAAAAAAGAAAAGAAAAGAAAACATGAGCAAAAATGTGCTCCAAACACTGCTACTGATGGAGGAAATGAATGGGAATCAGGTTTTGAAACGTCAATTGTGATATCCTTCTAATGCTTCTAGATAGTTTGTGGTTTTTCAAAAAATAAATGGTAAAAGAGCATTAGATCATTAATCTTAGCAATTGACATCATTTTAGGTATTGCCATTTGGCTCGAGAATTATGAGTAATGTTTGGAATTGAACTCACTTAGCAAGAGTTTATTTCTTGATGCTTGTTGATACTGGCTTTCAGTCTATATTATGCATTACTTGATATGTTTATGCAGCATTTGTCTAGACCTCGTCCTCAGCAAGTTATAATTGATAGAATTGAAACTTTAGTTTTCTTCTTAACCAGCCAGAGACTAACATCCATGACCATGTGGAGCAGGTTTTGTAAGCATTGACTGTGGATCTACAGAGAAGTACACTGATGATCTTGGGCTTGAGTGGATTCCTGATAGTCAGTTTCCCTTTGGTGAAACTGCTAACATTTCTATTTCCAGCAAGAATCGGACGCAATATGAGATGCTGAGATATTTTCCTGCCGATAATAGGAAGTACTGTTATACCTTGAATGTCACATCAAGAACTCGGTACCTTGTAAGAGCAACCTTTTTATATGGGAACTTTGACAGAAGCAATGTTTATCCAAAGTTTGACATCTCCCTCGGAGCAACCTATTGGTCAACGATTGTTGTCTCTGATGCTAATACTGTAGAAGTTAGGGAGCTGATATTCTTGGCTTCATTTCCTACAATTAGTGTTTGTTTATCTAATGCTACAACTGGGCAACCTTTTATTTCTACCCTTGAGCTTCGACAGTTCAATGGTTCTGTTTATTATACAGATTATGAAACTCAGTTCTTTCTCAGTGTGGCTGCAAGAATAAATTTTGGTGCAGATACTGATGATTCAATCAGGTAAGTTTTGGACTGTGTTCCTCCTAGATCTTTTTCTGCAGTATATTTTGTAGCTTCATCTGAATGCATCTTTTACTCTGGGCCATCTTCCTGTACTGTAAGAAACCTTTTCTGCAAAACTAGCCAGCTCATTTTCCCAGTGAATAAGCCTGTTGGAAACTCTTCATAATACAATAGAATGGTAATGAGGACACAGACAGTTTATAACTTCATCCATCATATGCTGAATGTTTCAGATTATTTTTCAAAAGAGCAGCTCTAAATACTGTAACAGCATTGATCTGATGGGTAATGATTTGCAGTCCACTTTAGCATTTTATGTGTGGATTTAGGCTGAATGAACGGATGGCTATAAGCTGTGGCTCTGGCACTTTCTCATGGCTTATAGGAATTTGCAGCTGGTATGCAGGATTAGAAGATATTACTGTAAGGATATTTCTGTCTGTCAGCACAATATTTTAAATTGAAAGCTATTGATATGTACAAGAAGTCGTGAGACAATGGGGTGTGGGGTTGGTCTCTTACTCTCTGCCTTGTCTTCTTACCTCTTTCTCATTTTTTCTCAATTCAAACTCTGGAACTAACATCACAACATAGCTTGGTCTACGGTTTGAAATCCTGCTGCTTTCTTTCTCCTTTTTCTTCTCCTGCTTTGCATTCTCTCATTGAATTCCTCTTTGTTTTTCTTTTGAAAGGATTCTCTGGTCATAGGAATTTGCAGTTTGTGGATCACCTTGGTGGTTTTTATTGAGCTTGTTGTTGCCGATTAGATACCTTTTGCAATCACATTAAGGACAGATGTTTTTCTGTGGACCACGATCATGTATAAGGCTAGCAGAGGCATGTCTTGAAAACTTGAAACCTGTGACAGTTTCAAGTTTGATGAATCAAGCATGTTTATATCTTTTAAAAACTGACAATTTTGAGTATGAAGAACAAAAGAGTTTTAAAACCTGCAACCACACTTGTTGGAGCTTTTTTCAAATGACATATATAGTCTCTATCGTTTTGTAAGACAATATGGTGATTATGCAATTTTTACTTTTTATTTTTGAAAACCAAGTGTGCAATGTTGGCTGACTAAATACCAACATATTTAGTCTGATGCAGTTTTTAAATTGTATCTGCTGTTAGAAATGTGTTATGAAGCTTGCTGGATGTGTAAGGTGAAACAACTTGAGATGTATTCATGTCAAACATAAGGAACCCAATGTCTTAAATTTTTGGTCTTTTCCAAAGTTCATATCAAATTGTCACAATGAAATTATCTTATGACTACCTTTCCGTCTGGAGAGACAGATCTTATTGATGTTTAGAAAACTATATCTTATTGCTGTTAATGAATCTAGAGTATGAGTTGTACAACAAAGATCAATCCTTCATGACTGGATAGCTAGTGTATGACCTGAGTAATATTTCATAAATCCATTGCAGCACAGCTGGATACCTACACAAATCCCAGTCATTCTACTCTGAACAAAGAGAGTCTCGAATTTGTAACTGTCTTTTGAGCTAACTGTTCTTAAGAAGAGCTATCTTTGTCTGGTTACTTTTTAAGATAAAGACATTACTTTAATAATTAGCAAACATTCAACAACTCAAATGGAATGAACAAAGTCAGATACGCTCCATGGACCTGGCAAGAAATACAATAAGCTGTTACATCATTTGTCGTTTGATCTGTTTGCCTACTTTTCTGATTTGCTACTGATTTTTCATTCAACATGAAGGCCTTATGCAAGCAAATAAAGTAAGCATTTCCACCTCTTCTTAATAATAATTGTCCCTTGACACTAATGAAGTGTTATATACTTAGCTGGATGTGGACCTAGGAGAGCAGAGGGTTCTGCAAGGACATGGAGTGGAAAAACGTTGTCCAAAAAATTATTCCTAGCCTTAACACCATCTGCCACTTAGTCTTGATTCCTATGAGGCTCGGCTAGGACAACATGTGGTTGTTGTGGTCATGGAGAGAGCCATCAGTCCTCATGCCTGACTTGTATACCTCACCTCCTCAGGCTCCAAATGCACTAGTTGAATGATCTCTAGTTTTGGGTCCTTACATGGATTTCAGATGGCTCAGAGCTCTGTAAAAGGCCAATGATACACATCACATGTCCCTTGATTGTCATTGAGAAATCAGCTTAGTGATATGGCATTGGGCACTTCTCTGCTTCATGGATCAAATAAATCAGGCTCACCCATTACACCATAGATAATGCACTACATTGTTCTTGTTCCTTACTCTGGTTGTTCTTGTCTTATAATGGGTAACGGAATTTTCCTTCCCACAGATATGCTGATGCAACAATCTATTTGTCTTCTTTAGGCATTTGAAATCTTTAATGTATATGTAGTGCTTAGCATGCTACGTAGGATTCTGATTTCGAGTTTTCTTTATCTTATGATTATTTCTTTTGACTTTATGCCTACTTATGTTCTTTTGAAGGATCTACAAAATGGGAAACTCCTAGCTTGTTTATGAAGACATCTATTATCTTTTTAGATGCTTTCAATTTGCTATCCTCCATGTTCCTCCTTGGAAGTCTTGTCTTTGATGCTTCAACTTTACTATTGTCACAAGCTACTAGCACACAAAAGCTGTGGGGTTTTATGCCACTTTGTTGGTCAGTTGGTTTTCTTATAATACAATTCTTCAGTCTTAATGTACGACAATTATCAACTTGAGAAGTGTTGCAAACTTCTTTTCTATTCCATTGGTGACATTCTCTTTTCCGTGGTCTGGGGGTGGGGGGAGGGTGGGGGCACGTGAATTGGGACTTTTTTATAAAATGGACTATTTTTACTTAAACAACAACCAACTCTTAAGTTAATAGATGGTGTTTGCTATCAAGTACTCTCTCAAACAGTGTTTCAGATATGTATAGGATGCACACTAAGCTTTTGAAGAAATTGAGTTGACTTTGAGTACAAAGTCTCTTTTCATGCATTTCTTCAACCACTTGCAATATATATGTAAAAATCAATGTGAAATGATGCAAAGGTGAGTGCAAGCAGGACGGACACAATCAAAGCAACAAATGATGAAAGAAATAGCAAAAGACACAAGGATTTATATAGGTTTAGTCAGCCAGCCAAGGCACCTACTTCCTCTCTCTCAAGATATATCTACCTTGAGTTTCAACTTATCCTTGTGAGATTTACATTCCAAGTTGGTGCACTGCTTGGATGCTCAAGATTGAGCACTCACAAGAACTTAATATCGACACAAAGATGAAACAATAAGTTCCAAAGAAAGACACCAACAATAAGTTCCAAAGAAAGACACCTGTCTTCCAACAAAAAACAAAGTGACAGCATGAGAAAATGGCTTCCCTCTATGAAATACAAACCAAGAACAAAAATGATAGAGAGAAGAAAAGATTTACAGCACAATAGAAAGAATTTTTGTGTGGAGTTGATGATGAAGATAAGCTTGACTTAAGTTTTCTCTATGTAGATGATTCCTCTTATTTCTTCTTGGTTGGTCTTCAAATCTCCCAAATGGTTGTCAATATGTACTTGAATTCCATCTTCTTTGCTTGGAAGATGGTGTAGCTATTGGGAAAACTTCTTTGATTTGAAAATAATATAGCAGCTAGGAGAACTTCTTCTTTGATTGGAGGATGATATAACTGTTGAGAATTCAAAAATATGACTGTTGGAGTCTAAATTCTCAAATCCTAAGGTGAAACCATCTCAAAGTTGAAATTTCCCCCTTTAGTTTGCACATAATTTGATGCAAAGATCAGCCATCCTACCATTCTACAAGTTGATAGTTGACCGTTAGACATTGATAGTTGACAATCAACCAAAAACAAGTTGTGTGATGAACTTCAAGGTGCGATGACTGACCACCAGGCCTTAGTAGTTGACCATTAAGCCAAACATCTTGCAAAACCTTGTTGAAAGTTTAGAAGAAAAAGAATGTATTCTTCCATCTATATTAGAGAAAAAATTACACTAATATATATATATATATATATATATATATAGGGAATCATGGCAACAGACTTGCCATTGAATCCGACGGATTAGGCTAAAGGAGATCCCTTAACATAAGGGTCAAACTAGAAATAAAAGGAAGGGAGATTTTCATATTCAAATCTGATCCTAATCTCCTTTATTTATGGAAACAAACTAAGATAAGATCAAAACTAATCCCTAGAAACTAAGAACTAATTTTGAGAGAAAGTTTCCTAACATATCCGACACTCCCTCTCAAGTTGGTGTGTAGATGTCTATCATGCCCAACTTGCTGACGAAGAACTCATAGTTAGGTTTGAAAAGTTCCTTTGTAAGAATATCAGCTATTTGTTGTGAAGTTGGAACAAATGGCAAGCAAATATCTCCTGCTTCAATTTTCTCCTTTATAAAATGCCTGTCAACCTCAACGTGCTTTGTTCTGTCGTGTTGAACTGGATTGTGTGCAATGCTAATAGCCTCCTTGGTGTCACAATACAACTTGATTGGCATGGTCACGGTTTGCTTTAGCTCTTCCAAAACTCGTTTCAGCCATATCATCTCGTAGACTCCATAAGCCATTAATTTGTATTTTGCTTCTGCACTACTCCTGGCAACAACACTTTGTTTCTTACTTCTCCATGTCACTAAGTTTCCCCACACAAAGGTACAATAACCCGATGTTGATTTCCTATCAGTGACTGAACCTGCCTAATCTGCATCTGTGTACACCTCAATACTCTGTTGTTCATTTTTCTTGAAAAATAAACCTTTTCCTGGAGAACTCTTCAAGTACCTCAGAATTCGATACGTAGCTTCAAGGTGTTCTTCATGAGGGGAATGCATGAACTGACTCACAAGGCTTACTGCAAAAGCAATATCAAGATGTGTGTGGGACAAGTAAATGAGCTTACCAACCAACCTCTGGTATAGAGATGTGTCCATGGGATCACCTTTACACTCTCGAAGTCTTTGGTTGGGGTCTGCAGGACAGCAGCCACTCATTCCCATTTCCTTGAGAAGATCAAGGATGTATTTCTTTTGTGAGACAACAATCCCTTTCTTTGATTGAGTAACCTCCATTCCAAGAAAATATCTCAGTGGTCCTAAGTCCTTAATTTCAAACTCAGATGCAAGACACTTTTTCAACCGTTTCATTCCAGATGTATCATCCCCAATTAGGATGATATCGTCCACATACACAATGAGAATAGCTATACTCCCATCAGTTGAGTGTTTTGTGAACATGGTATGATCAGTTTGCCTCTGAACATATTTCTGCCCCTTTACAAACTGAGTAAATCTCTCAAACCAGGCTCTTGGCGATTGTTTCAATCCATATAAGGATTTCTTTAGTTTGCATACTTTTGATCCAAACTTCCTATCAAAACTCGATGGTGGGTCCACGTAGACTTCCTCCTCCAAGTCCCCATTAAGGAATGCATTATTCACATTCAGCTGTTGAAGGGGCCAGTCAAGATTGGCTGCAATTGACAAAAGTACTCTAACAATGTTCAGTTTGGCAACAAGCGCAAAGGTTTCAAGGTAGTCAATACTGTATGTTTGAGTGAAGCCTTTAGCCATGAAACGAGCCTTGTATCGCTCAAGCGATCCATCTGACTTGTGTTTGGTTGTGAACACCCATTTGCATCCAACCGTTCTCTTTTGTCTTGGCAAATCCACAACCTCTCATGTTTTATTTTTCTCAAGGGCCTTCATCTCTTCAAAAATAGCCTCCTTCCACTCAGGAATCTGTAAAGCATCCTGTACAGTCTTTGGTATTTCCACAGAAGACAATTGTGAAGTAAAGGCAAAGAAAGTAGGGGAGAAATTTTTATAAGAGACAAAATTGGACATGGGATGTTTAGTACAAGCTCTAACACCCTTTCGATTAGCAATAGGAATACTAAGATCAGAAGAGCTGGACTTAGAATGAATAAACTTGGAATTAGGTGAATTTGTTTGAATAGCTTTAGAGGAAGAATTACCTGATGACTCGGTAGAGTTTAGATCAGCCTTTGGTTTGGACTCTTGACTTTGCTGAGGAGCATTGGTCTCATTGTCTTGAATTTGATTCCTCCTTGAGTAGACCATAAGTTCTTTGGTACCTATTTTTTCATTGCTAGTTTTATCAAGGTTATGATATGGCTCTATTGGATTCAGACCTGGGTTTTCATCAATTAAAACACAAGGCTCTAGAGGTTTAAAAACATTGGGTCCATCAGGAATTAATGTGGCAGCATCTTCTCATTGAAAAAACATGTAAGTAATCCGAATCTTCCATAAGTGTCTCTCTCTGAAGATGAGTTTCAAAAAATGGTGAAGACTAAAAAAAAGTGACATCCATGCTGGCAAACATTTTTTTAGAAGTAGGATCAAAACACTTATACCCCTTCTGAGTTGGAGCATAGCCTACAAAAACACACTTTCTTGCTCTAGGATCTAGTTTGCCCTGGTTGTGAGCATAAACATGTACAAAGGTAATGCATCCAAATACTTTCAATGGTAAAATCGAGGACAACTTGGATATGGGAAAGTTTTTTTAAAAGACACTTAAGGGAGTTTGAAATTTTAAAATCTTTGTAGGCATTCAATTTATAAGATATGTTGCTGTAAGTATAGCTTCACCCCAAAGATACTTAGGAACTTTATGTGTGAGCAATAGTGCCCTATCAACTTCCAAAAGATGCTTGTTTTTTCATGCAGCTACCCCATTTTGTTGGGGTGTGTCAGTGCAAGAACTTGATGTATTACACCTTTTTCCAAGAAAAAAATACCTAGGATCTTATTTAAAATATCCCTTGCCATTGTCACTTTGAAAAGGCCATATTTTCTCTTGAAATTGTGTTTCCACCACGGAAATTTTTTTTTTGAAAACTTCTTCATCTTCAAAATTTTCTTTTAAAAGGTATACCCAACTTATCCTTGTGTGATCATTAATAAAACTGGCAAACCATTTTTTTCCTGGAAGTGTTGAAACCTTATATGGTCCCCATATATTACTATGGATTAACATAAAAGGTTTTGATGCTTGAGATGATCTTGGAGGAAAAAAGGCACGGTAGTGCTTGGCTAACTCACAAATTTCACATTGAAATGAAGATGGACTTTTATTTTTATGCAAACTAGGAAACAAGTGTTTTAAATAATGAAAACTTGGATGTCCTAATCTATAATGCCATAACATAACATTACATTCACTAGAATCAGAAACAAAACAGGTACTTTGAACTTGTCTTCTTGAGTCAGTTCCATTTTCAAGGAAATAGAGACCTCCACTTTCTCTAGCATTGCCAATCATCCTCCTTGAGGCTAGTTCCTGAAACTCACACCAAGAAGGATAAAAATTAGCTTGACACTTGATATCATTGGTTAACTTGCTAATTGACAAAAGGTTGCAAGAAAGGTTAGGCACATGAAGAACATTATGCAAAGTTAAGGTGATATAACAATGGATCCTGTCCCAGCAATTGCCCAGAGAGATCCATCTACTATCTTGATTTTTTTGTTCCTTGCACATGGATGGTAAGTTGAGAAAAGATTGGAGTAACTTATCATATAATCAGGTGCTCCTGAATCTATGATCCAAGAGTTGCTTTGGCTAGGATTGACACTAAGAAGGGTAGTAATGAAGTTACCTTTTTGGGCCAAAGAACAAAAGGGGTTAACATTGAATTGTGGAGATTGGAAGAGTTTGTACAGGTGCTCTAGCTCTTCCTTTGTGAATGGAAATGTTTCTGAATTGACTTGTTGCCCCTGGTTCCTTTCATGTGAGGTTTGGAATGCCCGGCTGTCGTTTCTAGGTTTCTTCTTCCAATTTGGAGGCTTTCCATGGAGTTTCCAGCAAGTTTCCTTTGTGTGCCATAACTTTTTGCAGTGTCCACACCGGGGTTTCTTCCTTCTTTCACCATCGGGATCAACACTTCTAGAAATAAGGGCAGAATTATTATTTTCCACCACAGATTTGTGTTCTTGGTTGGTTAACATAACCTTCCTCCTGGTTTCTTCTCTTCTAATTGTAGAAAAGGTTTCTCAGAGGGATGGCAGAGGTTTCTTTCCAAGGATCCGACCCCTAACTTCATTGAAATCACGATTGAGGCCAACCAAGAATAGATACACACGATCATTCTCCTCTTTCTTTATAATTTTTACACCATCAGTAGGACAGTCCCACTCATCATTATAGCATTGGTCCAATTCTTGCCATAAAGAAACCATCTCATTATAGTATACTATGACTTCCCTTTCTCCTTGTTTTGATTGCCACAGTTTTGTTTTTAGATCAAAGATCTAAGATGAGGTTTTTAAGTCTGAATAGGTCTTCCTTGTAGCCTCCCACACATCTTTTGCAGTGAAAAGAAAAAGATAGGGTTTACCTATGGTCTGCTCCATTGAGTTGATAGGCCAGGCCATGATTAGTGAGTTTTCTGACCTCCATGCACTCATATTCGGATCTCCAGCCTCTAGTTGCTTCACTTCTCCTATCAAATGCCCAAGTTTTCCCCTAACATCAATCGCCAGCTTCACGGATTGAGCCCATTCCAGGTAGTTTTTCCCATTCAACTTGTGAGAAGTTAACTGGAAAGAAGTATTTGGGGAAAAGTGGTTGTACCACTGTTTGACATGGCTGTCCTTGACAAAAAACTTCCAGGAGTTGTTTCCGATGAATTAGAGGTTCTTCTAGCCCTAGCCATGGCTGTTTTAGCCATTTAAAAGCAGATCAAGAGCCTAAGCTCTAATACCATGAAAGTTTAGAAGAAAAAGAATGTATTCTTCTATGTATATTAGAGAAAAAATTACACTAATATATATATATATATATATATATATATATATAAGCATGGAAATAGACTTGCCATTGAATCCCACGGATTAGGTTAAAGGAAATCCCTTAACATAAGGGTCAAACTAGGAATAAAAGGAAAGGAGATTTTCATATTCAAATCTGATCCTAATCTCCATTATTTATGGAAACAAACTAAGATAAGATCAAAACTAATCCCTAGAAATTAGGAACTAATTTTGAGAGAAAGTTCCCTAACATATCCGACTCGTGTTCTTCTATTGATGGTAGACCACCATCAAGTAAACATGTTAGACTAGAAAATAGGTTTTAATATCTTCGAAATCAAAGCGAAATTATCTCAACAATTTTTCATTTTTTATGTTGACAAAACTTGGAAAAGAAAGACTAAGATAGTGAAATTTGAAGCAATGGAAATATGAGTTAGTCTTTCCTTTTCTCTTATAACTTTCCCACTTTTTGTCAACATAAAAAAGTGGAGGGGTGTAGAAGCAGAAGAATAGATTAACTCTCTATAAATAATGCATCATAAGCACATCATGAGAGAGAGACATGAAAATTAAGTATGCTCCCTTTAATGAAAAGAATTCATAATTTTATTCAAATCAAATATACACTAAGGACCTTTGTGGCCCGCCCCTTCCCCTGACCCCACATACGATGTAGCTTCGTGGACTAGGTTGCCCTTTCTTTAGGTAGAAAAACACATTCCATTCTTTGAATGCAGCAAAATGAGTACATGAAGTCCTCAAACATAAGCATTTATGGAGAAGCAATATCATACATTTGCATAGGCTTCCAGTAAGCATATATCTCATGTGTCCATTCAATAGAGATTCAATAATAAATAATATGCTCAATTTGAATAGACATGGATAGAAGAGAGCTCTTCCTCCTTAAACAATGGGAATACAAGTATTTAGGGAGAAAGCAAAAGCATGCTTAAATGCTCGTCCAAGAGTGAATAAACATGAATAATTTTCATAGAGTAAATAATTTCCCTAAGAGATAAATCTCATAAAACATTCATTCAATAATGCACACGAGATCAAATTAAGAAGATTAGAAATGGAAGAAAAACTTCAAAATAGAATCATTGAGTACATGAAGCTTTCTTCAAGGACACAAATATCTTGATATAATTATATTCCAAATATACATGTGCTGGCCAAATAGATTCATTTAAGGCATGAAAATATGATTAAAGATAATTCAAGTAAAGATGGGAACTAAAGCTACCCTTGAGAACTATGTATCATTCCCTTTTCAAAACATTCTAATACCACTGGTCTTTACAAGATATTCTAATCATTTAATAAGAATATACAAAGAGTTCAAAATCTTTTCAATAAGTTTCCTACTCCTTTTCAAACTCTTCTCCACTTTGAAGATAAATGCAATAAAATTATTTGAACATCATGTCTTAGATCAATTCATGTATGAATACATTTAATCAACACAAAATGTGTGTTTGTGTATGTGTGTGTCTATATATATATATAATAGACAAACATGTTCAACAATGCATTAAAATCGTTCGTCTGATGAAATTTCAAAACCTTAAACAACATGCAAATGCAAGTAATTTTGCTCAATGCTCCTAATCAAACAATGAAAGCACATTGATCAAAAACAAAACTTCTGGTACACAAAAATGTAATTTGAGTTCTTGAGAGTTAGTATAAACAATAGAATCTTTAACTACCCCTATTTGCTTGACAAGAGGTCTATAAGATGAGTATTAGTAAGTAGAATAAAAGAATACATGTATGTGGCTTTCTTGAAAATCTTGAAGTTACGGAATTCTTTTGATTTTCAAATCGTTTCTTTTTTCAACTATTCTTTTTTCAACTACTTTTTCAAAAGAGATTGTTAAATCCTTATGCTTCTTTTTAAGATCATCAAACTCCTGCAAGCTATTCTTTTCATTTTCCCACTTTCAATTCATCAACAAAATGTTTTATGGAATCACATTCATCAATAACATGGTTCAAAGAATCATATAACATGCTTTAGAGGATTATATTCATTAACACTACACTTCAATGACACAATTTCACATTTTAAATTATCTATTTTGCAAGTGAGTTGTGAAACATTCTTTCTAAGAAGTTTATTTTTCAAAGCAAGCTTTTGTTAAGATCAGTAAAAGCATCTTTAAATTCATCATAAGATATTCATCACAAACCTCATTTTTGCCTTCCTCATCTTCCAAGGTCACTAAAGCAAAGATTGGCCACTTCATCACTCCTAGTGGCAGCCAATGCTTTCTTCTTTGGGTTTTTCTCTTCAAAAGTGGACAATTCTTGTAAGAAGTTCTACTTCTTCATTGCTATCCTCTTCACTTTGACTTTCATCCTCTAGTGTGGACTTGAGTGCAACCTCCTTGTCCTTCTTTTTCTTCGAGTCCTCTTCATCCTTCCACTTATGAGCTATCTTATAGGTCATTGATGAATGCATGAACTCGTCAACTTGAAGCTTCTCCAAGTCTATGGCTTCTTGGATGGCATGACTTCAGCATTCTAGGACTTTAAAAGACATCTAAGGACTTTGCTCACCAACTCCTTGTTGCTAAATGACTTGTCGAGAGACTTGAAGTCATTTATAATGTTGGTGAACCTTGTGAATGTCTCCAATATGGTTTCATTTGCCTTCATCATGAGTAATTGATACTCATGAACAAGCATGTTCATGCTACTATCCTTTACTTGCTTTGTTCCTTCATGAGCGACTTCTAACTTATCTGAAATCTCTGGTTGATCCGCTTGAAGACATTCAATTGAATTTGTTTTCGTTAACAAAGAAAATTCATGGATCTTGAGTTGAGATCAGCCTTCTTCATCTCTTCCTTGGTCCAATCCTCCTCATTGGTGTATTGAGGAACTCCTTTGGTATGCATCATGGCCCATATGCTTCTTTCAGAACATTCCTCCATAACTCGTAATCAAATGACTGGATGCAGGTCTTCATTTTTACCTTCCAATAGTTGTAGTTTGTTCCATTGAGGAATGGTGGTCTATGGGTGGGTTGGCCTTCTTGAAGGGAGGTACAAACGACTTGAGACATTTTGAAAACTAATGATCTTGGGCTTTAAAACAATAGAGCGCCAAGGCTTTGATATCATTTGTGGTCCAAAGAGTGGGCGGGAACTAGAATGTTTCTAGAAAATGGACTATTCTAGCTTAAAAACCCATACCCAAGTCAAGGATGTTAATGGATGGTGTTTGTTGTTGAATATAAAGACTAAGCTTTTGATGAAATTGAGTTCACTTTGCATATAAAGTCTCTTTCATGCATTTCTTCTAATTTCTTAGAATTTGTGTGTGAAAATCAATAAGAAATTATGCAAGGGTTAGTGCAAGCAAGATGGACAAAATCCAAGCAACAAATAATGAAGAGCAAAGCAGAAAACACAAGAATTTATAGAGGTTTGACATGCCAACCAAGGCACATACTTCCTCTCTGTCAAGGTTATCCCATCTTGAGTTTCCACTAATCCATGTGAGATCTTACACGCCAAGTTGGTATAGTGCTTGGACATTCAAGATTGAGTATTCATAACAACTCCATCTCAATACAAAGATGAAACAACTAATTTTGAAGTGAGACACATCTCTTACAACAAAAAACAAACACATCTCTTACAACAAAAAACAAAGTGATAGAATGAGAAAATGATTTCTAACTATGAAATGCAATCCAACAATAAAAATGATCTAGTGAAGAAAAGATTTACAATATAAAAGATAGAAAGAATTTTTGTGTAGGGTGTGTTGTTGAAGATAGAGCTTGAATGCTTGAGTTTTTCCTTGTAGATGATGGTTCCTCCTCTTTCTTCTTGGTTGATCTTCAAATCTCCCAAATGGTCTTGTATATATACTTGAATTCCCCAAAATAGGATTTTTGTGGGTCATCTTCTTGGAAGATGATATAGCTGTTGGGAAAACTTCTTCTTTGATTAGAAGATAATATATCTGTTGAGAAAACTTTTTCTTTGATTGGAAAATGATATAGCTATTGGGAATTCAAAAAAATGACTGTTGGAGCCTAAATTCCCAAATCCAGAGGTGAAACTATCTCACATTTGAATTCCCCACTTTGGTTTACGCACAATTTGATGCAAAAGTGAGATATCCCACCATTCTAAGTGTTGATGGTCGACCATCAGACCTTGATGGTTAACCATCAGCCAAAAACAATCTGTTTGATGAATTTCAGGGTGTGATGGTCGGCCATCAAGCCAAACATCTTGAAAAAACCTGTAAATTGTGTTCTTCTGTTGATGGTCAACCATCAAGCCTTCATAGGTGGCCACCACAAGGTGTAATTCTTCATTATCTTTGAAGCAGTCATTTCTTGGTCAGATGATGTCGATTTCAGTGATATTTGGTTCTTTGGAAAGCTCTTCTCATGCTCTATGCAGTGAACCTTGGAAAATTTCAAGAAATAATATGTAACATCTTGAAATCTGCAAAGTGATGACTAGAAACGTCATGTGCATTGAAATCATCAAGTAATGATATGTATCCGCTTTGAAGACTTGAAAACTTTCCAAATGGTACTTAGGCCTAATGAACTCTCTGATTGTTCAGTGAATGACATATGGCTTCTTGACTATATGGATTCTTCAGAGATAATCACTTGAATCCTATTTAATGCTTTAGAAATACTAGAGATTTCCCAAGAAATGGCTTGGGCGATCGCTTGAACACTTTCACACTCAAAATGTTAGACCACAACATAGGTTTTGATATCATTGACATAAGAAGGAATTGGCTGAACATTTTCATACCAGACATTTCATTCTGAATGTTTGGCAGTTGCCTTTATTTCCACTGACTTCGGTTCAGGGTATCATGTTACTTTCTTGATCGCTTCTTCAGATTATGTTGATTTTCATCTTGGAAGTAATTTGTTGCTCATTTGCTCTCTTCATTTTATGCCTTGGTTACTGAGCATCGTGGTTCGTATGTACCTTTGGAAGTGATGGAACGGTTGAGTACAGGCATTATGGGATTTCTAATGCCCTGTTGACAATGATAGCAATGTTCTTCACTGCACAGCTGAAAATCAAACAAATGTTACAACCCATGGACACTGACTTTTTATACCCATCCTACTACAAAATAAATGACTGTTAGTATGTGGCTGTATTTGCTGTTAAAAGTTCTCCTTCATGAAAGCTGGACATTAAGATGTGGAGAAACAAGAGCTGATATTCTACTATAATCACCTACATTTATAACATATTTTAGCCCTCTCCTAGCACAATCTAATTTAGTAATACATTTAGTTTAATGCATTGTTTATGTAACTCACACTTCTTTACTTCCAGAGGTTACTCATTTGCTGTGTCACATCTGCTTGGGCTTTGGCTGAAAATTGTCTTTAATGAGTAACTCATTTATGTTTTTCAGGTATCCTGATGATCCTTTCGATAGAATATGGGAATCTGATTCTTTGAAAAAGGCAAATTACCTTGTTGATGTTGCTGCTGGAACTACTAAAGTGTCAACCATAATGCCAATTGATGTTAATATGGGTGAAAGACCACCTCAGAAAGTGATGCAAACAGCTGTAGTTGGTACAAATGGATCTTTAACTTACCGACTAAACTTGGACGGGTTTCCTGGCTTTGGCTGGGCATTCTCTTACTTTGCTGAAATTGAAGACTTGGCTCCAGATGAGACTAGGAAATTCAGGCTTCATCTACCAGGCATGCCTGAATTCAGCAAGGCTTCTGTTAATGTTCAAGAAAATGCTCAGGGAAGATATCGGTTGTATGAACCAGGATACACCAATGTATCACTCCCTTTTGTCTTATCTTTTGCATTCATTAAGACATCCGATTCATCTAGGGGACCTATCTTGAATGCCATGGAAATAAATAAGTACCTGCAGATAAATTATGGGTCTCAAGATGGTAAGCTTAGATCTAAATCATCGAATAAGCTCTATTGAATAGTATTCTTTTATTTAAATTATATGTTCAGTGAGGTGCATAATTTTCACGTTGGTAACAGCGACCCTGATGGCTAGTCTGAGTTCTCACTACCCACTAGCAAATTGGACACAGGAAGGGGGTGATCCTTGCTTACCAGTTCCATGGTCATGGGTGCAATGCAACTTAGATCTGCAACCAAGAATAATCTCAATGTGGTCTTCTCCATACCCTTGCTTAACTTGCTAAACTTTCTGCCTTTCTATGCTAAAATTTTCTTGTTATGTGAACAAGACTGGGCCTTAATTTGTACAAAAATCCTATGGATCTCTTTAACTATATTTTATACTTCATCTCTTCGACAGTGATTTGTCTGGAAAGAATCTGACGGGGGAAATTCCTTCAGAGTTGACTAAGTTGACAGGCTTGATTGAGTTGTAAGATTCAAGTAGTCTTCTAGTTTAGAGTTGAGATTTTTTTCCATGTTTAGAGTTACTTTGGCTTTCACCATCAGGTTGCTGCTGATTTAATGTTTGCAGATGGCTCAATGGAAACTCACTTACTGGTCCTATAGCTGACTTTTCTGGATGCACCAATTTGAAGATTATGTAAATTGTTGTCCTTTACTTTATGTTTTTTTCTGTTCTCCAAATGTTCGACCTACCAAACTAATGGGTGTCTTTGTTTACTATAGCCATCTGGAGGATAACCGCTTGAGTGGCATACTGCCATCGTCACTTGTGAACCTAAAGAATTTAAGAGAACTGTAAGATCTCCTATCTTTACTATTCAAGAAAGTCAAAGTAGTTGGTATTAGATATTGCAAGTGACTCACATGTAGTGGAGTTATTCTCTGTTGGGAACATATTATATCCTACAGGTAATAAATTTTGCATAGGCCATATTGAGTTTGTTCATTTTTCTGATTACCCTTCTCCATTCTCCTTTCCTGACATTTAAAGTATTATTTTTCAAAGTGCATCACACAAAGACCTTATTAATTCTTGGACTTTGGTTATGCAGGTATGTGCAGAATAATTTGCTATCTGGAACAGTGCCTCGGGGCCTTCTTAATGATAATTTGGCTTTCAAGTCTGTATTACTTCCTTCTCTTAGTAACTTCTGTATCCATTTACCTTGCTAGTGATTGCAAAATATACTTCATTGCTGTTTATTGATTGCATGTTGCAATTCTTTCTATCATGTGGTGATTAAGCTGTTCAAACATGTCATTATTGTACATATTTCGGTACACTAAAGCAATTCTCTTAGGTCTTTGATGTAGGAAAACTATTAAAAACATGAAATCAACGGACTTTCGAAGATGTGAAAGCAATTTACTCTTCTTGATTGAAGATTCGAGAAAGAAACTAAGTATCCTAACAAAACAGATTTTAGAAAGAAGATAAAGAAACTGCAGATAGTGGAAAAGAAACTGAGAAAGGAACCTCACGCGTCTATTTACAGTCCCAAACTTCACAAATCGGTGATGTAAAATAAAAAAAATTTGACTGCTGATGATGTCTCTTGACCAAGTGCGAATAATCAGTTCCCTAAAGAATAAAGTGCACATAGAAATGCAAGAATATGAATATGAATAATGTAGACTGTTTAGTCAGCAGTTCAACAGTACATTAGCTTGCTTTTATTAAGTTTGAAACTAAGAGACCAAGGAAACTCAAAGATTAGAGAGAAGAACAAGAAACACAATGCAGTAAGAAATTAGGGTTTTGAAACAAAAATATTGAAACAGCTTGAAGATTTCAGGGAACAAGAGACGGTAAATAATGTTTAGGCAGATTTCTGGAAGAAACTATGCGAAACAAACAAAAAAGGAGAGAAAAAACAAGAAAAGGATAGGACATCCTAGAATTCTCACCCACGCATGCTTTGTTGTTTGGATCTCTCAATCCTGGTAGTCTGTTTAACTCTCCTCAAAGAGGTTCAAGGTCCCTTCAAGCAATCTTGAAATTGCTCCAAGAAAAGTACATGATCTCTCTATCACAAAGCAAGAGTCAAACTTCCACATTTCTAATCTCTAATCCATTACAATGAAAGAAAAACAACCCATTTTGTACAGGCTGTCCAATCATAATGAGGTGGCTTTGCTACTAAGCAAACTAAAATAACACAATTTGGGATCTTGTCCTGGTGCAGTAATAATAAGAGAACAGGGAAAAAACCCGCAGGGTTCTAGGGGAAGAACTCCACTGGGATCTGGGGATTCTTAACAAAAGATATCCTAAAACTAATATGTTTGACCAATGTAATCCCACAGATATAATTAGTAAAAGATAGAGAAGTTTGTCTAACCTTGGACTGAAATAGAGAAGAGGAATAAGCCAATTTCATTCAATGAATAATCGAAACTACACCAAAAAACAAAAAAGCCCTAACCTCTTTGAAAAAATAAGGTTGGCATCACTTTTCTTGTTGTTTAAGAAACTACCATAAAAGTCCCCCATACTCTTCACTGAAATGAAAAAATTACTTGGCGCTGATCCACTACATAAAGACAACTTCAAACCGCTTAAATAATGGCGAAGCACTTAATCTTACCTACAAACCTAGACAACTTAAACTTTTAAAAGAAAGAAATTAACTTTTGCCTTTTCTTCTTTGTTTTTGTACTTTTGAGAATGCTCCTGGATCATACACCCCAACTTAAAAAGAACTCGTCCTTGGTAACTTGATTCAGAGATCTGTTATGTCCTCATCTTCAAATACGATTTGGAAGAATAACCCGGTAATCATGAAGAATTTCCATCTTTATCATCCTCTCTAAAGAATCCGGAATTCCCTGTCTTGCATTAGTTCTTTATCCGGAATTCCATCTTGCATTAGTTCTTTCACACATAAACTCAGAAGTTATTATCTTCTCAAGATTTCATGAGATTGGTGGAAATTCTTTTGGGTTCTTTCTATCAGTGACTGTCTCTAACACTTTCATCTTCAAGATTAACTCTTTCCAGAAGTAAGCTTGAAGGATATTCTCAAGGGTTTTTTCCAATTTCTCAAATAATCCTTTTTGTCGCAATCATCCCTTTTCTTATTCTTCTCTTTCTCGATGGAGAAATTCTTGCCTGTAATTCTTGATTGATTGACTAAAGTGACTGCTGGAAGGTGGATCACAGGTCCTTTCAAGAGCCATGTGCTTATACCAATTTGCTTCACTAAGATAATAAAAGACGTGGGTAACACTAAACTTGTGTGTAATTCTTGATTGATTCTCTAAAGATTTTCGGTGTTGTTTCTCCTCTCTTTCTTTCTATGTTGCTTCTCCTCTCTTCTTGTTCTGGTTCTTGAGAAGGATAAGCCAAATTTTTGCTAGAAATCAAGAGGAAGTTTCCTGATACAGGCTTCCTATTACTTGTTGTTTTCTCCCCCAGAAACATCAAGATTTGCTGTTTAAACTCACTGCTGATCATGTGTCTGCACTGGTTTGCCACGTGCATAGTGCTAATTGTAGTTATTGAGGTTTTGCTACTGTTGTTACTGGTTTCCTCTAAGGCGTGCGTTATCCTCCGTCTGCAGTATCTACCACTAAGGGTAATTATAATGGAGGCTAAGCTCTGATACTAATCTAATGTAGAACAGCCCTGAAATTGGGAGATATTTTAAGACATAATAGTGATTTTCTGTTCCAAATTGAAGAATCAAGAAGGAAACTAATAAACCCTAACAAAGAAAATTTTGGGAAGATTTTTCTTTAATCAAGATAAAGAAAAATTCTGATATTGGGAAAAGGCACTGAGAAATGTATCCTTAATCTGATGTTAGAAGTCCAAAACTTCCAAATCAGTCAACAGAAAATGTGTTTGACTGCTGATGATGTCTGTTGACGACCTGCAGTTGGTCAGGCTACTGAATAGCAAATATCATTACAAACCCAACAAAATGAATATAAATAATAGGTATGTTGCACAACAGTCAGAGTACATTAACCTTCTGTAGTTAACAGTTAAATTAATGGAACCACAAACTCAAAAAATCAGAAACAATAGACCTTCTACTTCTTTGTTATAAGGGTTGATGGTGCTCATGCTTGCTTATAACACCAAATAAACCGGGTTCGTTTTCAGATGTGAAGCACATTGTTCCAAGCAAGAGTGAGCACCAGTAATCCTCATTCTAAGGAGTCTGAAGCCACAGAGAATGATGGGAACCATTACACATCTCTTAAAATTTCTAATTGTAGTAAAAGTGGTACGGGTATTATTTTATTTCTTAAGTTATGTTTTATGTTTTATATTTCAAGTTGAGGGCCATGTTTAGCTTTTCAGCGAAGTGTACAAGATTCCAAATTGTGTGTTTTTTACTTCGCTTAATCGCTAAAGAACCTTCTCTTTTCATTATTTTGCACGAGTAGTCGAAGATGCCTTTGACCATGTATCATCATCATCATCAAGACCTTATCCCAATTAGGGGTCGGCCACATGAATCTTATTCCTCCATTCCACTCTATTAAATACCATGGCTTCATTTAGTACCAAAGTGTTTAAATCTTTTCTCATCACTTCTATCCACGTTCTTTTGGGCCTTCCTCTTGCCCTTTTAGAACCTTCTACTTGTATTGCCTCATTCTTTTTAACCGGTGCCATTGTTGGTCTCCTTTGAACATGTCTAAACCATTTAAGTCTAATCTCCCTCATCTTGTTACATATTGGTGCTACCCTTAAATTTCCTCTAATATTTTCATTTCTAATTCTATCCTTTCTTGTCTTACCACTCATCCATCTCAACATCCTCATTTCTGCTACTCTCGTCCCATGAGTATGATGTTCCTTAACTGCCCAACACTCTGATCCATAGAGCATGGCCGGCCTAATGGCCATCCTATAGAATTTTCCTTTTAGTTTGAGGGGCACCCGCGATCACACAAAACTCTAGATGCACGTCTCCATTTGTTTCAACCCGCTTGGATTCTCTGGGTAACCTTCCTCTCAATCTTTGCACTCTCATGAATCATTGACCCTAAGTACTGAAAGTGGTCTTTTACAAGGACTTCTTGGTTATCAATCTTGACTGGTGTTCCATTCTTACTCTCCTTGCTAAAATTACATTCCGTATATTCTGTCTTAGTTCGGCTCATTTTAAATCCGTCAGATTCTAATGCTTTTCTCCATAACTCTAGCTTTATGCTTACACCCTCCCTTGTCTCATCAAGTAAGACTATATCATTTGCAAATAGCATGCACCAGGGAATCTCCTTGTGCATATGTATTGTTAACTCATCCATAACTAATGTGAAAAGGTATGGGCTCAATGCCGATCCATGGTGCAATCCTACAGTGACAAGAAAATCACTAATCACGCCACTAGTAGTCTTAACATTTGTTACTGCTCCCTCATACATATCTTTAATTATGTCTATATACCCCCGAGATACCCCTTTATCACCCAACACCCTCCATATTAACTCTCTTAGGACTTTATTATAAGCTTTCTCTAAGTCGATAAAGACCATGTGGAGGTCTTTCCTCCTCTCCCTGTATTTCTCTAATAATTGTCTTAGTAAGAAAATAGCTTCCATGGTAGACCTTCCAAGCATGAAACCAAACTGATTCTCTGATACACTTGTTTCATGTCATAGCCTCTTCTCAATCACTCTTTCAAAAAGTTTCATAGTGTGGCTCATAAGTTTGATCCCTCAATAATTAGTACAGCTCTGTATGTCTCCTTTATTCTTATAAATTGGTACAATAGAGCTTTTCCTCCGCTCATCAGGCATTTTCTTTGATTTTACAATATTGTTAAACAACTTGCTCAACCAAACTACCCCAATATCTCCCATATGCTTCCAAACCTCTACTGGTATACTATCGGGCCTCGTGGCCTTTCCTGATTTCATCTTTTTCAAGGCCTCTTTTACTTCAGGTACTCTAATCCTACGTTCATATCTATAATATCCAGTATTATTTAGATTTATAGTATTTTCAATCCCTATATTCTCAGAGCCATTGTCATTTAACAATTTTTGAAAGTATGTTTCCCACCTTTGTTTGATCTCATCATCTTTGACTAATACCCTTTGATCATCGCTTCTAATTCACCTAACATGATCTAAGTCCTTACCCTTCTGTTCGCTTACTTTTGCAAGTTTAAATACATTTTTCTCACCTTCTCTTGTTCCTAGTCTATTATAGAGCTCATCATATGCTTTAACTTTAGCCTCACTATTCTCTTAGCAACCTTTTTAGTATTCTTATATTGTTCATAGTTTTCATTATTTCTAGTCTTCTACCATGCTTTAAAAAGCATCCGTTTTTCTTTGTTAACGTTTTGCACTGTTTTACTCCACCACCATGTTTCCTTTCCTAATTGCCTTTTACTTTTAGATACTCCTAAGACCTCTTTTGCCACTTTCTTAATGGACTCAGCAATATTAATCCACATGGTATTTATTCTGTTTCATAGTTCCAAATTCCTTCTACCACTTAATTTTTGGATACCTATTAAGTTCATTTCCTTTCTTCCATCTTTTGATATGGATATCCATAACCATTAACCTATGTTGTGAGGTTAAACTCTCACTGGGTATCACCTTACAATCCTTACAGATAGATCGTTCATTATTCCTAAGTAGAAAATAGTCTATTTGGCTTTTATGAAGTCCACTTTTAAAGGTTACTAAGTATTTATCCCTCTTCTTAAAGAGTGTATTTGCAATGGACAGGTTATATGACAAAGCAAAATCGAGGATATTCTCCCCCATCTCATTTCGTTCACCTATACCATACCCTCTGTGTATTCTATCATATCCTTCCCTATCTTTTCCTACATGGCCATTTAAGTCTGCTCCTATAAACATCCCCTTAGTGCTGGGAATTTCTCACACGACTCCCTCCATATCTTCCCAAAACTGCCTCTTGATTATGTCTTGTAACCCTACTTGTGGTGCGTATGCACTTATAACATTTATAATCTGCTCTCCTAGAACAAGTTTTATTATTATAATTCTATCACTGATTCTTTTAACGTCCACAACTTTGTCCTTTAATTCCTTATCCACTATTTTCCTACGCCATTTTTGTTATTTTCCTTTCCTACATACCATAATTTATACCCATCTATTTCTCTAGCTTTAGCCCCCTTCCACTTGGTTTCTTGGATACAAGCAATGTTGACTCTTTTACGTTTCATCGCATCTACTAACTCCAAACTCTTACCTGTCAATGTCCTTATATTCCATGTGGCGATACAAATCTTCTGTTCTGGAGATATCCTATTTACTATCGCCTTTCTCGATCTCCATGGCATGAACCTATGTCCACTTTTCACTGCACTTGGATTCTGACGCAACGCGTCGCATCTGAGGGGATGCTCTAGCAGCCCTTGCCCATTTTTCACTACAATTGGGATCCGATGTAGTGCGCCGCTTCTGGGAGAATACCCTAGCAACACTTACCTATTTTTCACCACACCTAGGATCCGATGTAGCGTGTCGCTTATGGGGAACACCCTAGCTTGAGGGAATGTCAGTTTTCTATTCATGTCATTTTAGGGTTGCCATAATTTTTAAAAGCTGAAGATGATTTTCATTTCTTCCTTACAAACTAATATACAAATGCATATTCATTTGCAAGCAGAAAAGAAATAACAGGATCATCTTCAGCTTCACCCTTGCCGGCTGGCTACCTGACACAAGGGTTGCTATATTTTAAGAAGCTGGAGATGATTTTCATTTCTTCCTCACAAACTAATATACAAATGCATATTCATTTGTAAGAAAGAAATAACAAAATCATCTTCAACTTCTCCCTTGCTGGCTAGCACCTGACACAAGACCCTCTTCCTTTTTCATCCGGGCTTGGGACCGGCATTGGCGGAGTTGCCTTTGACCATGTATGTGAGCATTAAATTAACGAAGAGGCTTTTGGATCTGTGTCATGCATGCAGGCAATTGTCACAAACATTAGGTTATCATTGTACTGATTATGCCTCTGAATTTACCTCTTCCAAATATCTCAATATCCCGCTTATATAATGCTAGTTACGTATTGCATATTCGGGGATATGTTAATGATTTTCTCCCTATATTCCCTTTGACTTTTCTTGTCTGATGCTATTAGACTTATAATACCGCTATCTATATCTGGATTTTTTAAATTGTGTGTTGCAGCTTCTCGGGTAACATAAATCTTCACAGGGGAAGCAGTGGCACGAACCACATTAACATCATAATATTTTCTGTCCTCGGAGCCTGTGCTCTTTCCCTGGCTATTGTTGCATATTTCCTGTTTATGTGGAGGAGAAAGACAGCATCTCCTGGGGAAGGTCTGATTGGGAAACATCCATTTCTCATTCATTGTTAATTCTGTTATTGTTGTGTTTAGACAATATGACCAACCCAAGAAGCTGTAAATTTTTTGTATGGTTTATCTTGTTACAGATGATTTAACTAAGGCTCTGCCCTCCCAGAAGCTAGTTTCTTTTTTCAGTGATGCCACTGTGGAGTCAGCACATTGCTTTGAATTATCAGAACTTGAAGAAGCCACTGGAAAATTTGAAAAGCAAATTGGTTCTGGGGGTTATGGAGTAGTATATTATGGAAAGATGAAGGACAGAAAGGAAATTGCAGTCAAAGTTCTTTCTACTAATTCCTTCCAAGGGAAGCGAGAGTTTTCTAATGAGGTAATTTTGTTTAGAAATTTGTGGAAGCAAAGGATTCCATGAATTACGTGTTTTTTGTTACACTATATTGTGCATTTGAGTGCTGAACTCATTTATTCCAAATGACCTCTTATGTATTTCACCCTACTCAACATCCTACATCGTTTTTTGTACTGCGTTTGAGGTAATTGATGGAAGCTCTTGTATGAACATTATGACTGTGCATGCTTAGCTTAGTGCCTTGCTGTTTCAGTTCTGAATCTTCTGATTGCTATTTTGTCTACATTGTCTTATTTCTTTGTGCTGTTCCTAGCTCTCTCTCATATACATGGCTTTCTATCTATCGTGGTACTCAACCTCCTTGAAACCTGTTCTTAACCATCTAACATGGGTGAACTATCATCACTTGCTACACCACTGGAGAACTCAGCCTTCAAATGTTTGTTTTATCCCTAACTTCAGCATTCTAAATAGTTTGAAATACGTCAGCAGTCTTGTCTCCATATTCTTCTTGTGTTTCCCCAATTAGCATGGTTATATGTAGGGTCTACAAATCTGTTTTTGTTGCCTAACACCCGAAGTTATGCTTATTCATCAAATGGTTAGTTGGTGATTTTTCTTGTGGTTTATCCTGATCATCTGATTAATAGCTCAATTGGAAACAAGCTGGTTAACTGCACACTTCTGTTTGACCGAATCTCAGCAATAAAAATATTGGTATCGTCTGGTCATTGTGAACAACCTGTCCTCAATATGCGTGCCACATGGGCTGTTTGGATCGCTTGACTATCCAACCTTGTATGCTTGGTGATGGTTGACTAATGCTATTGAATTACTCTCAATTGTCCTATACCACTCTTGGTTAATCTTAAAGTTATTCATTTAGATGACTACAAGAAAATACATCAAGTTCAAGATTTCCTTTCCTGTTGCAAAATTTTGAAGTTTTTGCCAGGTTATTTAAGATAGAGGCTCATCGTATTAGTTATAGTTTCTTGTGGCCAACTAAGTGGTGGAACTTAAAGGGGGACAAAATAATCTCACTCACAAATAAGTTGATGGTAGAAGGAAACTGGAATAATGAAATAGAATTAAACACTGTGGATTAATATGGCGGAGTCTATTAAGAAATTGGCAAAAGATGTCCTAGGAGTATCTAAAAGTAAAAGGCAATTAGTAAAGGAAACTTGGTGATGGAGTGAAACAGTGCAAAAAGTTATTAAAGAAAAACAAGTGTGTTTCAAAGCATGGTAGAAGATTAGAAATAATGAAAACTATGAACAGTATAAGAATGCTAAAAAGGTTGCTAAGTGAATAGCAAGTAAGGCTAAACTCAAAGCATATGATGATCTCTATAATAGGCTAGGATCAAGAGAAGGTGAGAAAGATGTGTTTAAATTTACAAAAAATAAAACAACAAAAGAGTAAGGACTTAGACCACGTTAAGTCCATTAGAAGTGACGATCAAAGGGTACTAGTAAAAGGTGATGGGATCAAAGAAACGTGGGAAAATTACTTTAAAAAATTGCTAAATGACAATTGCCTGAAAATATAGGGATTGAAGTGAAAGAGGCTTTTAAAAAAATGAAATCAAGAAAGGCCCTGGGGCCCAATGGTGCCAATAGAGGTTTGGAAGCATATGAGAGATACTTGAGTAGTTTGGTTGACTAAGTTGTTTAACAAGATTATAAAATCAAAGAAAATGCCGAATGAATGGAGGAAAACCTTTATTGTACAAATTTATAAGAATAAAGGAGACATACAGAGCTGCACTAATTATTAGGGGATCAAACTTATGAGCCACACTATAAAACTTTTCAAAAGAGTAATTGAGAAGAGGTTGCCGCATGAGACAAGTGTATCGGAGAACTAGTTTGGTTTCATGCTTGGGAGGTCTACCGTGGAAGCTATTTTCTTACTGAGACAATTGATAGAGAAATATAGGGAGAGGAGGAAGGACCTCCACATGGTGTTTATTGACTTAGAGAAAGCTTATGATACAATCATTAGAGAGTTAATATGGAGGGTGTTGGGCTAGAAACGGGGTTCGCGGGGGTATATAGGCATAGTTAAATATATGTATGAGGGAGCGGTAACAAATGTTAAGACCACTAGCGGAGAGACCGGTGATTTGTCTATTACTATAGGATTGCACTAAGGATTTGCATTGAGCCCATACCTTTTCATGTTAGTTATGGATGAGTTAACAAAGCATCTACACAAGGAGATTCCATGATTTATGCTATTTGCAGATGACATAGTTTTAATTGATGAGACAAGGGAGGGCATAAGCACAAAGCTAGAGTTATGGAGAGAAGCATTAGAACGTAAAAGATTTAAAATCAGCTAAAATAAGACAGAGTGTATAGAATGCAATTTTAGCAAGGAGTGGAGCACCAGTAAAAACTGATAACCAAGAAGTCCCCGTAAAAGACCACTTTTGGTACTTAGGACCAATGATTTATGAGAGTGGAGAGACTGAGAGGGAGGTTACCCAGAGAATCCAAGTAGGTTAGAACAAATGGAGATGTGCATCTGGAGTTTTGTGTGATCAGCGGGTGCCACTCAAACCAAAAAGAAAATTCTATAGGATGGCTATAAGTCTGGCATGCTATATAGATCAGAGTGTTGGGCAGTTAAAGAACATCATGTTCATGGGTTGAGTGTAGCAGAAACGAGGATGTTGAGATGGATGAGTGGCAAGAAAATAAAGGTTAGAATTAGGAATGAAAACATTAGAGGAAACTTAGGGGTAGAACCAATAGGTAATAAGATAAGGGAGATTAGACTTAGATGACTAAAAACGGCACCAGTTAGGAGTGAGGCAATGCAAGTAGAAAGTTCTAAAAGGGCGAGCGAAAGGCCCAAAAGAACATGGATAGAAGTGGTGAGAAAAGATTTTAAAACTTTAGGAATAGAAGAACAAGATTCATGTGGCCGACCCTTTATTGGAATAATGTCTTGATGATGATGATGATGATGTTGTGACCAACTTTCGACAAGTCTAGTGGTGTAATTGATTTTTAACTTCGGTCCCTGCAGCAAAATGATAGAATCCAATGCATGGAAAAGAAATCAGCTCACTGATGTATGATATGGTCTTTGAAAACTGTCTGAAAACTGCTAGAAGATTTGGTCAAGGAAGATAGTCAAAGGTCATTGTTTGGTCGCTCATGTGACAACTATTCAGTTCTGCTGTGGAGGTGTTATTAATTGGAAACTATTTCATATTCAGGAGAATCTGTAATTGCCTTTGTAGTTCCCTTACTATGATTACATCATTCCACCACTGTTATTAAAAGATGAACAAATGAGGAATAACCTTTGGACATGGGGACCTTCAATGACTGCAAATGGAAAAAAACTAAAATAGATGAGAGAGATGGTTCTCTATATTCAACTCTGCAAAGTCTGTCAAATTTGCTGTTACAGTTTGTCTATGGCTCATCGAAATTGGGACATGTGACATGACTGGCCATGGATGTGGCTGCATTTCATATCTTTCATTGAGTGCACAACTACAGTGATGAACTTTCAACAAACGGAACAGTGGTAAATGATCAAAAGCAACTGCAGGCTACAACTGGAAAATAAGACACTGACCAGATATTCCACATCCAGTTAGCACTGTCTCTGGCCTTTGTTTTTACTATGATGTGAAAAAATGTTCAGTTATTTATTATTAGCTTCTTTACTATCTTCTATTACCTCGTAATCTATCTCTTTCTACTCAAAATTTGATTATACATAGTCAAAAATTGAGAAACTTGTCTGAATCATTTAGTCCCTCATTCAAAATTTCTGGCCAATCAAACGATGTCTAACATCCAGTTCTCCTAGAATCTTTATGAATTATTACCTGAACTTGTTTGGATTAAGTGCCATATATCAAACTTACTGGTAAGGAAAAACACATGCTCTCTATGCATAAGACAGTAGTATACTCTATGTGATATACGTACGACACTATAAGTCGTTGACAGCATATACTAATGAACATACCATGTCTCAAAATTGGGTTTTAGGTTTGAACACGAGAGGCAAAGAATTGTACATTCAAGAATACAACATACAAAGGGTTATTGCATGAATTGGGTTGAGATGAAGCCTGGAACATTTTATGGATTAGTGTCCACTTTTTCTTTCTTATTTCTTACTTTCAAGTTCATCAAAAGTGACCAGAGTCTCATTATGTGCTTCATGACTTCTGTAGTCGAAAGAAGGCAGAGAGTCTTGTTTAACCACTTCAGGTTTTTGTTGGGCTGAGGATCAATACCATGTGTTTTTAGTTGTTGTTTCCAATTTTCTCCTTAATTGCAAATGAGTAGTGTATTCCATCTGGTGTACATACTAGGAAAAGCATGCTGCTAGAATGTAGTTTGCACTTTGAGTTTGAAGTACATGAACATTGGGAGCTATTTCACTTGTTAAAGAAATTTCCATGCTTCCAAAACAGGATCCACATAAAATGTTGTATTATAAAGCAAAAACAAGTCACAGTGTAATGAATAGCAAGTAATTTGAAGCAAGGAGTAGATCAAGGATTAAATAGGATGATTTAGATTCTTACATAGAGTTTCATATCCATCGTTGTTAGTGTTCAGCATAAGCATTCCTATGCTCCCATATATGCAGAAACATCAAATAGCTTAAATATCCAATGAATATTTTCTTATGAGAGGAATCAATAAATTTGTGTAATCAGACAATTCTCCCTTCTTGAAAATCATTAATGCTAAACCAATCAATGATCCCATTTGACTCAGGTGTCTCTACTTTCAAGGATACATCACAGAAACCTCGTTGCATTTCTTGGGTACTGTGAAGAAGAAGGGAGGAACATCCTTGTTTATGAGTTCATGCATAATGGGACTCTAAAAGAACATCTTTATGGTATATGTCATCGATTTATGTAATCATAAGTAAATTGCTCTTGATTCTATGTCGTCTGGTTATAAGTATGAATACTGTACAGGCCCTTTAGCTAGGGAGAAAACCATCAGTTGGATCAAGCGCCTGGAGATTGCTGAAGATGCTGCGAAAGGTTAACTCAGTAATCGTACACATTCCTGTGAATGAAACTGGTTCTTCTCATCTCCTTCAGGAAAAGCAATCTGAGATTTTCATTTCCAACCTTGTTTCAGGGATTGAGTACCTTCACACTGGCTGTGTTCCAACTGTCATTCACAGGGATCTGAAAAGCAGTAATATCCTTCTTGACATGCACATGCGGGCAAAAGTTTCAGATTTTGGTCTCTCGAAACTTGCAGTGGAAGGGTCTTCCCATGTCTCAAGCATAGTCCGAGGAACTGTTGGGTATTTAGACCCTGAGTAAGGCGTTTCTAAATCATAAATGTGATTTCTTTCCAGATCATGAATAACCCATGCATAGAAGTTAGAATTCCATGAAAATTTATATTCTATTTGGTGACAGCTTGAGAATCGAACAGGATTTCATTCTGTTGCAGTTACCCAAGCCTGAAACAAAAAATGCAAGAGCTGTAATATTAGTATGGAATGGATGCATACATATGCATTTACTGCTAAGCAGCACATTGGTGTTCATTTCTTTCCAGTTGAGTTTTATACATTCTCTTAACTTGTGCAGGTATTATGTCTCGCAGCAGTTAACAGACAAGAGTGATGTCTATAGCTTTGGTGTCATTCTTCTTGAGCTGATTTCAGGTCGTGAAGCAATATCTAATGAAAGCTTTGGCACCAACTGCCGCAACATAGTTCAATGGGTCAGGACACTTTTTCTATTTCCCTGTGGGACTTGGGGAGACTTTGAGCTATTCCTTGGTTGAATAATTATCTTAGTTGTTAAAATTTGAGTATCCATACTCATAAATATTTTTCAGCGTTCTAGCATATCTGTTTGGAGATCTTGGAATGTTGACCATTCTTGGTCCATGTGTCTGTTTTAAGACATACGTCAAGTTAGCTTTTGGTGTTCAAGTTCCACTTTTTTCTCCATATATTTCTCCTGATACTTTAAAACTTTGATTTTTTTATTATTCTGTCTAACAGATTTCGAATCCATCACATGGGATGGCTTTGTTGCAGGCAAAGTCGCACATTGAGGGTGGAAACATTCAGGGAATCATTGATCCCTTACTACATGATGATTTTGACATTCAGTCGATATGGAAGATTGCTGAGAAGGCAATGATGTGTGTCCAACCATATGGTAGGCTGAGGCCATCAATGTCAGAAGTACTCAAGGAGATTCAAGAGGCAATTTCAATTGAGAGGGGAGGATCAGAGTTAGGAGAAGGTAACTCGGATACCATATCTAGAAGTTCCGTGCATTCTCCCCTCCACATGTGTTCTCAAGAATTGCCAGCATCGGACCCATACCTTGCATTGGATGACCCTGTCGCATTACCAACTGCTCGGTAACTGCCTTGCACGTTAAACTACCTATTCAGACCAGGTACAGTGTAATTCCCAATTATTTTAAGTTGGAATTGTGCAAATATCTCTAACTTTGTTTGTACAGATTTAGATTATTTGGTATTTTGTATGTCAACCATTAGTTGTTTGCGAGCCCTATTTGTTATTGCGATATATATAAAGTCCACAAGTGTATGATAATTGTATTTAGAACAACGCTCTCTTCCATAGTAACTTCAGGAGCCCTCTAGCTGGAACCACGTTTGGATGATGTGACCGGTTCAACTTGAACGTCTTCTCCTATTTACAATTGCAGAAGCTCATGCCTATTAGAAGCTCCTAGCTACTAGCCTTTTCTCGTTTTGCATTTTTAAATTTTGACCATTAGAATTTGACTGAAATACTAGTATGCAGAAGCATCTAATGAGTATGAGTTTTTTGCAGGTAACCTAAATAGGGGAGGTTGTAGATGAATTGTCAGATCATCCAAAAGTGGAGCCTAGATAGAAGGGTCATGAAGTCAATTCAATAGGATTAAGTGGTCATGAAGTCAATAGTAAATGGTGGTTTGAGTCTTCGGTTGGTGCAGTTTAGTAGTTGGCTAAGTCCACTTTTTTTTATTGCTTGCAGTAAAAACAATAAAAATAACTTTTTCAATTGGATTTTCGTTTACTATTCGTTTTTACTAATTTGAGAGATTGGTTTGGGAATTGATCCTCTAACTTGTGCATCTTGAAAATAATATTTTATTTTAGTAAAGAGGACCTAGCAAGGTGTCCGGGCAAATGCCCGAGAAAATAGGTAGAGATGATGTTATTGTCCACTCTCAAATAATATTTATTTTTAAGCTTGATTTGATTAGACTAAATAAAGCTTTACAATTTTAAAACTTGATCATTACCTTTCAAGCCCTCCTTATTTTTCATTTTGCATTATAGAAATAATTTCTCTATTTTCTTTCTAATTTTTCTTAAGCATTTTTGTATTAATAAGTAGTTAGAGTTTCCATATGCAATCCAATACATTGATTTAAGTAGAGCCCAGATTTGTAATGATCCTCTAGTTATTATCTTTTGGGACGTATTTAGATCGATCTTGTAAAAATCTTCTCCATTTGATTAACCAATGCAATGGTTGGATCATATCAGATTGAAAAGGCTAATGAGATATCACCTATATATGTTGATGCTTAGAATATAAAAGATTTGGATAATCAATCAGTAAGGAGCCAAATTGTATATTTAGTTGCTTTATTATTATTATTATTATTATTATTATTATTATTATTATTATTATTATTATTATTATTATTTTATTGTAGAGGTTTGATGTATCAAATGAGTATAGATAAGCCAACATGTATCCTAATGGTTAGGCTAAGATACCTCATCAGTAAGTAGGTTGTGAATTTGAGGTAGTGCAATTAATACTTTAGGGTTTTTTAGGATACGTTTGGCAAGGGTGCATGGTGAGAGGTGTGTGTCTCAAGGATACGTATGGAAAAAGTGTATATGTAAAAGATTGGTTGGGTGTGTAATTAATCAATTAAAAAAAAGACTAAAAAATGAACAGCTCAAAGAGAGCAAAAATAGTAGTAATGAAATCTTACAAAATATAGGGTTAAAATCATCCTATCGCAAAGATCTTTAACGTATCCCTAATAAAAAATGTGATTTGCATGGTGAAAGGTTCTAATCACCAAGCATTTGGAGCCTACATGCAACTTGAGATCTAATCTATTGCAAGATACCACATGATTTTCTCTTGGTCAACTATCATATAAGGAGTTCAAGTGCCAACCAAAGCATTCATCTTAGGGGGAAGTACCTACATTTGGACTACTAAAAAATCTTTGGTCTCTATCAAGTGATCTAAACTTGTGATCCTATGAACCATCTAAGGCGCTTACAACATTTCAACCAAATTAGTAAACAATAGAGAGAGATCTCCCTCTATGTGTGTGTGTGTGTGTGTGTGTGTGTGTGTGTGAGAGAGAGAGAGAGAGAGAGAGAGAGAGAGAGAGAGAGAGAGAGAGAGAGAGAGAGAGAGAGGTGGAGGAATTATATGATGCAACCAGCTTCATTGCAATTTGTATCATAATTGCAATGAGAGGTGGAGGATATCTCCCTCTATGTTGAGGGAGGTGTCCAAGGGATAGGTTTAGCAAGGATATATGTTAAGTAGGGGTGTATTCCAAGAATACATATGGAAAGGTTGTAAATATAAAGACCTATTGGGTGTGTAGCCATTTCAAAAGAGAGAAAAAATACCATGAGAGAGAGTTGAAATTTTCTTGTTCACTTATTCAACTAATTATAGGGAATTATATAATAGAGGAAAATTAGGATTAGATAAGATAAATAAGATAGATTAGAGAGAAAGATAGATTTTAGGGATTCAAGTGGGACCTACTTATGTGAAAAATAGAGAGTGGATTTTAATATTATAATATGAGAATAGATCAAAGCTGTAAGATGATAAATATAAAAGGTTAGAGATAGAAAGATTTTAGGAAATATTGGTAGATAAAAAAGAGAAGATTTTTTAAAAACTAAAAAAAGGAGAATAAAGATAAATGACAAAAATGCCACATCACAAAATAATATTGTGTTTTGCATTAGTATATAATAGATTACTCTCATCAATTGTAGAAGTATGAGAATTCAAATACATGTTCTCTTTCTACCAAAAAAAATAAAAATAAAAAAATTCGAAGTTGCTACTCACGCTACACAATTATGTGTTCATTGGCATTCAAAACATAGCATAAATGATTGTCCAATAAGGATTGTATTAGCAGGTGTTGATACTAGCTTTTTTTATTGGGTTTTATTTAATATCCCAAATGTATTAATCTAGTATTGGCCATATTTGTAGAGATCTTCTATGATGCATGTGAAGTACAAGTAGGGCTGTTAAGTGTCTACTTTTGGATAAATTACCCTCATTTAGCATGCATTTGATAAATTTCTAGGGCCTTATTTAAAAAATATCATCTAAATTTTTTTATCAACTAACCGTAGTTTTATGTATTTTCAATGTTAGATTGATATCCAAGGTAAGTATGTGCAAAACCACATGTTGTATTATACTAATTAGGATTTCTTTTATTTTATAGGTTGTGGATCAAGCCAATCAACATCTGAGATCGCAGATCAAGCTTAAATAAAAATGAAAGGCTCGTGTCAATTTAGGGTGAAATTTGGATGATCTGGATTAGGTGGTGACACAAGTGTTATCTATAGTTATATCTAGTGGTCCTCACATTCAACAGTCTACAACATCACAATTCATGGAATTTGTGCCACTTAATTGTGTATGTGGTCTTAATAGTCGTCTCTAGAAGTCCAAACTTCCCCTTACAACAACCATCCAACTCATATTGTTACAAAGAGGAGCAAATTGCCATTTTACAAGTTGCACTTTGTTTGCACTAGATGAACCCATGCTAGTGTGTGGGTTAAGGTGCACTACGCACATAGAGTATTGGAAGAGCTTGAGCCTATGGTATGGAGTGGTAAACATAAGCAACTGCATTGACCTTTCTGTGTTTTGGAGATGGAAAGTAAAGCTATTACATGGGCAAAGTGGGAGATGAGATCTAGACCCTTTTAATTAGAATGAAGATGATATGTGATTGGAGGGCTTGGGCTAATAGAATAAAGAAAGACATAAGAAAAGGAGGAAAGTTGATAAGCTGCAAAATAGTTAGTTCCTAATCTAAGAGGTTTCTAGTTTAGAAATCAAGTCAAATTAGAAATATACTTTGATTAAATTGCTTGGGGAGGAAGGAATTAACATGAGGTAACATCAAACTAACCTCCCCATATTCTATAAATCATCACCATCAATATCATCAAGACTTTATCCTAATTAGGGTTTGGCCATATGAATCTTATTCCTCCATTCTTCTCTATTAAGTACCATGGCGTCATTTAGTTCTAAAGTTTTTAAATCTCTCCTCACCACTATATCCACATTATTTTGGGCCTTCCCTTTGCACCTTTAGAACCTTTTACTTGCATTGCCTCACTTCTAACCAGTGCCATTTTTGGTCTCCTTTGCATATGTTCAAATCATCTAAGTTTAATCGCCCTCATCTTGTTACCTATTGGAGCTACTCCTAAAATTTCTCTAATATTTTCATTCCTAATTCTATCCTTTCTTGTCTTACTACTCATCCATCTTAACATCCTCATTTTTGGGATACTCATCCTATGAGCATGATGTTTCTTAATTGCCCAACACTCTAATCCATAGAGCATGGCCAGCCTTATGGCCACCCTATAGAATTTTTCTTCTAGTTTGAGCGGCACTCTCCAATCACACAAAACTCCAAATGCACATCTCTATTTGATCTAACCCACTTGGATTCTCTTGGTAGCCTCAATCTCTCCACTCTCATGAATCGTTGATCCTAAGTACCAAAAGTGGTCTTTTATGGGGACTTCTTGGTTATCAATCTTGATTGGTGTTTCACTCCTCTCATTGGTAAAATTGATTCCAAATATTTTGTCTTAGTTCGGCTAATTCTAAATCCTTTAGATTCTAATGCTTCTTTCCATAACTCTATCTTTGTGTTTACACTCTCCCTTGTTTCATCAAGTAAGACTTTATCATTTACAAATAACATGCACCAGGGAATCTCCTCATGTAGATGTTTTCTTAACTCATCCATAACCAATATGAAAAGGTATGGGCTCAATGCCGATCCTTAGTACAATCCTACAGTGACAAGAAAATCACCGGTCTCGCTATTAGTGGTCCTAACATTTGTTACTGCTCCCTCATACATATCTTTAATTATGTCTATATACCCCCGTAAAACCCCTTTCTTGCCCAACACCCTCTATATTAACTCTTTAGGGACTTTATCATAAGCTTTCTCTAAGTCGATAAAGACCATATGGAGGCCTTTTCTCCTCTCCCTATATTTCTCTACCAATTGTCTTAGTAAGAAAATAGCTTCCATGGGAGAACTCCTAAGCATGAAACCAAACTGATTCTCTGATATACTTGTCTCCTGTCGTAGCCTCTTCTTAATCACTCTTTCAAAAAGTTTCATAGTGTAGCTCATAAGTTTGATCCCTCGATAATTAGTGTAGCTCTGTATGTCTCCTTTATTCTTATAAATTGGTACAATAGAGCTTTTCCTCCACTTATCAGGCATTTTCTTTGATTTTATAATCTTGTTAAAACAAACTTGGTCAACCAAACTACCCCAATATCTCTCATATGCTTCCAAACCTCTATTGGTATACCATCGGGCCTCATTGCCTTCCCTGATTTCATCCTTTTTAAAGCCTCTTTCACTTTAGGTATTCTAATCCTACATTCATATCTATAATATCTAATGTTATTCAGATTTATAGTATTTTCAATCCCTATATTCTCAGATCCATTGTCATTTAACAATTTTTGAAAGTACGTTTCTCACCTTTGTTTAATCTCATCATCTTTGACTACTATCCTTTGATCATCACTTCTAATGCACCTAACATGATCTAAGTCCTTACCCTTCTTTTATCTTACTTTTGCATGTTTACACACATCTTTCTCACCTTTTCTTGTTCCTGGTCTATTATAGAGCTCATCATATACCTTAAGTTTAGCCTCACTATTCTCTTAGCAACCTTTTTAGCATTCTTATATTGTTCATAGTTTTCATTATTTCTAGTATTGTACCATGCTTTAAAACACATCCGTTTTCCTTTAATAACTTTGTGCACTGTTTCACTCCACCACCATGTTTCCTTTACTAATTTCCATTTATCTTAGGTAATCCTAAGACATCTTTTGCTACTTTCTTAATGGACTCATTAATATTAATCCACATGGTGTTTACTTTTGTTTCATAGTTCTAGTTTCCTTCTACCATCAACTTATTTGTGAATGAGGTAATTTTCTTTCCTTTTAAGTTCCACCACTTAGTTTTTGGATACCTATTAAGTTCATTTCCTTTCTTCCATCTTTTGATATGAATATCCATAACCATTAACCTATGTTGTGATGTTAAACTCTCACCGAGTATCACCTTACAATCCTTACACATTGATCTTTTAGTATTCCTAAGTAGAAAAAAGTCTATTTGGCTTTTATGAAGTCCACTTTTAAAGGTTATTAAGTGTTCATCCCTCTTCTTAGAGAGTGTATTTGTAATGAGCAGGTTATATGACCAAGCAAAATCGAGGATAGTTTTCCCATTCTCATTTTGTTCACTTATACAATACCCTTTGTGTATTCTTTCATTTCCTTCCTTTTCTTTTCCTACATTGGCCATTTAAGTTTGCTCTTATAAATATCCCTTTGGTGTTAGGAATTTCTTGCATGACTCCCTCCATATCTTTCCAAAACTATCTCTTGATTATATCTTCTAACCCTACTTGTAGTGAGTATGCACTTATAACATTTATGATCTCCACTCCTAGAACAAGCTTTATTATTATAATTCTATCACTAATTCTTTTAATGTCCATAACTTTATCCTTTAATTCTTTATTCATTATTATTCCTACACCATTTTTGTTGTTATCCTTTCCTACATACTATAATTTATACCCATCGATTTCTTTAGCTTTAGCCCCTTTCCACTTAGTTTCTTGGATACAAGGGAGATTGTGCCTATTAACTCCAAACTCTTATCTGTCAATGTCCTTATATTCCATGTGGCAATACGAATCTTATGCTCTGGAGATATCCTATTTACCAGTGCCCTTCTCGACCTCCATAGCATGAACCTATGTCCACTTTTCATTGCACCTGGGTTCTAATATAGTGTGCTGCTTTCGAGGGGATGCTCTAGTCGCCTTTGCCCATTTTCACTACACCTGCATTTTGATGTAGCGCGTCGCTTCTAAGGGAATGCCCTAGCAACCCTTGCCCATTTTTCACCATACCTAAGATTCAATGCATCGCATCACTTATGGAGAATGCCCTAGCTTGAGGGAATGTCATTTTTCGATTCATGTCATGTTAGGGTTGCCATACTTTTAAGAAGCTGGAGATTATTTTTATTTCTTTATTACAAACTAATATGCAAATGCATATTCATTTGCAAGCCGAAAAAAAAAAAAACAAAATCAGCCACTTGTGATTAAGTAGAAGAACATTGAGTAGAAAAAGTTCCAAGCTTGAGATTTTTTATTTGGATTCAAGAAGGCATCGAACGAAGAGCTCAAATTCAGCCACTTGTGATTATTTGTGTGATCAATAACTATATTTTTATAGTATTTTGTTCTTGTTTTTCAACCAATTCTCTAAATTCCTTGTGTTTTTTATTGATCTGAAGCATGTTTTTACATTCTAATCTATTTAGGAAGAGGTTTATATAAAATTTTTGTGAGAATTCAACGTTTAAGTTGCTAAATTTCATTAAACAAGTATAACTAGGACTATTATGCACATGATGGCATATTTGCAATTGAATATCTCAATATTTGTTTCTTCCTACTGAAATATAATCACTTTATTGAATTTGTTGATATCAAATTGTGTTAGGTACAAATTATCACTATAAAATTCCATCAAGAAGTCAATGAAAATTAGTGGCCAATGTATGTAAAATTATCACATATTGTGACTATTTACGAAGTGTAAAACATGGATTCAAATTTTTCCTTGCTAGTGTTATGCCCACGAGATAGTTTCCTTTTAACTTATGTGCCAACGTCACTTGCTAGTTTATAGTTACAAATTGTGTGTTGCTTCATTTATCTTTTATTACTTTTTAAGAAATTTTATGGTTACAATTTAATGTAGGACACATCAAGAATGATTATGGGTGATCTAAAAATTTAATTAATTAATTTCAATAAATTTAGGCATTAAAATGAATTTAAAATTTAAAATTATATTATTTAGGATTTTAGTTCTTTCTTCTTTTACGATGTGTGCCAATATATATTTTAAGTTATTCGATGTTAGTTTTGAGTCATGTTTAATTGTTAGAAATTAGTTTCTTAATTAGTTATAAATTTTATTTTTAGTTTTTAATTTATTTTTCATAAATTTTAGAATTAATTTAGGAATCATGCTAGGTTAAGTTTCTTTTTCCTAGGATTAAACTTTCAATGCTTTAATTATCTTAAAAAATTAATTTGGAAAATATAATTTCATTCTTAATATAATTCTTTGATTTTGTGTTATTACTTTTCATAGTGAACTCTTGGAATTGATCTTTGATGTATTATACTTAGGTTTTACATAGAATGCTTAGAATTTGATGAATTATTTAGTTTTAATATTTAAAAATTTTAAATTAATTTTTAAAATAAAATATTTTTTGAGATGATAATTGTAGTTTCAATTGGATTCTTAAGTCATAAAAGAAATTCATAAGTGGTGTGACTATTTTAAAATAAGTGATATTTAATCCTAGCAATTCAAATTTTAGATTAAAAAATTATTTTCATCTCATCCATTAAATTGGATAAGCATAATAATCTTTTAATTTTGTATTAGTTTAAGGATAATTAGTCTAGATCAATTTTTGGTGCTTTATTTTCATACTATATCCTCCATGTGGATTCGACCTTGCATAATGTTATAGCTAACTACTATGCACTTGCAGGAAAAACAAGTTTTTAGCACCATTGTAGGGGAGGTGATCATGTAGCCTAAGCATCAAATTAGGATAGTTTTTTCCTTTCTTATTTTTATTTTTGAGATGAATTATATTGAGGACAACTTCTATTAGAACTTTAATCACATTTAATGGGTTGTAATAATCCACATAAAGGGTAAAACCATCATTTCATGGAGGTGGAGGTAGTTTGTAAATGATTTACCCTGGTGCGAGAAGATCTAAATTCAGGACCCTATTGTAAGGTCTACCTCACTCCTTTCTTGTCTTTGCTTTAAGTTGCATTATTAACATAGTTTTGCATATTTGTTTGCTAGTGTAATTGCATGTAGATTGCATCCATCTTTAATTGTTGCATACTTTTATAGGGTTGTCATATTACTCTGATGACCCGGGTTTTCTCTGCACTTTTAAATGCAAAGCTAATTTCTAATGCGGGATCAATCCCTGCTTGAAAATAATTTTATAAAAACAATGCAGTGCATCAAAAGAATCTTTTCTTTTTAAATTCATTTTGAAAATCTCGAGTGTCATTTACTTTCAAGAAAACAAAATAGCTAGAGATTTTTTTTTTTATAAAACTAAAACAAAAATACATACATCCTAGATCTAGCTAGTCATAGCTTATAATCCAACTGTAATAACTACATATACATGTCCAAAAAGGATAAGTCATATACTTACATTGATTATGCATGTTATGCTATTGTCTTCATCTAGATTTGCGTCCACCTCGATTTGCTCTACCTCAAGTCAAATTCTTCGAAGACCTGAGATGTTGTAAACAATTTACAATATATTAGCAAGCTTGCGCTTATGTAAGTAGTTTCACCTCTATTATACCAATTTTGAAATCCAGTTCTAAACAATATTTCAAATCATTTTTCATGCAATTCTAAAGAACATAATGATCAGATTAGAGGGAGGAAACATAATTGAAACCACATGTCAACATCAGTTTACAGTTTCATGCTACAACATTTTAGATAATATCAATATAAAACATGCATGAATTTAAATGTATATTTTTCAAATGATTAAATCTGCATGGTAATCTCACATAAATTATAATATATAATATATCATAAGATCACATAAATGCATGACTTGTAAATTACATGAAAGATCCTCCATTTAACTTGATTAATCAAATGCCATAAGATCCTCAAAATATTAAAATAATGGTCGGTTAAACAGCGAACGTTGGTAATCCCAAACCCACAACATCATCATCATGTGCAAATATGTGCCTTGGGGAACACATCAGCCAGTTGGTCATGAGTACTCATTTAAAGATCATCATTATGCCCATCTACGTGGGATTGCAAAACAGAAATCTCATGATACACTATGTCCATGACCAGCTCACTAAAATCATTTATCTCCGATATCTAGAGACTAGCCTCCATGGCGCCTGTTGATATGTCTTGAAAAGGGTGCCCCGAACACCTCTAGCGGTTGTTTCTCTACCACAACAGTCGAGAAAAATAGGTTCCTCTTTGGGCACAAATACCTACCACCTTGGTGGTTTAATGGCTGGGAGGCCAAACCTTTACAACCTCTTGGTATAGTACTCACCAAGCTCAAACATATATCTTAACCCAAATGTCATTAAATCATATAACATATATCTCATGCAAAACCATGCATTTCTTTAACTCATGTCAAAGCATGGGATTGATGTAATTTCAAATATAATCATTTCTTTCAAAAACATACAATTGCGTGTAATAAAATGAGCAACATTATTTTCATTTTTCATATAAAAGTATGCATCATGGTTATAGTATTCTTTAAAAGCTAAAATAATGCAATATGACAAAATATCAATTTTAAAGTAGTCAAGTAGTCTCAAAATCGAAAGCATGATATTCAAATGATTTGATTACTTGAAATCTACATATTTTAATAAAGCTGATGACTTGCTCAAAATCCCAATGGCAAATAGATGTTAAAATTACCTACCTTAAACACGGTTATACCAATCCTCGGAATGCTTAATAAGCTTAGTTCGCATCCATCAACATCTCTGTCAACACACGTACATTACAATTTCATTTATCTTACTTACGATTTCTTAATTATGACTCATTTAGTCTTTGATCACCATTAATGTGGTGATCCTACTTTTGCCACTTTTTGATCATACGTATTCCCCTTTATTTTTGTTGTAATGTCAAATCTTAGCCATTGATTAAAGATCAATGGTCTAGATCATCTAATTGTCCTCAGTTCTTCGTAATGTTTGACTTATAGATAGTTTATTTCATATCTCAATGTTTGATTTATTGATCTAACGATCAGGTTGATTTTAGATAAGTCAGATCTATATTTCCCAGTTACCCTAGCATCATATATTTGAATATAAGGTCATCAGAACGATCTAACCAGTAGATTAATCTAAATACTAACATAAATAGTTTAATTGTTCTTATCAAGGTTTAACACATTCTAGTCTTATTGGTTTTCTAAATTTTCTATAGTTTATTAGGCATAACTAAGATAAAATAAAATTTAACTAATTTAAATAAGACTTAATAGCAATCTTATCTTTGATCACTTAAACCCTTATATGATGTTGTGTCTAATATGGCCTAATTGGGTTTGATGGCTTTTGATAAAAAATTCGAGAATGAATTGTGTAGATTAGTGTTAGATCTAAGGTCAAATCTAAATGGAAGCTTAGATTAGTGATTAATCTAGGTGTTAGGTTGTTGATCATGTGTTAGATCATCTTAAAAGATGGATCGAGTATAGATCTAGCAACTAGTGGTTGATCGAGTGTAAGATTGTGGTAAAAAGGGTCAGATCTAATTCTGATTGATTAGATCCATGATTTTTATTTTATTCAATGGTCCAGATCTATATTCAAGTTTATTTGGATGATCTAAATATCATATTAATCTATTTAATTTTCTAAATCATTTGATTAATCAAATTCTAAGGTTTGATCACTTTTGATGGGATGGATCTGAGTTATTATATGATTTTTGAGTTTGAATATGTTTAAAATGTATTTTGATCTTAAATTTTCTTGTATTTTTAGGTTCGCATCATCAAGACAAATTCAAAGGACCCCTTCTTTTTTTTATTATCTTAAATCAGACTTATATATTACTCTGAATCAAAGATTTTATATTTATCATTTAAATGGCAAGGATTAATTTTATATAAATAAAATAGTAATTGATTGTCACCGAGTCGCACTGGAATGGGATGCGCGTTCTAGAACGCTCGATATGTCTTGGTGACCAAGATGCATCGATGTGCGTCACAATTCCCAGGACACATCAAAGTCCCAATCAACCTCAGACCGTCCTACACACATTGTGCACCCGTGGTCGCTCGTCGGGACTACGTGTCTCTAAGGTGCATTCTAGGATGCATCTTGGATGTAGAATATTTTGAATGTCAATGAGACGATCTGATCTAGATCGTCAGATCACCAACCTCTAGATCAATACTTAGGATTCATTTTATATTTTTATAGATCTAGGGGTTTTGTGTAACTACTGAATTTTTCAAGTCCTATTTTATTTTGGAAAAAATTGGATTAAATAGGAGGATGAATGTTTTATCAATTTTGAATTTAGAAGTGAGAATTTATAGAAATGAAATTTATTGGAAATATCCTCATGATTAGATTTTACTTGAAAAATGGAATACAACGATACAAAGAACACTGAAAATGGAGTTCGGGTGAGAAAGTTAGGGAACTTTTAAGTACAAGGGCATTTTGGTAATTAAAAGATAAAAAAGAAAAAGAAAAAGAAAAAGGAAAAGGGTGAGCCAGAAGTATAGGGGCCATTTTTTTATAACCACAACCCTTCCGTGTCTGACTCTGTCACTGTCAGGGGAGAAAGTCGATGATCATGCCGCCTACAAGGAAAGCAAATCATTGATGATAAAAGCCCTCTTTTCTCTCCTCCATTGCACACTTCTCTGCCCTCTTCCTTATCTTCTCAATCTCCTTTGGCAACCAAGGATTTTGGCCACCTATTTCTCCATCAATTCCAGTGACTGTAACCACGGTTACTGTCTAAATCTGAACAATAGTTGCCCGATTGGTGGTGGATCACCAATATGACACTATTGTTGGGTTTTTCTTGAAGAGAATCAAAAGTCCCCTCAAAAATTTTGAATCAGAGCTAGTTTCAATAATGATTGGGTTGAAGTTTCAATTCGAGTGACAGAGTTTTTCGGTGAGCATCTGACAAGAAAATTCTATTTTCTAGCATCAAATGAATGTAGAAAAACTCCAAACTTGACTGGAGTGAAGGAAAGAGCTAGATTTACAAACCCTTTTCATGACAAGTCAATCTAACAAAAAAAAACATTGCAGGCAGCAGCTACGCTGGTCAGCTTCTTCGTTAACAACTAATCACTACCGTTGACCTCATTTTTTCATGTTGTGGATCTAAAATTTCAATCTGGGCAGTTAAATAGACCTAAAATACAAAATCTCTAATTCCAAGGGCTATACAAGTCCAATTTATGATAAAAAAAAAGGTCTATTGGATTTGTCTTGATGGTGCAGACCTAATTATTCAATAAAATTTAGGATTAGAGGATAATTTTAACTGATTTTACCTAAAAACTATGAAATTCTCATAGATTTGTAAGAGTAATGATGATTAGACCCCAAGAAGTAATCCATTGGATAACTTAGAAGGTCTATATACCCAAATTAACATTAAATTAAGGACATTAATCCTTGGATCATAGATCTGACCATTAATAGATAGGATCAGAGTCTAGATCGACGATCTAGGTAATTAATCTATGAATTTGACCAATGATTACTAGAGATTGAGAAATAATAATTAGATTCTTACCCTTCCAAGATTCTACAAAGACTTTAAAGGAGATTCAGGATTCAAACTAAAGAAAAATGCGAACCTAAGTGACATCCTTAAGGTAGATAGTCTGATGCTACTAAGTTTTCAACTGAATTCCAAACTTAAGCAGATTACTTGAAATCATTTATGTGTTTAGTATGTTTTTGAAATGATAAATGATTTATGATCTTGATTAATAATGCTACTACTTATATCTTTCATAGCTTATCATTATTCTGAAATTTCATAAATTTATAATTTACATTTTTTGAAATAGGATTGCATAAATTGCATGACTTAGAATGTGTTAAATGCTTAAAATTGGAACACACACACACACACACACACACACACACACACACACACACACACACACACACACACACACACACACACACACACACACACACACACACACACACACACACACACACACACACACACATTTATCTTTTCAAGCTAGTGAGCCTGGTGGGCACTATGCAAGGAGGTTGTTTGTGTACGGGATTGGCCTCCTGGCCTATAACCACCAAAGGTGGTAGGTGTCATTGCCTAAAGTGGTAATTGTCCCTTTTCTTAACTACTATGGTAATGGGACAACCATTGGAGGTGTTCTCGACACCCTTTTCGAGAACATATCCACAACCACCGTGGAGGCTGTGGTGGGTTGGTCTCTAGATATCGAAGACATAGGATTTTAGATAGGTTTCGTCGTGAGCATAGTGGACCTTATGATTTCTATTTTGTAATGCCATACATGGTGCATTGAGATGGTCTTAGATGAGTACTCGTGACTAATCAACTGATGTGTTCACCAAGATACCCACGTGCATGATATCTACCGTAGGGTTGAGATTTTAGCATTTGGTTTGATCAATTACTACTTTAAGAATTTTGTAATCTTTAAATGATTTATTTATTAATTTCATTGGAAATTCTATATATAAAATGTGAGAATGATTTATGCATGAAGACTCATGTTTACATAAATTACAAGATTTTATTACCTGAAAAACCTCTCTTGAAATTATGCATGTTGCATGTCGTGTTTTCAAATTAGTAGCATCTAATCACCAACTAAGTATGTTAAATACTCAACAAAATATATTATCTTATAGATTAGCTCCAACAAGATTAGAAGAAGTATTAGGAAATGTTAGTATTTCGATCAAGTGAGTGAAGATAAAGATAAGTATGAATGTAAGTATATGACTTATCTTTTTGGGACATGTATATGTAATTATTATAGTTGGACTATAAGATGCGATTGGCTAGATCTGGGATACATATATTTTTAGTTTTAAACATTATTTTGTTTTCTTGGAAGTAAATGAAACTTGAGGTTTTCAAAATGTATTTAAAATTAAAACTTTCTTCTTCTGTTGCATTACATTGTTTTTATAAAATTGTTTTAAACAAGGATTGATCTTGCATTAGAAATTAGTTTTGCTTTTGAAAATGCATATGAAAAATTTGGTTGTCACATTTTGGGGTCCCATGAAATCATTTGAGGGCTCAGATCTTCCATCCAAGTTACCCTTGAGGTGGTTCCTAAAGGAGTCCATCGGATTTGTTTCACAGGCAGATTGCCGACCAATGGGATTAGATCAGATGGCGGAGGAGGGGAAGATAGCTAGAAAAGGAAATGGAAAGGAAGAAGTAGAGGAGATTACCTGGATCAATTGGAGGAGGGAGAATAGTTGATTCCTAGTGGGTGCAGACGTGTTCTGTGTCCTCCAGTGAGTTGGGTTGCCGAAAAATAGAGGGAAAAGAGAAAGTCGGAGAGGAAAAGGACAAGGAAGATGGAACTAGGGGGAAGAGAAGGAGGGAAATGAACTGTGTTGGGGGGGGGTGGGGGGGGTGGGAGGTCCCTTTATCGTCAATGGGTTGTGCTTCTCGCTGGTAGGCGCGTGATCACCGGCTTATTTTTTTGGTGAGGGAGTCAGAGATGTGTAGGTGACGTGGTCGCATGGGAAATCTGTTATAAGAGGTGTCATTATAAAAAATGGCCCCTCCATTGTAGAAACTTCTATTTTAAAAGCATATAAATGGGGCTTACTTTAAAATTATTAAAATGCCCCTACTATTAAAAATCATGTAATTTTTTCATCTGGACTCTGTTTTCAGCATTCTTAGTGTCGTTGGATTTTATTTTTCAAGTACCAATCCAATTATTAAGGTTTCAAAACCTTATTTGGCTTCTATAAAAAATCTCATTCATAAAATTCTATTTTATCCCCCTCTTTTTTGTAATAAAAAATTACATAAGATAAACTTTTAAATTTTGGGTTATTACAATTAGTTTAATATTTTTCCTTGCATTATTAGGACATGCTTACTCACTTTAAGGTGAATATATGCTGATCAAATTGCCAAGGTGAATGGAAATTCAATAGCAAAGGCATCGTACCCTCCAAGAATCAATGACGGATTTCATCATCATCTCTTGGCCCAATTAGGTTAATCATCACCTTTCACGTATCTTAGCCTTTCAAAATTTTAATTAAAATTAATTAGAGGAGACCTACAGAAGCCTTCGAGCTCATAGGACCCTCTTGGAAGGAGGTAATCTATTGTCACTCCAACAGCCTTGTGCTTGATCACTATGCTGGTTTTTAAATGATTAGCTCTTGCAACACATTCTAGGAATCAGATTACATATGGCTAACTAAGGAGGGTGTGAAGTTGTTAATTAGGCAAGGATCTAACTAGTAAGCAATGGAACAAGTTTGAAAGAGATTAAGAGCTATCTTGATTAGGTTAATCTAAAAGCTAGTCAGTCATAGGATTGTTTGCTTGTGTCCTTTGTTTATTCATCGTTATGGACACTAGTTTGCATCATTCAATTTAGTTTTATTCACAAAAACTCTAGAAAAGCTAAAAAAGTGGAACACACTCTTTTGTCATATATGCACATATGGATACACAACAAAATCATAAGGTTAATCATAGTACTCCAACAGCCCATACAACCAGATCAGTTGCCATGGATGGCTAATTCACAAGTTGATGAAGGGGGTGATGTAACCCATAGAAATATTGAAGATGATCATCAACCTTTATTAATTGATGATCCAATTCCTCTAGTGGATGATGACGATCTCTTACCAAGGAGAAATAATCACCCACAATATAGAGAAGGAACAACAAGGAATGGGACCAACAATGTGAAAATGGGGACAATTAGCATAACCAAAATCCTTATGTAAGAATTTAAAAAGATAACCTTTAGCTTACTGGTACTAGCACACCTTTATGTGTCATTTTACCTCAAAATGATGGTTCTTAAGAGTTAGAAAATGGGACTAATTCAATTAATTCCTAAATTTCATGGATTGAATAGTTAGCCCTTACCTACATCTAAAGGAATTTGATCAAGTGTGCATTACTCAGAATATACAAAATATTGGATTAGATGCGGTTGTGCTCAAGCTATTTTCTTTTTCTTCAAAGGAAAAAGCTAAGATATGATCCAATGCATACTAACAACTTCAATATGAACATGACAAGAAATGACTAGGGAATTTTTGAAAATGTTTTTCCCTGCGCATAAGACCAATACTCTATGTCACAAAATGATGAACTTTATTCAAAATCATAAAGAGACTTTCTATTAATGTTGGAAAAGATTCAAGTAATTATTGTTAACTTTTCCACATCATAGATATGAACCTTGGCTTATCGTTATCTTTTTTATGAAAGACTTAACTTTGATATTCACCAATTTGTTGAAATAATGTGCAATGACAACTTTTTAAATAAACAACTTGATGAGGTGCAAAGGTATTTGAAATGGCTGGTAGAGTGCACAAACCTAAGCTGATTCATAATTTTGACATTCCAAGATGTGCTTCATGAATAGGAGAATGCTATGAACTCATATAAGCAACCTTTTCCCCCATACTCAAAGGCATATTATCCTAACTAGAGAAATTATCCTAATTTTAATTGGAACAATGGACCCAATGCTAATGTTTCATAGTAGGCCCCGTACAAATCCTTCTAAAAAAATTAAGAACCACTTACTCCTGCACCTTACATGCCCCCATTGAAGAGGCCAATAGAAAATAATTTTAACCAATTTATCCAAAAATAGAAGAAGAATAATACACAATTTGAACAATCTATGAATGAAATGAAGAATATGGTGATTCAACTTATGCATACCCTAAATAAATGGACATTTTCTACTTAACTACAAGCAAACCACAAAGGTGTGCATGCTGTTAGTATAGAGGGTTCTTCAAGTTCAATCATGAAACAATTTAAGGTCAATACCATTCTTCGTAGTGGTAAAGTAATTGATAAAGATGGTCTTACAAAGGTTGATAAGGTTTAGGAACCTCCAATGGATAAAGAAAAAGAAAAATCTCGGGATGATGAATCCCTATCACCCATTGAGCCTTATCCTATTCGTGCTCTATTTCTTTAGAGGTTGTGACAAGCTCCAAAGAATGTCTCTAATGATAAGATTTTTGAAATTTTCAAAAAAATAAAGATTAATACTATAAAACAAATCCCATCATATGCTAAATTCTTAAAAGGCATTCGCCACCATTAAAAGAAGATTAAATGTTCAAAAGAAGACATTCTTACACCATGAAAATACGAAGATCTAGGTTGCTCCATTATCACTTGCATTATTGGCAACTATAAAGTAAATCAAGCTTTTCTTGATTTATGATCTAGGGTTAACCTACTGCCATACTTGGTATATGTATAGCTAGGCCTAGGTGTTCTTAAAACTACTTCCACTATGCTCTAACTAGCTAATTATTCTATGAAGATATCGAGAAGAATAGTAGAAGATGTGATTATCTCAGTAAAATAATTTTGTTTCCCTATTCATTTTCAAGTTTTAGATATACTACCAGTGATGAATGAGAAGAATGAAATACCGATCATTTTAGGATGACTTTTCTTGGCTATGTCCAATGCCTTAATTAATTGTAGAAATAGTGTCATGAAGATTTCATTTGGTAATATGACATTAGAGATAAACTCTTTAACATTTGTAAGTAGCCTAGTGATATCTCTAATGACTTTCACAATGCAAACATAATCAATTTAGCTATACAAGATCAACTATTTGGCCCATTTTAATGAGTTTATTTTGGATGCATTAATGGAAGAAGTTAATGCCCTCCTTGATTGTTTGCTTATCAAGGACATAGAAAGAAGAAAACTTCATTTTGAGGAACTACCTCCATGGGAGCCCACTTCCATTTCATCTTTGGTTGAACCTTGTAAGCTTGAATTGACACCCCTACCATCAGATTTAAAGTATGTGTATTTAGGAGAAAAATAGACTTTTCTTGTCATAATTTCCTCCCAATTAAAAAGATCTAAGGAGGAATAGTTTATTGAAATATTAAAAGATCACAATGGTACTATAGGATGGGCCATTGCTAATACAAAGGGCACTAACCCTTTATCCCATACCCATAGGATTTATTTGAAGGATGATTCCAAACTACGCCATCAATTAGAATGCAGATTGAACCCTAATATGAAAAAGGTGGTTAGAGTAAAAGTCTTTAAATTGCTTGACATAGGGATTATCTATCTCATAAGTGATAGCAAATGAGTAAGCCCAACTGAAGTGGTTCCTAAGAAGCTTAGAGTGATGGCAATAACTAATACCAATAATGAATTCATTCTTATTAGAGTTATCATATGTTGTTGCATTTGCATTGACTATAGAGAGTTGTATGCTATTACTAGGAAGGAGCATTTTCCTTTGCCCTTGTTGATTAAATGTTAGAAAGGGTTGTAGAAAACTAGTATTATTGTTTTCTAAATGGTTATTCAGAATATAATCAGATAGAAATTGCACTTGAGGATCGGGAAGAGATAACCTTTACATGTCCTTTTTGCACTTTTGCCTATAAAAGGATGTCATTTGGATTGTGTAATGCTATAGTAATTAGACGAACTATTCTACCATAGAAGAAGAACTCCTTGCTATCATGCTTGTATTGTATAAGTTTAGGTTCTAATTGTTTAGTTCTAAGATAGTCATTTTCCTTGACCATTCATCACCTAAGTACCTTGTTTTTAAGAAGGATGCTAAGCTAACACTAAGATGAATCTTTCTACTCCAAGAATTTGGCATTGAAATTAAAAATAAGAAAGGAGTAGAAAATGTAATAGCTAGCTGTATTTCTAGACTTGTCCTAGATTTTGGATGAGTTGACAATTAAAAATGCATCCTTGATGAGCAAGTATTTCATGTCTCCCATCCCTTGTTGTTGCTGATATTGCAAATTATATAGTCACAGAGAATATTCTTAAACATTGGATTATGCAAGTAAAGTGAAAAAAAAAATCTCCAATGTAAAGCACTATTTTTTAGATGATCCTTATTTGTTTAAGTACTACCCAAGTCAAATAATTAGGAAATATGTACTTGATAGAACAAAATAATATCATCTCATTCTGTCAATGTCTAAAGCATGTGGAAGACATTTTTCAACCTAGAAAACTACTGCAAAAATTTTGCTGTGTGGTTTTGATTATCCTACTCTTTTTAAGGACACACATGACTTTTGTAATGATTGTAAGCACTATCAAAATTTAGGAGGAATGAGCCATAGGTTATGATGCTTCTCAATCCTATTCTTGTAGTTTAGGTATTTGATTGTTGGGACATTGATTTCATGGGGCCATTTTCACCTTCCTTTGTATATGTGTATATTTTAGAGTTGTAGACTATGTTACAAAATGTATAGAGGCTGTTCCATTTAGAAATAATAATCATAAAATAGTGGTTAAGTTTTTAAAGAAAAATATCTTTTCTAGAATTGGAATAGCTCTAGCCATTTTTAGTGATAATGGTACTCATTTTTGCAACAAAGCTTTTGAAACTCTTATGAAGAAATATAATCTCACTTGTAAACTTGCAACACTGTTCATCCACAAATAAGTGGACAAGTAGAAGTTTCAAATTAGGTTATTAAACAAATTCTTCAAAAGATTGTTAACCTTGATCATAAATATTGGTCTCTTAGATTGACTGATGTGCTTTGGGCATACAAGACTGAACATAAAACTCTAATTTGAATGTCTCCTTATTGTATTGCATACGGCAAGGCTTGTCTTTTGCCAATGGAATTGGATATAGAGATTACATGGATATTAAAACATTTAATTTTGAAATGGATAAATAACGCTCACATTGCCATCTTTAACTTAAAAGAGTTGGAAGAGATCATACAACAAGCATATGAAAGTAATAGGATTTATAAGGAAAAAATTGAAACTTTTTGTAACATCCCTAGGTTTCAAGCTTTTTATCAATTTTAAGTTGGCAAGCAACAAAAATTTCCTTTCTTTCGAAAAACATTATCAAAGAGATAAGATATATTTAATTTTGAGAAATTCATCAACTTCTTTTAGGAGTTACGCAAAACCTCCACATATATGTAAAATAATAATCTTGTAACCTAAGAAAGGCTAGAGATACATGCCGCATGATCATACATACTATCACAAGTAAAGACACTCCTTTCTCCCCAGTTCAAATCCGGGTGTCACCTGATCAACAAAACAAAAGACTCGGCCTTATTCTGCTAATATAACTCACAAAATTTTTGCCCAGCAGAAGCAAAGGCAAAGGACTAGGACTGTCGATACTAGATTTTCAAATCCAGGGGTTCCCTAAAAAACTTGAAATTTGTTCTTAAAAAATCTGGGTGTGGCCCAACACGGTACCCATATGAATAAAGAAACCCTCACTTATGACAGAGTCTTGAATTAGATTAGGTAGGCTCATGGGGAATCAAATTAGGGGTTGTGCAAAGGACTGAAGATACTTTGCATTTAGACACACAAGAGTCTTTGAGTGCTTAGGCAATCAATCAATATTGGGTTGGGTGGGTGATTGGCTTTTCTCTTATGGATCTTCTAGAATAAAAAAGAAAACTTGAAAAAAAAAAAAAGAATTCTTTTCCCCGCCAAGAATTTTGTATGGAATAGGGTGTCTCCCAATTGTTTCCCAGAAAGAGAGACAGTAAAGCTTAGAGAGGAGAGAGAACTATCTATCATAGAGTTCTCTATCTTGATGGTATATTTTTATGTCTTTTGCTTATGAAAGGCAACAAAGAATAGTTCTTACTATTCTTATCTTACATCTTCCATTAGTAACATTCCCTTGAGACTTGCGAAAGGTAACTTTCTATCTTGCTTGTGCTTAATGCTTTCCGATTCTACCAGAAATCATATAGGAACTTGTTACGAGTGTATTCATTGGAATTGGATTGGTTCATCAATAGACTTAGGGCAAAATCCAATTTTGACTCTCCACTATTGATTTCACTATTATTAGTGATCTATAATGGAATAATTCCTTCATATTCATAGAGATAGGGGACATAATTCATATGGATATAGTAAGTCTTGCTTGGGCTGCTTTAATGGCAGTCTTTACATTCTCCCTTTCACTTGTAGTATTGGGGGAGAAGTGGACTCTAGGAGTACTACTAATTAAGTAATTGAATTATTTTAGTTGAGTAATTGAATTCTATCAATTGCTTAATTCGTTCTGCGAACGCGTTTTAAAATAAAAATATCTCCATTTCAAAAAATCTATTGGAATCTAGTAATATATGAATAATAACCTTTTGATCCAACAAATATTTCAATGATTTGATTCCTAGGTTTGTATTTCGAACTTCAAAGGAATTCACATGATAGGAAATTTTTTTTCAACCGAATTCTTCCTAAATATTCTATTTCAATGAATCGGCTCTTTCCTGAATTATGGATATTACAATGAGGAACAACCAGCCCTATTTTTTCTTTATTTCTTTTCCTCTTTCTTTACTATTTAAAGAGGAAGTCATTCTCTTATTACGTAGATACTTTCTACTGGAAGCGATATAGACATAGTGGTTGCCCAAAGAGATACTACGCATAATAAGACCTTGCTTGTCTTGCATGATCCATGCACATTTACCCGTAGGAATCTTATTTATGCTTTATCAACTTGCCCCATGTCATAGTTCAAGCACGAAAAATCGGGGGGTTTACTACCCTTTTTTCAAATATGAAAAAGTAATTGATTGAGCTATTAACAGATGATCCAAGAAGTTCAATAGTAATTTCTTCGGGGTGCTAAAAAAATGACTTGGTTTTGTTTTATCTAAAAAATGTCCATACTATTCTTCCTCCAGTGATTGTTTCGATAGATCCCGGGATCTATATTGAAAATAATCAGAAACTCAGGAATTAGAAGAGTTGATGTTCGATTATTTGGGCTTAATCGGAATCACACACAAATGGATATAGCGAAGAAATGGAATTGGAGTTCTATTTACATGTACATATATGTAGATACATATTGTATATTGATCTATATCAAGCCCATATCTTTATACAATGCAACTTTATACAATAATAGATAGTGTGGTAGAAAGATTCATATAGTTCTTTCTACCATACTATCTATTAGAGTATTGATTCCAGTCCGCTCATTTCATTTAAAACTTGGATTTTGAATCCCTTTTATTTATTGAATCATTGATAAGAACTAATAAATCAAGTTTCATTCAAATTAATCATTTTGACTGACTGTTTTTACGTAGATGATAAGTAAAAAAGCAGTAGGAATTAGAATGAATAGCGCAGTAGCAATAAACGCGAGAATATTGACTTCCATAATCTCATCTTTTTTTTTTTTTGCTTTGCAATAACTCGGGATCTAATCCCATAGAGATGATAAGTCTTTCTCTTGTAAATTTCATGGATGGGTTGCATCCTAATGATACTGAATCAGATCAATATCATGAATAACAATATCTAATCTATCAAATCAATTCATCATCGAGAATTGAATAGTATAACATAGAAAGAGCTTTTATCCATACTGAATCCAAAATGGAATTCTTGATTGGATCAGGAATTCCATCGAATTTCTCATATTTTTCCAATCTTTAATCGACTTCTTCCTTATATAATCATCTGATGAGGTATCATCCGACAGTGTTCCATCGGTCACAGACCCAAACAGTAAGAGTGAAATGAAAAAAGGAATGAGTTAAGTTCTAAGCAAAGTTTTGTGATGATCTAATCTTCTTAGAAGATAGATAATAATTGGGGTTACACAAAATTGGAGCCAAAAAGGGGGTAGTTTAATCTTAAAAGTGCTCTGTCACTGTCGAGGTAACTACCTTAATTGTGTATTGTACAATATACGAATAGAATTTGTGTGTGTGTTCCTGGGAAAGATATGAGTATTCTATCCCATTCCATTGATTAGGAGTAATAAAAAAGCCAGACCAGTAGAGTCTCTTGGAATCCTGAATGGGGTCGACAATCAATCTACATATGCCTCTCCCCCATCAATCGGTACTAGTTGAAGTATTTTAAATTCCCATATTTGTTCGATGAGAAATTTGAAACAAAAATGAAAGAAATGAGGATCCCTCTGCCGGAAATTAGATCCTGCTCCTTGTCCCCCCTCTTTACAGAAAGCGGAGAGATGAATTGATGGATTCATCGGATCCTAGTTCAGGACTGACGGAGCTCGAACCCGTAGCTTCCGCCTTGACAGGGCAGTGCTCTGACCAATTGAAGTACAATCCCGGAGAAATGAGGTGTACAACATACATCTTCTTATGATTTCATTCAAAATCATTTATTTCTATTTTAAATCAAATAACCTTGTTGTAACAGAAAGGTGCATTGGTTATATACTGATATCCACATGGATTTGGATGATAGTGAGAATTACAAAGATTACTAGTAATCTTGTGGTTATTGCCAATCGATTGATAATCAATCTTTCAATGAAATAGGACTCTCTCTTTTTTCTTTTTTTTCCCCTTCCTTATCCTTATACTGTAAGTATATTAAAAGTATATTAATCTCGCTCGTTCTAAAGATCAGAACATATGGGAACAACAAATATATAGATAGGGATATAGTAGAAAAAATTGACTTTTTCTTTCTCTATTCAGGCATTTCTCGAGGACAAATTGGTTATATCATCCTCATGGATTGGCGAATTATTGGGCTGAGCTGGATTTGAACCAGTGTAGACATATCACCAACGAATTTACAGTCCGTCCCAATTAACCACTTGGGCATCGACCCAAGAAGAATAAATTCTAGGCTTATTGATAATCCAGGATCAACTTCCTTCGTAGTACCCTACGCCTAGGGGAAGTCGAATCCTCACTGCCTCATTGAAAGAGAGATGTCCTGACCACTAGACGATAGGGGCATACCCCCTTGATCGCCATCATACTATGTTCATAGTATGGGTAGTTTTTTGGAATTGTCAATATAATGTAATGGTATAACTAGATTCTTCGAATCCTTCCTGCACAATTCCATAGAATTTTTCTATTGTTCATTCATGAAGCATCATCATATATATATGATGAAGTATAGGATCCCTAAAGGGAGTAATTTATCTGACAGAAAAAACCAAAACCCATCCCCATTTTTTCACTCATCATTAAGATGAGATATGCCTATTATCTCTATCTCACACTAAGATTAATCCAGGAAATTCCGAAATGATAGAAATTTTCTTTTTTCTTTTTTATATTCAAAATAGAACTCATAAGTTTGAGAAGGGATTGACAAGTAATCGAAAAGATTCTTTTTTTCCTAGAAAATTTGGTTCCGAGTACGAGTCGAATCCCTTGATCACATGATTCGACGAGAGATCTTGTATCCATGTGGATTGGTACATGTATCTTATCAATCAAGTGAATCTTATTTTGATGGGCCAGGTCAATAAAAGCAAAGCAAATTTTAGCCAGACCTGAAAGAATTCATTGCATTAATATTTATCAAATATATTCAAATATATTTGAACCTAGAACTTACTAAGTAACTCAAATATCTTATTTCTGAATGAGCCCCTATGCATATATATATATATATATACATACATACATATAATATATACAAAGGTACATGCAGTAGACTCATAGCGGCTAGTGGCTAATTCATAAATTGAAGAAAATAGGCCCTTTTAACTCAGTGGTAGAGTAACTCCATGGTAAGGCGTAAGTCATTGGTTCAAATCCGATAAAGGGCTTTTTACATGAAGCTCCAGTCTTAGTCTTCATTTTTCAGTGGAGAATAGAAATAGATAGATTTTTTTATATTTGAAAGAAAAAACTGTAAGAAAACCCTGCGGAATGAGTTCTAATTCATTAGAATTAGAGAATGAGTTATAGGTATAAAGTTGAACATTTGTTCATTATGATGATTAAGTAATCTCACTTAACTTATTAGTTTAGTAGGACTATTATATCACTACAAGCTATACTTCTCCTCATGTCTCATTATTCCTATTTTTTTGGTCTTGGGACATAGATATTTTTGATACCCAATTCAATCCCGATTATTAATTGCCAAACCAAGGTATTCCTACTTCTCCATTGTTCCCATCAA